>CM057386.1:101169385-101833552 GCA_030015415.1 Cynopterus sphinx | reverse complement strand
CAGGGTCTTCCAATACCACCATCTTGGACCTTCCTCTGTACTACTCACTTTTAAGATGTGCTTTGTAAGAATAAAGTTAAATAGAAGAAAGGTTAGCAGGGTTAGTAAAATCAAGTGAAAACTTTTTCAAATAAAATGAACCAGTATTTTAAATGTGTATTTCTGTTTCTACCATCAACTTAATGCTTTATATTGCTTTTATAGACCACCTACAATCTTTTGAATAATGAAGAAACAGATGGATGAATAGAAGAAAAGATAAAAGAAAAAAATTGTGAAGAATGAACAAATGTGTACTCTCTTATTTATTTAACAATATGTGTCTGCTATATGCAAGATACTATGAGGAAAAACAAGAGTGAAAATATGCATGCTGACCTCAGGAAGCTTATAGTAGGAGATATATTTCCAAGTCAATTGTTAACTAAATACCAAAGCAGAATCTAGTAAATGTCATAATAAATTAAAGAAATATGCCAAATTGTTTTTTTTAATACCAAAGTATCATGTAAATTTTGATGGAAAGTAAGAAATAGAAGAATTGAAAAAGATATGCAAGGATGGTGTTAGAAAGGGAAAAAGGGGACCAAGAATTAAAATACTAGTATCTTTTCCTCAAAGACAGCAGGAAAGAGAAAAGAACATGTGAAACTACAGAACTGTGTAAATGAGAAGAAAATGCAATATTAAACTGTTTTAGATGAGAGAACTCAAGCCAGAAAGCTTTGATAGTCTCAGTGACTTAAGAGTTAACCTCACCTGCTGAGAGAGAAGGTAAGAACATCTGTGAGAGCCTCTATAAAGAAAAGATCAATAGGACTTTTAACAGACTCTATCAATTCATACTGTCTGGAACACCCACACCCCTCCTCTTAGGCAGAATACACCTAGTTATTTTTAAGAGCTTGTTTTCCTCTTGAAATCACCTAAGATTGTAATGGTACACAATAATCATCCTCCTTCCTGAACTTCTATTATCCTTATAGTATGTTCCATATGTTACTATACACTCTTCTGCTCAGTACTCTATATATTTTTTTTAATTCTAAATCTTATCTGTGCCTAACTAGAGACTCGGGAAGAAGAAAGGTGACAGACATACCTTATTCTTAATCTATGTCCTTCCCAGTATCTGAGAGTGGACTTGCAATAAATATTTCCTAATTAACTAAAAGGGGAGGCAGAAGTATTGCAAGCAAATATAAAGGGAAGATTCAGCTCTCCTCTGTTATCATAGGGGATTTATTATACTGAATTGTGTATCTAATACATGACTTGTGCAAAACAAATACCACAGAAGCAATGTTAGCAGAATTCAAAATACAGACTTCACAGTCAAAAATAATGTTTCACTTCACTAGCTTTCAAGAATTTTAAAGAAAATTTTCCTTTAAGATATGCCATAAAATCAAAGAAGCAGGATTATTATACTTTCTATTCCCAATTCTACCATAAGACATAGGACAAAATAAAGTTGAAAAAAATTAAATACCTATATAATCTGGATAACTGAAATCAAAATATCCTCTAGATAAATCTACATTTAAAAATGTTATGAATAAAAAAATTGCACAAATAAGTCTGTCCAAAAAGTGATTTTTCTAAAATATGCAATAATCAAATAAATTTTAATTAGTAAATTTTTTTAATTTGCATTTTGTTTTAAAGTATGAGATGATACTTAGAAATTGTTTAACTATATTGACTGTCATCAATATCCAGGTGCTCAGGACAATTATTTCATTTTTGTTTGAATTTTGGAGAGTTGTACATTAGTCTTGATTTTAAATGTTGGAGGAACTGAAACTACTAAGGGCAATGCTTCCTATTCATAGTAAGTTTTTACTAAACAATCCTTCCCCCCCACCACACACACACACCAGGGCAACCACTTTTAAATTACAAATGATAAAGATCTACACAACAGGTGCTCTATATGCTACAATGAGGGATGCATACCTCTTTCCCTATGCCAACTAAGAAATTTATTTCATTTGCAGTATAATAAAAGTAATGATAATGTAAATACTTTATAATTAATTTAATGTTTAGTCTGCCTCGCATCGAAGTGTCTCAGAACTCTGACCTGACTTACGCATGAACATAGCAAAATGTTGAAATATATTTTTTAATTTACCTGAGATAATAAATGCATAAGGCAGTCGCAAAAAAGACATGAAATATAAGCCTTTCATCTCTAATTTTTACACAGAATGCCAGAGATGGAATAAACATCAGGGACCATTGATCAATCTTCTTTATCCTCTGTGAGAGAAGGTGAAACTCAGAGGGACTATTCCAAGACACCCATCCATATAGCTACGGCATCAAATTATATCTGACCCATTCTGGATCCTTTTTTACTCTAGCATAGCAATCATTCAGTCATTCATTTTCCAGTTTTGCCAAAGTATAAAACACACAGTTCAATAAATTACCACAAAGTGAAAATGCAACCAACTATCAAGTCAGGATACACAAAACTGTCAGTAATCAAAACCACATCTCCATTCCTCATTGCTCCCTCCCTTTTACCTCCCAAAGAAATCATTACCCTGATTCTAACACTGTAGTTTCTATTTTATAATTCCATTCAAATAGTATCATACATAGTTAGCATTTTTGTTTGTTTCTGCTTTTTTTTTTTTCTTTTGGTTTGGGAAAGTCACCCAAGTTATTGCATATATCTGTAGTTGTTTACTCATTTCTTTTGCTGCATAAAAGTCTATTGTGTGAATATACCACAATTTATTTATCCATTATGATACTAATAGACATCTGGGCTTCATTTCCCAGTTTTTAGCTATTAGAAACAATGTCACTCTGGACATTTTTGCTCATGTCTCTTGGCACATGTGTTCAAGCATTTATATTGAATATATGACTAGAAATAAAATTACAGGGTCATAGAGTACACTAGGTTGTATTTAGCCTACACTGCCATTTGTAAACACTGCCAGACTGTTTTCCAAATAGGCTCTACTGATTCACTTATCCACCATTAGTATTTAAGAGTATATTCTTAGATCTTTAAAGACAAGTTTATTGCATACCTACTATATTCCAGAAACCTTGTTAATTTCTGAGCCTGAAAATATGACAAGGGGACAAATATGACTCAAGAATATCATCTTGAGGACTTCTCAAACAGAGGTAACAGGTATGTTTTTAAACTGAAAAAAAAGCAATCTAAATATATTATACATAAATATCTGTATAATCTTAATAATCTTTCTGCCTCCATAACATGCACATGATCAACATTAACCCTAGTTTAAATGCTTATACAGGAGATGGTATAGGCATTAATGAGCAAGTTTTTAAACCTAGGTGAATGTAGGAATCAAGAAAGTCTTCAGAAAGTAACAATATTAAGGTTGAACTTAAAAGAAGGTTTTCTTCCAGGTATACCAAAGCAGAAAGAACTTTCCCAGGAAAGGAAAATTTGTGAACAAAAGCATCGAAGCTTTTGTCAGCATGCCAGTAAAAAAACTTGAACAGGAGAGCTAAAATGTAAGTGATAAAATATAAGTGATAAAGATGAAAATATTCCAAAATAAAAAGTAAAATCATTATTAATGAATGCCACCATAAAAATTAATTAATTAATTAAACTGGAAAAAAAAACAAAGTAAAACCATAGAGTGCCTTAAGTACTCTGCTAAAAATTTTGGACTTTATTTTACAAACAGTAATAAACCATCAAAGAGCTTTTAGCAAAGGAGTAAATGATCATACATGAATTTCAGAAAGATCATTATGGTTTTAGAGGATGGACTAGAGGGACACAAAATTAAAAGCCCAACACTAGTTAAAGATCCACTATAATACTCAAAGAGTAAGATGACAATGATGGCTTATATTTCAACCTTTGCAGAAGGGAGGAAGGGAAATAAGTGAACACAATGTTAATGAGGCAGTATCAGAAAGATGTGCCATGGATTAGACATGAATATATTAAAAAAAAGAAGTATTTGGGTTTTTTTAATTTTGTTGAAATGGTGAATGTTGGTGCTGGTTGATAAGATCATATAGACTGTAGGAGAAGAATATTTAAGAAAAAAAAGATTTCCATTTTGGAACAATCTAGTAGGTAATTTTACAGATTTTATATGGGCATACAATATGTTTAGTATCACTAGTTTTCCCCCAATACTCATCATCTTTTTTTCTTTTAATTATAGAAGTTTTAGCTGGGTCCATGGCCTTGCAATTAAAGATTACATTTCATAACCTCCCTTATAGATAGGTGCGGTCATGTGATTGAGTTCTGAACGATGAAATTTGGACAGTAGTTATTCTACAAGTTACAGGTCACAGCCCTAATAACAATGGGTGGGTCTCTCCTACTTCATTCTCTCCTCTAATTGAAAAGGAAATGTCCAGGTGCCTCCATGACATTTTTGCCATATGAACAAGGGCAACATAGTCAAGAATAGCAGAACAATAAGACTGAAGAAGTCTCTTGTAGAACAGAGTTGCTCTTATTGTCTCCTGTATATTTTTTTAGACATTTACTCTAGGAATAAGCATCTGTATTGCTTAAGCCATGTTCTCTTTTGGTTTGTTAAAACAATTTAAATGATATCCTCATGCGCCTGCTTCAGGACCATACTTACTAAGTGATATCCTAACCCATGGGAGATAGAGATGGAGATGTTTGAGATAGTTCAGCAATCCAGGGGCCAGGATATAGTTTCAATTCTCTCATTATGAATATAAAGGTAATTCCTTATATTGTAATATAAGATAAGCATGTCTACAAAAAGATATTTGCAATTCTTGGAGACAGTTTCACTAACTAACATGAAGCTTTTTGATTATCTCCATTCTACAAAGATTTGAATTCCCAGGGACAAAACAGAATGCTTATGTGAAAAATTAAAAATACTGTTTAGAGATCTCAGACTGCAAAGAATTTAGTGGCTTAAAGAAAAAGAGTTTATTTCACTTTCATGTAATCACCTGAAGAAAGAAAATCAAAGTTGGTGGAGGCAGGACAGGCCCCCCAAAAATCACTGAGGTAATTAGGTTCTTTCCACCATCAATTTTCCATGGTTAAAATGGCTGCCTCAGATTCTAGCCTGTAGGAAGGAAAAGGGAAAAAGAGACAGTACCCAATGTCTTAAGAGTATAAACCCAGAGATAGTATATAGCACTTTTGCTCTCATTTCATTACCAGAAACGTAATCACACTGTCACATCTTAACTGCAAAAGTGCTACAAGTGTTACCTCATGTCCTAAGAGAACAGATTGGATTTTGGTAGACCACTAGCAAAATTAAAATAAATGAGAGGTCATAGAGAAGGAGAAAAATGAAAAAAAAAAAATGAATTTGGTCAGATTACAAAGGATCTTAATGATGATTATGAAAGATATGAAAAACTAAGTGACAAAAGAAACTTTTAAGAGCAAAGTAATGACTGGAAATAAACTGGTGGTAAGGAGAGCTTTTGGAAGGCCACTAATTTAGATAAGGAAAGTATTTACATAATCTGGAGCAAAACTATGTCCTTGAAAATAAAGACAAGGGCCAAAATGTGGGCAATATTTCTCAAGAGAATGTGAAAAGAATGTTGGTAGGGGTAGGGAGAAAGGAAAGTAGTGAAACACTCAAGGTTTTAGCGTAGGAAATCAAGATAGTAAACATTGCAGCAGGGATTGGGGGAAGTAAAGAGAGATTTAGGTTCAAGACAGAATGTTTAAAGATAATTGTGGATCACTTAAATACTCTAAAGAAAAGTTGTAAATATTTTCCAGGATATCCATAAAGGGGCTGGAATACCATACGGTTGTGGCTACAACCATGAGTTCACCTGAGCAGAAGAGAGCAAGAAGCATAGAGAATGAAAGGTAAAAAGTATTCAAGAGCAGTAAAAAAGAATCAATGAACAAAAGTAAGAAATCAATTGAATAGTTTTGAAAAGAACATAGAAATGCTATGAGCAGAAAGAAATTTATCAAATAATGTCTCCTAAATCCTCAATAATAGAGTCAGAATAATGATTTCAGAGCTATTTGATATGCAAACCTAACCAAAGCAACAAACATCAATTTGTATTTAATCTTTATGACTTTTTTTTTTAATTTACACAGGACAACTTGTAGTGTAATATATAACAAAACAAGGAAGTGATGTGGCTTATATAAGAATCCTTTGCTCTGAAACAAAAATCCAAACCCCCTTCATAAATCAATCTGAGTCTATTCATAAGCAGGTTTGAACAGATACCCAGGAGGCAAGTGCAAATTGAAAAGAGTTCTGGTCAAATCCACTTTGTTCTATAGCTTTTGGACATTTCTAAAACATTGATAGTGTTTCTGGATCCAGTGCTTTTTTACTTGGGTCTTAATCTGAGGTTCTTTTCTTGAATACAAATTATAACACAATGTTTATATTTAAAAATTTTCATTAGGTATAAAAATATGAGCCAACTGACTTATTTTCTTTCTTCTGTGGGTCAAATAATTTGGTTAAAAATATACATTATACTTACATGCAAAGTTAGTACTTTAAATAAACACACCCATTGTAGCACCTATAACAGAAATTATAGTCACTTAGACAATTTGAAAAATCAGAAAATTCTATACTTAATAAAATAAATATACCTATATTTTTAGTCTCTCAATGAAAATGTTTTCTTTTAGCTTTAGGTACATTTTTCAATTATAAAATAATATAATTATACATTATTTATCAATCAAACCTAATTATAACAAGATATACATTAGTTATAAATATATAATCTTTAAGTATAACACATTATCTCCTAGTTTCTTTTATTTTTGTATTATATACAAAGAGAAAAAGCATGTCCTTTATTTCGCGATTTTACACAAGAAACAATTGCTGAAGAAAATTAAGAAGATACCATGAAATTACATTGCAGTTAAAATTTAGAACTAAATGGCACCTTTAGACAGCATCAAGTCCAATTCATTCATTCAACAGATGAAAAGATGAAGACATAAAACTTAACTAAATGATCAAGGCCTAATGAATCCCAACCCTATACTCTTTCTGCTGTATGCTAAATCTTCGTTACAGCAAAATATAAGTCTTTGAGCAATAAATAAATTCTGCACAAGATTATAAATTCCACAGAATAACATTATTTTATAAACATTTCATTCCTTATAAATTATAAAGCTCTGATCCCTACTATAAAATCTATGAAATGTAACAATGGAAAGTTTGTTTCTTGTTTATAGATAAGAAAACAGAATGGTTAAGTGATTTACTCAGTTACCCAGGAAGTGAATCTAGCATTTTTTCTGGCTTTTTACATACATAAATGCAAGATTAAATATAAAATGGTTGTTTACATCACAAAACTATGGAAGTAAAGTCAAGCAGAATGCAAAGACTTAGCAAACCACTTCCTTAATTGAATTTTATAAGCTAAATCTGGCTATTAGATAGCTAGCTTACTTTCATACTGTCCTCACAGGTAATGCTTTCATCTAACCAATGCCCTAAATCACTGTCAAATGTATTTCTCCAATTCAGCTGTAAACAAATAGGTGCTTGACAAGAAAATTATAAATTGTCAAAACTACAATTAATCTTAACCATTCATATATTTAAAACCATTAAAACAAGAATCACATTAGAAAAGATTTCCGATGTTTAAAATCAATGTGTCACCTCCTTTAACAGATTCTTTCTCTCAGAAATAGTCAGGTTAATATGGACATGTCCACCTGCTGCCATGAATGGACATTAAAAAATCTAAACTATCTGTTAAATGTGCCAAAGGTTTTCTTTAGAGACAGTAATATAATGAATTCCTAAAACAAAACAACATTTATTTCCAATGAAACAAGCAAACAGCATCTTCAGAATCATTTAGGAAAATTTTTTAAAAAATAACAAGCTTATAGTGGAAAGTTACAGGTGTCCTTTTTAATTCAAACCAAAACTTTCATAGGCTTTATTTAATTGCCAGAATTATCTACTTTATTTTTCTCATCACCAAAATTAAGTGAGTGAGTACAACTAACTTGTTTCCTCAAAGTAGTAATGATAGCTAACATTAGCATTGTTATTTACAGGTATTATTTCAGTTAATCCCTTCAATAACTCTTTGATCCCATAAATTACTCTTAAAGACCCCATTAACAGAATAGAAAAATGAAATGCAAAGGCATTAAACTTGACGGGATCACCCAGCAGGGAAGACTATCAAGTAACCTGACTCAAGAGCCCACGTATTTAGCTACAATGCTATACTTTCGTACCAGTTACACACTACCTACAGAAAGAAACTAATCATGTTCTAAGGATAAACCCAAATATATTACTTGATTGGAAATGTATGGGGAATGAGCTGAGTTGTAACTGTAGTACACTAAATTTCTTTAATGTGAAAAGCCAAAATATTGTAAGTAAATTATGGTTGATATTTCAATAAAGAAGAGGCCAATTCAGTAAAATATTCTTTCCTAAGTACCTCCCAACCACTGTTTCTATCCAATACACACTTTTAGAACAAAGGAATAATTAAAAAATATTACTGAGCAAACAATACAGATTGGATTCCTATGCACTCGAATCCATATACATTGAGAAAAGTGAGGCCTCATCAGCCCAATAAATACTCAGACACTATTAATTATGACTGTAGCACATTAATATAAATCTGGATTACTCTTTCCTTGCCCCAAAACTGACTAGAAGCTATGTATCTGGAAGTGCTAGAACTAGGCACCCAGTAAGAAAAAGACTGAAAAAATTATAAGGCATTCATGATATCAGTCTAACAGTTTACTATCTATAAGGCTTTCAGGTCTAGACAGACTTCTACAAAAATCAATAAGCACCAAGAAGTTATTAAAGCCCAACATAATTCTTATATGTAAAACAGTCACTCCCCAACAATGTACAACACATACAGATGAGACTTAATCCAGGTAAGAATTTATTTTCATAGCCTGAGTACAAACTATCCATTTCTCATTTCCATAGATATTTTTTCTTGAAATTTAAATAGCATAAATTAAAAATAATACTAGCTGAGAAGTTTGAAAACTTGTTTAACTATTTATATGTTGCCTATCAATGAAGAATATTTATATTTTTCAAATAGGCAATCTATTGAGAAATGAAAGAATTAAGTTGCTGGACAAGCTCATTCTGACTTTTTTTTTTTTTAAATGAAACATTTAGACATGTCTCTGTAATAATGAAGACAGAAATCCTAAGATAAACTAATGGATACTGCATAATAGCAGTCATATACCTTGAAACAAAAGCACTGAATAATTTATAAACTAATACAATTCATCAAATTTGGCAATTTGTAAAATAAACTAATGGAATAATGACCATAAAGTGGCAATATCAGAATTTGAATTTCTGGTATGAGATACGTACTATGTAGTCTCCTGAAATAAGAAAACGTACGGTAGCTAACAAAAAAATTTCTCAATAGATTTTTCCAGTGGTCATCTTCCTCATTCTATTTGACATATTGGAGGTAAGTCAAAGAGACCAGAACAATGAAAGACACAGAACTATGGCACCTGGGAAGTAAAATAGATATGTTCAGGGCTCCAGGACTTCAAATATTTCAAGAATGTTTTTTTTTTTACAAAAGAGCTAGACACATTCAGCACCTGGCCTAATGCCCAACATTTTATAGATACTCATTAAATATTGACTCTATGACTGAGATGATCAATTAATATGGAAATTATTTGCTTATTATTCTAGAATCACAGAGTTCGGTGGAAGTTATAGGAAGGTAGTGTTTTACTTTAATGTATTTTAAAAAAATGATAAATTATAGCTGTCCAACAGTGGAATGGGCTGTCACTAAAAGGAGAGTGTGCCCCAAAACTGTGCCCTTCCCTTGGCCGTTACAGAAGGTAGTGCTTACAGATGGGCATTCAGACTGGCTGACTTTAAAAGGTCTCTATGATGCTGTATGTGGTCTTTCCTCTTTGAGCTTCTCTGTTTTGTGCTCTCATTTCTCACTTAAGCTAATAATTTCAGGTGTTTCTCTTCTGCCCTAAGTCCATTCTTATTTCCATCTTCAAGTATGAGCAAATACTATTACAAGAGAACAAATCTTTGGTAATCATTCATTTATTCTTTCTACTGCACCACAGAGTTACAATTCAGGTCCTGGTTTAAAAAACAAAACAAACAAAAAAAAAAACCAAAGTGCTCTTACATTACAAACACCATCCAATATATATTTTTTTCTATTCCAGTTTATTTTACAATGATATTAGCATATTTTTATGACTTCTAAAGATGATGATTCACATAATGATACACATGAGGCTAATTTCCTGCTTTTGTTCATTACAGTCATCTTGATAGACAGAGGCAGTTAATAAAGTTAAGTAAGTTGGTCCTATCTCCCACAATTGAGTAGATGTAGCCAAAATGTGAATGTGGATATTATATGAAGATTTAAGGAATACAAATTGTTTTCCTAATTCTTCATTGGGATTTAGTCGAGCAAACAATGATGACATGGACTATGTGGTTTGGATAAGACAGAGAATGAAGAAACCTTAGTTTCAAACCTGACATTTCATCATTCTATGCCAGATTCTCTAGTGGCAGCTATTTAGCTTCTGCCCCATCCTTGGTTTTTGTGCAGCTAAAATGAAATAATACTAACGGAAACATTTTATTCATAACACTGTATACAAATAAGTAGAACTGGCTCTGAGTTTAGGGTTAAGGTCTATGCACAGCTAAAGAAGTATGTGGCCCAAATTAGTCCATTTTAAAACCTGTCAGTGTTATAAAGTAGAAACTATAAAGCAGGATTCTATTACCACCATTCCCAAAATAAAGTACTTTTTCTGTCACATTATTATTGCTACTGATTCATGTGCTTCTTTCTAAACTGCTTTGCAAAGACAAAGTTGCATACTCTAGAAATGTATAAAATCTGTATCCCACAGAAAACATCCCTTATGTAAATTTAATTTCACATTGCTTTTTTCTCATCATATTCATTGTAAAGTCAAATCACACAAAGAAAATCAATAACTAAAGATTAAGGAAGCAGTGTTCATACAAAGGGCTTACTATTATTTTGCATATCTATTCTTTTTTATTTTTCACATTATGTAATGCTGCAGGTTGGGGGAAAAAGAAATGCCTCACTGAATAAAAAGTTACTATTCTCCTGTCATTTGAAGGAGGAAAAACATATTAAATCCAGGCTGGATATTTTTCCCCCTGGTGCTCTGCAGGTTCTCAACAATATCAATGGCTTGAGACCATTTTATCCTGTGGCTGCCATTGATATGAATGGTACTAGCACATCTTAGTATGAAAGGACATTTGATGATCTCGCAGGTGGAAGATTATTAAATCTTGAATTTTAAATACAGGGGCATTATGAAACTACACACTTCAAACAACCATGAAATCCACTCAAACTATGTAACTCTTCAGGAGATAAAATACCGCGGTAGGTTTCAATGTTCAAGTATTTTCCGAGGCTTTGAAAACAGACCATCTGCAGTTCTTCATACGTGAACTTTGCCTTTGCAGAAGTATCCCATCCCAACAGCACTGTTTGTGAAAATATATTTATTAAACCATAATTAATTTCTGTTGACATTTTGCATTATGAGGCAATATGGTTACTATTATTAGCTGTTCCACATTTAGAAAACAAAAATTTCATGTCCTTCAATTAATGTTAGTAATGGATAACAATGGCTTTCTTTTCATATATTAAATATGTTTGATAAACATTTGGGGAAATAAAAATTAAGGAGCTCTAAATTTTTAGTAAATATTCACATACACAGAGACAGATTAAGAGAACTCATGTACACTCTTTTATTGGTTTACTACAGAATATCTAACACCTGAATATCTGAGAAAGAAGAATGCAAACATACATACACATTTATATACATATATATCTGTTGGTCAGGTTGCTCCAGAGAAATGGAATCAGTGGATGTATGTTTATATGTGTTCATGTGTATGTGTATATATGAAAGATACTTGAGATATATAAATGAAATATATGAGTGAGTGAGCAAGCGAGAGATTGATTTATTTTAAGAAATTGGCTCACACAATAGTGCAGTGTGGCAAACCCAAAGTCTGCAAGGTAAGCTAGCAGGATGGAAACCCAGGGAAGAACTGATGCTTCAGTCTGCTGGCAGAATTCCACCTGCTTTCAGAAAGGTCTTTTTTCTAGTAAAACTCTCATCTGGATGAGGTCTCCTCATATTATAGAGGACAAGGTGCTTTATTCAAAATATAATGATTTAAATGTTAATCTCATCTAAAGAATATTTACACAGAAACACCTAGAATAATATTTGGCCAAATATCTGGGTACCATGGCCTAGCCTATTTGACACATAAAATTAACCATGACAGTATCTAACCTATGGTTGCAATGGACAAACGGTATTTTCATCATGAACGGCAGTTGATATTCTCTCTTACTTTAATGAATACTAAGGAAGTGATATAAAGAAAATTTGTGTCAGAATGACAGGAGTAACTCCTCTTTTGGACTGAATAATAGTTTACAAATACTAAAGAAATACTTTCTCAATTTCTGTGATATTAAACCATGTAAAATCTATAGCTACACCACCCTTTTAAGTTTGAGCTGCACTATTATTTTCTTCAGGACCTTTTAAGCCTAGACAAACAGCAAAACAATAAATAAAATTCTGATTTAAACTATTTGTTAATTTCCATAGTGTAAATATATCTTACCTGGTCAATTTCAAGCTACCAATATAAAGTCACTTTGCCAAAGATGTGCAGTTACAAAAGCCACTGATCCAACAGAGTAAATATCTTTGAGAGCACAGATAGTATTAGAATGTAGTGATATAATTAGGACATGAAAAAGCTTTGAGCAGAACCTTTGTTTTTAATAAGATTTACTTAATTGTTAGTTTATATGATTTACTTTTTAATAACAGCCATATCAACAACAAATCATAATTCCTAAAAATTTTAATGTTTTTTGTGACCTGGTACAAGCTGTCTCTAGCAAGCCACTACACCCTTATCTTTCCTAATCATTGCTGGTGGATGAAATTTAACTAAGAGAACTTAATTCACCTGGAATCAAGGATTAACATTGATAAAATATAATCAACTCCTTCTGTAACATGTCCAGCCTTATCAGTTACTAATTCTCATTATAAACTCACCTATTAGCTCCTTTCCTGAGGGCAGGCTTTGATGAACAGTGATAGTGTGTACACATGTGAAGGGATGTAGAAAAAAAAACACAAGTGGAAAAGGAAGTAGACCCAAGAGGAGTCTCTCACAGAAGTAAAATGTGCCAAATTTAGGTTAGGATCGGCCTTTCATATGTGGTTACACATTGCTATGACATTAATGCAAATACTGAGAAATTTCAATTTATGAGTTTGACTATAAACTTTCAGAGAGTATTTAAATTTAGAGTTTTTGCCCAAAAGTACACATTCTGGTTTGTGATTTCAAGCTAAAATTTGAGAAAAGTGATTACAGAATATATATTTTTATATCTACTTCAAAAAAACTATATTAGCCTGTAGAGGGTGAAATCATTATTGTCACAACCTAAGGTAAAGATGAATTTTACTAATATATTTATACTAATGAAAAATGAAAAGAAATGAAATCCAAGCTCACTTGCTTCTATTGAATTGATTAAAGAGTTTTCTCTTAAAAAAAACTTTACAGAAAGTTTTCAAACTCTGTTTTCAGAAAAAGAGGTTCTAAGACGGTAATAAAAATGACAGACCTGAAAGTAAAAATAAAAGTTTTAACCTATGACAGTGCTCTTGTCTTCACACACATCAGGGTATCAGGCCATTTTTTGCTCAGCAACGTCACAGTTTTAAAAGGTTTTAGAGAGGACTATGACATTGATATCTTAAGTTTAGAGCTCTGAGATGGTTGATTAGTTTCAGCAATTTGAGAAAGTAGACAACAGGTTGATAGATGCTAGCGTGTGTTCATTCCAGATTAGAGCAATTTCACAAGTCCTATTACTTTAAGTGGGACATCTGAATCTTCTCAGTTCCATTTCTCATCTCTTATTCATATCACGAACTATGTCTACTCCATCTCCCCTTTCTATGTGATCTCAGGTTAATGCAGAGGATAGAGTTATGGTTAAGGGCATGAGGCTTGAGTGAAATAGCCTGGGTTTGAATACTCTAACACTTGTTGCTGTGTGACACTTAGCAAATCATCAAACTCAATTGCCTCTTCTGTAAACTGGGGATGATTATAATAGAACCTGCTCTGGAGGGTGTTGTAGAATAAATGTTTGTGCCTCCCCCACAAAAGTTCATGTTGAAACCCTAACCCCAGTAGGGCTGTATTTAGAGATGGGGCCTCTAAGAAAGTAATTAAGGGTAATTGAGGTCATAGTTGTGGGGCACTGGTTGGATAAGCTGAGTGTCCTTATAAGAAGAGATACCACAGAGCTTACGCTCTGCATGTGTGCCCAAAGAAATGGCCCTATGAGGACACAATGAGAACACTGCTAAGTACAAGCCAGAAACCAATCATGCTGGCATGCTGGTCTCAGACTTCCAGCCTCCAGAACTGTGAGAAAATCAATTTCTGTTCTTTAAGTCACCCAGGCTGTGGTATTTTGCTACGGCAGCTAGAGCAGACTAACTCAGAAGGTAAAGGTGAAATAAAATCATATATGTAAAAGCATTTAGAATGCTCTCAAGCACATAGAAAATATTAAGTGTTGACTAATACTCCATGTGTCTTACAAAATCTTCACTTAGGAGATGAGAATAATTGATATTAATATTTCATGATGATTAATATATAATCACATAAAAAGTTCAATATTAGAAGAGAAATAAAACTTCATCTTCTTTTTTAGCAACTCCAACCACTTGTAAAAGAATCAAGTGTTCTCTGAATAATTTCCAGTATAATCAATAAAGATATGTCTCTCTGATGACTTCTGAATTAAATGGTTGATTTTTGGCACTATTAGTTTTCATGTTATTCATGTTTCATTGGTTTTAATCAATTCCTATAACATACCCGTTTTCAACCATTCCTGGAGTATGAGGAAGTTATTTTGGTGAGTTGAGGAGCAATTTAACCTGCGTTAACATGTAAGGTTCTCCCAAACACTCGTTTCTGCAACAATATTTTCACAAATATTTTCATAAAGCTAGCAATCCTGGTTATGAATAGAACTATATACACACTGGCCTGCAGTAGCAGGTGTTATAATATTGGAATAAGCAGTTTCAGAAGCTCTGATTGGGATGTCTAAGGAGCCTGTAAGTTTTGACTTAGGGATAATACAAATAAATAAGAACATAACCTCTGTAATAGGGAGTCTTAAGCTAAAGCGCAGTAGTTAATAGATTCCTCAGTAGATATTTAGAAAAGAAAATGTGCAAAAGTCAATACAGTATTAGTTGAAAGAGACAAATTTTAACTCAACATCTTAACAAAAATAAAAATAGATCTTATTTGGAATAAAGCTAATATATTTCAAATATAACTTAGGCTGGACACCACCCATAATTGGACTCAAATTGAAAATGAATTATTAAATACTATTATTTACTAAACTCTGCCATAAATTATATTATTGCATACATGTAAATTTCAAAATATGTAAACTATTATGTATTACAAATTATATCTGAATTCTAACCATGAGGCCTATATTTCATTCAACAATATATTTAACACAGAAAAAATATTATTCATTTTAGCAATAAAAAGGTCTTTAAACACTTTAATTCTCATAATTAGAGAGGTAAACTATGGAAGTTGGTTTACTAAGCAAGAAAAGTACCTACCTCTCTATTTTTTGCTGAACAGTGTCATCAAGCTCAAACGATTCAACACCAACCAGGAGGTAAAAAGCATGGTTACTCTTATTAATATCTAATTTACTATTAAATAACTTAAAATTTCAAATATCTGATGCTCTGTTGGGAAAATATGCCATTGTGGATAGATAGAGATATAGATATACGCTATTTTACTGCAATATAGATGCAAGACAGCGCTTATTGCTATAAACTATTATGGTAAAAAAAAAAAT
Source organism: Cynopterus sphinx (assembly GCA_030015415.1). NCBI lineage: Eukaryota > Metazoa > Chordata > Mammalia > Chiroptera > Pteropodidae > Cynopterus > Cynopterus sphinx. The sequence continues at coordinate 101,817,502 of CM057386.1, read as the reverse complement.
TCAAGATAAAAGTTATTCAGAATTTCACCAGTCCACTCCAAATATTTCTTCTCCAAATTTGTATATAAGATAATAGCATGGCATAGCATGGTCAGAATAGAAAGGTTTTCAAATGTATTTAAGGTTTTAAAAGATAGTATACACGATGCTTTGCACTTAAATGTGTATTTATAAAAATGTGTATCATATGGTACATATATATAATGCAAAGATGGCAATCTAGATAAAAGTCTACATTTGGGCTGAATACATATATACTATTAAAGTAGTCACAGGATTAATTTTAATAATGTTCTCTATAATTTAAATGATTACATGATTACCTATTAGCTGTAAGAAAGAGCTAAATGTTTAATAAGAATTTTATATGACAGCAGAAAAAATAACCTTAACATAAAATTATTTTAGATTCATATCATCTTCAAAATAATGATGATTAATAAAACAAATATTTATGATATAAGAAAGTACATAAGAATTTAGACTACTTTCAAGGATATCAGTTTTAATTTGTGGAAAATCTGAAGTGCAGAACATTTTGCAGGCATTTGAGAAATTATTTTCAAGGATATTGTAAAAACCAAATCAATGGCTGCCAGTGAATCTGCTTTGCATATTTAAATAGTTAAACCTTATAAATTGTGCTTTATCATTCACAACCCACCCCACCTGTTTTCTCTTTACAACAAGCCAAAGAAATATTTAGAGCAGGTAGATCAGGAAGGTCATTAATTGTTCATTTTCACACAGCCAGAAGAGGCTATGCCCAATCAAATATATAAGGTATCTAACTTAAAATAATAAGGTACATTTTTAGTTAAGAGCATTTCCAAATGTATTATTAAATTCCTCAAAGGCCATTTAAAAAAACCACTGTATTGGTCATGTTGTTTTTCATGACAAGTTTTTCTTTAAAAAAGTCAACCTAACTTTAGCTCAGATTTTATAACCACCCATTCCACTGTTGTAAAGTTATTATTTGGTTTAACAAGCAACTACTGCACACTGATTATCTGCCAACTTATGTGCCAATTCCAGGGAATACTGTGGTAAATAGACAAAATCCCTATCCTTGTGAAGCTCACTGTAGTCCAGCATAGACACTCTACTAAAGTAAACACAAAAATATATATTCACACTCAGTGACCTAAATGATGTAGGACAAGTTCAAGTTTCTATTGGAAGACATAAAGAAGACCTAATCTAATCTGGGTGGTGAGAGAAGGCAACATCTGAAATGACTTATGTGCAAATTGGGTAAGTTGGCTGAGAAAAGCTGGGTAGGGTGGAAATACTAATCTAGGCAGGAGAAATAAGTGCATGTGCAAGGGCCTTGTAAAGAAGAAAGTATAATGTGTCCACCTTCAGGGTACTGAATGAGGGTCAATGGGGCTAGTGGGCATAGACAAGGACACACAACAAGACTCAGAGAGGGCAAAGGAATCAATTATGCAGAACCTTGTAGCCTCTTTTAAGGATGTTAGTCTTTTTCTATGCAGTAGCATGACCCCTCCAGGAAATCATTTCAAGCAAGCAAGTGTGATAAGGTATGACTCACTTTTATAAACATCCTCTGTTTGCAAGGTGAGGATGAATTGGAGGGTAAGAGTGGGTGTATGGAGACAGCAGACTAAAAGCAGAACCCAGATGAGAGCTAATGTTAAACTATATGAGGGTAATGATGGTGGAGATAAAAGAAGACAGGTCTAAAACATATTTAGAAAAGAAATCCAGAAGATGTAGCAATGGGTTAGAAATAGGGGGTGAGTACAGAAAGTCAAGATTAGTGAGTTTTTAACTTAAATTAAAAAGCAAAAAAAAAAACAACTGGGGTGTGTTCATAGGACATCTGTATTCACAAAAGCTAATTGATGATTCAGGTTAATTACTGTTCTCCACATGTTGAATTTTTGACATAGTTTCTGTAAGCATAATTTGGCAACACAACAATGGCAGAGACTGTCATGCCAAAATGAATTGCTAACATATGCAATTAAAATAAATGTCTATGAGACATAACTGTCAAAATAGTAATTATGACTTGGTGAGCTAGAAACAGTCTGAAAACTTGTTTGAAATTAAATTCCTGTTGTCTATATAGACTCAGCACATTCCAAACCAAGGTATTTAAAAAAAACTAATCAAACTCTTTCTTACTGAATATTCAGCAACATGATCAGATAAACAATATATAACTGGGAAAGGCTTTGAGATGTTTAATGATTTTAAACCATATTCACTTGAAATATATTTCTATTTAAAAAAATAATGAATAAACCACTCTCAATTTTAAAAATCCAGTCATTTATGACATTTATTACATATAATTGTGTTTTCTAAAATAAGACCACCCTACCAAACACAAAGTTAGAACTCTGGATATTTGTATTAAGAAGCATTTACTAAGCAACCTATTAGATTTGGCAAAATATAAAAATATAATGTGATATGCATAAATTCTAAAGTCCCAATATATTTTTCTATTTGGATGTGCTAGTAAGAGATAAAGGGCCTTTTTAGGTAAATAATCATAGAATTTTGCAAAATTACTATTCAAGAAGGAATATCAAAGGAATACTTCTAGCCAATCTTCAGAAAGTATCATATTTCACCAATTCCAAGACTCAGATTTTATTATTATTATTATTATCATTGTTATCTTCATCATCATTATTATTATTATATTTTAACATCTCTGAAATCAAGATGCCTCTTACAATTGATACCATCTTTCAAATACTGGAAAGACAAACACAAGGGACAGTCAATACATGAGTGTTATTACCTGCACTTGGTTATAGCTAAGCAAACTTTGTATTCCTCCTGACTGATCCGTGTGCATTGTTGGTACAATTCGTGCTGAGTTCAACAACTGTTTAAACATCTTTAAAATGTTAACAGTATGATTCATCACTAAAACAGAAATTCATTGTTTACCCTGAAATGCATGGCAACAAAGGGCAAGACATAAATTTGGGATGAACACAACTTCTGGTTTTCTGTAAAGCAACAAACACATGCTCTACGAAACATGAGAAAGATATCCACAATTACATGAAGCTGTGTTATATGCTTTTACTGATACTTGTACAAAAAGAACTGTCTCACATGCCACTCAGTGCAGTTGACAAAAAAGACAAATTTGCCCAGTCTCTCAGAACAGATTAAAAATGTTTCAAAGCAATGACGGACAGATATGATGAATTCAGTAGTTGGACAGGACTATCATTAACAAAACTGTCATAATTCATTGAAAGCATTTTTTTCTTAGAGATATGTGAAATTAAGGTACATCTTACAATTAACATCATCAATATGGTTATGAAAGTGCAATGGACTGGCAGATGGAAGAATTCTAGTCTCAACTCTTTAAATAATAATCTTGTAAACCAGTAGTTAGTCAAGTAAATTATCAGGCCCCAATCGCTCACTTATAAAAGGAAAATGTTGGGCTAGATCACTGCTAAGGTCTCTACTAGTTTTATGACATTATAAATTTTCATTAATTTTTAGTACCTGACACAAATTTATCTTATATATATATAGAGAGAGAGAAGCTTAGTTCACTATAATTCCTATTTATTTGAAATGCTAATAAACAAAATAGAAGTAACCAGTATTTTTTCCTATGAAATTCAGGCTTTAAAAGTAAAACATGATTATTACCATACTAATAGGAGAAAGGAGCACACAGTAAATGAAATACTGGGTAAATAAAGATGTGGCCAAATATATTAAATCTTCAAAACTATTCAAAACTAACAATTGTTCATAATAAGTGACTAGATGCAATGTAAAGATCACATCATAACCTTAGTTTAAAACATACTTGGCTTTGAGTCCTTTAAAAACTTATTATGGTAATATATATATATATATATATATATATATATATATATATATATATATAGTGCTACATATGTGTCAATAATTTTCAGTTCACTAGAATGCTTATTTAACCCAAATACTGTATTATCCAACAATTTGAGTAAATGAGAAATTATTATAAAGTAGTTTGATGCAAAACCTTATCATCAGATAAAAATTTCCCATAAAAACCTACCAAAGAGCATATATCAAATTTAACCACAAAACCTCATTAAAATAGCCAGTTATTATTGGAGGTGATAAAAGTCTGATGAAGTTAAAAGAATGTGGCAATGGTGATAATTAAGTTAAAAATTTCACTGTTATAATTTAGCAAAGTCATGAAAGACTTGTGTAAAGGTATAGAAAGCCAAACAAATTTTTTAAAGTAATCTGGAAAAAATGAGATCAAGGAAAGTTTACACAGACATATTTATTACTATATAATTCAAAAAATAGTTTAGACTGGTTCTCATAATGGGCTGTGAATTTCAGTATTTAGTTTTAAGAAACTGTTAAAAAGAAAAAGAAATGTAGCAGGTACTTGTAATAAAATATTATATTGTTTTAAATGGCAGAACACAATTCCAAAACAATCTTAATTTAGTATATGTGAGATATACATGTTAAACTAACAATATGAGATCAAAATATATTTTTCAAAAACATAGTCAAGAGTTAATAGCACTCAAACTTAATGCGTGACAGCACATATTAATTCAGTCTGAGATTATATATATTCTTGTCTTAGGTACACTATTAAGAACATTTTATTGGTGAAAATAGCTCACATTCACCTCCATATATTGCCTTTATTTTATCTGATTCAGAAATATATACCATATGCAAACTCATTAAGATTCTTGTCAGACCTGGACATGATCTTACCATACTCTAGTACAATCTCTAATGCATAGGAGGTACATTAGAGGCTATATGTCCATGGATTTCTCATTTTTCTGTACATATTGAGAGCAGAGGATACTAACTGCCCTATAGTATAGTAAACTGTTTTGGAAAACAGAGTTAGTGTTTCCCATGGAACAGATGGCAGGTTTGTTACTGTCCAGTATACTGAAGATAATGGCTCTCTCCAAAATAAAGTTCAGGCAGATTCACTTAGTGTCCATTATAAAAGATTCAAATTTCTAAAATCAAGGCTTCTCAGCTATGACACTAACCCACTGTGTAAACAGCATCCCTTGGTCCTCTTCACGTCCTCCCCGAAGCACTTGGAAGGAGAATGGAATTCATGCTCTGCTGTTAGTAATAAAGTCTTTGTCTCTGATCCCACAGTATCATATCTCCTGCTAAAATATGCCATGAAACTCATAGACTAAATTGTTGATCTGAAAGTAGGAAAAATTTTCATACCCTTTACATTTTTAATAGGAAACCAAACATCTCTCTTAAAAAGAATGAATGAATTTTGGTAACAATTTCCCATTTCCTAGTATTTTAAAGATTATAAAATAGTAATTAGACCCTTCAGGAGCTATTTGTAAATATACAAATAATATGATTAATTTTACGACTACTGATTTCTAAAAATATATAATTACTGGCAATTTGAGGTCAGATGGATTAACATTTACAGGACAAGTAGATGGGGAGAAATTTATAACATTTCTTCAATTAAAATAAATAAATAAAACAAAAATAATAATAAAATAAAATAATAAAAGGAAAGGATGACTATAAAATAATAAAGATTTACAGGACACATCCCCAAAACAGGACATACCAGGTTGTCCCCACCAACCCATTACCTCCCCATATCCAGTTCAGCTAGTTAGTCTTACATCCAAGTGAGAGGGCAAAAAATTTGAAAATTTTAGATGGAGTCTTGCTAATCAACAATCGAAAGAGATCATTTAGCATATCATTTCTGAGATGTCAAAACAAACCCTTCTCAGAGTCATAGACATGTTGACTAAGTAAAAAGCTTATTAACTACTTAATTACAGACTTCCCCCAGACACTCCCAAATATAACTCTTTTGGAGAAAAGTATCTAGTGTCATATTTAAGATGTATCCTTTGCACTATGGGAAATCATTAAAGCAAAGTTGAAAATTGCAAGGGTGTGAGGAGGATAACCTGAGAAATAACCAATTGATTGTATTATACTTCTGATAATGGTCAAGTTTTGTGCAGAAAATTGGTAGATAATAAACATTTGATCAATTTGAAGATGACAGGACACAAAGATAACCTGCCATTGCATCCTGATAATTGTCTGATATTTTGATAAACTTCCATTATGGACCAAATGTATTAGAAAACAAAAGTTGTCAACATTCAGTTCCTAAATCAGACACATAAAATCGATTGCTTCTTGTTTTTATAGAAAATTCCATATAATGGATTGGAATAGCTTTGTACATTTAATGACAAAAATCATCAGTTGACAATTTTCAAGGCATGAGTTTTTATCACATTGATAGACAGTAACTGTCTTTATTAACCACATTTAAAATTAAGTAGAAAAAAATGACATTACTACACTTTGATTATATCCTCTGCATATTTCCAATATCCAATTTTTCAAGATAATTGGGTCTATCCTATAAACCCTATCCTGAAACTTTACTGCATTCCCGACAGCTCATGATAAGCGATACAAAATTAAAGAGAAATCCAGCCAATTGCTATGAAGTGAGATGACTAAGTTTGAAAGATAAATAAATGGTAATAGTTGCCAGAGTCCACCCCCTCTCCTTTTTTTACATGGTTGATAGCAGTATCACCGGCCACTCTCAATTTATAGAAGAGCCTGTGCTAACTTTTGATGTGAAAGCACATCATGAGACAGGAACCTTGATAGTTTCATCATTTAGTATTTAATATTTCTTCAAGTAACTAAACTCTATTCCCTATTTTTTTGACGAGTATTTATAACTGAAAAGCACTTGCTCCATCAGCAAAAAAAAAAAAATTTAGTCATTACTCTTCCATCTAATTTCCATTTTCAGCTGCAAGGAATAAAAGCAACAATTAGGAAATAGCTTATATGGCAGGGGTTTCATGATCAAGATCAGTTACATTGTTTCATATTAGCTGTTCGAACAGCCATCAGAGGATAATGACTTTCAGTCACTATCAATCAATATTTTTTTGGTTGCAATTTCCCATAAGTCATTGCTATTACTACCAGTAATCAAGTCTCCTCCTTTGTTTCTTGAAATTGAACTTGAACAAAGCAGTATGACTAATTAGCAGTTGATCTTCAATAGCTCCTACCAATAATTTGCCACTTTGGCATTAGATGACATTAGTAATAGATGAGGGCTCTGGGTATTTTTAAGTCGTGGTGAATTGCTAAGTAATTGCACACATATTATTCACCCTACTATCAGTGAAGAGCATTATGCTGCTTAGATGAAGCTAGATTAAAATCAATTAAAAAGATGAGTTGGTTTTGTTTATCATGTATTTTTATAATTTATTTGACAGCTGTTTCCTGAATACCACTGAAGAATGCATATGAAGCAGATATAACCCCTTTGAATAAATTGATGCTTCTTTAAATCTCTTTTTGGAATGTATTATCCCCAAACAGGGTTGTTAAATCAATTCTGCAATCATAAGATTCAAGACTGAACTAAAAAACTTCCTGATCGCCTAGATTTTGTGGTAGTATTTAATGAGGACTAATTGCATGACTTTTGGAAATAGTGCTATTTCAATATCAATATTAGGGAGGTCACACTATTTAGAATGAAATTTAATATAAAAATATTAGTGCAACATATTAATATCAACAATGTATATACTAATGTAATTGAAGCACCTATCACACTCTATGCAGTAATTCCTATTTTAAAGCAAAATAAAATAAATTTGGTGGCATTTTTCATTTTGGTTTTGTTGAGTAAGACCATCTTCTGATGCAAAACAGCAGCAAATCATAAAACTTCCATTCCTAAGGGCCATTCATGTCTATTATCAAATCCATCTAGTCTCAAGTAAGGTTGCCTTCTGTAGTTTTATGTTTCCAAATTTACTAAATGCTTTAGTTTCTCCTTTAATAGAGTCATCTTTTTTACAAGGCCATTTTTGCACTTGACTTATCATTTAATAAATTGTGTCCATCAGTATTTAAATTACCTACCACCCTCTTACATTTCCAGAACATAAACATAAGGTTTCTACAGAGACATAGACTATTCTATATAGTTTCACTTTCCTAAAATTTGTCTATCAATTGACTAAAAGTTATTTAACATAACTAGGACCATACCAAGAAAACTAGTATCAGTCTTTCTTAGTTCTTCACGTCTCAGAACAAAGAGAGGACTGTATCCAAGATCAATTTATCCTCTCTTTTTCTCAATTCTTTAAAATTATCCATTTATTGTATCTTGGAAACTCTTGCTTTAGATGAGTTATATAATACAGTTCATTGTTCATAATATGAGAATAAACAAGTCTCCATTCAACAGCATAAAAAATGCCCAAAACACAGATATAGAATTCCGTGATGTTTCAAAGTTTGCCATTCAATAAATTTTTACTTTCTTTGCAGAAAAAATGACTGATATGTAGAGGTGGCAGGAAGGGAAATATCTACTATAAATTTACTTCTGACACATAAGTAAACATTATTTGTGGCAATGACAGAAACCCAGAATAAGGACATTCTCTACTGAAATTAGTTTGTATCTGAGTTTATAAAGGCAGCTAAGTGGAGACAGGCAAAAAAGGTCATGAGTGAGCTCTTTCAGGTCTCAAGAGAGACCCTGGAGAGAACTTGCACTATCCAGGCCAAGGAATAGGAGCTTAATCTAAGTTAAAAATCACTCTGAGATGCAGGACTGGGGCCAAGCTAACAACTGTAACTGGGCTTTACGTAAGTAAATTGATTTCAAAAAATGGATGATGATGGTGGTGGTGGTGGTGGTGGTGGTGGTGGTGGTGGTGGTGGTGCTGCTGCTGCTGCTGCTGCTGCTGCTGCTGCTGCTGCTGCTGCTGCTGCTGCTGCTGCTTTCCCAATAAGGGTGGGTAATGGACAGAGTAAGTAAACTTTCAGACCTGGTGCTCATTAATTTAAGCAAGTCTTTTAATTAAGTATCCAATTATATCTTGTGAACCAGGTAAGAAATAAGACAGGGGAAAATAAAAGACACCCCAAGAATCAGGAATCTATATCCAAACATTTCACACATAAACAATGTTGATTATTAAATCAATCTGAGGTTGAAAGAAAAGTGGTGCTGTAACATAGTGCTCTGTGATTTACTTTGCTGTTTATGTCTTTTCATCAGTGATTTGTAAGAAAAATATAGAAATCAAAATTGTCTTGCCACAGATACCAAACCAGGAAGGAGAGCACAGGTGTATGCTGGACAAGATCATCAGGAACATAAGTTTATTTTTTTAAATGGGAAGGAACACAATTAAAGCCTTGCATTTAGATGTCAAATATAAAAGTAGAATAATCTAACTTGATAGCCGCTCAAATGGAAACAAAAGTATAATAAAATCCTGGGCTTTAAGTGACAAGTGACCACAAGTTCAATGTGATATGGCTGTAAGGGGAGCCAGTGTCGTCAAGCCTACATCAATACCAGCCAGAGCCTTTCCAACTCACAAGAACTAACCATCTTACTTCACCCTGCAATGATTTATTATCTTCCTGTGTTATGATTTGCTATGATTCGTGTGATTTAAATGGAAATCTGGATGATTAGAACATACATAACCTAAGGGGAGTATGAAGTCTTAAAACTATTTGAGAAATAACTAAGGTAAGTGAGTATATTAAGAATAAAGTCTCAACAAGACATGCTAACTTTCTTCAAATAAGTGCAAGTTTGTCATAAAACATATCTGTCCTTTGCTTTGCTAAAGAACAGAACCAACCCAGGGTGATATGTTAGAGGAACCCATCTAGTTAAGTGTAGCGCAACCAGAGGCCCTGAGAGGAAAAGCAATGGATGGAGCTTTGGAGCCAGCCATAACTCAAGCATCTAATCATTCATTATTCATGAATCAATAAGCATTTCTGATCACCCTCTTTATGCCACACACTGCTTGATATTAAGCTGGAGTTAATATTCAAAATGTTGAACAACTGTCCACCACGAACATTGATTAACCTAAACAGATGCCTGTTCAATCATAAAGAATGCCTGCCACAAACGGCAGTAAGACCACATTGTTTGGGCAAACCGTATCTCAGTTTAGTATTATCAGTCATGGGAGCAAAGGTCCAAGTGTAATTACAGCATACTACAACACCTGCTATATGGGAAGTGTAATGAAGAGGAGTAGCAGTGCTGAAAAAAAAATGAAATGGCTTAATATCAAATAGCATTTGAGATGAAGCTTAATAAATAGTTAGGTGAAGCAGCCAGTAAAGGGAACAGCATCAAAAGTCAGTAAACTGAAAAAAATTTGGTATGTCTGGTGATCCATAAGCATCTTAAAATTACTATATCATCCTGAATATTGGGGTGAGTGGAAGTGGTAAGATTAAAAAAGCAAATAGAGGCCAGGTCATGGGGGTTGTAGATAATATGAAAATAAGTATGGATGCAAACCTTTGGACTTTGGGGAGCCACTGAGGAACTGTGAGCAAGAAAGTGACATGATCAAAATTATTCAATAGAATGATCACTGTAATGGTATTGAGAAAGAATGACTATTAAGGCTACTGTAATGATATAGGATTGGCCTAGAGAAATAGCATAGGAAGAGAAAGGAGAAGATGAATATCAAAGGTACCAGAAGGTAACTTGTCAGTATTTATGAACACAAGCATGATATTGGTAAACTGGGGCTATTCACTAAGACAAGGAATGTGGGATGCAGGGCTCATCTGGAGATTGATGAAAATAACAAATCCCATATTTTGAGTTTGAGTGTTTCATAGGATATGAAGAAGGAAGTATCTAAGGTAGAGAACGTGAGAGAGAGGTGAGATCTGAAGTTATAAATTTCAGACTTACTATTTTTGAAACTACCTTTAAGCAAAACTATATTGAAAGAGAAGAAGAAAGGGCAGATGTCAGAATTCACTTAAGAAAACCAAAATTTAAATACTGGATCAAGAAAGAGAAGCCTCAAAGGAGACTAAAGCCACAGCTTTCTAAGTGTGTGCCCTTAGACAAGTCACTGCCTCAAGGAACCTCAATTTCCTCAACTCAACTTATAACTTGAGGATAATAGGAAGCTCACAAGAAAATAAGCAATCTTGCAGTCATGCACCCAAATGTTAATTCTCTTCTTTCTTATGGATATTTCAGGTCTGAGGCACCTACTCCTGATGTTGACTAAAAAGGAACTCCTGTAAATTCTAACTTACAAATTTCCCATTAAAAAGAAAATTGAACCACCTCATGGGGTAAGGAGGGCACTGAAAGTCTTGGAGTAAGATGAGTTTGGATTCCTGATCTGACTCTGGATATACTCAACCTATCTGAACATGTTTTGTGTGTTTTGTCAGTTGTAAAGTAGGTGTAACTGTACCTGCCTCACAAGATTCTGTTGCCTCAAGGCAACAGGGTAAGCACTTCATCTCTCTCTGTGCCTGCAATTTGGTAGGTATTCAGTAGGTCTTAGTTCTTGTATTTTCTTTTATTTTACTTTTTGTATCTATTTCTCAAGTACACTGTATCAGACATAATACATTTCCTTAATGACTCAATGTTATCATTATGAACATCATTTAATGTTACATGTCTGAGATGCAGATGCAGCTGCAGATATAATAGGCAAAATGAGCCACTCATATAACACACAGTTGACTTGCCTCATTTTGTCATATGCATGATACTGAATCCACAGCAGCTTAAGATGATTTACCAAGCACCAAAAAAAAATGTGAACAGCTGCCTTGTTAAGATTTGATATTATAGAAGGGAGATGAACAAATGTTATAGTGATTCATCAACCTCTCAAGTCCAACGTTTGTTTTTTCTTTTACAGCTAACACAACTTTCTTATGCTTCTGGCCTTGTCTTTCACAAATGAAGTCTGAAATCTGTGTTGTATCACGCTGTGTTCTACAGCACCACAGCACAGCTCTGTTCTGCATTTGTGTCCATCATCTTGCAATACATTTGAGCTTAAGCCCACACTAGTGATGTCAAAGGATCTCTCCTGGGTAGCTCCACATCCCAATTCTAGTCTCTTTTGCCTAAGCATCCACATTTCACAGGACTGTGACCATACCCTGGCCCTGCCCCAGATGACTGGCCCCAAGAATCAGCATCAAATACATAGATAGCTGATTCATGCTCTAGCATATAACGAAGCCTATGGGTAGATCTGAAAGGGTGAGCTAAGCCATTTAGATTCTTTGTTTTCAAAATATATAAAGGGAAATGCCAAGAAACAGTGCCAGCCAGCAGTGAGCTAATGGTGAAATAATGCCACATATAATTCAAAGTTTAAGGGCCAGAACAGATAGAGGAGGAGAAGGATGAAGTCACCTGGTAATATAGAGAGAGACAGAGCTCAGAAGTGGTTAGAGACCTCTCAGGGGAGAGAGACAGACAGACAGAAATTGAGATTAAACTAGATGAGAAGAAACACATTAATCTCTGAAGATGCTCTGAGCTCCAAGGGCTTTAAAGCTCTATTTTCACTCTGAATTTTTCTCTAAAACACACTGCCTTTTTTTTCTGAGATAACTTAAGAGGATCTTCATTTTTTCAATCAATTTAACCTGATTGACACATTACAGTGGTATCAGAACACAATTTATAATGCTTCCATCAAGTTCACCTTGTATAATAGGCTAAATTGTGATGGTTACCATAGGTTTTGCTCGACCTTACAGTTCAGGTCATTCCTTGCTCCCCTTCCCATCCACATATCACACTGTAGAGACGTGATATGCTTTTACAGAACCCTGGAGTATAGATGACTCATTTTCTGGAGTTCTGGGTTTTACCCCCTCAGAAAGTTCACTGTTTGCTGCCCCTCTAACTGGTTCTCTTTCTACAGTACTTACTGCTGCCTCTTTCCCTTCCTTGAATGCTTCTCAGGTTAAGTGATAGCCGAGCTGCATTCCATCCAGGGAACCTTCTCTAAATCTTCACAACCTGTGCTCTTCACTGTCATTTCGATTTCTTCTCTTTCACAGTCAATGTAATAGTTTCTAAATTTTCTTCATTTATTCTTGAGTCCTGAGAAATTCTGAAAGCTTGTTATGATTCAGAAGTCTAGGGTTCGAACAGCCGGAATTTCTTTTTTTTTTTTTTTGTCCTGTCTATATCCATTTTATTTACCAATATGAATACACAAAATTATATTATATAAAATCACACATCATCTCCTGTCAGTGCAAATATATAATTTGCAAAAATCTTAAAAGTCCATAGAAAAACACATGAAATGTTACATATTATCCACACTTTGAACGGCTAGAGTTTCTGACAGCGAGCACTATCAAACGCAGAACTTGTTCCCCACAATGAGAAACACGTGCTTGGCCGTGTAGGCTGTGTGGCCAACAGCCCGGAGAGGGCTGCTCAAGGCTCCGGAGAAATTCCAGCAATGTCCCCATTTTTTGAGAGACCTGGAACATCAAAAACTAAAAAAATAAAAAATAAATAAAAAAATAAAAAAATAAACCTAAAAAAAAAAGCCAAACAGATTTTTTAAAAAGATATTAACACTTTCAACCTAAAAAACATCAGGCAATATCCTTGTGCTCACTTTCTGGAGTTCTGAGTTTTATCTCCTCAGAAAGGCCACTGTTTTTAGCCAAAGAAAATTAAGGTTAAACATCTAAATTCACGATTCTAGGTTTTCTATGAACCCTGGGTAAATGGGGATCCTTCTTCTGGAATAATCCCTGCCAGAAATCTTAAGGAAATGGTACTGGCATGACACCCAAGTGACAGGTATAATCTTATGTTGGTTCTCAACTATCTCAGGAGCTTTCTGTGTATAATCTAAAACTGGTCCCACACACTGAGAGCAGAGAAGGCCTAAGAAAGAGGCAGACCACTCCAGATTGGTAGGTGGTATTTTTAACAAAAAGAAATCTTACGAGGCTTGTCTTGGGCAGCCACGAAACTAGTAGCTTTCTGCACCCTCCTGCCAAGTCTTTAAAGTCTGTGTGGAGGCTTTCCTGGGTTTAGTCACATATACCATTCATACAGCCTCAATACCACATGTCTTTCTTAAGGCTGTGATCTTGGGGCAACTTCTGGGAGGGAAAGACAAGCAGAACACATATTTCAATTTCAAGGACAGGGAAGGAGGTGGGGAGTCTCCAATTGCCTGGGTCCAGCTAACAGGTCAACCGGCAGTCACATCTCCTTGATGACCTTCCTCAAAATTTTAATATATTATAGCTCTATATTTCTAAGGGTTTTGTTGTAGACTTTTATTTAAATATTTGAATAAATCATAACTAAAAGGGACAAATAACCCACATTCCAGACTTGGCCCTATCAGCAACCAGCTATGTAACACTGGGCTTACAAGTCACTTACAAGCTGCACACATTAATTGCCTAACCCTTAAAAATGAGTGGATGGAACAGATATTTGCCATTTCTTACAACTGTAGGATTTTATAATATATATTTCTTTGGTTTTAAATACAACAAGAAAAAGAAGTTTGAGCTGGGAGAACTTTTTAGAAGTTATTGATATATACTAATAAGCTTCAGTGAAAGAGCTATAAAAGCTAGACAGTTTTGCATATGATTTGTTTGAAAGAGAGGCAGTTAAGGATATCCTATATCCAATATAAAAAACCAAAATTTATATTGTTATTTCCTTTTTAGCATCATAAGATTTAAGTTGGTTTTCCCTTTTGTTTGTTGCTTAAATTTATTTCAGAAAAAATACTAAAAGATTGAGCTCAATCAATGTCAGGAGATAAACTTGAAGTCAATGCCATCAGGAACCCTCATTCTTAGCATTTAAGACTGTATAAGAATTAAGATTGATGTAGAAACCCCACTAGCCAGATAACCTAAGTTTGCACATGCTCATCTGTATGACTCCACCAAAGACCATGTTTTATCTGTCAGATGAAAATCTAGACTTGTTTCCAGGACATTTCCATGAGTATAAAAAGAGCATGTTCCTCCCCAAGGAAGGAGTAGCAGGTAACCTAACTGGGGAAAGGCTAATAGTCACTTAATCATATTCCTTTAGTAGATGGAATTCATGTGTTAAAGGCCATCACTCACATGTAGCTAGGGTCAAGTAGTATGTAATGCAGTTTGGCCTGCCTGTGTGCAGATATAATAGGATGCTCATTATTTTTTTCACCGTTTAGGGACACCTGGTCAAGACTTCCACATTGTGAAAAAAACACATTTTCTCTCTCTCTTCCAGTTTTCTGAGGTTTATCAGATGAGTGAGGTTAAGTCTGGCCTGAAAAGCTAGCCTTGCCACTGATCTGTTCCAAAGTAGCTACAAGGCCATCTGGGTTGTGGGTAGAAGTTTCACTATATCACCCAGATTACAGTACTATTTTACGTGCTGAAAGTGGGTCCTTGACAACCAATAATAAAGCTGTTACTTTCATCTCCACTTTATTTTTGTAAACATTCTTTCATTTAGAAAATAAAACAGGAAAAACAGGGCATTTTCCTCTGTAAACTTCTAACTTATCAGTATGTTAAGAAATTTAAGAATAAATACTAAGACTAGAAACTCATGGAAAGATGTGGCTTATTTTGCCTTGTGTTTATTGCTGAAGATTATCACTGTGGTTACATTTGTTTTATAAGAATGGCTGGACTTAGTTTATCAGAACTTTATGGAAACCAAGTTTGTTATGGGGAATAAACACCAAGGCTTGAGAGTTAATCTTTGAAAATCAGAGTTGAGTACTGGTGAATAATATTAGATCAATACTCCAAATTTGGTTCTTCTTTATCTTGATATACTAGGAGAGGAAAAACAGTAAAGAAACTAATTTCTCAATCCTTGAAACTTATTCACAATCTCTTGAAGTAACCACTACATAATCTCGAGTTTGTTCTATAAAGAATTTTTTATGTTGTCAAATTTGCATAACATAAAACTTACCATTTTAATCATTTATAGTTGTACTATTCAGTGGCATTAAGCACCTCTACAATATTGTATAATCATCACCACTATTTCTACAATGTTTTCATTGTCCCAAACTGAAACTCTGTACCCATTAAATAACTCTCAATTTTCTCTTATTCCAGTTCCTGTTAACCTCTATTTTATGCTCCATGAATTTGCCTATTCTAGGTACTTTATATAAGTGGAATCATACAAATATTTGTCCTTTTGTGTTTGGCATATTTCATTTAGCATAATTTTTTCAAAGTCTATCTATGTCATCACTTTTTTGAAAAACTACCAAACTGTTACACAGTGGCTATGCCACATTCTCATCGGTCATGTATGAGGGCTTCAGTAGCTCCAAATCCTTATCATCACTTGTTATTTTCTTTCTTTTTTTTTTTTTTTCTTTTTTTGGATAATGGCCATTCTAAGGAGTATGAAGTAGTTATACTGTTCCTTACATAAGACTTCTGATTAAGACGGACACTGATGATTACTTACCCAACATCTATTTCTTCTTTTCCCCTTCCTAAAGAATTCCATTTTACTCAAGTATCAACTGCATTGGCAGCTCTAGATGGTGATGTTGATTAGTCAGCCACTTGGGTCATGGTATTTCTTATAAATGACTTTAGTCTAGGATGGATGCAATCAGAAAAAAATAAAAGGCTTTAAAAGGGCTTGAAAGTTGCTCCGCGATCTCTCACTCTCTTTACACTTTACCATGCCCCCCAATACTATAAATAGAGAACATGCTGTCCTAGTTTTCATTGGAGTCAGCTTGTAACTACAAGAGCAACCAGCCTGCAGATAAGACTGAAACTCCAAAGACGATAAAGCAGAAAAACAGAAAAAATCTGAATCCTTAATGACATACTCAAGCCAAAATCATTCATCCAAAGAGTACACTCCTACCTCTGGAGGTCTTCTAATGTGAGGTCATAAATTGCTGTATTTTTTAAGCTATTGTGAGATAAGGTTTCTGATATTTGAGGCCAAAAGAATCCAAATTGTTCAGCTGTAATCACAGCTGGGGACTTTACATATGGACAGGAAAATCAGACTGAACCATAGAGAATGGCACATTTTTATCAAAAAATATAGAAGAATGACAGCCATACATATGACATTTAAAAATGACATATTTGTGGCTTACATATGAGAAGAAAAATAGGATAAATCAACCCCAAAATCAAAAGAAAACTAAAATATCTAGAACATCAATTCTACATCCTGGGATTAAAAATTAAAGAACAAAACAAAATTCATTTAAAGGAGGCAAAAACATGGACATTAATTGCATAAATCAAATGCCCCCTTACCTCTAACACATTCCCAACATTCACGAGTTGATTTAATTTTATTTTAAACTTAATGACTCAATTGGTGTTTTATGTAACCAGTTTTCCTTTGTGCAAACAATTATTTCAGAGAAGTCTGAAATAAGCCTCTTCTTGAGTCCTTTTTACTTGAGGTATACAGGACATTCATTTAAGATGTAAGATAAGACTTTTTGCCTGCCATCACAAAATTATTTTTTCTTCTTTTTCTTCCTTGAATTTTCTCAATCTTCTATTCACATGGAGAAAGCCTATTCCTGTCACCATTAGCAAATGAACTATATAGTTAATTCTTCTCTCCTCTCTTCTGGTACTGGAATAAATGCCAAGAAATATAAACTTGGGCTGAGCAAGAGGTTCATCTCAGCAGAAAAAACCCAGTTGTCTTCCATTTCAGGTCATTCTGGGGTAGAAAGGGCAAAATATAATGGTCACCCTGAAACCATTCTTAGTCACTTAAGCAGTGAGCCTCATTTAGAATATGCCATTCAGATCAACTAGCTTCACACATGTCAACTTACCGTGCCCCCTAAGAAGCACTTAGTCTAACTAATAACATGATGATATGCACTGTGAGAGGAAGCAATGGAGGCATGAAAATCTGAGATATAAATGACTCTTCTAAAATGTTCTGGCTTGGATTTATGATATACAGGTCAGGTATCACTTTCAAGGCATTCAGAAAGCATTAAAATAGAGAAAATAATCTTTCTTCTGGCCCTTGTCCTTCCAATACCATTCTGCAGATTGTTCTTTAAGGCCAGGTCGACACTTAAAAGTGCCCGATCCAGCTCGGCCTTCTGTAGCTGCTGTTTCACTCTCCGCTCTGTTTTAAAAGCAGCCACAGCTGAAAATAGCTCAAGAATGTGAAGCCTGCATGACGGTGCAGTTACCATTTCAAACATGCACAGAAAATGTTTAGCCTGAGGCTATTTTTCTCAAGTTTGGACAGTCCCTAAGAGAAATAGTTAAAACTCTCTTCTAAAATATTCTCTGCAAATAGAGGTCATTTAAAAAAAAGTTAATACAGAAGGATTATTTGGCCTCTAATTAGGTAGAAAGATGGTTCTCAAACCAAAGGAAACAAAGATGACTTTTCTTTTATTTAAACAAAATATATTCTCAGGAAAATTTAAAGTATTATGTAAAAACTTTAATATTGATTGTATATTGTTCATAAAAGATGTCAATAATATCTCTCAGGAATTACTAAAGAGAAATACAAAAGACTAAAAATGCAATGTCAAATGCTAATTTATAATGAAACAAAACTTAAGCATTATCAAGTTTTAGATGTAGCTCTGCATACCTCCCTACCACCCCACAATGATCACTCCACTCATTTTCTGGTAAGACTTAGTATATTTTATTTTCGTTATCAAAAAGTGCATATTAAATATTATCAATTCAAAAGAAGTCCCAACTGAACAGCATTTTCTAAGCAACAGCAAAATAAGAGGGTGTGTTTGAAAATGTATGGTCTGAAGATATTAAGTAAAGCCATAATATATGACCATTAATCTTTACAACTCATGCTATATGGTGCCTATATTTCCTTTATATTAAATTAGTATTATTAAAATAAACATTAGCTATAATATTATAAGTGATATATATGCATATGGCATAATGCATCTTTGTCTAGTTTGCTTTTCCCCTTGGTATTTCTATTAAGAAATATTTATAGAGCACTTAATTTATCCCAGGCACTATTTTATACACCTTACAAATATTAGCTCATTTAATCTTCACGATTACCCCCATTAAATGGGTAGTATTCCTATTCTTATTGTATAAATAAGGAACCTGATAGACAGCAAGGTTAAGTAACTTTCCCATAGTCACAAAGCTACTAACAAATAGGGCCAAAATTCAAATCAAGAAAGTCAGGTTCCAGATTACATGGTGTTAATCACCATGCTACTGAGAGGCTCCATTTGCAGCTTCTCAAAGAAGAACTGATGAATAATTGAACAGAAGAACAAAGGTATAATTCTGATTTTTTTTTTCACTACATCAGACCTTAGGCAATTTTCATAAATTCTCTGGACCTCTTATTTTTCATTAAGGTAATGAAAGCTCTTTATTAATATTTCTTCTTCTAAACTTTTATCATTCAGAGCTGCCACCCTTCAATATATTTAAAGTAGTTAAGAACATCAGCAACAAGGTTCAAAAAACCTCAGCACATAAATGCTGAAGACACTAAGAGCTGAAGATTCATAGACAAGGACACAGCATGACCTGCTTTAGAATTAACGTTATTGCTTTCCACTAATTATTCCTGACTTTTCTATATGGTTTCAATGTTCAAAATGACTGCTCAGTGTACAGATAAGTGGAAAAGAGAGTTACCGTAAAAAAAAAAAAAAAAAAAAACTGTATGAATAAGCCAAACACTTAAACTAGAGCAAATAAGAGTGAGCTTCTTCTTAATCACAGAGAACTAGAACTACATCATGCTATATCTGAGTGTAGAACTTGTGAACGAATAGTATATTTCCACTAAATGTCACAAATATAGAAACATCTTTACAAGCAACTTAGAGGACAAGTACTGAATTGCCCATTCTTCTAAGTACCCACTAGAGATAGAAAATAGAGAATGTAAATCAGTTAATGAATTCCTGTGTAATATTAGAAAGAAATCTTAAGATGATCCAGCAACTAACTACATGGTAGTCAAGCTTGGTTGTTCATTAAAACAATATCAAACAAACTTGCATTCTGACTTTTATAACATACAGATTTTAATATATAGATTCACTTTAAGGGAACACCAATTTCATACAGCTATTTGTCATAAATCAATACAGACTGCATTACAATATGTTACCTCAATGAAGCAAGAGGATCCATTTGAATGATCTCACACTGTGTCCTGTTATTAACTTTCACTGACTAAGTACTTTTCAGCAATATTTTCTCCAAAAATATGTCTACACAACTGCAAAACAGCTAGTCGATATAGTCAATTGAGGAATAATTTCATTGGAGCTAATGACAAAATGTTTTACTGTTCTAAAAGAACTGACCAGCTGATTGATTTTCCTTTTTACTAAATTGATTGGCTATTTTTGTAGACAATCCATCAAAAATTAACTTTATATACTTCCACTTTTCTATTCAACATGTTCTAGGTAGAAAAATAACTATTTATTTCCTTCAGTTTAGTTTATAATTTTCTTTTATATGCAATTTTCATTATTACACTATAATTAACACATTCATTGTAAGAAATTCATAATCTCAGACACAACATAGGCCTAACAGCATTCTCTATTTTCCTACTACGCTTTTCTGATGTACATATATTTTTACAGGCTTTAGATACTAAAGTATTTATATGTGATGTCTTTAGTTTCATATTTATAATTATATACTGAGCATATTCCAATTCTTTAGTATTCTCCAAAATATTTTCATGACTGCAAAATATGCTGTCATGTGAAAGTAACAAAATACACTTAAATTATATTTATAAACTAATCATCATTTGTATTTTTTCCATTAGAGAATGTTTCTAAAAAAAATACCTTAACAGAAGTATCAATATTTTTGAAGATTATATTAATCTCTACCAAATTCTTAACTTGAAGGCTGTGTGAATATTTACTTTCACCAGATGATATATATGATGCTCTTCACCATCACTGAAGTGTATGTTTTTGTCTTGGCTAATTTCATTGTAAAAACGAATTTATCTGCCTGTCTTATTATGAGTGAAGTTAAACTTTTTCGTCCGTTAAATTAACATTTGTACTGTCTCTTCTTTGAACTGCCTGCATCTTTGCCATTTTTTTTAACTAGGAATCTTATTTTTTTCTTTTGATCATTGTTCTAGCTCAGCTGGATTTTTCACTCTTCATCAGCTGATGTAGAAACAGCACCATAAAAAGTCTAAGAAATTATGTTGTCCTAGACAAACTTTTTTAAAAGTACCAATTTTTTTGTCTTCGTTTGGAAAATTCAACATTTGTATGAAATAAGAGGCATCGGTGAACTAAAAAGGACCTGGCTGGCAGGTCAACATAGGCTATAAAAACTAAAGTAAGATAATATTATATAGCTCAACAAAAGAAATGTCTCTTTTTTGTACTTAGAACAGTGGCTGTTATTGTATCACAGAAAATATAATTGCCTCAAATTTAAAATTTAGATTCATTGCTAATTGTTCTTAAAACTCTTAAAACTCTGTGGCCAAGGTTATTTTCCTATCATGTGAATTATTTATATTTGAGTATTTTTAAGCTGAATATTAACTATTTGCAAAAAAAAAAAAAAACTTTCTCAGAAAACTAAAGCATACAAAATTGGATCAACAACAAAAATTTAAATCAAAACGTTTTTCCCTCTTTTACTATCAATGTGTCAAAAATTATTGAAATCTAGCTACTGGAGAGGATACTATCAGAATAACTGATAAGAAATGAACACCAAAGCTGCAGGAGGCCAAGTTGTATAACTGCTAATCAGAAACAAATTCGATACAAGGCTACCCTGTAATCCTATCAGAGGCCAACTGTCCTTCCAGCCTGATTAAAAAGTGAAGTTACACTGGAACCTTTTGACATTGTTCAGAAAGAAAAAAATACAGAATACAAGACTTAGGGATAAATATGAATAAAAAAATGAAAATGCACTTCTATGTAAATAAATCCATTAAAAAGCATAATATCAAATAAAGTATTTAAAAATATGATATATGATTATATCATCACTTCAGTCTGTCACTTAAAACTGGACCAAACCTTGTGCATTGAATTGGTTAAAATTGCTTCCTATTTTCTTCACCTGAGGTAATGAGAAATCTAATAGGTATAAAGAACAGGGATGAATAATCACCAAAATGAGCTGTATGTTGAGTACAATCAATCATATAAAAATACAGACACCATTAAAACAACTGAAATAATCAGGGTATAATCAGGACAGTGCCTGTTGCTCAGCTGTTAACAGTAATCTGAGTTACAATAGTGTATCATGTTCCTTAAGTCACAGACTTATTCACCAGTCTCCACATTGAGTTAAGTGAATACTTTAGCTCATATTATGAGCAATGGGCATGAATTGTTTGTAATGAGTTACTTTTACTGCCTGTTAATTATAAACCTAGGCAGTATCTGGACAGATTTTCAGAATTATAGAAAAGTAAAAATAGCAACCAATTTTGTTATAACTTTTTTATAATTAAATTTCTCCTACTCAAGCTAAATCATTAGAATATTAAACTAAAATCAAAAGTGTAAGAAATTCCTTCAACTGGTTTAAAAAATCTTTTCATTATCTATATCCAGCCCTTACAATTACTTCTTAATTCCTATGTTGGCTTCTTTAAAAGAAAAATAACTGTGTGTTAATACACACATACACACGTGTGCGCAGAAACAAGACAAAACAAAAAGTCACAGTTCCACTGGCATAGTTTCTGACTAATTTTGGTAAATTTTAAATTTACTAAACATGATGAGACACAGACACGTAGAGTCAACTAGACCAGTATATTTTGTTTTGACTTTCTTTAAACAGTGGTTCTTTTAATTTTAACTTTTATAAGGCTTTGGGGTGTTCTTTTAAATATCATTAAGTAAATTATCATGATTAATGGAAAACAAATTTGTGCTGTAACATTCCAGTTATCAAACCTTTAAATACAACTACTTTAATAGGATGGTTGGAAAATGACATTTTTATTGGAGGGAAGATTTTTGCATTTTTATTAACATAAAAGTAAGACATACACATACACCCTGGTCTGAATATTGAGTAAAAGGGACACACATGTCATCTATTTCAACATTATATCCAAAGGAGTGATTGTTCCAAAATTAATGACCTAAGTCCCAGAACGCCTTGCACCAAATGACTGTATACACATTTAAACTTATCTTTAAAACATATATAATTGATATATTTTACTATGCAAAAACTTACACAAAGAGTTAACATTAAGTAATATAAAGACATCAGTCTTTATAGATGGTGGAAATTACAAATTATATATTTTAGCAATATGAAAAAAAATTTTTAAGTTCTAAAAAAATTGCATAGATATTTAGTCTGTGCATTCTATATGTAAATTCAAACATCTCATCAAATAAAAGCTAATCCAAAATTTAAAATATAACTTTTATTTTAGGAATATGATCTATTGAATTTTAATAATAATATCATAAATAATAACAGTAATAGTAATATTGAATTTAAGAATAAAGCCTTAATAAAGATCTACAGAATATCATCTAAAAGTACCCTGGTCATTCCACCTCCCTTGTGTGTGATAGGTCTATATATAATCTAATATGTCTATGTT
Source organism: Cynopterus sphinx (assembly GCA_030015415.1). Classification (NCBI taxonomy): domain Eukaryota; kingdom Metazoa; phylum Chordata; class Mammalia; order Chiroptera; family Pteropodidae; genus Cynopterus; species Cynopterus sphinx. Next base: position 101,793,963 of record CM057386.1, on the reverse strand, counting down.
TTTCTTTCACATCTATGTAATGTGTATGAAATAAATGTTTCATATATATATATATATCATGATAGCAGTTTATAGAATAAAACATCAGTCTCATATTTCTGTCATATTAGTCACTAGGGAACTATCCTAATATGATTTCATGTTTTGAACTGCATTTTTCTATTACTGCAAGTGAAGCATTATATATGAAATGCACAAAGAGAAAACACTTTTAAATGGGCATACACACAAAACAGACCCTAGAAACAGTTCCTTAAGAAAGACAATGTATTTTCTATGCAATCATTAGCTGATCTCTTCATACAGGTAAAGTCAAGCTACTTTCCTGCTGAGCAATCTAAATTATGACACTAGATACACCACATCAGGTTTCACTGTACATGGCCTCATTTCATTTCACATACTCTATTACTTCTCCTTTTGCCTTCCTTGGGTTCTCATTCAGTGGTAAGAAGAGACGAAACCATTCTTCATGTACACAAACTTGTTTCTATTTCATTCTTTGAAATGAAATCCCTGCCCACAATCTATGCAGCATACTATGAGCGGTCCCTGTTGGGTTTTTATCTTGCTCACAGCCCCGTCACCCCTTAATGTGACTTTGATGGAAATCTGCAGAATCATATCTGGTAATTCTTGTCAGTCACACTAAAGCTGACTAAAGAACCACTTCAAATTAGATGTACTTCAAATTAGATATTTTTCAAGAAATATTTACTATTCTATCAAAGATAATTTTTCACATTAAAATAGAGATTGCAAATGCAAAATGATGTAAAAAATATCTTTACTGTCCAAGGTTATACTTTCTGAAAACCAGCACATTAAACTTTGATTGTACCTAAGTGATTCAACAAAAGTATACCAAGATAGGTTACATAAGCCTTTTTTTTTTTATTATGGCAAGTTCCAACTAACTGGTAGTTCTAAAATAAAGGCAGTGATAAACCTTCTGTGCATCCATCTTTATAGGTTTCTTTTCAATATGCTGAGGCCCAAACTGTCCTTGTCAAATATGCAGACTTTGAGTACAAGTGTGTGTACGGTACAGGGGGTGCTAGAGGACCTTTAAATTCCTTTCTCTCCTCTACCAGTAAGGGTGCTACAGTTGCCCAGCTATATTGTCAAGTCTCCCTTGCAGGTGTTCCCATGATATTAAGGTCTCCCTAAATAAATGTAAGCAGAAGTGATGTGTGTCATTTCTGAGCCTTGAATGTTCTCTTCTTTCTGTCTTTCCCATTCCTTCTAGAATACTAACATGCTCATGCTCCAGTTATTATGCCATCAGGTGATGGTGGACAGACAAGGCAGAAGGAAACTGAGTTCCTGAGTGACCACAGGAGCAGAGCCATGCCAACAACCTGAACCACTCCCTTTATGAAAACTGTGTAAGCAACACAAATCTCTCCTTTCTTGAAGCACTGTATTTCAGTGTTTCTTTGTTATAGCAACTCATCCTTCACTCAAATATGAGATGAGGTGGGGCAGAGCATGAAGGATAAAACATGAAATTCTGCATCTTGGATTAACTATGTCCATTGTTTTTATGTATCTGTTAAAAGATAACATTACTTCATAAATAGACAATACATCTATCTGAGCAACAGACATGAAACATATTCATAAAAAAAAGTTTAGATTATCTATATTGAGTTCTATTTGATCCTGAACTGATGATGGCAGAACTCTGACGACTTTCTAGCACCAACAGTTCAACTTAGTTCCCAAGAAGCAAGCCAATGCCTAGAAAAGAAATACATCTAATATGATCTCAATAAAATTACCATTGCTTTTTGTAAGCTTTAGATATTAAAAGATAAAAAGAACATAGCCTTCTAGGGGGAAAAAAAAGCCAAAGAATTTTCAGCACTTAAACAGGAAAAAGGGGTTAGCAGAACAGAAGAAAGTAGAAACAAGTGTTATGACTGCTAGTGAGGTCATTAGAAAATTCTATGGAAAAGTTGCTTTTGAATGAAGTCTGGAGTAATGGTTTGCTAGGTAAGCAAGGATATACATATATGCCTGTGTCCCGGGAAGGGAGAGGGGGGAGGATGGAGGAGGGCATTACAGGTCCACAAGAAGGAAGAGGAGTAAGACATGAAAGAGAAAGAGGAGGAATATACAGACCTCAGTCCACAGAGTAGCACTCAGTTACAACCTACCACTCACTATTCCATCACTATCTGCAGAGCCCAAGAAACTGAACTTGCAACCTCGTAATAATTCTCAACACAGCAACGCTTGTTGCCACTAAAAACAGATTGTAGTTGTCCTGAAATCTATTTCTCATAAATTCTATATGCCCACTTAATTCTGATTATAGATGAATATGTGTCTTATAAAATACAAGCAATGTGAATTCTATTATATGTGAAAAGCAATAGCTACTATGACCTGGTAAGAAATTTCCCAGTAACACAAGGATGATTTAACATTTAGAAACTAGCTAATCAAATACAGCACAGTAACAAGCCAAAGAAAAAGTGACAAATTCAAAAGTGACAAATACATACTTCCTAGAATAGGGAAAAAATGAAGTGATTTATTATACAGGCATACCTCAGAGATGTTGCATGTTCATTTCCTGACTACCACACGAAAGCAAAAATCACAATAAAGCAAGTCACACAAACGTTTTGGTCTCTCGGTGCATATAAAAGTTATGTTTACATTATACTATAGTCTATTTACTGTGCAATTTATTACTAAAAATATGCTAACCATCAACTGAGCCTTCAACGAATGATACCTTTTGCTGGTGGAGGGTCTTGGTTTGATGTTGATAACTGCTGACTTATCAAGATGGTGGTTACTGAAAGGTTGAGGTGGCTATAGCAATTTCTTAAAATAAGACAATAGTAAAGTTTGCCTCATCGATTGACTCTTCCTTTCACTGTTTCTTTGTAGCATGCCATGCTGTGTGATGGCATTTTACTCACAGCAGAACTTCATTCAAAATTGGAGTGAATCCTCTCAAACACTTCCTCTGCTTTATCAACTAAATTTATGTAATATTCTAAACTTTTTGTCATCATTTCAACAATATTCACAGCATATTTACCAGGAGTATATTCCACATCAAGAGAATACCTTCTTTGCTCATCTTAGGAAGCAACTCCTCATCCACTAAAGTTTTATCATGAGATTGTAGCAATTCAATCACAACTTTAAGTTCCACTTCTAAGTCAAGTTCTCTTGCTATTTCCACCATATCTGTAGTTACTTCCTCCACTGAAGTCTTGAACCCCTCAAAGTCATCCCAAGGGGTTGGACTCATCTTCTTCCCGTTAATGCTGATATTTTGATGTCTCCCCATGAATCACAAATGTTCTTAATGACATATATAAAAGTGAATCCTTTCCAGAGGTTTTCAATTTACTTGGCCCAGATGCATTCAAGGAATCACTGTCTGTGGTACCAATAGCCTTATGGGATGTATTTCTTAAACAATAAGATCTGAAAGTTGAAATTATTCCTTGATACTCCTTGAATGTTATGTTAACAGGTATGAAGACAGCATTAATCTCATTGTCTATCTCCATTAAAGCTCCTGGGTGACCAGCTGCATTGTCAAGGAGCAATAATGTTTCAAAAGGAGTCTTTTCTTCACCAGTGGTCTCAACGGTGGGTTTTAAATGTTCAGTAAACCATGTTGTAAACTGATGTGCTGTCACCTGACTTTGTTGTTTTATTTACAGACCACAGGCAGAATAGATTTGGCATAATTCTTATGAAACCTGGGATTTGGGAAATTGTAAAGGACCACTGTTTTAAACTTAAAGTCACCATATACAAGAGAAACTAACAAGAGAGTCAACCTATCCTTTGAAGCTTTGTAGCCAGGCACTGATTTCTCTCTAGCCTTGAAAGTCCAAATGGCATCTTGTTCCAAATCAAGTCTACTTTGTCTGCACTGAAAATCTGCTGTTCAGTCTGGATATCTTCATTAATTATCTTAGCTAGATCTTCTGGATAACGCTGCAGCTCCTACATCAGCATTTGCTGCCTCATTTTGCACTTTTACATTACAGAGGCAGCTTCATTCCTCAAACCTTGTGAACCAACCTCTGCTAACTTCAAGCTTTTCTTCTCTCCTCTCTTAGCCTTACAAAGAGTTATGGCCTTGCTCTGGGTTAGGTTTTGGCTTAAGGGAATGTTGTGGCTGGTATGATCTTCTATCCAGGCCACAAAAACCTCCTCCATATCAGAAATAAGGCTGTTTTGCTTTTTTATCATTCGAGTGTTCTATGGAATAGCACTTTTAATTTCCTCCAAGAACTTTTTCTTTACAATCACAGCTTGGCAGAAGAGGCTTGGCTTTCAGCCTCTCTCAAACTTTTGACATGCGTTCCTCACTAAGCTTAATCATTTCTAGCTTTTGATTTAAAGTGAGAGATATAAGACACTTTGAGGCTATCTTAATGTTATTAATTGGCCTAATTTCAATACTGCTGTGTCTCAAGGAATAGGAGGCTCAAAGAGAGGGATAGAGATGGGGGAACAGCCTGTCAGTAGAGCAGTCAGAACACAGAACATTTATTGGTTAAGTTTGACATCTTATATGGGCACATTTTGTAAACAAGTGGGATACAAAATACTCTAAACACTATGATTTCAAATCTTAAACTCTATATATAATCATAAATATTTTTCATATATTTTATATAGATGAGTATGTATACAAACATATATGTACAGAGAGAAAAGATCAAAGAATTACCATATAATAGCTATGGTAGATGTCGTCTGACAGTGGATTACAAGTTTTTATTTTCTTCTTAACTATTTTATTTTTTTCCCAATTTTCTACAGTAGACATATTTTTATAATCACAAGAAACAACAAAACTATTTTTATACACCCAATTTCACAAAACTTTTTCAGTGTACTGTTGTATCTCATTGTGTTGAGAATCAATAATTCTAAAAAACACATTTCTAGAGCAATAAGTTAAACTTTTAAATTGCACTAATTGTTTTGTTTCTGAGAAATTATTTCATGTAATACCAAAATCAGTACCTTTAGGCTCTGTATTAGGAACTATGCTAATCCAGATAGTAACTGACATGCATTCAGTAATGATGATATACAATCTGTTTTCCTTTAATTTTGCCTTTTCCCAGCCAGGACTATAGACAGGTGGACATGATTCTGAAGTCAGGGTCCAGCATTTAAAGACAAGAGATTAAATAAGCTTAGATAAACCAGATAATCTGGAATGTTTGTAATGTGATTTTTGAATCAGAAATAGTTTACAAATCTACTGAGATACAGATATAACACAATCATGTTAAAAACAAGGACTTAAGAATTCAGTCCAAGTTTTAGCTTCAAAAGAGGGAAGGAAAGTGTCCCTCTCCTATAGACCCAGCAGGATGCATGCATAGCTAGATGTTCTCCATGGTGGAGAGGAAGTATCCAGTAAGCCAATACTGATGGCCACACAACACATCAGTGTTAAAAGCTGGGATGTAACAGACCCTTTGAAAACAAAATTTAAATCTAAAAGACAGCACATTCCCCCAGAGAATTTTCTTGAAAGAAATTTAAAAGGAGCAGATGGTATAATATCAGCAAATTTTTTCTTGCTCTTCTGTATGTCAAAAATTATTTTAAGCCAACAAAATTTAAAACCAAAATAAAAGGCAAAAATCATCAGCCATGAACTATAATGAGCATCTGGATAAATAGTGTACATTTACCTACAGTTAAATCTGTGCATGATGAAGAGTAAAGCAACATTGCTTATTACCACTTCTACTTTGATAAGTACAGACATAAGAAAAGGTCAGAAAACGGTCCTTGCATCCACTTGGTCTCTCCTGCCACATTCTGGGAGTCATTACTTACTTTATTCATTCCTGAGCCCCTTATCTATTCTCTATCAATATGTCTATCAACTCCACTGCAAAATAATTTTCAGAAGATGCCTATTTCTAACTCCACTGTCATCTTTCAGTCTAAAGAGATGCCATCTTACACATTTTTTCACTCTACTTCTTGCCCTCATTTTCCATAAAATTTTCAGTGCAAACTTCGAAAATATAAAGCACATCATGCCACTGCCCTGCTTAAAACTCTCCAGTGGCTTCCTATGACTCTTAAAACAAAGTGATAAAATACAAAATCTGTTCTCACAGCTTTCATGATTTAGCCCTACATAACTTTTAACCTCATCTCCGGCTAGCTCAGATACTCCAATCAATTTCAAAGTTATTTATAAATCTCTGCCTTTCCTTTGTATTACATGAGTATAAGTAAATATAGAAAAGTTGATTCTAAACCAAATCACCTCTCATTGCTTGCTTAATTTAAGAACTTTCACAGTATATGTAGACATAGTTACTCCACCGTAAGTCCTATTATACCTTGTACCCAGAGCTCTGAGTAATGTTAGGAAATAATAATACTAATAAACAGAGGGTAATGATCTTTCAGATCCTCTAACACGTCAAGCTTACTCATCTCTCTGCACCTGAGTTCCCTCTTCCTGGAATAAATTCTCCCATATTTGGCACATTCTTATCATTCGTACCTCAGCTTAAACATTACCTCTTCAGAGAGGTCTTTCTTGAACATCCAGTTAGTTCTCTGGTATTCTATTATTTTTTCACTCCATTTTACTTTCTTCACAGTTATTATCATTATCTGATATTTTCATTTTACTCATTATTTATTTATTGTCTCTTCCCACTGGAATGTATGCAGCCTGTGAGTCCAGGCCATATGGATCTTGTTGAAAGTGTTAACACCAAAACCAAAAATAGAGCCTAGCACAAGGTAAGTCCTCAACAAATGTTTGAGAGAATAAGATATTCCTGAAAACATGTATGAGAGAAGAATATATGACTGTGCATTAATGACCTTAGGTGAAATAATAACGATTCACTTCCTGGAGAGGTAAAATATTACAGAGTCCCATAGTTACATTAAACTTTCAGACAATTTCGATAATGTAGACAGCACTTATAAACATCTTTTAGTATGTTTTATTCCTCCATAATTGAATATAGAAGTCAAGTGATTTAAGGGCAATGAATATCTGATTGAGACTGAAGTAATCTCACTTTCAGCATGCTTAATGAATACCATCTATGTGTCAGAGGCACTGGGGTCACACCTATGCTTTCCATCAGCTATTTTTTCTTATAAACTAATGCACCAGACAGTCAGTGGTCTGCCCACATCCTCTCAGACCCCTAGACCATTTTTGTGAATATCAGTTCCTGGCACACTTTCAGTCCCAACATCATGACTTGAGTCTTTGATAGGAGAGGTACCCTATGCTGCTAGAATTCATCTTCCCTCAGTCTGCAGAGAGCCTAGAAACGTATGTCCTCCTGGATCTATCCTTAAGCGCTGACTAAAGGCTACCCAGGTATAAACAATCTGGCTCCCTGAGTACTGGTGAGACTAACTCTAAGGTGTGGGCTAAACACTCTCAAAAGCTTCCTCAGTAGGACTACACTCAATATCACATCCTTGTTTGGCCCTTTTTCCTTTCCAGATCCACTTCTTTACTTTTCTACCATTTTTTTTCCCAGAGAACACTTCCTAATAAATCGCTTTCACACAAATCTTCATCTTAGGTCTGCTTCTAGCAAACTCAACCTAAGAAAAATAATATAAACAAATGAAAAATGAGAAAAAATAATTTTAAACATAGCTGGATTGTTGGCGATGCTACCCAAATGCACTGTGAGCATGTAGGAAATAATAACATGATGAGCTTAAGGAGACATAAAATTGTGAATAAACACATCAATGGTAGAAGATTGTGGGAAACAGGAAAAATCTAGGATTCATTCCACTTTAAAGAAAAATAAGCATAAATTTTAGATGACACATTAATGGTGTATTTCATGAGAACATGACCAGGAAAATCAATCAAGAATTCATATTCAAAGAAAAGACCTTGCCTTATTAATAAAAATACTAGCAAATGAATGGGCACTTCTATGTTTAAAATTAAATGACTTGTTTACTTTTTAAAAAATCAGAATGGTATCAGACATTTGAAAAGCTATGTTAGAAGCTAGAAGAGAGAAAAACTTCAAAATTCTAAGAAGAAATTATTCCTGCAGTTTAATTCTATGCTCAGGCAACTATTAATTGTGAGCAAAATAGATATTCAGATATGAAAATTGTCAAACTATATCTTTAATGCACCTTTTTCCAGGAAGCTCTTAGATGTGTATTCCATTAAAGCAAGAGGTTAAGGCAAAGAGAAGGAATATATAGTATTCTAGAAATTGAATTCAACTAAAGAAAGGAGGCAAAAAGGGTCTTCATGAGATGATGGTGACAAAGAAAATGGCACTGCAGCTGACTTACAGAGTAGTTAGGCCAAGCTAGTTGGAATGTATCTCTAAGCAAAGTACCTCCAAGGAGAATAGGTTGAGAGGCTACCCGAAATGTTAGTACATATTGCGAGGAAATTTATTCTGAGGAAATATTGGGGAAAGATTGGTAAACAAATGAAACAAATTAGTAACAAAGAAAAGACAAATATTAACTAAAGGAAACAAAAAAGCATAAAAGAAAGGAAAAATATTAATTGTGTAGCTATAAATAGATTGGGAAATGGGACTGCAGAAGTGAAAAAAAGACTTGCATTTATGTACGTATGTAACTAGTAAAAAAAAAGAGCTTTGAACAATTTCTTTCTTATCTAATTAATAGCTGAGTGTTTAATATTATTTACATTCACTGGAAAGAGGAGAATATTTTCTATTACAGCTGATTAGTCCAAACAAGGAATCCTACAGGGCACTAATCAATAGTTAAAAGCTTTGAATAAAGTGATTTGAAAAAGAAACTTAACATTTCTAAATAGCAATATAATAATAACATTTATCCAGTGTTTATTATGTGTCTGTAATTCATACACTATTTAATTCTCACAGTATTCCTTTGAGGCAGGTACAAGTGCCCCCAAATTATGGAGGAGGAAACTAACTTTTAGAAAATGTCAGTCTTTGCTCAAAATCTCACATCCAGAAAGCAGTAGCAGTGAGATTTCTGTTGTCTCCGGTAAGAATGCTTATTCTCCAGAAATTCACATCGTTCACTATCCTAACCTCCTTTAGGTCTGTGTACAAATCTCATCATCTTAGGAAAATTCTCCTGAGTATCTATTTGTAATAGAAATCAATTCTCTCTTTCAACACACACACACACACACACACACACACACACACACACACACACACACACACACACACACACACCCCAGCATACTCTAACACTTGGGCTCTTGCTTTACTTCACAGCACTTCTCCACCTGACATACCACATAGTTCATTTATTTTTATTGTGTATTGTCGGTCTTATCAATTAAATGTAAGCTTCATAAGAACAAGGATTTTGCCTCTTTTGTCAGTCATCTCCTCAGTGTTCAGATGAGCATCTGGCACAGAATAGAGTCTAAAATTAATCATTGAATTTGCTTGAAAATTCTAGATTTGAAGAATCTAGAATCTGACCTCTTTACCACCACCATACAATACTGCCAACACTAGTTACTCATTGTAAAATAGTGCGGAGGTTATCAAGTTTTGTCAAAACACTTTCAACATATCATAAAAGATAACATGAATGAAAACACTTTTATGAAAAATCAGGCCCTATGACTTGTCCATAAAAACAGCACTTCTTCTTCCTACGTAAAAGAATGGCTTATAGCACTTTCTTAAACATTACTTTATTTACGTTTGCTTTCACTAGGGTTATTTTTCAAAGTATTGCCTTTTCCTGATAACCACCCATAAACAAATGCCTTGTTATGGGAAGCAGGTGCCATGAGTACAAAACAAGTCCCTTGTTGGGGGGATGTTTTTGCAGGTGAACTAAATAGAAAGGCATTTGTTCATGTGTTCCCCAAATTCTTCCCACAGAAAGCACCTGAAATCACATAGTCATTCAAGAAATGGCTACGAATCAAACTGAAGGACTTAGTGTGCCTGCAGATGCTAAACTATGCGATTTGTTCAGCTGCCATGTAATGACAGGAGGATCGTTATGTTCTTCCCACTCCTGTGTACAAACTGTAACCAGGGATTGATGCAAGTTTAACGAGGTAATAATTTAGCTTTCAAATCAACTCATAATTGCATGAACTTAGCATTGTGGAAGGGGATATAAGGGTGAAGAAGGCAACCCACTCATTCTGTTGGTTGGACTAAAAAATAAAAAACCTCTCATCTTTTCCAGACTTCACAGTTGTAAATAGCTAATGGCCAATGCAATAGCCTCAGCAAAAGATTACTTTTTTTGACTTGAACATACTGAGCACTTTCTGATAGGAGGTCAATTAAGGAGTAGGAATGGGCAAATTTGGGCCATTTTAATGGTTATAGCCTTTAATGACAATAAAGCCACTGAAAGCATAGTTCATTTCCCAAGGTGTTTTGCTTTCTTTTTGTTGAAAGCACATACCCCTGGTTTTCTATTTGTCTTTAAAGTGCTTTGGATTTAGAAGTAATTTTCAGAATCTTCTAGTTCTTTGAACATGTAGGATTAAAAAACAATAAATAAAAGACTTGTTTGGGACAGGAAAATTTTTCCTGATAAATGATTACACTTGATTAGTAGGTAGTTTTCTTTCTTTCCTCTTCACCTTTTTTTATTCTTTGTTGTTTTTGTAACTATTCACCATCTTCAAAATACAAATAACTGACCAGATGTTTCCTATCATTACCCTGTTATTATTATTTCCTAATATTACTCAGAGTTCTTAGTACAAGGTATAATGGGACATATGGCGAAGTAAGTATGTCTACTTAAAATGTGAAGGATCTTAAATAAACTAATGGAGTAATTTTGTTTGTAGTCAACTTTTCTCTATGTCCTTATAATCATGTAATACAAAGTAAAGAAAAAGATTTATAAATACTTTTGAAATTGATTATTTTCTAAACATTCTACTTGTCTATTCAGACAAATCGAATAAACGATATTAGTAGCAAACTCTTTTCATGTTTTACTGAAAAATCTCAACGTGAGACTACATCTTATTTGTATGTAGTCAGGAAGAATGGATTTACTTTCATTTTAAGGATTTAGAAAAGTAACACAAGCAGTTTGGTAATTAACAAAAGTCAATGATTAAGTACTAAAACACTTGTAATAGCAAACCGAAAAGAAACAGATGTTCCTGAAAAACTTAATTTATATGGATATATATACATACAAACACACATATAAATATTATCTCTTAGACTTTCATTCAGTTCTCTCATTAGCCAGTCATTTTTTTTCTTCAAATCTTTATTGAGAACCTAGTCAGTACCAGCAGACTGAGCAATGCTGGAGAGTAAGAGATGTATGTGATTTAACCCTGCCCCCAAGAAGCTCACAAATTCAAGAAGAGTGGAGTAGGACAATTATGAAAGCCCAGTCTAACAACAAATAACAAAAAATTCTCAGATATCACAAAAGCTCTCATTTGAACTACAGTGTGGGGCAAGGGAAAGGAGCTTGAATGGACTGTGCTTAGGAAAAGGTTCAGAGAAGAGAAATATTCTAACTAAATCTTGAACAATAAAATGAAGAAGGTAAGAAAGTGCATCTTTGAATGCGTAATGGTTTATGCAAAGGCACTTATATTTGAAATAGCATAAAACAACCTGGAAACCACAAATAATTAACTACAGTTAACATTTTGAGTACCTATTCACATACCAAGCATATCAATAAGCATTCATTTAACAACATTGTGAATTAAATATTTCTAATCTCATAGTTTTTTATAAGAAAACAAAGTTCAAAATGGCTACATAACTTGTGCAATTCACATAAAATTTAGACTTGAACTCAAGTAATCTGATTTCACAGATTACTGATTAACCAATACACTGGTCAGTCTTAAGGTTAATAAAAGTAAAGTGACTAAAAAATATATAGACATAATCAAAGAATGATATTCTGCTGAGGAGCATGGATTTGTCTCTAACAGCAAAAGTGCCCATTAACAGATTTTAAGATGGGGAATTATACATGTCAAAGAAAAGTTACTATAACGTTCCAAGTGAGAGCAAATAAGATCCAAGGGGAACAGCAGAGATGAATAATGAGAAATACCTAATGGCAAGAAATCTTCAGGAGGTAGGATCAAGAAGACTCATTGCTGATTAGGCGTGAGTGGTGAGAAAGACAAATGAAGCATCTCCCTGGGCCCTGGCTTGAGTAATAGGTAGATACACTCTAGAGCTCAGGAGAAAAATCTAGAGAGAAATGTGTTTACAGTATTAAAAAACATACAGGAATAAAAGTTACCATGGAAAAGTATGACAATTTTATAAATATGAAAACTGGGGAACTAAAAGTGGAATCTGAAGGAATGCCAAATTTATGTGTTTGATAAGGAATGATTTAAAAAAAAAAAAAAAAAAGCTAAAAGGCAGCAATCCAGAAAGGCTAAAGTAAACTAGAGAAAGAACATAATGCTATATAATACTATGGGAAAAAAGCAACTTTTAACACAATTCCACTGTCAAAGGCTGCTCAGACAAGTACTAAAAGTGCATACCCCATGATTACTAATTAAGATCCTAGTTGTTCTCTTAGGATATTTCTTTGGAGTGTCTGGAAAGAAGGAGGTTACAAGAGGTTGAAGAAGAAAAGGGACTTGAAGAAACAGAACAATGAACATAAATTATTCTTTTAAGAATCTTGGCTGCTGAGGATAAGAGTGAGATAGAGTAAAAGTCAGATGAGGAGAGGTTGAAGGGAAAAAGAAAAGTGTCAGTATGAGGGAGAAATTGAGGGTACAGAAGAGAGGTGAAACTGAATGAGCCAAGGCCTTGAGTGATCAAGGGAAATTTACCTCTAGCTACTCTGCCATGAGAAAGTCAGCTTTATCCAATAAATCATATTGTTGTATTTATACTAGGGGGAACAGACTCCAAAAACCACCTACAGAATCCTTCTTAAGTACCCTTGAGAATTTTCTACCATTTTGCAAAGAGCTAGGTCTAATAAAATGTAAGAGAAAAATAAAACACTTTGGTGCATTGTACAATTAAAATTTTTAAAAATCTTGCCTTGCCTTGCATACTTATGTTTTTAAAGTGTCTTGTACCCTTTAAATTTTTTCTCACTATAACTTATTCATGCATTTTGTTTTCTCACTATTCAAAAAAGCCAATCTTACCTTTGTTTGATTGTCCCAATCACAGCTGACCTTTGCAGTACATTAATGACTTGACTCAGAACTATGGAATCACACAGTCCTAGGGAGGTCCCAGGGAAGTTAAGCCATTTGAAATTCTGAAGTTTATCCCTGAGAGTATTAGTATTATTATTTTTAAAAGCAAATTATAGAATTATTACATTAAAGTTAAGATTTAGAAATATTTTCTTCTCATAAGACTATAAAATATATAACAAAAATAAATGAAATACAATTTGTCTAACTCTTGTTTTGAATCAACCATAAAATTAAACCACACTTATAAGATAGAGTTGAAAGAAATTAGAAATGTACATATAGTGAAATAAATAGTGTAAAAAATGTTTTTTGCCAGAATGAATGCCAACCTAGAGTTGTGTTTTCATCAGGTCTCTTTTGGAATCAACTGAAATTAAAGATATCTTATCCTGATATAGTGTAGAGCTTTTCATTAACATTAAATATCTTTCTGTATTTTTTGTCATATTTATTGCTTTGAAAAAAATTTAAGCATCAGGATTAAATTACCAAAATTTCTAAGAGACTGATTTCATAAATGATACAATAGACTTTTATATATTAATTTGTCAAAAGCTATGGACTGTTCACATCAAATGAGGTTTTGTATGACCTATTGATGATTTAATGAAATTCATAAAAATATTTTTCTTTTTTTGACAAAAAGTGCCCTAAAAAATTTGGTCTTTTCTTAGATAGTTCATTTAACCTAATTAAAAAGAAAATAGAAAATGTGAAAGTATTGTCAGAACACAGATGACTATAAAATGCAATAAAGCCCCAACACAGGCAAAGATAATTAAACAGGATATTGCTGTATAAAAGTTTAAATATTAAAAGTTGACATAATGTTTCCACTAACTGTCCTACATAACCAATTTATTCTTAGGAGATTAACTGAGATTCAGCTAGTACGATTTTTAGTTTCAGGGGCAAAGATTGCCCCTTCTACCATGTGAGAACACAGCAAAAAGACAGATATTAGGTAGCAAGCCCTTACCAGATATCTAATCTGTCAGAGCCTCAAACTTGGGACTCCTTAGCATCCAGAATTTAAAAAAACAAGTTTCTGTTGTTTATAAGCTACCCTGTCTATGGTATTTTGACATAGAGCCCAAATGGACTAAGACAGCTTCATAATAGTAGAGACTTAGTTTTGTTTACTACTACATCTCCAGCTCTTACTTGGTGTGTAAAAATCAATCAACATCTATAAATAAATTTAAGAATCCAGAGATAAAATTATTTATTTGATTTTGAAACAGTGAAGTCTGAAATACTGAAATCTACTCTATAAATTATCCACAATGTCCTATTTATTTACAGTATAAAGCTCATCACACTGGAACCAATTACAGTCTCCCTAGTTCTTACAGTATCTTAAACAGGCCGTTGCGATCTAAGAAATACTGACTGATAGATCACAAAACTTTATTTTTTGCTTTCCTCATGTTTTAAACAACAGGATCAAAAGAAAAACAAAACAAGCAAACCAACAACAAAAAAGAAAACACAGACTCACACTGCAGGAGGTAATGTCTGCCTTTAAAAGATTGTCATATGTTCTATAATACTTGAATCTTTATAGCTGAAAGGAGTAAAAATACATGTACAAAATGTAATTTTGAACTGTCTCTTTTTACTTAAGTATACCTTTCATGGTAAATATATGATATGACACATGACACAGCTTTACTATTATGCATAAATAATTGGCTTAGGTGAATTAGCGTCATTCATTTTCCCCAGCTGAGATGCAAAAGGTCAAGGTGAAAAGGAGAGGAAGATAAGGACTGCATTTGTTAGGGGTGAGTTTTTTTACCTTCTTAACACTACAATGCTGCTCTTGGCACAGAGCATGGGCATAGGTGTTTGTGTTCTTCTAGGCCAGGGAGAAACATCAGGCAAGGAACGTGCCGAGGGATGTACCAACTCTGCTCCAAGTATTCACTGCCCACAGGCCAGGAGGGCCTGAACACAGGTCAGCTTTTCTGTCAGTTAATACTATAGCTATAAACAATCTTCTTGGGAATAAGATCATTTGATCGCAACTTAACTAATGCCACACTGGAAACTCCAAGAAGGGGTCAGGAGATTTTTTTATCCCTCTGTACCTTAATTTTCCAATTTGCAAGTACAATGGAAAGTCCACAGATGTCTATAAAGATAAAGTGGTACAAAATAAAACTTCACTTGGGAGTAAAAAGTGAGGGGTGATAAGTAAGTAAATTTGAAGTCCAGACTACTATATTAATTATTACAGTGACCTGTAAACCTAACTAGGACAAACACTGATCACTGAAGACAGCCTCCAAACAATTATAGATCAGTTAGGAAGTAAAAAATACTCAATCTTAATAAATATTTCCACCTGAGAAGCTCTTTCAACATAACTGTTTACCCCTCCATCTCCACAAAACTCTTGACCTTATACCTTTGTCCCTGTTAATTCCTGCAGAGGCCAGCTGGTATCAGAGAATGACCATTTTTAAAGCTTTGTATTATGATGATGATTTGTATACGTAAAGAAACCCACAAAACTGATAACAGAAAAGGGGGGCAGCTTTGAGATATAGCTATTCCATTAAGCATTTAATCATTAGCCAACTGCAATGTGTATAGCCCTGGATGCTCCCAGAGACTCAATGGTAAATAAAACAAAGTCTTTATCTAACAAAGCCTTTACAGTATATTGGGGGGGGGACATATATGCTAGAAAAAAAGATAAAATACATGCTGTAAGGGAAGGATAGCCAAATGCTCTAAGGATTCAAGACAATACTGTATGTATTTGTGAGATCCAATATGAAAATAAGTCACGAGAAATCGATTGTAAGAATGGCTACTGTAGGCAGAAAGGACTGCACAAGCAAAAGTAAGGAGTAAGAAAGAATACGTAGAAACAGAAAGTAGTTCAGTTTATTTAGATCAAAGGGTATATGCAGTGTGGAAGTAGGAAATAGACTGGGAGGTCATATTATAGAAGACCACAAATGTTAAGATGCTACATTTGAACTCGTTTGAATGCAAAAGTCAGAATTAGAAAGAATTTAAACAAGGTAAGGCTATTATTGTGTTTACGTATTACGAATAGTAATCCAACAGCAATGAGGATGAACTGAGATGGAGAAGTGAGGAAACAGGATGTCTCATTAGGATGCAATCACCATAGTCCAGGCAAACTGTGATTAGGTCTGTAATAAATTGATGATAATCAAAATGAGCAACAGCAATAGAATTAAGATAGAACAAAAGACAGGATTTGCAAAGGATTGGCTACAGGGACACCAGAAACAGGCATGTCAATGACAATTCTGAGATACTGAGTGAGCATCAGCGACATCAGTAAGTACTTCAGTAAGTTGATCAGTAAGTACAACTTCCTAGGTACTTTATATATGTCATTCACTCCTCACTAAAACAAAAATTTAAACAATCCTCTCATTTTACATAAAGAAAATTGAGACTTAGAAAAGATGTATAACTTGTACTGCAGTAAATGACAAATTTAGAATGTGGATTAAAAAATGGCTTGATTATATTATAACTTTTAGGAGGATATGTGTGATCATACTACTACCAATAATTAAACCATGTTTTCCAAGGTTCTTTCTGCATATACACATTTATAATTGATATCAAATTATCAAATGCATACATTTTTAATCTATTAACCTTATTTGTTTAATTTTCCTCACTTCTGTAATACACAATAATTTGGTAATTGTATAGTCCAAATAAGACTGATGCAAATCAAGTATCAAATAAATTAAAGAAAAATAAAGAGGAGAAATTTAAAGAGAAATATGTGATTTAATAATACTCAAAGTTCAGAAAAAAGGACAATCTTGGACAAAAAAATGTAGAACTTACATTTCATATTCTGGTGCTTTCTCTGTAGATGAAAACAGTAAAACAAATTACCTATTAGATTACTTAACATATTTTCTAGATTTTCTTAGATCCCCCAAGTTGAAAGAATTATAGAAAAATACTTATTTTAATATTACCTAGGGAAAGAATCTCAATGAAATTCAGTATGACTTTCAGGTTATTGTTTCTATAAGGAAATGACATAATCTGCCTTTATTTTATCACTTATAAATGTCTTACAATAGTATATCACCAGGGCAATAAACTAATGAGACATCATACTTTTATGGCACATCATAAATTTTAATGCAAAACACAGGAATACATTTTACATGATTGCCCTTTATAGATTGACTTCATTTGGACACACATACAATAGAATATTAGACCCTAAACAGATATTGAGGAAACTGTGCTCCTGACCTCTAAGAAATGTTACTGAAATAAAATAAGCTTCCTCTCATTTGTTTTTGGCTCAGTTTATATTTACTTTCCTTCACCTAGCTGTGATTTATTAGAAGTATTTATTTAAACAATAAAAAGATTTAGGGGCTTTGGTGGTAATTGTACAGTGAGTACTTACATGGACATCATCATCTTTCCCAAGTACTTTAAAGGTACAGGAGGTGACATGATATGGAAAGAACACAGATATGGAGCTGGTCAGTGTGAATCCACGTGGCCTCGCTAAGCCTCCATTCCCCCATCAGACATCTGCGAAGCACACTCACTTAGCAATACTGGGTGAGAAGTAGAGTCTTTGAGAAGGTACCTGGCTATGTGTCTGGAACACGGCAGGCATTCCAAAACTGCTATTATTTCTGTTAGCTTCCTCAAGGAAGCCAAAACCAAGTTAGATTGAATTAGAGGTAAAGAGACATTACATAAGAAGAAATGCGCAAAAGAGAGAGAGAGAGAGAGAGAGAGAGAGAGAGAGAGAGAAGAAAAAGATCACATTTTGCTCATCGAAAGCTCTAGGAAGTTTACTAGAAATTATTATGTACACCACTATTTAAAATTTTTGGAACACACTGGTGCAGTTGGTTCCCAAGCAAATCCATACCATCAACCATGTTTACTTTCTCTGATGGTTATATATATTTTTGGATATGGGTACATACTCTTCTCAACATGACTCTCTCCCCTATCTCTACTTGTGGGTATGGAAATGCTCTATTGATATTTGGTGAGATCCTCAGGACTAGACAACACATCGTCCTATGGCATTCAGTGCAGAACTAAAGATAAATCAGCTCCATAACTGAATGGAAGAGGTCATTTTGGCCAGTAAACGTCTTTCTCAAAAGCAGACATGCAAACATATACCTGATCACTATCCTCACATCATCATAAATGTGAGAGTGTTGCAAATGAATTGAGGGGTAGATGACAAAACAAATGGGTAGCCACTTGCTAAAATATTCCTTCTCAACATGCTCTTGAAAATGCTGTTGGACAAGATGTGGAGAAATTTGTCAAGTCCTGAATTGGACTACCTCTTTAAAATTAGGTCTTGTGACTTATGAGTCCAAGTAAAATTTGTTTGATATGTCTTTGAACCCAGTGGGCCCACTGGCATGACCAGCCCCACTGATTCATTCAACTCATCACATTGCTTTTTAATTATGATTGGGTTTCTCATGTAGGTCTACCTATTTGGAAAGGAGGTACTGATCACATGGAATTTATATTTCTGTTCATGGTGACTGTAAATTCATATACTGATTCAAAAGAATAGCTTCTACTTGTGATCTTATTTCTTATATCGCTCAAGAATAATGAGCTCTTACTAAATTGTCATCATGCTCTATGACGTATTTCTTCATTTAAAATAGTAAATTACCCTTCTAGTAATTAAAATATAATTATTATATGTATACACTTACATCCACATACTCACACACACACATACATATATGTTTATGCTTATAAATAGATATTGATAAAATCTTTCCAACAACAGAGTCGCTCATCTGAGCTTTTAAGGTCCTCAGAGCCATTCTATTACCAAAGTTGCTTACCTGGCCTTGCTCTCAATTAAACTTCTGGCACAACACACCCAGTGTTTTCCAGAATTTCCTGACACTGACCTCAGCTGCCTCCACAACCCTCCATCTTTAATAGTGTGTAGAACTCATGGACTGCTCATTATTTTCTGATCCTGGCACAATATGGCCTGATTTTGACCCATACAGTCTGACTTGAAGTCCATTATCCTAGTTCCAGAGTTCTACTACCAAGGAGAGAATGGTCTTCATGGTTCTAAATAAAATGCTTTATACTTTAATAAGATCTAGCCTGCATTCCTTAAAACTCCATGTTATCCTCCCTAAGTGTACACGAGTATCTGGGAAAATTATGTTTTCCCTTAAAAAACCTTGGCCTCAATTCCTTCATCTATAAATAAGTTTAAAAAATTTAAAAGATAATGCTAGAAAGGATGATTTAGTACATAATATGTGGGAAAATATTTAAATTCCTTTTCTTCCCATGAGTGGATACTTTTCATTGATCAGTTTCATATCTCCATAATTCATTCTCAAAATGACAAAAGAAACAACAGGTCCACATATCTCTTCGAATCATCAGATAAATCTGATGCCTTTGTTTAGCAGTTTAGCCTTGTCTGGCCAATAATGTTTCATTCTCAGCCTTCAAACAAGAATTGTACAAACATATGGGGCAGCAGACTACATTTTGGACAGGTTAAATGAAATTATGGAAAAAGCTTTGATCTGCCCTGCAGTGTATCTGATGAATGCAACTGATAGCCATGTGCTTTAATATGTGTGGTCTTTTTTCCTAAGAAACAGTTATTTAAACAAGTCTTTATCAAGCATGTCGAACCTTCTGAAGAGCTATATTAAATAAGTGTTATTTTTCCTGCATTAAATAAATCTCTGAATATAAGAAGTCATTTTTTTTCAGAGAGAATTCTATTGTAACCTTTAAAAAGCAGGCAATCCCAAAATTATTTAAAGTATCTAGACCATAGAAAAATATTTTAAAATCCTCAAATTAATTCCAAGGTAAGCATAAATATATCACCAAAATCTAATAATAATATAAATATACATATATAATCAATTTCATTTGTGGGATCAGAAAATATAGATGTGGAATTTATTTTAATTATCAAATAGAATGCAGTAAG
Organism: Cynopterus sphinx; assembly: GCA_030015415.1. NCBI lineage: Eukaryota > Metazoa > Chordata > Mammalia > Chiroptera > Pteropodidae > Cynopterus > Cynopterus sphinx. Next base: position 101,773,747 of record CM057386.1, on the reverse strand, counting down.
GTACCAAATAATACCCTTGGAATTTCAAGAGAAACTGGAACTTTTCCTCACAACTGGTAGAAATGCGACATGGTACAGCTGCTGTGGAAAACAGTATGAGGATTCCTCCAGAAATTAAAAACAGAATTATCATATGATCCAGCAATCCTACTTTTGGGTATATACCCAAAAGAACTGAAGAAATGTCTTCTCATGTAAAAATTTAACATAAGGTCTTGTAAGGTACATCCATGTCTATTTGACAATATGCTCTGCTTTAATATAAATTTTTGAGTTTAGTCTTTCTGCACACTTGAAAAAATGTTTTTAATTTCCATGGCCTACCAAGTAACTTGAACCTTAAAAAAATATAATTGCATGTTTATGCATTGTTGCTATTATGAACTATCTGAAGAACTGCATCGATTTTATTAATTCAATAATTACAACTTTACATACTTATAACTCCTTAGGACCCATTACAGACTACAAGTAAATAATATGTACATTAAAAGGCCCTCTGTTACACTGGCCAATAATTAACACATATGCAAAAAAATAAGTAAATCCTCTAAATCACAGGCTTGTTTGATATTAATTACAAGCTCCTACTGGTTTGAGGATTTGTATGTTAGGAATCAAGGTGAGCTCCAAGTGTTCCATAAACCCCTGATATTATATGCAAAAATGTAATAGGTGTTTTTCTGGACAGAGGTTCCTCAGCTTTCCTAGATTGTTAAAGCAATCCATCATACTCCCCATCAAAACATAAATAGATAAAACTTTAAGAGTTTTATGCTTCAAGTAGGAGAAATAAAAATATTACAAAGAAGATAGAGAATTAAATCTTGATCTAATTATTGTGGCCAGAAAGTAAAAAATAGAAACCTCAATCTCTCTCTTTTTTGCTCACTCTTGCTCTCACTCTCTGCTTTAAGTGTCAGAAATCACAGTTATTTATGTTGCTAATGTGACAAAACTTATGATATTAGAAAGGAGGGTACTGAAAGACATCAGCTATTCTCAAACTTAAGTAAATTTGTATGCTCAATCACCTGGGGATTCTTATATTCAAGATGTGCTACAGAACTGTGGTGGAGCCAGGAACCAGCCTGCTTAACAAGAACAGGCAATGATACACATACAAGTAGTCAACATAACACCTGGTGAGAAACGCTTCATTCCTTCCAATCCATTAAAAATTTCTCCTTAAATGGTTTGTGCTTGTTGTAATTTGTAAATCAGGTACCCTGAGGCAAGATTCTGTTTACTAGCATTCTTTCCCAAAAGGCAATCTAAGTTATAGATACTAAAATAGAGTAAATCTATAAGAAATACTTATATGTCAATATTACTTTCAAGAATTTTCATGATATCAAATGATAATCTCAAAGGTCATCTTATTAACTATCATCCACTGAAACAGAAATAAATAAAAACCAGATAATCAACTTTCAGATTAAAGTGACTGTGAGATTGAAGGTAAACACATAAATTTTATTCTATATTCCAGACTATGCCTCAGTATAATGAGTGTATTTTTGACACCCCTATAATGTTAGGGTTACAGGATCACAAAATTTTCAAAACAATTCTGAGATTTCTAGTTAATTCACAAACATTCAATTCGTTTTATATATCTAGGAAACAAACAGAAAATTCTTATTCCCAGGTCTAAAATAAATAATCCATATAAGTTTGACAGGTCATTATAATTCATGAAAAAGTAAGAAATCTAAAGAAATCAAGGGTATAGGCAAGATTTTAACCATTATTTCCAATTCAGGGCCTTTAAATAATAGGTCATTTGAAACTACTGATCTTAAAATATATTGCTGAAGGGTAAAATGCACTTAAGAGTAAAACTTCAAAACGACATAACCCTGATGATTACTAAAAATGCAGTTACACCCTGAAGAGTACAACTAAGAAGGCCAACCACAAATTCTTCAAAATATAGTTGTCATTTTAATCATTTCAGCGTAAGTCTAAGCAATGCAATGAATTCTCTGGCATTTCTGCAAGTTTTCTACAGTGAATTCATGTGAACGCAGACATCATTAGGCAATATTTATGTACTTTGTACACAAATGGCCTTGTCATTCAGGAGCTGTCTTAATTCAAAAACATCAGTATATATGTCTCATTTCCATCATCCTCAGACATGGCACATATAGCACAATAAGGGTAACTGACAGGAAACTGCAGTAACCCCAGCTGATCAGCAGTAGTCTGACAAAGATGGGTGGGAAATACAATGGTCTGAGAAGTATGGAAACTCCTAACCAGAAATAATAAGTGCTAAATAGTATCATTTTTTACACATCACTTCTGGGTTAATTTGCAATTGTCACAGACCTCTTAAATAACATCACATAAAAATACAAATTTAAATGTCTGCCATTTGAATCAGTTTCCAGATTCAGTAGAAAATATGGTGTCACCTTGGCAGTATTTTATATGTGTCACCCAGTTTCTAAATGTCAGACTTAAAACATCTAAGAATATTTTTCACTAAATTTGCCTCAGCCATATGTATTGTGATAGAAGGGCAATAATATTTGTTCACAATATTTTAATTCATGAAAATTAGAAAAGAGATGCTACTAAGAAAACTGATAAATGCAGTAGTTGAAAACCTCCAGCAATGACATGATTAATAAGAATTTCAGACAACACAAATTTTGTGTAAGATATTAAATTTTCTAATGTAAAGAGACACACTTATACTATTTCCTAGGATAATATTTCATTTTATTACTCCTCAAACTGATCTCCAACTACCTGACTTTGATTTTAGACTAGAAGGACATTCTGGACAAAACAGAAGGATGAATGCTGCTCCCAAAACAGTAAAGAGTGTTTCTGTTTCAGTGATAGGTCTAAGGCCAGATGACAAACACAAACAGTCCTTAAGGTCCTGCCCCAGTCAAGGAAAGTTCCAGAAGAACAAAGCTACTTTGGATATGCCTCAGTGTTCATCATCCCTCTCAAAAAAGCCTGGAGATTTAATTAACTTAATGATCTTATGATTCTCTCCCAGGAAAGTACTGGAAAGTCACACTCCCTCTCCAAACAACAGGGCTTCCCCAAGGTACTTGGGAAGATCATGGACCTTGCACAAGATACTAATGCACTTTCACTCTCATCTTCCTGGCCCATAAAGTGTGGATATTGATGATTACTTTGTAAGGTTACTCTCAAGATAAAATGTGATACAGTATATAAAGTATTTGGCAAAGTGCCTGGCATATAAAAAGTACTTAATTACAGTGATGATTATTAACCAATAATGACAATTGTTAGCACTTTAATATTCACAATAAGTTTGATCCATGAAAAAAATCTCCATTTCCAACAAATAGTCAAGCACTGCTGTGGTGACATTTTTTCCTCTATAGATAAGATAAAGCCAGACAACTTGGCATGCAGCATATGTTCTAAAATTGTATAAGCTACCAAAGGCAATGGAAAAGCAGATGAGAGCATTTTAAAAATTAAAATGCCTTTTGATTGCTCTGCGTTGTGTCCTGTGTTGCAAACAGGCACTGTCAGATAAGTAGCTTTATAAATGATGAATTTTGTATAGCATAAAAAGGCATGGCAAAGTATATTTCAAATTTTGTTTTGAAAGCATTGATTCCCATACATCTTTGAAATTAAATTTCCCTCAAGGTCCACCTGTAAATCCCTAAGTCAACTCTAAGAAGATAATAAAAGAAGAATTCTCCTTTACAGTTCCATCCAAAAGTAAACTTCAGATAAACATTAGAAATCACATGAATTATTTTACATGTCTGATTTTTCTTTACTGAATATTCTCCTTTTTTTGTCATTACTCTAAGTACTTGAGTGTCACCTGTATTTTTTTTTCTGTATGCTTTCATAAATATAATGGAAAGGCTAGTATTTCTAACATAGCACTTCGTTTCTGCTTATCTGATAATGCAATAATCAATATTTCATTATAGAATAATAAATGTTTGTGGAATGAATGGAAAGTAACACCTAATTCTCTGCTTTTTTGATTAGTATTAAATTTCCTATATATCTTCTCTTCTTTGTAACTACTTTACTTGAGAAATATTGAGCAAACCTTCCTCAAAAATATTTTTTACTATATATTTTGCCCACAGACTGAAGATATCATTTTGTTTTGCTACTGTAGATTTGAATTATGTATAAAAAGAGCACTGTACTTTACTAAACTTTGGCACATGCCCATTTAAGTAGAGAAAGCTTACGATGAGTAAAATATTTTGTTGTTTTTTAACAGGGGTAATTACTAAATTCCCTCTATTACAATAGAAATCTTTTCTTATTTTTCAAAGTAAACTAACGATTTGCAGAAAATTGATCAAAAAAATTTTTGTCATTCACATTAAAATATGTGATTTTATTTATCGTACAGTGTGGTGCATAGTATAAAGAAATCTAGGTCATAAATCAATCATTGTGCTTATTTAGGAAATGTCAATGATACTCAGCATGATGGTAATGATACCAACCTACAGATGCTTGGTGTTTTCATCTAAATCTCTGAAAGATGGTGCAACTTTTTTTTCTTAATTTAATTAATGCTGTATCATTGCACACATTTAATTTGTTCCTTTCTTGATTCCAGAGCCTTACTTGGAGCACCACATCTAATTTAATTCTTTAAGGGGTTTTCTGTGACTGTATGAAAGAGGCTAGCAATATTCAAAGTGAGCTCCTGGAAAGAGGAGCTTCTACTAAAAGACAATGGGAGTGTTTCATGCAAAGAAGAGTTAGAGAAACTAAGCAGTGAAAAAGTTGTTGCTATAATGAGCATGAGCACAATGTCCTTTGATTACTTATCCTCTCATTTTAAAATACTTGTCTCTAGTGGTGACATTAACTTGTAGACCCCTCATTGGCTCTTAGTTCAAAAAAATATATATCATTTTGGCAACTTGCTAGTGCTATTATCTGCAGTTGTCTTCTGGTCGTTCCCAGTTATGTAAGGGAACGTGATTTTGTTCTTTTTACTCTGAGGCATCTTAAATCAGCTCCCTAAATAACAGCTAATCTGGATTCCTGCCAACCTTACTGTTTGACTAAGCCCAGGGGGGTGTGTTCTGTAATGAGCACCATAAGGGAATTCTGATCACATCTAATAGCATTCCCAGTGCACATGTTCTGCAGCTTGATGTTCAGGACCAGCACAGATATAAGGAAGCATTTGAAGAAAGAAAATAAAAGGAAAAAATAAACCCTGACTCATCTACTCAATCATAAATATTTATGAAGGTACATTTTCCTATTTTGTCTGGATAAGGTGTTGTAGGAGCTAGTGATAGAAAAGAAATAACATATTTGCTTTCAAGGAGCTTCCAATCCAAAGAGTAATTTAACACTATATATATGTGTATATGTGTATGTGTGTGTGTATACATATATATATACACATACACATACACATACTACACACACACACACGCAGAGAGAGAGAGAGAGAGAGAGAGAGAGAGAGAGAGAGCATGTGTACACACATCCCCTTGAATCCCTTTACCAGTTTCCTGCACACCAGCTCCAACTCTGTTCTCAACACCAGCACCTGCAGGTCCTTGTTGGAAGGCTGCTTGAAAGAACGCCAGAACTGCTTTAGCCAACATGCACATAGAGGGGCAAGCAACAGTGAGTTCATGTCACCTTCCTACTCTGAGCCCTTAGCCAATGACTAAAGGGGTAAAGACATAAATACTCAAGTCCCCTTTCCTCCTAACTAGAACAACCCTGTTGTGTTTCACATTGTCTCCAGAGTTACCCTGCAAGACTGAGTCATGTTACCACCACCCACTATGGAATTTTCCTGGATATCTTATACTTGTTTCTCTTCCTTTCATTCCATGTGTATCTATTTCCTCACCTTGCTACTGGATTTTTTTCCAGGAACACTTCCTAATATATCGCTTTTACATGAATCCCATCTCAGGGATAGCTTCTGGAGACAGATAACTATTAATAGTATTATATCTATTATTACTAAGGGCAATTGAAAATAATACAGAGATGAATGAGATAGTTTTTTCAAGTTACAGAAAATGATACCAATCACTGAGGAAGCACAGTATGCCCTCATTTAATGTCGTCAATAGGTTCTTGGAACTCTGGTAAAATGACATATAATGAACCAAATTTTACCATAGGCTAATTGATATAAACAAGAGTTAAATTCCTGTGGCATCTCATTAATATTATAACAGAGCAACACTATATGTATCAATGCCTGGAAGTCATTGATGTCATATAATTTTATAAGTTTCGCTTAAATAATTCAGTAAAAATATCACTAAGTCCTAGAGCTTTTCTGTTCTTTATCGATGTAATATAAGTGAACCTCTTCAAAATCAGCAGAGATGCTGTGCTTCGTAGTGCTTTCTCTCCAAATAAGGATGTTGGTATAAAGCATGTTAATGAAATAGCACCAAATATCCAGAATTCTGTCTATTCTGAAATGCAGGTGAACTCTGATAGAGAGAACATACCCTTCTGCTTCAAATTATCACCAGTCCTTAAATGGATTGTGGCACTGTGTAAACATTCACACTTTAAAGTCACATGCAAATTGGCGTTAGTCTGTTGATGTCCTATATCTTCTTCCTTAGTATCTCATAGACATATAGCTATTAACCAATCCAAGCTATTTGCTTCAGAATAGGTTTCTAAAGCATCTTTTCCTCACATAAAATAATAGTAAAATACTTCCAGGCATTGATGCATGTAGTTTTGTGACCACAGTGTCATACTCTGAGGTAGCATTTCCACCTTCACCTAACAGCATCCACCATTATGATAGCTTTCTGATAAAAAAAAAAAATGCTATTTATTTCTTGGTTACAGATGAAGTTCACTGCTGGAATGTTGCTGCTTGACCATTTATAAAGTTGCTCATGTTTGAAAGACTTGACATTTAAATCAGAAATTCTCACCCTGACTGCACAATGGAATCACACAAAAGTTTAAAAATAATAATAATATGACTCTCAGGCTCCATCACATCCTATTACCTAGGAAATGATATATTTTAATAGCTCTTCAGGTGGTTCTCAATGCCACCAACATTTTTTTTAGACTGATAGGTCTGAATCTGAGAGGCATCAATTTTAATATTAAAATTGAGAGTTTTGGTGACAGTTGATATAATAGTTCAATACAATGATACATTTGTATAATTCCAGTCAGTTTATAAATTATTCTATTATCCTTGAGAAAAAAAAAAGTCATATTTATTTTAATCACTTTAAAGAAAAGAAAACTAACCCAAAGAAAATATATGTATTATAGGCAAAGTTGTAGAATAGCAAGTAGTAGAACAGGACACAACTGCTAATTTCAAGCAAAGAGGTTCATCTACCAAGGAATATGCCACTTAGTTTGATGCTTCAAGGGGAGAGGAAAGGATGAATAGGTAAAGCATGTAAGATTTTTAGAAAAGTAAAATATCCTGTATGAAACTGTAATGGTGGATACATGTCAATATAACTTTTGTCCAAACTCGTAGAATTCATAACACCAAGAATGAATCCTAACATAAACTATGAACTTTTTGTTTTATGATGTGTCAATGTAGATCCACCAATTATATATAAGAAATCTCTGTATTTTCTTCTCAATTTTGTTATGAACCCAAAATAGATCTAAAATTTTATGTCCATTTAAAAAAATAACATCTTTTAGAGCCCTTTGCAGAACAGTGCCAATATCTGTGTACATTAATTTTTTTTCTGCTTAGGTGAAATATTTTAATGTAAGAGGAGAGACCATTATTACTATAAGATTTAATCCCTTTCCACTATCTTTCAGCAAATTGGCATCCATATACTGAGAATTCTCTAGTCATCTAGCAATAAAATGCCTTCAAAGACTGTAGACTATGTTTCCACCTGTATGTTTCCATTGTGTGGGTATATTTGTTCACTATGGTGCATACAAATGCATTGATAATGGTAACCTGGCTAATTTAGAAAGAGATGCAAGCACACCTGTGAATTATTATATTAGCCTTTTAGCCAAGGTATAGAACTCTGAGGTAAAGACTTTGTGCCCAGTCAGCAATGTCGCTCGGTTCTTAACTATACTACACAGGGCTGGACTGAATGACCCATAGAGGCATGTCCTACCTTGTAGCCCACCTCCAGTACAGTGTCTGGCACAAAGTGGCACTTACTAGATATCTGTGAACAAAAGAGTAATCAAGAGATGTGTGTGTGTGTGTGTACACGCGCACATGTGTATATGTTAATGGAATGGTAAGCCTCTAGGAAAGAGATTTTCAACCATATTTTCCATTAAAACTTGCATCAAGAAGCTTGGGTTTGAAGAATACTGAAATGGCAAAGAGTCCATGGACAAATTCTGCTTGCTACCCTTTTCTCTGAAGAATTTACTGCTCTTATACCCTGTACGGATCAACCTAATTTTCCTTGATGCAACGTTGCAATAAAAATCATTTTTTATTCCTATTAACATCCTACTTATTTTATCACAACTGAGCTAACATCACCTCTAAAAAGGAAAATATAGATCACAAAGGATAAGTCTATGCAACAGATGTCTACAAATTAGATGAGACAATTTCAAGAAAGATCATGGAGTAGAGATTTTAAATAAAAACAATGCTATATACGTTTCTCCATTACTTGGCCCCTTGTTTTGATAAGAACAGAAGCAAGTATTGGGTTCGCTTTTTAAGCAATTAGGCACAAGCACTACTCTAGCAGGGGTGGCAGGAAAAGGGCAATAGCTTTAGCCTCTGAGGAACTGAGCAAGGAAAATCCTCATTCAAGCCAGTTTCACAGCCTCTTCTACCTCCTCTAGGTTTAAGTAAACCCAAAGGACAGGATTAAGAGCCTACTTCCAACTCAGCATATACACATTGAGTTCTGCTCCAAATTTAGCACATTAATAGGGCAAAAAAAAAAGCAGTTTTTTTCTAGTTAGGGAAATAAGATGCATATAAAACATTCAAGTAAAAATATAAGCTTCCAAAAGCACAGTTATAAAATTAGAGTGGGCAGAATTCAAAGAAGAGAGATTAGCATGAGTCAGAAAGAGCTGGTAAAGTTTTCATGGAAGAAGAACAAAGAGTATTAGAAGAGACTGAAGAAAAAAGAAAAAAATGGTTTATATATAAATTGAATAAAGGAAACCAAAATTTTACATAACTTTATCAAATAATATTTTTACTTAGAATCTTTTATCACTGATATGGCCTCTTCTTTATAACTATCAGAAATATGAGGTATATGATAAAAATCAATAAAGAGATATACAAAATGTGCAATTCACTTGAGATAAATAATACGGCATTTGTCATAAGTATAAAAGGAAAATATATCACATAAGACAAAAATTGTTAAACCTCTACTTTTCACGTCATTTTTGTATTATTCTTTTTGATGACTGCATGTCTACTTATGAAATGTTTTAAAATTATTACACTTTATTTCTGTCAAAAGACTTTTAAGCTATTCTACACCTTTTTTTAACTATCACAGATGATAAGATTTTTTATATTATTGAACTGTTGCATGTTATAGAAGGTATCACATTTAGTAGTATTTGTATTCAGACCTAATTCAGAAACGTTGCAAGCTACCAGCAAAGAAAAAAAAGAGTACTTATTTTGATTTTACTCCAAGTATATAAACCTATACGCTTGACCATTAAACTACGTAAGTTTGAACTATGCAGGTCCACTTATATGTAGATTTTTTTCAATAAATACTGTAAACGCACTTTTCCTCCTTATGATCTTTTTAGTATTTTCTTTTCTTTAGCTGACTTTATTGTAAGAATACAGCATATAATACATATACAAAATATGTGTTAACCAACTATTTATGCTATCAGTAAGGCTTCCAATCAATAGTAGTCTATCAGTAGTTAAGTTTTTGGGAAGTCAAAGTTATATGCAGATTTTTTATTGCACTGGGAGGTTGGCACCCCTAAACTCCACATTGTTGAAAGGGCAAGGGTCAACTGTAATCAGAATATTCCACTTCAACATCTATTTATTCTCACTAGAGTAAAATGACCTCTCAAAATTCAAAAGCTATCCATTCAATTGGGATCCAAAGCTGTTTTCCAATTAACATCTTAATGCATGTTTCTTCTTGAGTACTGTTTAATTTTTTTTTTAATTCCCTCTGTCACTCAAACTAAGTAATCTAGTTCAGCTTCACTTCTTAAGATTTAGCCATAGGCCTGCCTATATAGCAAATATCATCTCAAATGATTCCAAATTGAAAATAATTCTTGAGAAAGAGTGTAACTCTAACACTGTATAATTATGAGAGCCATGTGGCAATATAGAAAAAACTCAAAATTGTACCTCATAATTATCATATCTGTTAGACTTATGTAGCAAGGGTGGGATCAGATGATCTCTCAGCTCCCTTATAGTACTAAAATCCTATGCCATTAGTATGGTATTGAGAAATACGTAAGCTTAGCCATCAAATCTAGATTGATTACTTTCTTTACACAGTGCCATTCATAATTAAATACACACATATGTATATATGTGTGTGTGTATACATATATATATACATACACACACTGCCTACAAATGGTTCAGGGGAGGCAAGTAATGTAATCAAGTTTGGTACAGACCAGCAGCTAAAGAAAATTTGGGCAGTATATGCAGAGAGCATAGAGAAATAAACTCACAAAAATGGTGATTCAAACTCAGAATTCCAATAATCTGTGCTTTAGCTAGATACTCGGTTCAGTATGCCCTGTATTCCAGTTCCTTATGCCAGAATCACTCTCAACTCTTTAGCTAATTCTTCATCCTCAAGACTTAAAATAACTATCAACTTGTTCAAGAAACTGTGTCCAGCTCTCCAAGTCATGTTTAGCTATCCTACTGTCTTGTTATATCATCCTGTAACCCTCTCCTTATTTTGACATTTAGTATACTATATTGAAATTTCCTGTTTATTTAGGTCTAGTCCACATCATATAGTAACCATAAAAATAAAATACCTAGTTGGCTGTCAATTCAGGCAGATAACACATTAGTTTATATCAGTAGAGATATACTGAGGTTCGAAACCTGAAGTTTTAAAATTTCTTATTCACACTTTTGGTTCTTGCCCTTAACAGAGTGACTAGCCAACAGGAAAACAATAAAGTATTTCTTATCTGAGGGAAGGAAAGGAAAGGAAGAAAGAAAAAAAAAAAAGAAGAAAAGAGAAGAAAAGAAAGAGAGAGAGAGAGAGAGAAAGAAAGAAAGAAAGAAAGAAAGAAAGAAAGAAAGAAAGAAAGAAAGAAAGAAAGAAAGAAAGAAGATGGAAAGATGGACGGAAGGAAGGAAGGAAGGAAGGAAGGAAGGAAGGAAGGAAGGAAGGAAGAAAAAGAGAGAGAGAGAAAAGAAAAAAAAGAAAAGAAAGCAGGCAGGCAGGCAGAAAAGGGAAGGGAAGACAGAAAGGAAGGAAATAATTTAACAAAAAAAGAAAAAGAAAAAGAAAGAAAACAACCTGCTTCCCAAGAAACCAGTAAACCAAGACACTGTTGTGGCACTAAATACACAAGACCAGGACCTAGTTACTAGGTCTAGGATATAGGACTAGACCAAATAAGAGGAAGGAAGCTCATTGTTGGAACCCAAGTAGAAATTTGGAGCAAAAATACCAGATACACAGACAAGGATTCACTAATGTACTAGCATAGGAGCCCTTAGATGTCCATAGTTTCTGAACAAGAATAATCCTCCAGCATGGAGCAGAATTAATTCTCTAAGTGGGGGTTAAATTTGAAGGAACACTGTAGAAGAGAGTTAAATCAATCTTCATTGCCAAGAACCTGAAATGGTGATGTTCCCAAGAAGACCTAAAGAATATATTAACCTAACTGTTTATACACTGTATGAAGCAAAAGTTTGTGTCCTCCCCAAATTCTTATGTTGAAGCCCCAATTTCCAAAGTGAATGTTTTTGGAGATAGGACCTGTGAGGAGGTGATAAAGGTTAAATGAGTTCACATTGTGTGACTCTAATCTGACAGACCTGGTGTCCTTATAAGAAGAGGAAGAGACATCAGGACTCTCTTTCTCCATGATAAGAGGACATGAGGACAAGGAAGCACTTGCAAAACAAAGAGAACCCTCATCGGGAACCAAAACAGTTGGCACCTTGATCGTGGACCTTCCATTCCAGCCTTCGAAACAGTGAGAAATGAATTTTGTTGTTTAAGCCACTCAGTCTGATTTTTGTTATCCCATACCAAGCAGACTAATATATATACCAAAATTATTTTGTGTGTATGTGTATAATGTCTCAAAATAAATTGAATAATGTGTGTTTGTCTTGTCAGCATTATTTTACCACCTTAGAGGAAAGGAAAAGGAGCAAAACTGAAACACTACTCATGTCTAAACAGATCCTGCTAAAACCACAATGGACTAATAAACAATTCCATGTCATCTACTATGAAATTTGCCTATTATCTGTTAACAATATCCAACAGTTTAGGGGTTAATAAAATTGAGCTCTTGTACATATATACAATGGAATATTACTCAACCATAAGAGATGAAATACTGACATTTGCGACAACATAGATTGACCTCGAGAAAATCATGCTAAGTGAAATAAGCCAGACTAAAACAGTAGAAAATCACATGATGTCACTTATATGTGGGATATAACCTAAAAGTAACAAATGAACATGACAAACAGAGATTCAGGGCTATGGACAATAGATTAGTGGTTACCAGAAGGTAGGGGGTAGAGTGGGGAGGTAGACAGGGTAAAGGGAGTCAAATATTTGGTAGCTGAAGGAAATAGATTTTGGGTGGTAATCACACAATAGAATATATAGATGTCAAATTATAATGTATACCTGAAAAGTATATAATTGTATTAACCAATGTTACCCCAATAAACTTAAAAAAATTTTTTAAATAAAAATAAGTAAATAAATAAATAAATAATTGAGCTCTCGATGAGGCTTTCTGAACCCATCCTTCATTTGTCATTCTGTAAAAGTCAGGCAACAGCTGCTTCTGAAAATGTATGACTGACAAGGTTACACAATAACTGGCCCAAGAAAGCTCAAGCCAACCTCTTAACTATGACAAAAGACCCCTTGACTATTGCTACTGTTTCTCCACTGTTTTCCTTTTGCTAATAAATGTGATTGAAATGTCTAAAAAGCCAAAGCAGCCCAGCTGTTAAGGGTTATTTAGGACTGTCTCAGCAGCTGAAGTGACATGGTTCCCCTGGTTCTTGCTGGCGTTAGTCTTCAGGAGATGGGAGCCCTACTCAGAAGTCACATCGTGGAAACCTCCTCAGACTGTGTACAACCTTGCTGTTGATAATGGATGGATACCATAAAAGGAAGTTATGAGGTGTGGATTACTGTCATAACTGAATTCTCCTTCCCTGAAGTGATAAGGGCAGAGGCTTGCTTAGTTTCCGAGGGAGCTGTATTATACAGTACTATTAAGCAGGTCACTCCCTTCAGCCTTATCTGTCCATATTTAATTATTGTGTCTTAAAAAATACACATTATACTCTGACATCTCACTATCACAACATTCACTATAGGGTAGAGTTTGGTATTAGGCCAGTTTATTTTGGACTCCATCCAGGAGAATTTAATTAAGACTATCTAAAGTGCCTTGGTAGGAGATGATCTTACCTGCAAATTGGTCCCAATGAGAGTACTATGTTAAAGTTCCCAAAGATATGGCCCAAAAAGAAGAAACAGATGTTTAAGCTTCTTATTCTTCTATTGTGTACACATACTGCTTTATTCACACCTTCAGACTAGGCAACTTCCTTAAAAGAGGTGCAAAAAGCAATTGTGCTAAGGTCCAAAGTGTCCAGAGTTGCAGGATTTTCACTGAATTTGCCATTGCTCCTAAAACAAAGGGAAAGTCTTACTAGTCTGCAACCTCAGTCAATTGTGAAATGGAAAGAATAATAATAATTTTAATGGTTTAAAAGATATATTTTCCTTTTTTGTAAAGCTATAATTCTATGTAGAACATACTCTGAATATGTTTCTAATGGTTTTACATAAGATACTCAAGAGTAGTACATAAATTATTAAAGTACCAAATAAAAGAAATAAAAGGGTCCTCCTGTCTACCAACATACAAATCTCAGGATGATGAAGTAAAGTATTGCATACAATTTTTCCCCTTTTGGTCTGCAAAACAGGAGTGAGAATGGACATCACTTGTAAGATTCTTAATCTTTAGCAGAAAATGAAATGGGAAATCTCTTGCAAAGTTAATCTTTTTAGTAAACCTAGTTTTCTTCCCTCCTTTCTTTGAGAAAAAGGCCCTCTCCCTCAAATCTTGATAATTGCCCTGGCAACTCAGATCCTCTGTCAATTGACAAGGGTCATCAGCTCATCCTTAAGCAGAAATGGTGTTAAGCCAGGCAGGGCCCTTAGAGTCAGCCATTGGGTTGTGGGGGGAGGGAGTTAAATCAAAGGCTCTTCTTTTTACTCTTTAAGAAAAGTATTAACCAAGACTGTTTCCCTTTACTCACTTAATAGGCAAATCAATAATAGAAATTAATAGATGTACGATTTAAATAACGAGTTTGTATTTTCTTTTCCTTGTCTAGGAACTAAGATGGCACTTTAGCAGCAAAACCAAAACCCCACCCTTGACTGAGGCAGAAAGGGAAAGAGCTCCATGAAACCCTGAATGGCAGAGACTATGGGCATCCTCAGCAGGAAGCAGATACAGAAGAGACCTCCCTTCTCTCAACAACCATAGTAAAAATAAGGGAGTTCATAGCTCTTAGAAAAGAGGTAGGCAGAAAAGTTGGTTAGGGAATTTCGGGTCTGCCTGCAAAGACACTGAGATCATCCTGTCTCAGAAGGGGTTCGCCCACAATTAAGCAAGCCAGAAAGCATTTTTTTTAACTCACAGAAAGAAACCAGTAGGCAAAGATGTAGGTACCAGTTTAAGCCAGTCACTCACGCTTAGTAATGAAGACCCCAACGACCTTCAAGTCACCCGAGTCTTTTCATACCATCATTATAATATGATGCGTGTGCCCAGAAGTGCATTAATATCATTATAATAGACTGAATTCTGTGAACCAACATGCACAGAAAGCAAAGTGATGACTCACTGGGTCCTGTCAGTCTTAGCTGTTGATCAAGGAAGCCCACTCTAAGTAACCACCCATAGCAAAAAAGAATAAAAACCCTGAAGTCTTTGTTACTAGGCCTTTTGAGCACGCTTCTCTTGCTCAGGCCCGCATCCACTTCTGGAAGTGTACTTTCCTTTCTAATAAAACTTTTCTTTACTACTATATTTCGGTGTCTTCTTTTCTACTGTATTTCGGTGTCTTGCTCAATTCTTTGTTCGAGACATCAAAGAACTTGGACAACGCACTGGAGAGGACCCTACTCTCCGGTAACAAGAGTACATTTTGGATGTTGAAAAAAAAATCTGTATAATGTATTTACGTTTTTCTAAGTACTATAAAAGTTTCAAATGTATATGTCAAGAGAGGAAAAAGTACTCCAAATAAATTTTAGATCTTTGACATCCATGACTTTGTTCTTTGAGACTGACAATAACTATATAAACAATTACTTGAAATTATAAAAATATAATCAGGTCGAAACAATTACGAGTTTACCTTCAAACGAACATAACTTTTGGCATAAATACATTGAGTTTTTTGCTTATAGTTTGCAAGCTTGATATCCATCTGTGAGTGAATGAAAAAACTGTGCTTCATTCCTGTGTGTTGTATAATTTCTTGGCACAAGAGATATAATTTCTATGCAAGTTTTCTTAGCAAAACTTTAATAGTTTACAAAAGCAAATATTTTTAGAAATATCATATAATTAACAAAGAAGACAGTATTTGCCTAAGTACTCTTTGGATAATAGCAGTAATTAAATATACATAAACATTCATACTTTGATGTATACACACACATAAAGTATTTTTCAATTACAGTTCTTGCCATATTTATTGAATTCTATTGGTTATAAAGCAAGGAAAAGTTTTAAAGGTGATTATTATCCCCAATTTTAGGTCAAAAATAACATCTATTTAATAGAAAACATGAAAAACAAAAATAAAAAAAAGTGACGAACCTTTATTTTTAATCCTGTCCAGTTACTGGGACAGTTTTTGAATGGCTGATTTATTTTTAAGGGGGTTATGCTTAGTATTTTTTTTCTTGTGAGAAAAATAATAGGCTATGAATGGTAAACATAAACTCTAAAACCTTTTAAAATACGAGACAAAACAAAGAGATATTTGCTTATTTTATATTGTTTAGGTATAAGCAACCCTACAGAAAGAATAAGATTCGAGTGCATACCTCTCTAGACACACTTAAGCATCTCAAGGTTGTCTATCGACATTTTCCTAAATGTAGAAATTCTTTAATAAATCAAGTCAAAATAAAAGTAGAACTTTTACATATGAGGAACCTATAAAGCACTTAAACTAATTTCACTGTATTTTTTAAAATAATTAAAAAATTATTTTTTAATAAATTTCACAACTTGGAAAAATTACTTTGAAAATGCCTCTTCAGGTTTTTTCTTTCTTTGAATATTCAGGTTTTGAAATATCATTATAACCTTTCATGACCTTTTTGCCTTCTGCAAGTTGAAAATGTGAGGATATGTTTTGCCCTGCCAGCCTCTTAAGATGACCAAATAGATAGGTCATGCAGAGGGGAAACCTAAGCAGGACAGGATGATTGTCTTCAGCTTCTGAGCTGCTCTGCTCCCTGGACTTGAAACACAATACTGACTGTAGTGAAGCTGGCCTGGAAAGCCAAGTATGAGTAGCAATTCTCCAGGTTAAATCATGAGAGGATCTCCTTCCACATCCAAGAAAGCACATTGCTAACAACATTCTTAAGCAAGCAAAGGAAGAATGAATAAATTCTCTAATCTAACCTTGGGAGGTAAATTGCCTTTTTCAGGCACAGAGGGTGAAATCTTACACTCTTTGAAAAACACTTGATTTCAAATGTACGTTTAAAAGGCAATTACCCCTTTAAAAAAGATTCCCTGGTCCCTAGCCCCCTTCAGTAGACCTGCAATAAAAAACACTGCTTTAACATAATGATCCCTGGATGTGCTATGTTTGCTAACTGTGTCTCTGTTGATGGACTGTTTGCCTTGAGGCACATTTAGTTTTACTCAGTATGGGAAATGAAATCAATATATTAGTTATTTCTTATCAAATAGAATTTTACAGTGTGTTTTTTTCAAATATGATATCAAAAACCTTACCTAAGAATAGAAATTTGACATAACTCAAATAAAAATGACTACAATCAGACAGCAGCATAATGAATAAGATTATAATTTTTATATCAAAGTCTGATTTAAGTGCTCTCTTGATAAGCAATGGAAGGACAAGGACACTTAAAGAAATCATCCATCAAAATTTACAAGGTAATAAAAGCTAAATAATATAGATTCAAAAAGGAAAGTTTATAAAGATTCAAACTCCTTTCAGTTAATTTCTCATATATATTAGAAACAAAAGGGTAGATTTCAGAATTTTAGCTTCTACTTATCATTTATTAAAATATTTACCTTAATCCAGTTCCCTTTATCTCAGAGATAAAGGAAAATTAAAAATCACTTAATCATGCCTGCATTCATGAAACAAACTTCTGGCATTTGCTTTCTAATACTACATTAGTTACTCTGTCAATCCTTTTTTAAAAATACTGTTTAGGGTAACCTTTTCCTCCAATTATCTACCATTGCTTCAAAGTCTTTCTTCTTTCTTAGGAACCTATTGATCAAATATAGTTGTAATGTAGAAGGAGGAAAGAAAATTAAAATGTTAATCAAGCCACAATCAGAGACTACAATAAAATGATCAGCCCTGCAGCCAGGCCAGGAGGACACCTTCAGAACAAAGGAAAATTTCTGCAGGCATTGCTTACAATCTAAGATTGCTAACAACCCATTCCCCACACCATTGAAGGGGAAACAGGAACCAACATAGTCATTCCCTCTGGCTAAAACCAAAAGGAACCTAGGATTAAAGGCTGGGAGCTGCCAGTAGGCCTTTCATTCTACATATTCTTATCATTTCATGCTATATGCTCTTTCCCCTTCCTCAGTGTATGTCCATATCAAAGGAAATGAGAACTAAAGAATGACATAGAAACTGAATTCTCTGAATACTCAGGGTCCCTCTCAGTGCTTTTATTCTCCCTCTCTCTCTCTTACTGTCTCTCTCACTGTCCCTCTCACTCTCTGCCTCTGAGAAGAAACCACACTCTGTGGAGTGCTACACCTTCTCTAATAAACTTTCCTGTTGACTCTAACCTTGGCATGTGTGTTGAATTCTTTCTACACTCTCTGCCAAAGGACCCTCTTTTCTCTCTGTACAGGGCTTGGTCTCCCCACCCCACTCAGTGAAATCTGCCCTATCCTGCATCAGTTGCATAACTTCTTTATAAACTTGTCCTCTTTCTTAAATCAAAGTCAAGTTCATCTACAAGGATTTATTGAAAAGAATATACTGAAAGAAAATTTCACATCACTTACCAAAGAACAGGATGTTCCTCAGTGGAACGGTAATAAAAACTGTCTCAGATTTCTTCTAAATAAAAAATCCAACACTAAAATTAATAATATAATGAGGGTGGGAGATTTCAAGAAAAAAAAAAAAACGCAGCGTGCAGTAAGAACTTTGGTGTTATTCTGAGTGGTAAGGGAGACCAGTGAAGGATTTTGAATGGACTAGATGCAAGGCATGAGTTTTTGTTAATGTAATCACTCAAACTGCAGGTTTGAGAACAGACTGAGTCACATGGATAGAAATCAAATAAATGTGCAACATACATTTCATTTCTTCCAAACTATGACACAAACTGTCTTAATATAAACAATTGGCTGCCTTAGAACCCTATCTCAGTTCACTCCATAACTTAAGTAAACAGGTTTGGGCCCACCTGACTATGAGTGCAGTGACCAGGAGGGTTCCCTAACATTACACAGTTACCAAGCAGTGTCAGGTCTGGAAGTCTTGCAAGCAACACCAACACTCTGCACTCTTCATTCAGAATCCTAGGAATCAGATGTGAAAGGGAGTACTCTGGTTGTAGTTCTACATAGCATAGGATTCCCTTTAAAGAAAGACCTTTATAAGTCTAAAAACAGAGTTTACAAGTTCATTCTCAATAGTTCATTCTGAATCTGTTATCTGCTGAAAAGATTTTTTAAAATTTTTAATAAAAATGGCTACCCATGCTTACTTGTGTAATACTGATTCCTTCAGAATCAAAAGATGAAAACATAAAGTCAATTCTGGAAAGAGAGAAAAGGTAACTGATCACCTTCCATATGCTTTTATTTACTTTGTGTATCAAAAGAAAAATGAATGGGCAATGAAAAAAAGTAGATAGATGCCAAATTTGTTGCTACTATAAAAATCCCAGTTTTCTAAATCCCACATTGATTAAACAGGCTAACAAAGATTTTTTGTTTTATTATGGGGTCCAAGAGACAGCATGGAAATGCAAAGGCCAACATAATATAAATATGGCTTATGAAGAACTCAGATCCAAATATTTGATTAGAGCACTTGAGAAGCAAATCTAACACCTACGAGGAGAAGTAAAACCTAAGTATTTAGACAGTAGGATAACTTTTCCCAGAAATTAAAAATAAATGTTATTGCCAAGGAGATTTTTGGGCAATCATAATTACTAAAGATCTAAATTTTGCACAACACGCATATATAATATATACTATTTTCAAATATCATAAATATGCATATAGATAGATATAAATATTTAGAAAATGTAATTGCGAAGTATATCATTTCAGGATAGATAAATGCAAAACTTCAGAATGGCATGAAGAATATCACTATCTGTGAAATGTACCACCACAAGGGTGACACATGTTGCTAGGAAACCCAGTGAAAAGAAGAAAAAAAGAAAGTTTCAACCATGTAAAGATCTGATGTAAATCTCTAGCAGAACAAATTCATTTCTGTTCTTTATGCTCCAACCTTTATGCTCCAAGAATTGCGTTGTTCCATTAAGAATCTTAAATATGCAACTTACCAAACCATGTAGCTACAAAAATATCAGGGATTGTCTAAATTCTTTTATCAATATCTCTATAAATCTGTGGAGACAATGACCTTTCAACTCCTCAGTTGATAACACTACCTGGCATACAAAATCATTCAGTCATTTGTCATCCACTAATTCATTCAAAAAATTAATAAACATTGATCACTTATCAGGCATTGTGATAAAGACATTGAAGAGAGAAATGTGAGGAAAACACATTCCCTGCCCACTGGGAAAATAAAATCCAGTGGCAGACACAGATATTAATCCAACAGTCGCACAAAGAAATGTGAAATTTTCATTGGCCTAAGTGTGAAGAAAGAGAATTACATGTTGCTTTAAAATTTTTAAATGGGTAAAGTTGACCTGATTACAGTGATCAGGAAAAGCTTTCTTGAGGAAGTAACACCTGAGGATGATATCAAGGATATGTAAGTGAGAAAAAGAGGAAAAAATTTTGAGGATGAGCCTCTATGGCAGAAGGTAGAAGAGGGTGATAGAGGTAGGAGCCAGGCTAGTGTGTGCTGTAAATCACATTAAGGAGTTTTGCCTTTATGCCAAGAGCAATAGGATGGTTTTGAAGTGTTAACAGCAGGGAGATAATGCGATTAGATATGCATTTTAAATCTTCACTTTGGCTGCTGTGTAAAGAAGACAAGAGGGGACCCAGAGGACAAGCGAAGTGCAGTTAGACTATTTCTCGGTCCAAACAAGAATGGTGGCTGCTGGAGAGACACAGACACAGTCAATATATATATATATTTAGGAGGAAAATTGACAGGACTAGGTAATGATGGCACATGAAGTGAAGGAAGGGACAGAGATAATTCTGAGGCTTTTGATTCCCATTTTCCTAACTTTTAAAGTTTTTAATTTTCCCACATTTTTGGTCATTAATTAAAGCAGCAGGCAAATTATAAACCTCTCTGATTAAAATGCTAAGAAAAAAAGAATGTCAAAAGCAGTATCTATGTCTCCAGTTAATGCAGAAATGGAGCAGTATCTGAACTAAGGAACACCAGAAGAAGTCCAGGGTTTATCTGTCTGTTTGCTTAATGGGTAGGTTACTTTGATTACTTTGGAAAATTAGTTGTATTTTGGTCTTGTTAAACATGTCAGAGATGACGAGCTGTAAGCCAAAGGTATACAATTGACATATCATAGTGGAAAATTATCATGGAAATTAGCTGATCTACCAAATACTGTATTTCCCAAGCCTCTACACTCCTTTGCATTTAGTGGGGGCCAAGTGGTTGGTTCTTTCTAATGGAGTAAAGACAACAGTACTGGGCCATGAAGCTTAAGAAGTAGGTAATGCTTCTTCCATCTCCCCATTCCCCATCTAATGGCCTCACATAAAAGGATGGAGTCAGCTTCCCTAAATGACTAAGTAGAAGGCTGCTTGACAGCTAGAACCCTTGAATTGGGCTGTTACATGAGGAAGAATTTATTAGGCTACACCACTTTCTGGAATGTTGGACTGTGTTACAACAGCTAGTGATAACCTAACTAATGCTTAGAGGTTGATGTGCCTTTGAGAATTCTGTGGGAAGCTGTCAGATAGATTAGATAAATAAATCTAGAAATCAAGGAAGAACTCCAAAGATTTTAATTTGAGAATCAGGTGGGTAATGATGATAATTAAAGCTGTTGGCATGGATGAAATTGCTTAAGGAGAAAATATATTTAGAAAGGGAGAGACTCTTAGTTCAACAGTAGAGAAGACTTCACTTATGCAGGTACAGAAGAATAAAGGTGTTTTTCTTCTTACAGATGCAGAGGTATAGCAGACAGCTACTAGTGTGAACAAAAAAGGGGCCACATACTAAACCTGGCAAGCTCAGGGAAAGCCCGTATGGTGGGCCTTACAAACTCAGAAACTGAAAGCAACCACATAGGATGATCTGAACATAAAAATTCCTAACTAAAAGTGGGCCATGATGGGTGTTCAAGTCCCATCTAGCTTCTTTGACAAAGGTCAACCTTTTACCTTGAGTGAGCCTGTTTATTGTCTTTTTGCATCTAAGATAACAGACCTTTGAAATGTCAGAGTAATCTTTTTTCTAGACCCATCAAGGCACAATACTCCGTGACATCAGAACTGGAGGCCACAGAACCCCTTATTGTTATCTTGTTCCCCCCAAACCATCCCTTTGGGCTATAAATGTTAATTATTAACTATCTTGTACCCACCAATGTAAAAAAGGTGTTTCTCTATTTTGCCTTTTCATCCAATTCCAGAGATTTTCTGCTTTGCTTTCTCTCACCCTTTTAACCTACTACTAATGATTCCATCTTTGTGTCTCCTCCTTTGATTCTAATGTATAAAATGAACTGCAAGACTGCCATTCTCCAGAGCATTATCTCAATCTGTTGAGACTTTTCCTCCCCGGCAATTGTTGTCAGTTTGGTTCAAATAAACTCATAAAAATTCTCTACATGTTTGGACATTTCTTACATTCATGCTGTATCCAGAAGCATCATCTATTCGATGTATAAGTTAAGCAGCCTTCCTACATTCTTGTTTTTACTCCATGAATATTTATTGAGCATCTACTATATGCCAGACACCATTCAGAGCACACAAATGTGATGTTTATAAAGTTCGCAGAAAGATTGCTATGATTGATTCCTCGGGAAGAGTTTTGTCAAGGATCTTTTAAACTGAGGCCTGAAAGCTTAGTAGGAGCTAAGCTGGCTGGAGTGAGGGTGGGTGGGTAGACCATTTCTGTGAAGAAGGCTGAGTGAGACATTTTAGGAAGTGAGAGCGACAATGTGGAAAGGGGAAAAGGAGGACCAAATGTTAAGTAGGCATCAGAACATTCGAGAAGCCTTAGGTTCCACATTAACAGTTTTGGCCCTGATGAAATACTATGTGATGATTTTATGCAGTGGCAGGGCACAGAACAGTAACACAAGAATTTTGTTTCATGTTTGTGATTTTAAGTAGACTTTTATGAACTGTTTAACAATCGAAACATCACATTTTATTTCCAAGAGAAAACTCTTCCAGAGTGCCAAACACTTTTTTATAAGCTATTGGTAACTCAACTCCTTTGTTATTTAAGTATTACTGCCGTGATATTGTGATTTATAAGATATTTGATCTTCATCCACAGTTCTGGGCTCAAAGCTCTGGAAACCTTTGGAATTTCCTAAGTGTGAGGAAGATAAAGGCGCCTTTTGTTCTGTTAATGAGGTGACTTTTGAACCATGCCCAGGGGTGGAGGCTGTTGCCAGGAGAATCAACCAAGTGATGAGAGATTTGGAACACTGACACACACACACATGCATACATACATACATATATACATACATGCATACGTACATACGTACATATCCTGACTTCTAGAGAAAGGAGAGGGGCTGGAGATTGGGTTTAAATGCCATCTGCCAAAGACTTAAGTCGATCATAAATATGTAATAAAGCCTCCAAAAAAGCCCAGGAGGACAGCTCATTGAACCTTTGTTAAAAATCTCCACACTGGGGACCAAAACACTTCCAGATGCTACCATGCCAGGCTCTACTAAGTTCCAAGACAACAGAAACTCCTCTGTTCAGGCCCTAACCCTATGTATCTCGCCTGGCTGTTGGTTCCTATCCTTTAATGTCTTTTGTAATAAATTGATAATATAGTGAGTAAATTGGTTTTCTTGGGTTCTGTGAGCAAATTAATTAAGAAGGGTGTCTTAGGGAATCTCTAATTTATAGCCAGTCAGTCAGACATACAGGTTACAATATGGGCTTGCGACCGGTATCTAAAGCGGAGGGCTGTCTTGTGAGACTGAACCCTCTACCTGTGGAATTGGATTCTATCTCTAGGTAGAAAGTGCCGGAACTGAGTTGAATTCTTGGACACTCTTCTGGTGTCTGAGCATTTCTTATAGGTGTGGGGAAACTTCCACACTCATTGAAGCTGGGTCTGAGACTCCTTTTGACTGCACTATATAAATTACCCATGTAAATACTCTTCAGTCAGCAACATAGTGTCATCACACATTCTACAGAACTTCATCAACACAATTTTGGAGCCCTCTTTATACACCTCAATTAAGTTTAACCAATGACTCAAACATTGAACAGTCAACAAACACTGAATGCACCATGTAAAGGTGCACAGGCAAATAAGACCTGTTTTCTGCCCTCAAGAAGCTGACTATTTAGAGGTAGAGAGAGAGAGAAAATAATGATAAGCCATCATTACCAGTTATTAAGTAATAAATAAGAACAGAGGGAAGATGGAGGCCTCAGGGAAGGCTTCAAAGAGATAATATTTGAGCAGAACCACAAAAGGTAAATGAAATTTTAACAGATAGTGCTTGAGAGCAGCATTCTAAAGAAAAAGTAAAGCAAAATCAAATAAGGAATGAAATTTCATGACAAACATAAAGAAGTAAACATTAAATAGGTAGGTGGATTCTAGAATGGTCTTTTAGTCCAAGCAAAGAATTTTACCTACTGATAACCCTTCATAAAATGGCACACACAGCAAACTTCACTTCTCTTACCTCGTTCTGCTTTCTCTAACACAGCACTTAACTCCTTACATAATATATGCTTTACGTGTGCATTAGGTTTATTGTTTATTCCATCCTTTCTCCCAGTAGAATGTAAGTTCTATCACCAGGGCAGTCAGAAATTTTTGTTCTGTTTATTGATATAACTAAAACACCTAGATGAGTGCTAAGCATATAGTAGATACTCAATAATATGCTTACTAAAAAGTATTCTGAGTCAGTTGTCTTCAAAATGGATTTTATCACACAAACCTATCAGTTAAAACTACTTGAGTTCATATCTTAAACATGTAAATTGGCTTATTTATATCCACACTCACTAAACTTATGAATAAATGTTAAGTGATGCAAAACAGAAATTTCCTTTAAAAAGAGATGAAAATAATTAGAAATAGAGGTTCTAATAATTTCTTCCCTCAGCTTCTCTCCATTATATTACCTGCGTCTCAAAACATGGTGTTTTTGTCATCACATCCTTTCTTAGTGGAAGTCACATTACTTCCCTGTATGGCCCACTGGCCAGAACGAGTCACATGGTCAACCTACTTAAAAGGGAGCCTGGAAAAGAGAGTTCTACTGCATGTGTAGTATCCATCCAGGTCCATGGAGTCATCCCTCCCTCCATCCCCACCTCAGGACTAATTAGGGCACAGAAGGATCTAATTTGCATAAGGTAGCTCTTGCTGCTTGGGGTGCTATGAATAACAATTCTCCTGCCTTTGATCCAGGAATCTCATGTCTTCAAATAACAAACATGAAACAGTAATAGGGTAACTTATTAGCCTGTAAAGAGGGTAATATCAAATCCCAGACCTTACAGGATATTGATATCATCTTGTTCCTTTTTAAATTGTAGATGGTTCCAAAATGTCATTATTTCCTATGGATTTCCTGATTGCACAAGTGTCTGAGTATGAACACATTTTTAAGTTCTTCTTTAATTGAAATAAAATTAAATAGTACTAAGCAGCTTTATTACATAAGGTTTACATTTAAAACTTTTATTTTATTACTCAGGAGAACAGAGGTATCTCTCAGTGAAGGAGAAATGGGCTGCTCAAGAACAATGAATAAAGAGAAATAATAATTTCACCTCTTTTCCTGAAAATTTAATGGGAAAGGAAGAGTGATAGATAAGGAAGGTAGAAAAAATCCGATATAAGAACATCAAGAGTTACTTCAAACAATGGGTAACTGTATGAAAGAAATTCAAACATATTACGCAAGTGCTAAAATACACAATTAAAGTAAATTGGAAAGTAGCCTGAGAAGCAAGTTGCATTTTTTTTAATGGTAAAGACAAATGCAGGGGTATAAATATTTTTACAAATCTCTATCTTAGAGTTCCAGGGCAAGGTTCAGAAGGTAGATTAAAAAAATAGTAATGGATATTTAGTTTCCCTATTCAAATATCTTGACTTGATTTAATTATTATTTTTAAAGATAAAACAAGTCAAATTCATTAGAGCTGTCCAGAGTCAGCAATGGTGATTTTCTTGCTGGTCTTCTCATTCTAGATTTGATTTTAAACTGTTGTTAACATCTAAAGATTTTACCACTATTCCTCTAAACTTCACAAGTCAGTGAAAACAGGATATCTATGGGCCATTAGTGACATTTGCTTTTCAGATTTCTTTCAGTTCCACAGGTGCAAGAGAAGCTTCCAATAGTTACTTAAAATAGGAGGTTAGCTGCATTGGGATTACCTGAACAGCATTTCTTACAAAAGGAACCGGGCTGTTCTAAATAAAAATTAAAGAAAAGAGGGGTTGTAAGTTTTTTATTTTATACCATTATGAATCATAACATCGTACTACAATTATCTCTTCACCCTTACCCCTGAGCCCCATCTAGATGGTCTATCACATTTTCAGTTTAATGTTAAACTTTGCAGAAGATTAGAAAAAGTCTCCTTTTAGATGGCAAAAGAAGAGATACAATAGACTTCATTTAGCAAAATGTTGAGCTGCTTCTAAATATTAGCTGAGGTAAAAGTGAGAACCCTTATGCATTCATTGAGCCTTTTGTTCATTAAAAGAGCATTTTTATTTAATAGTTTAAATAGTCATATTCACATACAATTTTTGGACATTTCTACAGAAATATCCTTACTGACACCCTCATCAAAAAACAGAACACATGTACACTACATATTGGCTAAACTGTTTTCTACTGTGACAGTATTAGTTAACAGATTTGAATGCAATTAATTTTGAAATAAAGAGGGAAATGATGTATGTTCTAATAAAGTACTTACACCTTTACTTTTGCTTGTAATTGTAGCTTCTTGATGCAAACAACCATTAGTAAAATTACATTTTAAAAGGTTTTCACAAAATGTTCAGAGAAAAAAGTAAAACCTACAGATGATAATTCAGTAATAGTTGTAGTTTGAAAATGGAGATTACTTTTTAATGGCTTCTAAATTCAAAGTCTAACCTAGGAATGAGAAGCTGGGCCATCATCCTCTAGCTGAAAAGGAAACATCCCTCTTGCTGTACACATTTCCCAATGGGGAGCATCAGAGCCAAATGCAGTAAGTCACTTGGTACCTCATGGTGGCTACAGTAAGATACCTCATAAGCAGGATCTGGAAAAATACTTCTTTTCAGTGTTTTAATCTTTTATTAAATTAACCTCCGTCATTGTAATCAATTTCGGTAGCTATATTTGGTTTATTAATAAGATAATAAGGAATGAAAGGAACGAGACTGTCGGTGAAGTCTCTTCACCCTTCTGTGCCCTCTTAATCTCAATGCAAAATAAAGATTCAACATCATATTAATTAGTAAATGTAAGATTAAATCATTTTCCAAATAGGTATTTAGGGGAAAAAAAAAAAGATAAAGGACTGACTCAGAGTTCATCCAAATTACTGAAGTTAACATATCTACTCCATATACTTGTCATAAATTCAGAGCAAATAGTGTGGGTGAGGAGCCAGACACAGAGTGGCAGTCCACTCTTGTCAGTTCCCTTTCATTCCCAAGCCTTTCCCACGGGCATTTCAACAACCGACATCCTCCTAAATTAAGTGAATAGTTAACTTCTTCAGGGATGTGGTTTCGTCATAGATTTCCCTATATCTTGCAAATTACCAAGCATACTGCTGAAGAATTAATATATGTTCAGAATATAAGGCTGACAAAATGTTCTTTGTAATATCCTGACCCTTACTGCCAGGTCCCAAAGATTTCTGATGGAACATGTCTAGCTCATCTTCCAGATTACTAGTTCTGTGCTCCACAATACCTCTTCCACTGCCCTGCTAGAAAAATAACAGAATTTAGGAACTGTCAGGTAAACACCAGCAGACTCGGGAGGGTGATCCCCGGGTGCTGTAGCATTCTGCCTTAGTGTCTTATTACCAGAAATTTCTCCCAAAGTTTAGAGATAATACATATGGAATTAATTAGGCCCTTGAGTGTTACCTATCAATATCTTAAAACATGAGAAAATCCTTAAAATGATTAGCAATTTAATCCTTTTTTTAACTTAAATATCATTTCTAGTAACAATTCCAATAGATCCCTGCAATTTAAATGCATGACTGTGATGCATCATGCTATGCTGTGATGTTTTGAAAACTTAACTCCATAGCCCCAAATTTTTTAATAAATAATGCTGCTTTTTTTTCTCTTTTCTTTTATTCTTATCTTCCTGCTTTAGATTTAACCTTTGCCATAACAAAATATGAAAGACCTTGGAAAATATCTTTAAATATTTCAATTTTACTATTAATCATAAAACCATTTCATTAAAAAAAAAGCTTAAATGCAAAGACTACCTTTGTTAAAGGGCACATACATTAACAATTTCACATATTCCACATTTTTCTAAATCAGACTTGTTGAAAAGGTTTGATTCGTAAAGAAATAATATACACTTATCTAATCTAGTGGGAAATTTGGTAATTCTCATTGGCTTCCACTAAATTCACTAAAAAACAGAACCTATCAGGCAGTTAAATTTCATTTTTTTTTTTACATAATCTGGTACATACGTTAGCAAGAAATGTCCCAGAAAAGGCATAAATTAAAAAATGAATTAAAGCTGCAAAGTCATTCCAGAGTTGTCTGGACCAAAGCAGACATGTGGGACAGGAAATCCATTTGTTCACCTTTCCTGATTTCTTGCCAAGATTATTAACACTCTTCAAGACCAAGCATCTAACTAGTTGTGTTCAAAATGACATTTTGGGAATGTTCAACTATTTTTTACATCTTTAGTTACACTTTCATTCTTCAAATTTCTCCTAGCCAATCTAGAGGCAAAAGCTGACAAATTTCTCTTTTCCCTGCAGTCTTTGCAGTGAATCTGTTGATGTTGAGAGAGTAGCTTTGCTGCGATGTCTTCTACAGCACTGTTCTTTTCAGGCCAAAGATATCATGAAATGGGATCATCCCACTAAACTCATGTGTTTCAGGGGACAGTGAATGTTCACTAAAGCACTAAAAGCTGTCATCTATTTTTAAATGATGAAATTAATGTAAAACAAAATAACGTCAATTGGCAAATCGCAGCAGTTCTTAATCACTTCTAATCTAAATCTTCCAGAAAAGTGCTTTAACTGATTTTGAGTTACTATTTTAATGATACTTGTTCTATCTCTTGAAATGAGATGGGCTGCTGTTTGAAAACACATATCGTTCCAAATGCTGTATAAGGGTTATCATCATTGTTTTTAAAGCAAACGAAATTTTGAAACACGCACAGTAGGAGATTTTAATAGACTGCACAGTAAGGTGGTCTGATATAAGCAAAGTTACTGAAATATACAAAGTCGGTTTTAGAGATTTTTCAAAACAAACCTCAACTTGAAATTTTGCTTTAGGGCAATTAAATATGCTCATTTAAACTCATCCTAAATTCTCTAATGATCCATTTAATAGTACCTGAGGCAGGGGGAATGATATGCAATAACTGGCTGATTTGAGATTGGGCTACAAAGCATTATTCCAGGCTTAGGATATAGTACTCGAAAATAGGTACCAGTACCTTAGTATACTTTGAAAACCGAATTTTAGATAAACTTTACCAATTAACTAATATCAATAATATATTATAAGCTAGAGACACCTTTTGGAGATCATTGCTATTTCTCAGATTATGAAAGTTAATCTTTAAAAATCAATTTTGTTCATTCTTAATGACTGGAAATCTTTCAAAAAGCATATCATCCACTTCCTTGAATTCTGAAACAGAGCACAGCAAACCCAATTTCTCCTTTAGGCATAAAAGCACAAGGCATCCAGCCCACTGTCCTGACTCCATATCAGCAGATCTACTTCTGGAAAGCAAACCCTTCACTTGCTAACTGAGTTATGGGACAGTAACTTTTCAATTGTAAACTACTTTAAGCAACTACAATAATGCCTTTCAAAGGCAAGTCAAGTAAGTAGGAACTAATTATATCTTCCCCCAAAACTTCCACATATTGCTACACTTTTAAATTCTTATGTTTGCTACACTTATCTTTTGCCTCTTTAGGATTTTACTAAGTAATATAATTTTACTGCCATCAGTGAACCTGCCACAAGCCCTTTCTTTACCTTGCCCCTAAAAATAGTCTGCTGCAGTTTACAGTACTAGGTAATCATGTTTTTTTCAATCTAAGGGTAGGCAATTCAGTGACAACCTGTGGTTCCCACTTATTTTTAGGGTGTCTTGGCTTTAATGTATGAACTTTGTGACACCGATCAGCATGGATGCTCAGGGGCCTTGTACACTTGTAAGGATCTTATGTATTATATTACTGTCCACATTAAGATTATCAAAAAGGTTAAAAGTGCTGCCTAAATGTGAAAATAAGTACTTTCAGTTATGAACAGATAAATTCTGTTAGTAACAAATTGTCAAAGGTCATGCAGTTAATGGCAAATCCAGAAATAAACTCCAAGAATCTTGCCTCCCAGTTAAATAGTTTTTACTTCTTAAAGAAATGTTCCATACATTTTGCTTTCTTTTCCCAACTACTTATTTCTTCCTAGATCCCTCCTGTTGATTTTCTCCATTCTAATGAAATTGTGTTATCAAAAACTCCCTGAGTTTTGAATCCAAATGTCCCCGCTCTCCTCCTTGACTTTCTCTTCAATGATCTTCTCTTCTGGGTGCTCCTTCTCCCTACCCCTGTCATCCCTTGATGATATACTACCTGATCCCTGTCTAGTTACCCCAAGTAATGGACTTCTTTTTTTCTTCAATAATTCCTTGTTCTCTTCAAATCCCATGAAGGACATTTCTAAAAACAGAGTCCCTAGCCCTCTTCCTATTTCCCACTACTCAGAAAAGACCCAAGACTGTGTTACTATGGCTTGACCTCTATCTGAAGGACATTTCTATCACTCCTGTCACTAAGGGCAAAAGAATTCAAAACAAGCTCCTATTCATTCTCACTTAACCAGTTCCCTCTCCCAACTTGATTACCTCCCAATAAGGTCACTACTCTCCCCCTCCCTCACTGAGAACTTTGACCTAGCATCCTCTCAACCCCTCTATCCAACTAGCCTATCTATTCCAGATCAACAATTACTTTTCTAAAGATCCTCTGATATCAGCTCTTTACTCTGTTTACTCTTATCCTCTGATGGAAGCCAGAACCAAGTTTCCATTTTTCATGCCTGAACTAGAGATACTGTTGTATCTATGGAGGTACTGTTATGTCAAAAGGGTTCTGTAAACAAAATACAACTTTTGTTTTTGTCATCATCATTTTTGTTGGAGCTATTATCCTAAACTCTCATTATCTTAAAACCATATTATTACCTACTACAGATTAATAGGTGGTCCCCCTGGCTGGAGACTTCTTCCATGTGAACTGTCCCTGTATCTTCTACCTATTTTTCCTTAAATGTCACTTTGAACATGTCACTATACAAGAAACTATCCTAGCTGTGTGTTACTTATCACATAAAATTTAAACTCTTCTCAGATTTCAAAACTCTTCATCATAACAAAAAGATGCATTTATAGCTTAACAGGAGCCAGTGACTGTTCTAACCATTTAGCATGTATTACTTATTTTAATTCTTCCAACAGCTTCATGAGATAAATATTATAATCACTGTACAGATTAAAAAGTGAGGCACAGAGAGGTACAGGAATTTGTGTAAAGTGACATAAATTATAGAGTCAGCATTTGAGAATTTGATTCCAGCAACTAAGCTCTTAAAAACCACATTATACTATAAAATCCATAATCTTAACTAATTCTAGCTACACATTCATAACCCCCAGTACACCTACATAAATATTTCAATGTGAATGGGGGATTCATGTCTCAGATCAACCCAGCCTCATGCCTCCCTTTTTAACTTTGAAATTAAATCATCTAATTTTACCCATGCTTCAACACTGAACTAGACTTACACTTCAGTAAACCTTCCCTAATACAGTCTAATCATTCTAGTATTGCTGACCAGATGGAAAGTTCCATATTGTTCTCTTCCTTACTTATATTTGATGGGGTTCAAGACATGCTACTCCCAAAATATAGCACCTTGGCATATTGAATATTTTAAGCTGAAGGAGTTTGAGAAAACAGCAGAAGCACAGTCACTGACCGTCCCTTCACCCTTCTCCCTTGAAATAAGTCATACATGTGGAAGGTGCCCTGCCCACATAAGGAGGAAAGAAGCATCCTTATCACTTAAGACAAAAAGAGGCCAAGAAAAATCCTAACAAACCGGCCTTGCCAAGTTTCTCCCAGTTTACTACAATTACCTCGTACTCCTTAATCTATCATATTTCTTTCTACATGACTGTCCACGCTTCATCAAACCTAGCATAAATATACTAATCGTTTCTTCAGGGCTTAATTTCTGTATGAAGGCTCCTATGTCACATGAAACTTATATTAAACAAATTTGTGTACTTTTCTCCTATTAATCTGTATTGTCAGTTTAATTTTCAGACTCAGCCAGAAATCCTAAGAGGGTGGAGGAAATCTTTTTCCTCGCCTATATATTCTACAACATTAAGCTTTAGTACAAGTCCTATGGCATATATTCAATCAATATTTATTGACCAACTGATTTATCAACTCCAGAATGTATAATCCCAAGAGCAAAACTTAATGGCAAAGAGAGAACTAGGCCTTCAGAAATGCCTAAAGGTAGGAAGCAAGAAGAAATCAGGAGACAACAGAAGCATAAAAATAAGTTGTCAGAAGCATGGGAATAATATTTTCACATCTACTACTTTATAAAGAATTAAGGCATTTGTGTAAATCACACCCTGGATATAGTAAATTATCTCATTAAATGTGGTAACAGGGGCCAAAGTAATACTTTTCAAGCAATAGGTTTTTTTAAGTCATATAAGATTTTGAAACAATTAATTTTTCTTAAGTAAATAATTATTTTATTTCAAGCATATATTCTCAATTTTAAAAACTCACTGAGTCAAAAGAAGTATGGCAAGAAAAAAAATTCAAATTCAATCAACTCTATGCATAGTAACCAACTTCTCTTTTCCCTAGTTTTCACATAGTTCAGCTCTTTTACCAGCTTCCAGAACAAGATTAAAAATCTGAATCAGATTCTAAAATCACTTTATCCATATGCACATTCAAGGATCAAGGTGCTCTTATAAGAAAACAGGATTTTTGAACTTGCTAGCTTCATAATCTTACCAGGGCTCCATTCCTTGTCCCAGTCCTCTACCTACTATGCCCCTCCACACACCCACAGTGAGTTCAAACGATAAGCCTCTCTTACAGTTACAAAAAAAATAACGAGATTTAATTACACAGCAGAATCTTCCACTGACGAAGAACGCTAATGGTGAGTGCTGGGTGTGTGAGGTAATGTTAGAGCATCTGTATTGAGATATCTTCTGCAGCTGCACAGCTTTGTGATTTCCAACTCTCTGAGTATAATGAAAAGTCAAAAGCCAGATCAAAAAAATAAATTTTAGAGCCAGTATGATCAAATCAAGGGACAATGATTCCCTTTGCACTATCCATCTAAGCCGCATCTTACATCAACATTAGTACTATCAGCACCTGGTTTGAAGAAGCTGCTCTCATCTTCTAAACTGAAAACAAGATGTCTCATCTAAAATAGTGAGGAACAATATGAGGGATTCATGGTTTATTAAAGGGTTATTTCAAGTTCTCAATTGAAAACTAATTTTAGATATCTATATCTGTAGCTCCATCCATCGGCTAAATAAATGCCTCACTTCTACAATTGTCAATTTATATAATGTTCTAGTATATGTGACTGGCTGGCATGTATTATTACTCATTAAAAACTCAGTAGCAGCAGCTCAAAGTGAATCCTGAGCAATGTTGTTGGTGTAAACCATCAACTGCTTTATTTTTGAAGCCAAATCTGAAAAACACCTAGAATGTTTTATCATGTATGCTTGGT
The DNA here is from genome assembly GCA_030015415.1 of Cynopterus sphinx. Taxonomy (NCBI): domain Eukaryota; kingdom Metazoa; phylum Chordata; class Mammalia; order Chiroptera; family Pteropodidae; genus Cynopterus; species Cynopterus sphinx. The sequence goes on along the minus strand of CM057386.1, from coordinate 101,739,795 downwards.
AATATATTCATTCTAATTGCATCTTCAGTGAGGCTTAAAGCTGTAATTTTAATTTAATATGTATTATTTTAAAATCTCATAGAACAATGGGTATACCTAATATTTTAACTTTTTTAAATTGTTAGGTAGCATCTTCCTTTAGGCTTTAAAAAAATTAAAATTGTTGCGATGGTATTGCTAAACAGCAAAAGGTTGGAAATAATACCTCAAATAATTTCAAAGCAAATAACAAATTGTTTAAATTCAATTCAGCTATAAAACACACAAATGTGCCCATGGGGAACCTATGATCTGCACTCAGGAGCTATAAAATGGCTGTCAAGGAGAGATTCTGGTTTGGCACACCCACCTGGACTTGGCATGGCTTGTTCAGCTGTGAAGCATCTGGATGGCCAGCATGGAAAAATGTTCATGTCTCACTATGCTGTATTCTGTTGCTGCCACATCAATGAGAAATGCATCTAAAAACATGTCTCAATAACTAAACAAGACAACTCAGAATACAGGCAGCTTATTTTAAAATTTCCAACAAAAATTAAAAGTCCCCTCCTATCCTTTTGTTCAATTGTGAAGACATAAGTTCTTTTCCAAAAATCTCTTTGTACCAACACTTCATTTTCTAGTGCCTGCAGAGAAATAATGAGTCGATCTGGCTACTTAAACAGAATGAGACACTGTGACTACTCAACTGCTAGACATCCAATGGTCTAGGTCTCTGTTTCACTGGACATTCTTTCTGTCCTTCTTTTAATATGTCCCGCTTAGTAAAATAGATGGCACATATCAGATATTTAATAAAATGTTTTGAAAGCTCTTTATTTATTTTTGATACAGCACTATCCCCAATATGGTGCGAATATAAATAAACTAACAACGAAACTCCAGGCTATTAAAGACAAACATCTCAGATACAGAACCTTACCTTTAGAAAACACACAGAATACTTTATTTACTCCCCCCACCTTAAGGTGATGTTTTTAAGTGTCAGGTAATCATCTAAAATCTTAACAGACTTTTCCTTCTCTTTCTACTATTTGGACAAAGTACTATTTGAGCTGAAAACATAAGGCAAGATGTCAATGAGCAAACCGCTTAGTCAAATCAGTAATGCTGGTCATGCCTTCCAGCTGTCCATTGTGCACTTGTATTCTAGTCCAAGATCTAATTGGGGGGCTGGAACAATTTCTACATTTAAAAGCTAACTCACTGGTGTCCCTTTAATGTCTCTACTGGAAGTACATCCTAAATAATTACTGGTTTGGAGCGTCTTGAAAGGCGTGTCCAAAATCTAGCTTTCCATTGCTTTAATTGAGTGTTCTTTTTCATTTCACTTTTCTTTAAATTAGCAAGTAAGACTGGGGATTCTCCAGATTCAGTTCAGACTGTGTTTTCTAATTAGATGATCAGAATACTTTAATTAATAACATGACCCCAGAATAAAAATCAGATCATACTGTTAAGCACTTATAACTTACAAATTTTAGCAAGCACTGACTTTTGCAAGTCAGCCAACTTTGTTAGTTCTCGACAATCCTTTAATTAGGCTAGACAGAGAGTAGCATGAACTAATGTGTGTCTTGGCTAAATTCCAGTGGGGGATCATTGCAGTCTGGCCTATGTAAACTTCCACTGGTTTCATCTGAATACAGTAGTCTTCTCCATTCTCTGCCTCTATTTCATTTTTCACTGATGTTTCATGAGGGCTCCTGCTTTTCATCCTGAGCACTATAGGTATTTAGTTTAGGAGAACTGATGAACTTCTACCACATCCAGAACAATGGACTAAGAAGTACAGTGTATTCTAAGAAAACCCACATCCCTCTTCTTACATTTATGCAGAACACATAAGTCAATTTGTATAAACAGCATCATTTTTATTCTCTCCCTTCCTCCCATCCTACACACACTATACCCATTACACAAACACACACACACACACACTCACACACACACACACACACACACACACACACACACACACACACCTTCTACACACCTAAACACATATCTGGTTCATACATATCTGGTTCTAAGTTTTACAGTTTTTATTTGTTTTGGGGGGTAGACTCTTGTTACTGCTATTTTGTCCTACAGGGTGTTAAAGAAAAATATGTGAGGTGATATTATTAATTGAGCTCTACACAAATATGAAGCTCGAAAAGCACCTTCTAGCCTGGATCTCCCAGAACAAGACAATTTTTAAATGCAAGATTTAATCATAAAATCAAGCTGAAAGAACCTTCGAGAAGTCCTGTAATTTACTCCCTTTCCTCCAGGCATGCAAATTAAAGTCCAGCAAAAGTCTGAGTTACCAACAGAAATCAAGTTCGACCAGGAGAAATTATGCAGTCTAAGATAGGACACTTTAAAAAATTAATCTCTACTCTTTTACTATACTTCCTTAGGAATGACTTGGCCTTCTGGTAAATCTGGACATCAAAAATTAAAATACTGTTGAATATTCTTGGGTTTGGGAAATGACCTAAGAATATTAATTGCTTAAGTAGTTTTAATTGTAAGTTCCTGAAAGGCAATGCTTATAATTGTGCGTGTGTGTGTGTGTTCCCTAAAAGTGAGGAAAGCTTTCCAAATTCTTTAGTCTTAAAAAATGCTTATTTTTAAATTTGTTGTCATATTAACTCTTATCCAAATTTTAATTGAATTAAAAACTCATAACTTGACCCAAAACTTCTCACATCTTACTCTTCATGTAAATAATTACACATCTGTCTCATAATTAATATGTATTCCTTATCTGAAATCTTTCTTAAGAAATGTCATGAAGATATACACACACACACAATATGCACATTTTAGCAGACTATCAAGAGAGGACATTAAAAGCGTCAAATATTCATTTACAGTCTCTACCGGCACCAAAGGAAAGATGACATTCACCAAGTCTTAGACAACAGCCACCTGGCTCAAACGAGTAAGCAAAGCAGCCAAGAATACAAAGAATTGGTTGAGCACATAATTAACCATAAAAAGTAGCTTTCAAATAAATCTAGATTCAATATTGTCTCTCCAGTCGATAGTCCCACAAATGCATACTCAGCACTCTCCTTCCTTAATGTATGTCTCAACCTACCTCTCAATCTCTTTTGGCTTTCCTCCTACTTTTCCCTATGCCTTTATGAGCACTAATCCACCAGTCTGCTCTCCCCATTTACTGCATGCTTGGAAACCCAAAATCATCCAGAGAGCTGTCGAAAGGTCTAGATGGCTAGGTTGCCTCTCTGAAGATTTTATTTCCATAGGCCAAGAGGCTGAGGGAAAGGGGTGCTGGGGTTGACTTTTTAGAAAACTCCCCATGATTGTGACCCAGGGCCACAGTGAGCAGGGCATTACTCTCACAGATCCACAATGGCTGGGCTCAGGGCTAGCCTCCCCTTCATGCAATGGCCTCCACTATCTTCTGGACAACTCAAAATCTATTATAAAGAACACCTGCTGTTATTTCTCAGTGATCTTCCTAGCACCTTGCTTTAGCTCAATGGATCTCAACAGGGAGGCTATTTTGCAATTTGGCAATGTCTGCAGACATTTTTGGTTGTTGCAACTGGGAGTTTGCTACTGGTATCTAACATGTAGAGGCCAGGAAGCTGTTAAACGTCCCACAAAGCGTAAAACACCCCCACAACAAAGAATTGTCCAAAATGGCATCGTTGCTGAGGTTGAGAAAGTGCTTCACCTGAAGCCTACCTTTCCCTTGACTTCATCAATAAAGTTGATCTACTCATTAAACATGCACATTCCTCCCAATCCATCCTCCCTGGCTCAGCAACCTCCAGACTGTCCCTTTTTCAGTCCAATAACCTGCTTAACCCAGACTCTTCCCAATTTTCACAACTAATCTAACAATCCCCACAGTACTCATTCTCTCCTGGCTGCGTTCCTTTTCAGTCCCTTATTTCTGATCATCTTTAATAAAGCCTAAATACACAACAACGGCTCTTCTAACAGCTGGGCCTCATTGTCTCTCAATGTTCTTGACTACTAAACCCTCCACTCAATTATGTGGCCGATCAAGGGCCTCTGCATCACCCAAGAAATGTGCCTCTCCAAGGTCTATACTGCATTTGTTGCCTCTCACCACAAGCATCTTACCTCCTACCTTTTCTATTATCTTCCTTGTGCTGAACCCACCTCCCTATTCTCAAATGCTTGCAATAGCATTCCAGTAACCTGACTACCCCTTCCCATTCTGACATCACTCTTTCCCACCTAGGCCTACTTGCTGTCAGACATTTTATTCTCCAAGACACCTTAATGCTCTCATGAACTCTGTTTTTTTCCATTTAAGAACAAGGGAGCTTCCATTTTCTGCTTTTCCATTCCAGTGCTTAGAAAGTCAGGGGACAATAAAGAAGTAATTGGTTCCTCTATAAATGCATGCCACCCAGTTTCACTAAGGCCTTTGACGCAATTCAAAAGTCTTTTAACGTATTGCTGCTTTGTCCTTACATTCCCCATGGGGCTTGCTCCAAACCTTGACTCTCACTCTCACATCATGTTGTTTCTTGGGAATTGGCCATTTACCTTGAGAATTAACAACTATAGTAACATAGATCCTAACCTACAACATTTAAACTCCCTCCATGGGTGCTCAAGTCCACCCACAATTGCACCCCTATCCCCCTTCCATTCTCTGCTTCACTACTTACCAGTAAATCTTACTCCACACACAATTATTACAATACCGTTGACTGTACTGTAATTTACATCCCTGTGACGGTTTTTATAACTTGGAATTTGCAAATCTCAATCCCTCCCCCTCCAATCTGGCAACCATCAAAATGTTTCTTTTGTTCATTTCTTTTGTTCTTTAGATTCCATATATAAGTGAAATCATAGAGCATTTGTCTTCCTCTGTCTGACTTAGCACAATACCCTCTAGGTCCAGACAGATTGTTGCAAATGGCAAGATTTCATTCTTTTTTGATGGCTGAGTAATTTTTCCATTGTATATATGTACCACTTCTTTATCCATTCATTCATTAAGGACACTCAGGTTGCCTCTATATCTTGGCTATTGTAAATAATGCTACAATAACACATGGAGAGCTTCCTAGGCAAGAAAAAGCTAAAGGAGTTTATTGCCATGAAACTAATACTACAAGGAACGTTAAAAGGACTTTTTTTAAGAAGGGGAAAAAAATTTAAAATATGAAGAATAAAATAGCAATAACTACATATCTATGTAGCAATAACACATTAGCAACAAAAATTAATTCCTGTTAATTAAGATATGACATAATTCTATAAATAGCTCCAATATTTACTTTAAATGTAAATATATTATAAACACTTCAGTCGAAAGACATAAGATGGTTGAATGGATAAAAAAGAAAATCCTTATACATGCTGCCTACAAGAGACTTACTTCACATTGAAAGACATATACAAACTGAAAGAAAAATAATAGAAAACGATATTTCATGAAAACAGAAATGAAAAATAAAGTGGGGTAGCAATAGTTATACCAGACAAAATAGACTTTAAAACTAAGTCTAGAATAAGAAACAAAGCAGTATCTAGTAATCCCACTTCTGGGTATTTATCTGAAGAAACTCAAAGCACTACTACCTACTTCTTAGGAAAAGAAAGTGAAAATCAACAAGTCTCCCTTAAGGGTTAAAATAAGAGACATATAATTAAAGGCCACCAAACACTGTTGTTACAAGATTTACATTTACTAAATGTAGACTGAACTTATGCCCTTTGCCTAATTTGGGGGGCAGGTTTTGTTTTTTTTATTTTTTTTTATTTTATTTATTTTTTTTGGAACAAAAACAAATCTAATCCTTGACAATATAAAATGGTAAACCAGAAAAGCACTGTCCCAGATATCTAAGCGCCTGTGGAACTTCCCAGGAATGTTTTACATAAAACCAGAAATATGTTCTTAAGAAGAGCATTAATGAATTCACAGTCAACTTCGCAGACTTCACTAGAATACCTTTTTTAAAAATATCTATTGTTGTGAATAGTGTAATTTGCTTTTGAATTGTTAGACATTCAAGAGCCAGTCACTCCCACCTGACCCCAGTAAGTTGAAGGGGGAAACTTTAATATCAGGCCAAAAGAAAAGCAAAACTTAGGTTCATAAACACTTTTCAACAGCCATAATTTAACCACCATCCTTTGATCGAATAAATGGAACCATATTTTATGAAAGATGGACAAAAATGAAACTCCTGCTAAAAAATTAATTCCTGTTGATAAGGGTAAGAAAGACATAATTCTATACATAGCCCCAATATTTTAGAAAATCACAAGTTATAGGTTCACTATCATCAAATTTGTGGGCAAGCTTTATTAAAAAAAGGAAAAAGGAAAAAAGAGACCGAGGGCTCTCTTTTACCACCTGTGTAACATTAAATTCATAATAGCTTCTAAAGCTTTGATACATGTAGCTCACTCACTGCTCCTAATACCTGGCGTTAAGCACATCCACAAACTCGAATCTCATCTTTGCACCTCAGGGTAAACAAGTAAAACAAACAGGTTGCACGTGAATTCACCATATCCGACAGGGTTCATCATCCCTATCTTATAAAAAGTATGAGGTCAGAATCTCTGTGTCCACAGGGATGAACTGTGACCTCCAAGAGCAAGCTGTCTCACACCACTGCAGGTGCTAGAAAAAAGGAGGTACTCAATGCTAAGGCAAGTCAGCAGACCCCTTCCCCAGGGGCCAAGACCACTGAAGGCAGCATACCAAGCACTGGGGCTTGTAGAGGTCCTCCGCACTGTTTGTTTCCCAGTGCCACCAGAGACTGCCCTATATAAATATAATACTCTGAGAGATCTGCCTTGTACATCTCCTATGGCTAGAAGCACATATTGCGTAGATGCGTATGAATTCCCTACCACTGAACATTTCAGACATAACACTGCTCCTTCCATCATTTGGCACACAACTGTCAGTTAAAGGATTTGAAACACCTCCTTATTCTGTTGGGTAATTAGCATCATACAGAGGCATACAAAGACTTCTGTTAACAGGGGAGATTTGATCCCTCCATTTCAAACTAAGACCCATTTGTTTTCAAAGAATGAAGCATTGTTGGGGTTTTTAAATGTGCTACTGTTTTAGACTGTATGCATTGATTAGAAAACAAAAGTCAGTATAAGGACTTACTCCTCACCACCCGGTCTGCAAAGGCATTTAGGGTATGATACTGGAAGAGAGTTTGGTTTTAGATGTAGGATAGAGACATTGTTCCTCACCCACTGCTTTTAAAGAAAGTGCTTTGGCAGATGCCCTCTGCCAGGTGTTCTGAAGTTCCAAATATCCTTGGGAATCTGCTGCAATATGTCATGTTCTTTGCAACATCAGCAATTGGACTTGACTGAATTTCAAAGTTAAGGGTTGTGATTTCAGTGGCTGAAACATAATTTCAAGAAACTCAAGGATACATGTAAAAAAATAACAGCCAAATATCTGAAAACAAGGTTCCCTTCAATTAGTTATGTCATAATATTTGACATGCTTAAACATCTCTATGTATTACTATTTGTTAGATACCTGTTTAATTGGCTAAGAGTTTCCATACAGAATTCTTAGCCCTTACATATTGTTTAGATAATAATTTTATATTATTAACTTTTAGACTGCATCATTAGCCTAGAGTAAAATTTTTGCTAAAATGTGTCTCTGAAAATACTAGTTCCATAGAAAATTGATAGAGGATATCAATCTTATTTATAAAGCCTCCTAAAAATGATGGTAGTTGAAGAAAAAAAAGTTTCTATAAGAAACTAGTTGTTGCACCTAGAGCCACTGGGCAAATGAGATATAAACACCCCTATAACTACTCCTGCTCTCACTAGATGAACATTTCTGAAGATTAAACTATTAATAATTACAACGGTTTTCTAGGTATCAGAAGTAACACAGCAATAAAGCCTTTCATGTAAACTTTAAGCACGTTTTCTCCCCAGATTCTCCCAAGTGTCCCATAGGGTAAATAGGTCAGGAATTATTTGCTCTGTTTTTTAAATGAGAAAATGGCACTCAGGAATATAAAAGGCCAGAGCAAAGTCACAGTTATGTACTTGTCCAGTATAAAAGCACTAGACTAGCCATTGGAAAATCTGCCTTTGTACTTAGTCTAGTGTTTTTTAGTATCCATCTTTCTTCCCTCCCCACCCATCTCTTTCAATTTCTCCCTACCCCCTCTCCAGAAATCTAGACTAAAGCACTAGGATAGCAAAGAGAGGCAGTTGAAGGAACCAGTTCTGCTCCAGCATCACCAGGCATAAAGAGTAGAAACTAGAGACACTGAATCACTTTCAGATTTTTCTATATCTCTATTCATTGCAAAGACACAAATGCTTTAAAAAAAACTTTCCATTTTCCTTTTTAAACTTCTGAATAGGCACTAAGCTATAAATCAAAAACAGGCATAGTTGGTCCAAAGGACAAAATGAGATAATGATCCAGTTGGGTTGAAAATTTTCATAAACTGACCATGCTCTCACACAACACTATTAAGTGGAGACCTATATTCTAGGTCCAGTAGCTCTCAAAGTTTGGTCCCGACCAGCACCACCAGTGTCACCTGAGAACTGATTAGAATTTCTAGGGCTATGCCTACCCTTGACCTACTGAATCAGATACTCTGGGGAGGGCCCATCGGCTGGTGAAGAAAAAGGCCTTAAGGTGATTCTGATACATACTGAAGTCCTAGAAGTGTTCTAGGATATTCAGTGCATATTTTAAACAACATATTACCCAAAGTCATTTCCAACAACAAAAATTTTAACTAATATTCTCACCAACAGTGGTCTTGATGGACTTAGGATTTGGGACATCTTAAAAAAAAAAAAAAAAAAGGCAGGTGATATTAGTCTGCATTAACCATACATCAGGGATTGGTTTCAAACTAAAATTTGAGAAAAATGAAAACATTTCTTCCCATGGAAACTGTTTTTAGCATATATATCAAGGTGTCCAAGCCACTACTGAGAGGCTATTTCTCAATAACTGGTCAGAAATGCATAGTAACTATACCTTTTTTTCCTCCACCCTTAAACAACAGAAACACAACCTATTACCTGTGATTATTTCTCTAGACTAGAACTACAAGAGTGTTTTTGCAATGTCAGGGCACATTTAATCAGCAAGGGACACTGACTCTGAAGAAGGCAGCTTCTTCTTTTATTTTCTTGTCCATATACCATTATCTTGAAACTCAAGTCCACCTGAGCCAGTCAGGTTTGGACAAGAACCTGACATAAACCCTCCCTTTCTGAGTCTGCTTAGCATTGTGTTGATTACCATGCAACCTGAAATGAGTAGATTATGTTGCCTTTGTTAGTGAAACAAATGTAAGCTACTGATGTTGCTTCATGTCACATGGAAAGGAGGCAGTGTAGCCTGGTGGCACAAAGTCAGGCTAAAGTCAGACACACCTGGGTTTGAAAGCAAGCTCTCCCACTTCCTAAGAGGGTGACTTAGCTGCTTAAACTTTCAGAGCTCCACTTCCTCTTCTGTAAAATGGGGAGACTAATATCTCTTACCTATCTCATAGGATTATTAGAAAGGAATCAGTGAAGAAGCATGTTTAACATTTAGCTTAGAACAAACTTCCACTACAAATTTTTATTATTATTTTACAAAGCTGAATTTTTAAAGCATAGCAAATTATAAAAACAAAATTAAAAACATAAAAGTTTATTTGTAACTTTTCAAAATGCCTACAAAGTATTTTTAGGGAGATCAAAGTTAGCATGTGATCCATAAATAATTTAAAAGGTAATGATTATTAGTATTAGAAATCACATTACTCCTATTCCAGGTTAAAAAAAAGAATGTCTATAGCTTGCATTAGATTAAATGTTTGACTGTTCCTGTCAGTTAGACCTAGGGCCTGTTTACAGTTTAAGCCAAGAAAAAAAGGAAAACACTGCTTTCAGGATGATAAGCAAGAAATGAAGGTGAAGTACTGACTTTAAATAGTAAAGCTTTCAAATATAAACACACTTGAAATATAAAAAGAGAAACCAATTTATAAATTTCATTGGCCATCCTAATTTAGAGAAAAAAAAACATAATTGCCTTCATAATTTCTAAGTGTTCTTTAATTTCTTGAGGTTGGTAAGAACAAATATTTCATACACTAATATATCATCTTACAGATATGAAGCAAGTATAAATATAGTTAGTACCTATTTCTATTGTTAGAGAGAAAAAAGAATGTATTTTATTATATTAAAAATAAACAATAATTGAGTTTCTGAGAGGAGGCAGGGGACTAAAATTAAAATAGTTCATTGTCTAGGTGAAAAAACAGGAAATGTTTTTCCTGTGTGTGTGTTTAATTTCTGACATTTGTGTGTTATAAGGCATGGAAATACTGCAATTTCCATTATTAGCAATATTAGTTTCAAAGCTACTTTTGAAAAAATTACAGTGAGCTGCTTAAAGTTTTATTAAGTAACTGAAATATATCCTTTGAAATTTTAGCCATTAGTAGTATATACAAATATTTAATAAATTGATATCATAATTTTAATATTTTTCCTTCCGGTATAAACATAGAAATGTTAAAATGTGTTTGTCTCAGGTTTTCATGTTGTCAAGCACACACATACACAAAAAGAAACAGGCCAAGAAATAAAGACCTCCTATTTTAAGGCATCTCTGGCTGCCATTCTTAACTGGGCAATTAGAGAATTTGACCTCAAAGTAAAGTAGCATCAGAGGAAAAAGGAGGTGGCATTGCCCATTCGCATTTCTGGGCTATTGCCCACACATGGGCCCCATGCCAGAGAAGACTTTGGCCTTCTGCATGGGGGATGCTGCCCATCCAAACCTTTATTGTATTCGAGAAAGGGAAACAGCTCTGCACAGATTGGCTTTCTGAAACTTCGGGTATATGAGGGGAAAAAAGCTGCCATTTGGTTTATGAACCAAGAAAGAGAACTGGACACTGGAAGAATCTTTCTAAGTAAACATTAGAGCAAAGTAGTGCCAAATTACAATGAAAGAGTAAATACACACACACACACACACACACACACACACATCCATGCATGACAAAATGTGGAGGTGCAAAAGTAGAAAACATTTAAAAAGAAGACAATTACATTATAACTTAGCAGACCATTAGCACATATCTTATATCATAAACTTCTGAAATACTACATGGAAATTTTTAGTCTTCTCCATTAATCGGATTGGTTCACTACCTCAAGATTTTGTTAGCACTGATATTCAAATCTAAAATTTTTAAGCCTGAGATAAGGAAGGTTTGTGACAGGTGAAGTTCAACACCTTTGGAAAACTTTCAAACTTATCAAAAGCATCCTAAAAAAATCAAGAGATTCTACCAGAAATTTTCAAGCCAATTCAAGTAATGCTTTGTTTTCTACAAAGTAATCAAAGAGCATGTAAGTCTGAATGCTGCATCAAATCACGATTGACAACACTGAAATACTCCATAATTATAATAAATTTGTTTTTATTTAGTCCATCTATGTTCTCATGACCTTCTCTAATAAATGTGTACCTCTGAAAATGCTTAGTAAACTATGCATAGAAAGCAACTGATCATTCTTAATTGTTTCAAATGTGCCTCTTCACACAGCTGCACACACATGTGTACTAACCTAATTGTTAGTTGCACCTGCTCCAAGTAAGGACTATTTCATAGAGTACATGGCAAGAATAGCATTTTCAAGTGTAAATCTGTTGCATGTAAATCTATACTTTCTTTCAGTAGTTAGTGGCTCATATGCTTTGTGCCATATATAGGAGCCTGCTGTACAAAAATGTGAGTGATTTTGAATTTCTGTACTTGAAAACAAAGCTGTCTCTTCCTCCTAAAATAAGTTTTATTCTTCCATAATATAACTGAGTGCTTTTTCACTGAGAAATATGAGTAATACTTTCCAACGTTTATATAAAGGACACTTTTCATTCAACCAAACACTGAAAAGAAAAGCTGAAACTCTTTCACAACTGCTGAAAAGTTGTAAATAAGTTAAATTGTTCTTGTCACATACTCACTATATACACCACTTCAAATGCCATGGTGATTTTTGTTGCTATCTGAAATCTTGAGTTTTTGAGTATTAAGGACAGCAATGATAAAAAAAAAAATTACCTTCTTCTTCAGATTATGAGTTTAAATTCTGGATTCTACAAGTGCAGCAAATCAGTTTCCAGAGACCACACCCCTTTATCAAAGGAATCACCCTAAAATCTGAAGTGGGAGTGATTACATATTTCAAATATCTTAATTTATGATAGAGACACTTTTTCACAAAATAGAAGTTTTGTACTAAATCTCTATAGTATGAAATTCCAATTTCTTGTTTTATAAACCAATTTCCTTATTTTTAAAAGAAGGTGTTTGTCCAAACTTGTAGTCTGACAAACATTAAATTAAAAGTACATTGAACATAATTAAAAGCAAAGCTACAGAATCTTGACAGGTAACCTTCTCTGGAGGGTTTGTCTCTGCCCTTCACTTGTTAAGAGGATCAAAACACCATGTCTGCTCTGATTAACAAACTGATGAATAAGGTTTATCCATCTTCACAATACCAAAACCTACTTCATCATCTACTGACATTAATTGCAAGTTTATGTTGAAAATATTTCTTTAAGTGTAATGAAAATACACTCTACTTACAGGATTGTAGGTAAATATTCCAGAAACTTAATAAAGCTACTTAAAGAAATTTAATAAAGTTTCTATTTTAAATTCTTTGTGTTCAATTAATTTTAATAAACTAAGATTTTTCTGTACAGTTACAAAAACAACACCCACATGTTACAAAAATGCACACTACACATTTCAAAAGTAAACAAAACTGAGTGAACTTTTGTGTCAATCAGGGTACATGAGTTATAACTTATTCTTGAAAACTGTCTACTTCTAAAACAATTTTTTAATGGTACAAAAAGACAAAAACCTTTGAAGACCTATTAAGAGCAAAAAAAAACATATCTACATTCACCTATTTTTTGTTCAGTGCTTTGCAACTATTGATTTGCAAAAGAAGTATTTTATTTAAAATAAAATACTATATTTCTAAGAAGCAACAATTACCAAAAACCTCTGAGGTCCTTTAAATGTGATCATTTCACCCTGCCATACCAATGAGATATTCTTCATCCTTTGTTTTTTGTTCTGCATCTTCATGAACATGGCTGCTAATTATATTATCCTGGTGGTACATAAATCTGAATGGGAAATATCTCATGTTTCTTATAGAGCACAAAATACTCCTTAGGATTCAAATGTATTCTTGCTTAGATTGAGTACTCCTAAATTGCAGTGAATTCTGTTTTGCTGGAGAACTTTGCTTTGATTCAGAATTTCTGTTTCATAAGTGATGTAGCATCTCTTCAACACACCATTGCATGTATGCATGCACGTGAACATACACATACAGAAACCTTTAACCTTTTCCTGCTACTTTGTATAGTTAGCTTCCCTACTTGTATATTTGTTTTTCTAAAATTATTTAAGTTCTTAAGTTTGTACTTATCACACAAAATGCCATACACATCTAATGCCTACATTTGCCATAATAAAGCCCTACTAGGTTAAATGATTAAAAGTTAAATCATATTTTTAAAATTGAAAATTAAAAAGACCATAAGAATTCTCTGCTCTTACCCACCCACTCATTCTGATAGTTTTAAGATTTTACACAGTGTATCAAGTGTCTCCTTTTCTGAAACATAAGAATGTTTTAAAAACATTTATGTAATTTGGCATACTTGGGCTAATGTAGTTTAACAAAGTAAGCTCTCTTATTGTTCTGAATAGCTTTATCATTAAGAGTAAAAAGCCTTTATTGCAAAACTTAAATTAACGTATGTTAGGAAAAATCAAGTGGTTTACACATCATCAAGAAAAATTATTCTTAAAACTATAATTTTTTTTTTTCTTAAACCAAGCACCTAAGTAATTCACAAAACAAAATACCTATCCTGGGAAAGAAAAACATCCTGAGATAATAAAGAAGAAAAAACACTACTTCAGCTAAAAACTAAACAAAACAACAGCAACCACCACTCATGGGCTTCATGACAACTAATAAACAATGAAGAATACTTAAAGATTTCTTCTATCAGTTTCAGCAGCAAACCCTTGCTCTTTTGAACACTTTACTGAATGGGTTCTCAGAAATTTCCTTTAGTCTTGTAGTCCTTTCAGCCTTTATGAAACAATTGTTGGAAACGTAGGTGGCTCTTCAGATTAATTTAACTTTCCAGGGAAAGCCACTTGATAACAGGAGTGAGCAAGTACCTCGGACCTCAAATTAACCACTTACAGTGGTACATTTTTCATCTCTAAAGTATTCTCAGCCCTTCTTTCTAATGCCTTTAGTGAATCTAAATTCAGAGACAAGACGTTTTTCCATTATTGGCTTCTTGCCTCTTTACAACTGAACAACATTCCTCAAAAAGTACACATAAGTCTCCATCCTATGGAATCTGACAACAGTATCCATTTCAGGAACAATTACACACATAATGTAAGACAGTAGTTCTCCTTAGAACCATTTGTAATATTTGTGATTTAAAGGCTACTGGTCAGTCTAAGGCAATGGTGTGGCAGAGTTCATCTAAGTATACGTCTTCAATCTACATACTTTTAAAACTCAGTGTGGCTGACAGATCAGACAGCTATAAGGATACCATCTGTCCTACATAGTGGCTTTTTAGAGCATTATACTTATAAGACAATACAGTCCGTGAAAAATAACACGTCAATGAAGAAACAAAGATAATGTAACATTAGGATTTGGAAGAAAATTCAAAAATTCCTTATTTCTGTTTGAACACCTGTATATTAAATTATATGTGACTATCACGGTGTTACATTATAGGAATGCAAAGAATAAAGGAACAAGAGCTACATCTTGCTTCGCTTAAAGAAATTAGAGACAAGTTTAACCCGCACCTGCCAAACTGTCTTCAGACGGACAGAAATAGGTAGTGGCAGAAAGGCTCACCCCTCCCATACCCCACAGCGCGTCTCCCTGAAATCATTTGAAATACAGGCAATATATCTGTCACCTTTTCTCTTTTACTTTTTCTTCCATTCTAATGAATGGCAGAAGCTTCAGGCAACCCCCCCCACACACACACACACCGCCCACTAGCTCAAAGGCACACAGCAGAATAAGAGGACCCAAGAGTCACTTACCAGTTGCATGCCACAGATAAAGATAAGCGTGCACCTGCCATTGCAATAACCCATGGTTTCCGAGACCCCTGCCACTGCCACACTGTCCCACGTCGGCCACCGTCGAGCCCCCACTGTATCCAATCAGATCGCGGGGAAGGACAGGCAAACCTGCCGAGGGCTTGGGGGCTCCCGGCTGCTGCTGCCGGCGTCCTGGGAAGTGACAGGCATTAGGACCTGCTGGCGCCGCGGCGGCGGCGGCGGCGGCGGCGGCAGCTCCAGCCGCGCCCGCCGCACATACCTCCACTCGCTCGCCGCACGCGCCGCGCCGCGGGCCACGCCGCCCGCGGAGACGCGCGCGGGGCCCGCAGGGCGGCAGCGGTGGCCTGGCAGCGCCGCCGCGCCCGCGGGCATCTGGCCGCCCGGCCGCGCCCCGCGCCGGCCCGCCCCGCGCCCCCCGGCGCGGCCACCGCCCAGCGCGCGGCGGCGGCGGCTGCGGGGGGCGGCTGCCCGCGGGGCCTCCCTCGGCGCCCGGCGCTGCGGGGCCCCGCGGGGCGCGGGCCAGGAGGGGGCGTCCGGGCTCCGCGGGCGCGGGCGGCGGCGGCCACTGCGCGCGGAGATGCGGGGTCTGCGCCGCGTCTGGCGGCGGCGGCGGCGCCCCTCCCCTCGCCCGGAGGTGTTAATCCTCCTCCAGCTCCTCCGCCCTCCTGCTCCCCGCCGCTCCCTCCCGAGACGTCCGCTTCGCCCGGCCCGGCCCGGCCCGCGTGCCGCCCAGGGGGCTGTCGGCGCCAGCGTCCCGGCGAAGAGCAGCGGCGCCGGGGCCCGAGGGGCGACGCGTCCGGGCGGCCTGTCGGCGGCTTGCGGGGCCCGCGTCGCTCCTGCGCCCACAGCCGAGCCCGGAGCGCTGTGGGCGAGCGAGACGCGCGCGCGTGTGTGTGTGTGTTTGGGGCAGAAGGGACGAAGAGGAGGGTTGGGGAGGGGGGCGGGGGGGAGATGAAGTAGGGGTGCAGCCGCGGCGACACGGCCGCACGGAAAAACCCGGGTGGCGGAGGGTCGGTGCGGAAGGGAAGAGGCGCCCCGGCCGCCCACGCTCTGCCACCTGCTCCGCGCCCGACTCCTGCGAGCGGCGAGGGCCGGGACTGGAGAGCCCGGGCGCAGACGCTGCTCCGGGAAAGGGGAGCGGGGTGCTGCGGCTGGGTGGAGCTGGCGGGGAAACTGGGGACCGGAGGGAGTGGGGGGGACTCCATGAGTTGCCGTGGCTGCTTCGAACCGGTGTTGGTTTTCACTCAAGAAAGTGAAGGATCAGAGACGATTTGGGCACTCAGACTTTTTGGCCTTACGGACCGTCAGGGCTGAGTGAGGATTCCCGCAGGTCGATGCAGACCCCACTCCCGAGCTCCGGCCAGAAGCGGTGCAGCGGTCCCTGTCACCTGCAGAGGCGAGCTTCGGAGCCCGTTGCCGCCACCTGCGGGCCGAAATCGGAAGAGCGACGCAGTGTGTCGGTGGCGGCCCCTGGGGCCATGGCGTTCAGCATCCAAGGGTCCAGTTTCCTTTCCATCCCCAGGCAACCAGCATTCCTGACTCACTTTCCGGGGAAGTGAAGATGTGATGTTGAGGTCTGCTGGAGTACTGAGTAAAATGAGGCGCCGAGATGGATAAAAGAACGGTTTAGGACACTAAATAGCAAGCCTCTTTCTACACCCCTGTAAGAGATCAGGACAGTTGAAACCACATCAAGCAAAGAGCTTTCCCTAGCAAATGGAATTTGGCCCTACTGAGAAAATGGCATTTGTGTGGGATAACGTTATGCTTGAAACCACAAACAGAGATCCCAAATGATGGTTCCTTTGAATGAATGTTATGGCATAGCAGAATGACTAAACATAAAGGAATTGGATAGAGCATAGGGACCAGAAGCGTGATACAGAATTTTCAGAAATATTTTGTCAATCATAGCCAAAAGGGGATTTGATTTATTAAATTTGTGGCATACGGATATTGTATTACTGTAATGACAATGCCTACTTTCAATCTCCCCTTTTGTAAATAGACTTTTCTCTGAGAAATCCTTTTCAATTTAATTAAATTACAAGGTCCCAGTACATGCTCTTACCCACTGTGGGCCTGGCAGGTAATAGTTGCTCCGCAACTCTTGGTGAAACTGAAGCTAGAGGTATCTAGTGCCAGATGTTTCCGTTAGTTGTTATTATTCTGTCTACACACATTAGCTGTCTAGTAACTGCTGGGGATGCAGATATTTGTATTGCCAAACAAAAAGAAAGCTGTAAGTTGATGAATATTGAAGAAGCTGCTACCCTATAGTGAAAAGCATTCTGTTATTATTTTTTAAATTCGTAATTGCAACAATGCATTTATGTGGATCTATCAATAATCCTGAAGTAGTTTCTCTATAACCAACAGAAGTCGGAGTAGTCTCTAGGCCATATAGGTTGAAGGGAAGCATAATGCTATCTGTAGCTGACTCTTAGTGCCCTGCTCCCAGCCCCTGGATACTTGCCTTTCAGTACATGCCCACCTTCTTTCTGAAATACTTGGGACTGTCTATGGATTTTTCTATCCACAGCAAGTGCTTGACTCAAGAGTCAAGTTACAGCCCTGAGACGAACTCTCACCCAGTAATGGATGGGTGTTTGTGGAGAAATACCCCAACTTTTCAACCCAGAGATAGGAACACAAGATATACTCTACACCACTGACTTCCCCACCAGGATTGAGCCCACAGTTGCCTATAGTGGTAACCTGCTCATTCATGTACTCTTAAGTACTCTTTCTTTCCTACCTCATATCTCTTCTTTACCAGTCAGTGCTTCCCTACCTCAAAAATATACTTCACTCAAATATTTGTCAGGGCTGCCACTTGAGAAACGTAAGGCAATCCACAATGGCTTGTATTCCTGATTTGGTATCATTGGCACAATATTCTCCTTAAGAGAGTGAATGAGATACATGTTCAGCGTTGAGCATTTATTGTGTACATCTACAACCTTATGTACTATACCTTCCTTTTCTTCATTATTCACAAGAAACTGATGAATTACTTGGTTATTTTAAAGATACAGAAACTATGGGCTTTAGATAAATTGAGAATCTTAATCACAGGTGCACATGTTCTCAACAGAATTAGAGTGTGAAAGCTTGTCTGTGGAACATCAAAATCTGCTTTCCAAACCAGTGGGCTATACACTTTTATATTTAAATATACTTATTTACAGTATATATTATACCTACTATATGTATTATATGATAGTATATAACACTAGTATTCATTTTACTATACTACTATACATCATCATTCTTTTGGAATTCCATAGAAAATGATGATTTTAAAATAATTAGAATAATCACAGATACTTTATCTCTTTTTCCCCCAGCTTTATTAAGATCAGATTTTGTTATCTCTAAATTTATGCCGCATGCTTTAGCTACAGTATAGGCAATGCCTGATTTATATAAAGGTGCCCAAGGTAGGAACTCAGTTCTATACCTTAAGGTAACCATGCATTTGTTCCATTTCCTATTGACCCTACAGCCTTGGTGGAAAAGACTATAAACAGAATCTCAACTCTCCCATACCAGTATATAAAGAAAAGAGATGCCTCAAATTGGAATGTTGATTGCACTTTCATTGAGAAATAAAACCATATACTATTCAGCTGTATAAGGCTTTCCTTGACTAGTCTGTTAACATAACTATTGTTAATTATCCTGTTTCTGTGGGGAATGTGTTACATATTATACATCTCCATCTGGCTACCTTAACATCCTGCTTTAAAGTACTTTTCACGGTTATTTCACACCTTTTATCTCACTTATCTCTCAGAACAACTCATGGAATGCTATAGGTACACAACCACAAAGTGAGTTGCTGTTTGCTCAATACTGAGTTGCTTCAGCAAGAGCAAAAACTCAAGCTGGACTTTGTAACACCATGGATCATTTCATTCTGAGTTTTACTTCGTTATAGTCTAAAAACATAAAGGCAGCAATTATCTTTACAATTGCAAAAGTAACAAATTTAATTCATTGAATATTTTATACTAACTTGGACTTGCTTTCTTGTTTGGAAAATAAAAATAGTATTTTCAAAATAAATTTTAAAAAGAAAGTAATCATTAGTAGTCTTTCCACCAATAGATAATCTCTCATCTTTGCACAAACCATTTTTTTACAAAAATTGAGTTATATCATGCATAATAGATTTTAAACATTTTTTTTACTTAAAGATAAATCAATAATACAACGTCTGACTCATTAACTACTGTGTTAATGAACTCTGCAGCCAGCTTGACTTCAAAGTCCAAGTTCACCTATTTAGCAACCTTGTAACCTTAGGCCAATCACTTAGCTATCTTGCCTTAGGTTCCTTATCTATAAAGGAGGGTTCAGGGAGTAATAATGCACATATGTCAGGATTGTTGGAAGAATTAAGTAAATGTCAAAATATCTAAAGCTTTTAGAATAGTGCCTAACACAGTTAACATTTTAAGATTTTTAATTACCATTCTGCATACAATACAGCTTTAATGACTATGTAACATTCCAATGTAAGAGTGTATTCCAATTATTTAATTCATAACTTTTCCTTAGAAATACAGGTTTTGTGGTGAGCAGAATAATGGCCCCTCTAATTTGGCCACACTGTAATCTCAGGGACCTGTGAATATGTCATTTCACACAGCAAAAGATACTTTGAATATGTGATTAAGACCCTTGAGATGGAGAAAGTAGCCTGGATTACCCAGATGGGACCAATCTAATTACCTAAACCCTTACAAAAAGAACTTTTTCCATCTGAGGGGTGCAGAGGAGAGGGTAATGAAAGTAGTAAAAAAAAAGGGTCAAGGAGATTCAAGGTGAGAAGAGAGTCAACCTACCATTCCTGGATTTGTAGATGGAAGGAGGCTCTGAGTCAAGGAATGTAGGAATCCTCTGGAATAGAGGTCCCCAACCCCAGAGCCATGGACCAGTACCGTTCTATGGCCTATTAGGAACCGGGCCACACAGCAGGTGAACAGCGGGCCAGCAAGCAAAGCTTCACCTGTATTTGCAGTCACTCCGCAGCACTAGCATCAATGCCTCAGCTCCACCTGAAATCATCAGGTGTTAGATTCTCATAGGGGCACTGGTCTCTGGGGCCAAAAAGGTTAAGGACTGCTTGCTGCTCTAGAAGCTAAAAACAGTAAGGAAACAATCTCTCTCATAGCCTTCAAAAGGAAGGCATTCATGCTCACAGCTTGAAGTTAGCCCACTGAGACCCATGTCATAACTATAATATAAATAATATGTCTTTCATATTAAGCCACTAAATTTATGGTAATTTGTTATAGCAGCAATAGGAAACCAAAACGATTTATTTTCAATGTTTTGGTATTATACATTTTATAACATTTAAACTTGTAGGTATGTTTTTGACTATGTTAGATTATTTCTATTTATCTATTTGACCAAAATTCTAGCTTTCAGAGAACACTTTGAAGACATGTTGATAAGCCAAGTAGATAGCTCATGCTATTATAATGGTGAGAGCTGTAGTTCTCATCAATGCCTAACAAGTCATGTTTTTGTATTAAATACCATTTGGCTTATGTCCTTCTAAATTAAATTATTTTAATGTGTAATTTATATAAATTTTATATAATATGAAGTGCCCTGAATATGCTGGAACCTCAATATTTATTTGCTGGTGATCAGTTACATCCATTGACTTGAATATTTGCAACATTTCAGTCACATTAAATATGAGATATCCTAAGGCATATTAATACAATTATTTTACAAATGTAAGACTGTTAGTTATAAATATTATTTTAGTGCATTGTCTCATATAGAACATACAATATGTGGAATAAAATATTTATCAGAGATTTGAAAAACCATATTTTCATCTTTCTTTATTTTCCTCTAATTTGTGCTGCTTTTTGTTTTAACATGAAGAATTGATAAATAAATGTACAGATAAGACTAGTGTTCTAGGTGTTATTGTTGTGTAACAACCCATTCCAAACATAATGACTTTAAACAATGCTATTATTAGGCTCTGGATTCTGTGGTTCAGGAAATTGGAAAGGGCTCAGTGAGGAAAGTTTGTTTCTGCTTCATATTATCTGGGGCTCCAAGGCTAGGGGTGGCTTCATGACTGAGGACAGGGATTACCTGAAGATTCATTCACTCACATGTCTGACACATGAGAAGAACTTAAAGACCAGGACTGCCAAACTGATTACCTACATGTGATCATGTGACCTACTCTTTGCAGCTTGATTTCCTCAAAACATGGCTGCTTCTGAGTGGTCTGACTTCTTACGTGGCAGCCAAGAGCTCCAAGCATAAGTTGCCAGCAAACAAAGCAGAAGCTATACCATCATCTTTCATTGCCCAGCCTCAAAAGTCACCCAGCTCCACTTCCACCATGTTTTATTACTTACAAGGTGAAGGGAGAAAGACCTAGATCCCCACCTATTCATGGAGGAATGCCAAAGAAGTTGAGGGCCATGTTTTCAAAACTCCATTTTAACTATTGAATCATAAAGGGTATCTATAATTTTTTGAATATTAAAATAAGTAAAAATTAAAATTTAAACATTAATGATATTATGTCACGATTAGAAACTTACCTTTATACTAAAATCTCAGAGAAAACAGCTGATTGAATAAAAACAACTGAATTAACCAGAATATGAACTGATTAATAATAATTAGACTTTGGAGTTCACATATTCTGAACAAGGCAAATAGAGAATCTATATTCTATCCATCAAATGGCTTTACTTCTCAAGACCCAGTTAAAAGTTGGAATTCATTTTGTACAATTATGAGATGAGGAATAGAGTATTTAAACTATTCAATAGAATGAGCATAAACGCATGATTCATCTTTAGTGAGCAATAGTAATATGTACTCTACATTTTTTCGATATAATTAAGATTTATTACAGTTTCAAAGTATCTATCCAGATAATGTAGTTACTGTAAAACTTCTTTATTTGCTGTGCTTTCCCCAGTTTATCCTTCTACAACCCTAATAAATACCAATTTAATAGAATATGAGAAAGTGACAATGAGAAATGTTAGGAAACTAGATGTAGTGTACTCATAGAAGGATTAATTCAAAATCCTTACACAGTGATATTTTTTTTCTAGAGGAAAGAAAAATAAATCCCTGAATACAGTTGTGTTATTTTTAAAGTGAAGATGTTCATTAATATACAGTATTCTTATCAAATATTTGTTTTCTCTTTTTTGAAAGAGAAGAAGTAAATTCTTTAATGGGGTACTACATTCAAATTGTCCTTTTTAAATCCAAAAGTGGATGAAGCAGAAAGGCATTCAGCACCTTCTTTTGCTGTGAGTTGGAGTATAAAACTGTGACTTCCTTTTAAATCTAGTCAGGCTTTATTGCTCATCCTGTAACTATCCTGTAAAGAAACAGTGATTCTGATATACTTCCAGGTAGCTTTACCCAGGTGCTTTGTGGTAAATATGGGTGTTCCCTTGATATCTTCTGATAATCGTTTTAGGAATGGGGGCATGGCCAATGATCCCCCTTTTCACATTATTTTTGTCTTAATTTATGCCTCTTTGGCAAGACCACAGAGGCACTAACTTTGAATTAATAAAATTATCATTTGTCAACATGCAGTTCAACCTAAAAACCAACTCTCTGAGGGTCACAACATTGTCATTGTAAGCCTCTAGATAGAACCACCAGCTTGACTTAAGAATCCTTTTGCGGGGCCATAGAAAATGTCTGGATACTGTCCTCATGACTTAGGGGTCCAAGAGACACTGGAGAACTATTCTAAGGCCCTCACTCTGTCCAGCTACATCCCCTTGCCAATTTTACTGTGCTGTGTGCTGCCCCATGGTGGGGTTGGAGTGGGAAATGTAGCAACAACAATTCTCTTATAGGCTTTGCCTTTAAACTATGTGCACCATGCAAGAATTTCAACCTCAACTAAAGCAGATAGAAAAGAGATGAAGAAACACCTTACACTTGGTCTACTACTCCTACTTCAGCCACTTTCTTCCACCTTTCCAATGGCTGGAAATGGTGAGTTTTCTCTCTTCTCTCTGCCTGGTCAGCAACCTCCTCTGAACAATATCTTTTTGTCCCAAGAGGGCACAATAATAAAGAGTGGGGTATAGGAAGAGAGCAACCAGAAGAAAGGAAACAAAATTGTTATACCTGCAAGGTGAGTGAAACAGATATTGCCTTCAGGGGCTAACATTTGGAATGGGGTAGAGAGATTCTAAAAATTCCCATAGCAAATATATATATAGCAGTTGAGTGAGAGCTAAGTGTTCTGGCAGTTTTGATGAGGGGAAGTTTCTGCCACCTAGGTAAATCAGAAAGAGAATATTTAAGCTGACTCAAGTCTTAGAGGTAAAGAAAAATTATAGATTCAGATTCAGCAAAGAAGTCTATTTAACTGCAATGAAGGAGCCCAGAGGAGGATAGAGAACAATGCTGTTGGAACAGCAGGTCTGAATGTCAGTCTGAAGAGTTTGACTTTATTGAGTAGGCAATAAGGAACCCATTATAGTCTTTAAGCCAAAAAATAACAAACGCTATGCCCCAGCAAGATTCACATAGCAGCTGTGCATAAAAAGAATTGAAAAGAAGAGAGTGTAGATGTAGGTGGCCACCAAAACCTAGAGCCAGAAATCATTACTCCATGTTGTATACTAAAGCTAAGGCATCTAGCAGTTAATTTTTAATCTAACATATTAGATAAATGTAGTTTACCTCGGTTTTTTCAACCCTTTGACAATGTGAATGTATATGATGGACTTAATTCTAAGATCCTTTGGCAAATATTTTGATTATTCGAATTCCAAGGATTAAAAAATACACTTTTTATATCAGTTGTAGTCACACATGTATCGCCATAACTCAGATCCAAATATACCATAAGCTTCATTTCTAAATAAAACCTGGAACACATTTTTGTCTCTTAATAACTTTATTATGCCTTGTTTAAATGTATTAAGACATGTGATTATACTTACACATAAGTTGTTAGGTTTGTCACATATTCCCATTAAAATGTGACTTTTTGGATGAAAAGATAAGAATTAAATGTTTATTTAAATGACAACATATAATTAGATATCAATGTAGGAACAAAGAGTGTCATTTTAAAATAATGCATTAGAGAATGTTTTATGATGTGGGTGGAAAGGCAAAGGCAGGAAAATATTTGTATAATTAATATATAATAAAATTATTGGAAGTTTATGGTTCTTAGAGTTGTTTGTGTTTATTCTAGCAGGATTACCATAATACCAAATTATGATAGTCCTATGGTTCCTATGGAGATGGAAGGCCAAATACTTTTACCCACTTTTTCTCCTACAGAATTTCAAAATTTGATTGCCCAAGTGACATTTATATTGTCATGTATTTTTGTGAAATGCCCTATGTTAATTTGTTTTCACATTTTTCATTGTGGCAAATTTGTCAAATTGTCTTATGCTTAAAATCTTTTTAACTAGACCTATATTTGTAAAGATCTCTTAAAGAAAAACTTTAACCAAGTAAAAACAAATTTTGGAGTGTTTTTTTTTTTTTTTTTTGCTAAAAGAAAAAATATCATAAGCTGTTAAATGTTTTGGATGTTCAAAAACAAGAAAAAATTTTGACATATTCCTGCATGTTCTGAGTCCAAATAATATAATGTCACACTGGGTAAAAACAACATGGAAAATTAACATGGCTAAAAACAAACAAAAAGTGAAAATCAGACTTTAAGTCAAAATTAGGTAGTAATAATAGTTTTAGAAAAAATATTGCTACAGAGTTTCTTTCAGTGATGAACTCCTTGTAGGAATCTAGCACCAAATCATTTGATTTATACCCAATCTTTTCTTTCTTCCTTCCTTCCTCTCTTCCTTCCTCTCTTCCTTCCTTCCTTCCTTCCTTCCTTCCTTCCTTCCTTCCTTCCTTCCTTCCTTCCTTCCTTCCTTCCTTTCTTTTTCTTTCTTTCTTTCTTTCTTTCTTTCTTTCTTTCTTTTCTTTCTTTCTTTCTTTCTTTCTTTCTTTCTTTCTTTCTTTCTTTCTTTCTTTCTTTCTTTCTGACTTTCTCTCTCTCTCTCCCCTTCTTTCCTTCCTTCCTTCCTTCATTTTTTTCTATCTAGCTAAATTGAAATATAATTAACATATAATATGACATAAGTTAAAAATGTATACCAGGATGATTTGATACAGTTATATATTATAAAATTATTACCACTATAGCATTAGCTAACACCTGTATTATCACATATTTACTGTTTCTTTTTTGGGGTGAGAACACTTAAGATTTAGTCTTGTAGCAACTTTTAAGTATATTATACACTATTGTTAACTATAATCATCATGCTGAACATCAGGCGGCCAAACTTATTCATCGTATAACTGAATTTGTATACTTTGACCAACATCTTCTCATTTCCCTTAGCCCCAGTCCCTGGTAACCACCATTCTACTCTCTATGAGTTCAGCTCTCTCAGATTCTACATGTAAAAGATATCATAGAGTATGTATTTGTTTTTCTCTGACTTATATCACTTAGCATAAGACTTCAAAGTCCATGCATGTTGTTGCAAATGGAGAGATTTCCTCCCTTCTCATGGCTAAATAATATTCCACTATAGTTATATGCCACATCTTCATTCATTCATTCACTGGCAGACAGTTAGATTGTTTCCATATTTTGGCTTTTGTGAATAATGCTGTAGTGAACATGGAAGTGTAGATGTCTCTTCAAGATCCTGATTTCATCTTTTTTGTGGATATTTACCCAGAAGTAAAATTGCTGATCATATAGTAGTTCCCTTTTTAAACTTCTGAGGAACTTCCATACTGTTTTCCATACTGGCTGTATTAATTTACATTCCACCAACAGTGTACCAGGATTCTCCACAGCCTCACCAGCACTTGTTTTCTTAATGATAGCCATTCTACAGGGGTGAAGTAATATCTCATTGTGGATTCGCATTTTTTTGATGATTAATGTTGTTGAGCACCTTTCCATGTACCTCTTGACTGCCTATATAACTTCTTTGGGAAAGTGTCTATTTAGTTCCTCTGCCCTTTTCTGTGTTTTTTGTTTGTTTGTTTTGTTTTGTTTTGCTTTCATGTTATGAGATTTTTATATATTTTATATATCAACCCCTTATCAAATATATGGTTTGCAAATATTTTCTCTCATTCAGGAGATTGCCTTTATTATTTTGTTGATGTTTCCTTAGTTGTACAAAAGCTCTTTTTTGTTGCTTGTGCTTTGGGTGTCAAACCCCCCAAAAGATCATTGCCAAGACTGTCAAGGTGCATTTCTCTATGCTTAAGTCTTTAATGCACTTAGAGTTAATTTTTGTGAGTGTTGTAAGGTAAGAATCCAATTTCATTCTTCTGCATATGGTTTTCTTATTTTTGCAACAACATTTATTGAAGAGACTATTCTTCATTGAGTATTCTTGGCTTCCTTGTCAAATATTAGTTGACCCCACATGCACAGGTTTATTTTTGAGCTTTCAGTTTTTTTCCATTGGTCTGTGTCTACTTTTATGCCAACCTTATACTGTTTTTATTACTACAGCTTTGTAGTATAGTTTGAGATCAAGAAGCGTGATGTCTCTACTTTTGTTCTTTCTCAGGATTGCTTTGGCTATTTATGGTCTTTGTGGTTCCATAAAAATTTTAATATTGTTTTTTTCTATTACTGTTAAAAATGCTATTGGTGTTTTGATGTGAATTACATTAAATCTATAGATGGTTTTGAGTAGTATGAACATTTTAACAATAGTAATTTCTGTAATCCGTGAACACAAGATATCTTTGAATTTACTCGTATAATTTTCAATTTCTCTCATCAAAGTCTTATAATTTTTACTGTTTTTTTTTCTTTCTACTACTATTTAATGAGTGCTTATCAGGGTTCAAGCACTGCACTAATCACTTTATATACATTCTCACTCATTTCTCACAATTGAATCTGAAATAGATGCTATTATTCCCATTCTACAGTTCAGAAAACTGAAGCTTAAAGAGACTAAGCAATTTGAAGAAAATCAAAGAGTTAGAAGAGACAGAGTAGAGCTCAAAGTCCAGCTGTCTAATACTAGCACAAAGCTTCTAGGAAAAAATGCAAATGTGAAGGTAAGAAAATATACAGAATGTGGGCTTTGGAGTCAGCCAGTTCTGCATTTAGTATGCCCTTTGCTATTTATAATTTATGCAACTGAGACTTCTCATTTAATTTTTCTGACCTTGTGTAACTTTATCTATAATGTGGGAATAATAACACAATAATTACATTATATAATTGCCTGAAAAATTATATTAAATAATGTAAAAATTTCCAAAACCTCACTGCAGTACTGTTTGCACGTTATTATTGGGCACTACAAAATTAATTATAGAAAAATGCATATTTCCCTTTAAAGTTTTTTAATTCCCACTTTCTTTCTTATGCTTTTATACCATTGAATTCTAATCCCAGACCTATTACTGACTAAACAATTCCAGCACTTTATAGTAGATTCAATTCACTTGACCATCAGATGCAAGCTTACATTTAAGATGCCTGAGGCCAACAAACCATTTTTAAACCTATGAAACCTGTAATAACTACTCCACCTGAGAGCTCATCAAACTGATACCTCCCTACTTGCGAACATGTTAACCATACCACACCACAATATTTCTTATGAACAAATAAACATAGCCTTATATCCTGCAAAAAATGTTTATAATATCATTCACAGTCTGAGGAGAAGGTCATATAAAACCACATCTACCACACGCTGTGGACTGAAGACACTATATTGAAGTTTTTCTGAACCCACACAGTTTGATGGGGTTTGCATTGCTGACAGGTGCCATTGTTGTCCAAGGTTCTGAGCCTCCAGAGAGGCCATAGCATCATTTATGCTACTGCTGCTATGGTTCTGTTGTTTCACACTTTCCTCACATTACAAACTGGATTAAGATAAACTAACAATTGGTGTCATGTATACCTAGAGTGAGACAATTCACCATTCTGTAATAATTTAGAAAGGGGAGAGGCAAATATTTGCCTGGTTAAAAACACTGAGAGGAGTTCCTGATCTAGCTAATAGGGATCACAGAATTAATCTATGTAATGACATGAGATTTGTGCAGTAAAAGACACCTGACAAAGAAATAAAGGAGATATTGAGGAGAAACTGTAGGACATAGAAAATTTCCAATAAGAGCAAGGTCATCATGATGGTACCAATCCTTCTTTAGCGACAAAATTGAGGTAAGGTATCATTGCCTCTTCTCAGCAAACTCTCCATTTACTCCTAAAACTTACATTGTACTAATTTCTTTATTAATCATACATTACAAGGCTTTGCATAAGTGATCATCTCCATTTATAGATGCTAAAAACTTTTGAAAACTAAAATAACATAAAATTCCAAAGTCATTTTGGAACTATCTGGCTTTAAACTTGGAAAATAAAATAGTACTATTAACATAAGTTTGCACTGAGCTCAAAACACTTTATATTCAATACATTTTATAATGTTTAGAGGAGAGAAAATTGAAGCTAAGACCTTCTTTTAGTAATGGCCATGTTAATATCTGCTATCACACTGGGTAAATAATGTAGAGCTTCCAAATTTAGTCATAATAAGCAATCATTTTTCAATAAAAATGGATATTTTCTCTATCTCAGCTTCCACATAAGTGCTTATAGAATTAAAATGTTGGCTTAAAATACATTTCAAATGTTAGTCTTATGATAATTTTCAAGAATCACATTTATAAAAGTTACTCTTAAAAATCACTAGTTTTCCTAAAGTTATAGCCATTGCATCTTGGTCTAGAATAATAAACATTATGGTCTACCTCTTTTACTCATGTGATTAGCGAAAAATTTTTTGAAAAGTTAAGAATGAGGAAAGGTAACATGTGAGCATTAATCTAATAAAAAATACATACATTTTAAAAGCACAGTATTAGCCATAGACCTGGGGGTGCTTCTTCACCACCTGTTATGTTCTGTCTACTGGCGACAGCTCCAGGATTACACAGCTGATACCTAGCTCTGCCCTCTTATTCACATCTCTGCAGGGGAGAAAAAGCGGCTTAATCTCAGTAGTAAATTCAAGGGGAGAAACTAGGCCTATGTGGCCTATCTGTTCCTCATACTAAGAATACACTATGCCCTAAGTTTCACATGCAACCTCCTGTATAATGAGGCTCTGATTATTCATTCATGCCTAATTCAGTATTAGGAATCTCACTTTCCTGCAGATTCTCTAATATTTACTTTATCTGTAATGAAGTTGTTATAGTAGCTTTAAGTCGTCTTATTTATTGTATTGTTTCTCAGTTGACACTATTTATTAGAACTGCATCAACACCATCAATTCTGTCATTTATTCCTTCAGAATCATAATTTGGTCTGTAAAGCTATAGGTAAGGGCTGGTGTTTTATTCTTTACACTATTATCGATGCCTTGGTGAATGTATGTGCATGAAGAAAACCAGCAAAGCTTAGAGAACAGAATAGAAAGCAAATGTCATATATTCGGCAACTATATTTTGAGCATCTGCTATGTGTCAGAAATATTCTGAATATTAAGAATACAGTAATGGAAAAGACAAAGTCCTTGCCTTTAGGGCAAAATAAAACTACTGAAAAAAAAAACAATAAATTGAACACATATATGCATACAGCACACATACACAGGCCAATAGTTGGTAGCAGTAAGGAAATACACAATACAAATATTTTTCCAAGGGTGAAGTAATGCTTCTTTAAGTAGGATGGTTAGGGAAGGCCTCTCTAAGAAAATAAAAGTGGACCTGAGATCTAAAAATGTGAAGGTGGTAGTCATGAAAGTATATGTACAGAGAAAACCATTCTAGGCAGAATAAATAAATACTTTAATGGTCCCAAAAGGAAACACACTTATCAATCCAAAAAGCAGGAAGACAACCAGAATGACTGAAATCTAATAGAAAGGAACCTAGAAACAGAAAACAATGAGCCTATAGAGGTAGGTAGGTCCTACATCATGAAAGGAGACCTTATAGTATTAAAAATATAAAAAATAAATATAAATATAAAATTTTATTAAAAATGAAATTGTTGCCTACCAGGCTAACTATATTCAGTTTTAATAACAAACATTTGAAACCATCAAGTATATTAATTGATCTGTTTATTGTCGTTAGAATTAAGCAGTGATAGTAGAATAGCACTTATTTGGGTTATGACCTACTATTCTGGAGCCTTACGTACCCATATTAGTAAGCTATCACTAAGTTATTATATGTTAACAAATGACCTGAAACTCTTGGTGGCTTACAACAATAAAGGTTATATCTTACTCAGTTATGTCTCTACTGCAGGTAAGCTACAGCCTGGCTTCACACTTTTGCTACCTGAAACCCAAGCTGAAGGAGCAGGCCCTATCTAGGTAGACTGTATTATTAATATAATTCCAATAATATTTCAATTGAAATAAAGCTCACTAATGTTAAATACTGTTTGTGTGCTGGCAGAAAAAAAATCAATGGCAAAACCACATGATGGCTCTTAGAGCTTTTGCTAGGATGTGGCAACATCATTTCCAAAGCAAGTCATGTGGCCAAACCAATGTCAATAGAACATGGAAGTATAATCTCTTACAGTGAGGACAACATAAAATTGGAAATAATAGAATTTACCACCGCACATATACTATATCTCACAGCAACCACAGCATATAAATTTGGACTATACATTAAAATAAAATCAGGCAACTCTGATCTAGAAATCATATAGAAAAAATAACTCTACTGGAATTCCATCTGCTTGTTTCTTTTATCTGCAACGGATATAGATATGTATTAAAAACACCCTAACAAATACACACACACACACACACACACCCACACACACACACGTACGTGTTAATAATCAACAATCTCTGAAGACTCTAAGTTCTGCTCCTTCCCTGTGTCTGTAATTGGATGTCAGCTAGGTTAGCAATAATTTCTGAAACTAATGAAAAAAAAAATGCCTTGAAGGACAGCTGTTATCTGTCATGCCAGTTTCTATGTTCTGTCTCTAATTGATAGCACTGGTTTGAAAGGTGAAAAATGTTTCTCTTTGTAAGAAAGTATATTTATTACCAAACAGAAAAAGAATGTTATTTTACAAATCAAAAAAAGATTTATTATATGTTATTGTTCACTCTACATACAGGAATATTATAAATATTAAAAAGAACACAAAATACTAGGGAATAATGATGTCCCTATCATTTTTAACCCTTAGAAGTGTCAATCAACCTTACAAGTATTTACACACAAAACAGTCAAGTGCCCTGATATATGACTTCAACATATGTCGCATCAGATGAAAATTTAATGCTTACAACTTATAAATAGAAACAGACTTAAATTGAACCTTATGGAGGACTATCAAGGGATAAAGATATCAATAAATCAAAATTTACAGTAATAGAAAAGTGGAAAGGTTAGTGACTGAAGTAAGTCTTGAAATTAACCATCCAGAATGAACTCATTAAGTGAGAAACTTTTACAAAATCTGAAGTTAGTGTATTTTTCTCATTAGTCATCTCTGGTCCCATAAAGGAGACAATCAAGACTACATAATCCTAGTTTAATAAGGACTTGCCAAATATAGCTTTTCAAAATTAATTAGCCTACTAATCATAAAAAGAGAAATGAATAGGTAAGTAGACTCTCTAACATTGAAAATACCCTGAAGAAGCACCAGACCCATTTTATTCCATTCAATACATCTATTAGTTAGATCTCACATGATACTAATATTAAAATGCTGAATGATATTCTTCAATAAATAATTTTTTCTGTTTATCTAATCTTCTCAAAGATTTTATCATTTATGCTTCCACTAAATCAAGTTGGTGAATTTGTTTTTAAAAAGTATTCTAAAAATAATCAGATGTCATATATTCAATAGAAATATTTGTGATACAAATGTATTTTAATGAGGCTATTACAATATTTATTCTTTTTCTCATTAATATTTGAGAGGGAGTATATGGAATAAAGAACCCTATTTCACAGTGGAACTCAAACACAATGGAGAAAACAGAGTTGGGAAAGGATGTTAGAACATTTAGACAGGAATGTGAAAAAGTAACCAAGTGTGGGAAGAAATTCAATTACCAGTTCTTATGACTCTCAATATTTTATGTGATAAGTGAGCATATTTTATATGGTTTACCAACAATCTGCAAAAAATATTGGCACAGAGGAGAGCATTAGGGACTTATTCCACATATGCTAGCATTTTATTTTACACGTTTCTTCTCATGGCCACATAAGTGAATTAAGATAACCCCAACACAAATAACTCATATGTGAGCTGGTGCACACAGGATGCACGTGTGTACTCACACACTAATTCACTCAAGAAGCATCCATTATGCTGCCACTATATGCCAGGAATGAACTAGGTGCTGAGGTGCAATGTCTATGTGACACCTCAAGGGAGCTATTAACTAGGCAGTCTGAAGCTAAAAAGGAGAAACTAGGCTGCAGATATATATTAGGTAGTCATCAGAATATAAATGGTATTTTAAAGTTGAAAATGAATAAGATCACTGGGGGTGGTAGTAGAGAGAGATGAGGAGAGGATTCAAGCGAGACCTAGAAATCACCAATATTTATGGGTTGAGTATTATAGAGTGCAGCTACTGAAGTAGGAGAAAAACTAGAAGAGGGTGGCATTATAGAAAGCAGACAAAAAAGAATTTCAAAATGAGGGAGTGGTCAGTTCTGTTTAATGTTCCTGAGAAATCCAGTAGAGTTGGCTAAGTAGGGTCTATGTGACTTAGTATCATGGAGGCCATTGGTGACTTTGACAAGGTTAACTTTTGTGGCACAATGAGAGAATTAGGTAAGAACACACACACACACACACACACACACACACACACACACACACACACACACACAATTGCAAGGTCCTCTGGTAAATATACACTATATCTAGGATGTTCCACTATTTAGAAAGCCTAATATTTCATTGTCCATGGTTTAAATCAATACCTCTGAAGTTCCCCAATTCAAAATTCAAAATGGACTTCTTACTATAAGAAAGTAACAGCATCAGTGATGTGGCCCATGGATTTAAAATATTCTGCCTAAAAATATATAATTTAATTTTTATATTTCTAAAGATATTTCACAATAATTGACTGCATGTAAGACTATGAACTTTAGCGCGCTCTTGAAAAACCACCAGTGAAGACTAAATGACTAAGAGTCTCATATGCAGATAATTTCAGAATTACTTTAAGGGCAAAATCAGTTTTTGTGCTCATTGTTAAATCTTCTTGCTTTTTTCTTAATAAAACTACGCTAAAATTCTTAAATTCTGCATTTATTGAAAATAATCATTGATTTACCCGTAAAAGAATCTTAAAGAAGTTAAATGAATTTCTAAAGTATAATTTACACAATATTCTATCCACACCTCACTACACCTCACACTGTTTATTCAAGTCATAGATGCAAGACCACTCAACCAGGAGAATCAAGATTTATCCAGTAGTTATAATTCATGTATGAACAACAGTGACCTCATGTGGCTAATGCTTTAAGCCTGAAACTATTAGACTAAGAAAAACACAAGAATAGTCTGTGCTATACATCAAGACAAATGTCCTTATGAATAATTGGAGCTTCCCATTCCATGCAACATAATTCCTTTTAAGGCTTCTCATCACAAAGCAATCCCTTTCAAGAACCAGTGTGGATTCATTCGATGCATGTTGAAGGTTAGATTGTTCAAAGGTTAATATTTTTGAATAAGGTGTTTTGAGGGCCTGGGATTAAATCTTACTTCTTTGTGACACCTAAAGTACTCAGTGCTAACCTCTGCATACTGAAGAAACATTCCAACAGTGTTTTAGATTCATCTCAAGGAACAATCCTTGTTCTGGGTTAAAATGTTAAAAATAAATGCCTGAATGGAAATTTAGAAAGTTTAAATGCCTAAATGAAACATATACCATTGGAACTTCATTACACAGCTGTTTCTAACTTTGGAAGAATGGATATATTTCTTTTTTGTCTGAGCAATTCTCTTAACCACCTTGAACTATGGTAATGCTCAAGATTTCCACTCAGGGATTTGCTCAAAAGTGTTTTATTGCATTATCAGCTAGAAGAACAGTTTCAAACTATTGCATATCATTAAAAATAACTTTCAGCTCTCTTGTTTTATAATCATGGGTAATGTCTTTTATCATCAGTTTCAAAGAATACTATGTAATGAGATGGTATTAGGAGAGGGAGCCTTTGGGAGGTGCTTGAATCATGAGGGCAATACCAGTGGGATTTGTGCCCTTATAAAAGAGGCCCCAGGGAGCTCTTTAGTCCCTTCCACCATGGGAGGATGCAGAGAAAAGTCTGCAACCTGAAAGAAAGCCTACCATGTTGGCACCCTGGTTCAGCTTCTAGCTTCCAAAATTGTGAGAATTAAATTTCTATTGTTTATAAGCCACCTAGTCTGTAATAATTTGTTATGGCAACCCAAACTAAAATAGCATTTCACAGATTTTTAGCACATAGTGAGTGCTCAATTCCAATCTATGATTTTTAGACTTAACCTGTTAATTATTATTTTTACTGCTCATCTAAATTTCTACATTACTAACTAGTATTGAGATATAATGAATAGCTCATTTTTCCCATCTTTTCTACCATACTTTAGCTTAATGCTCTGTCTATATTTTATTTCCTTTACTGTCTTTCTACTTCAAGGAAGTACTAGTTAAGTAGTATAGATAATTCTTGTTAATACATTATACTTACCTAGCTGTTCCTTTGAAAATTTAAGTACATTTTGATAATATCAATAGCAATGAAGTTTTTTAGTCTCATAGTCTGGTTATCTAGAAAAAATTTTT
Organism: Cynopterus sphinx; assembly: GCA_030015415.1. Taxonomy (NCBI): domain Eukaryota; kingdom Metazoa; phylum Chordata; class Mammalia; order Chiroptera; family Pteropodidae; genus Cynopterus; species Cynopterus sphinx. The sequence goes on along the minus strand of CM057386.1, from coordinate 101,704,703 downwards.
TATTGCAATTAGATCAACATAAGTTTGATACAACCTTTATTGCATAAAGGGTATAGAGCCAAAAAAAATCTATGAAAAAGATTGGCATGCTGTGAGCCATCTCCATGATCTACTTTGTCATCGTCAACATGGTGTCCTTCATCCAGCCCTCTTGGATCAGCGATGGTGTGGACACCCACAAGCTGGCTATTTCGGGCTCTTCCCCTACTGCATCAGCAATGGCTACTCTCGGGAGCTGACCTGCAGGGACATCTTCACGGACTTCCCCACGCTGTCCTCAGGAACCTTCAAAAACGCCTCTTTCTTCATCAGCCTCTCCATGATGCTCATCATTGCCTGCATCATTTGCTTCACTCTCTTTTTCTTCTACAACAGGGCAACTTTGTACAGAATCTGTGCCTGGATTCAGCTCACCTCCAGCAGATAAGCAATTAAAACATTTACTATAGGATACAGGGGAAGATGATGGACTAGATCTAGCATAGGCAACAACCATCAGTGAATCTCTTTGTAGTTCTCATTGGGTAGCCCTGAGAAATCAAAAGCAGCAGCTGTCCATGGCCTGTGTGAAAGCCCCTTCCAAGGGCTGAAAAAACCCACGTAATCTGGAAGCTGACACCAAACTACAACAGAGTAACTCCTGACTGGTTCCATTAGTGATACACACAAATAGTGGTTGCAACAAGTATGTAAGCTTGACACTTAGTGGGGTCAGCCCCCACAACTCTTTTCCTGACAGTGCAGCCAGTTCCCACAATTAGTCATTCTGAACGTTAACCCCATCCACTAATCTACTAACAACAATAAGAGCTTGGCAACAACAGACGATCACACACAACCCACATGAAGGTCACATCCAGAGCTCCAGGCACAAGGGATGAAAAAGAGTACACCACTGGTCCACACAGCATACCTTCCACATTAGGCCATCTGGCCAAGGCCGAAAGATGAAACAAATATTCTTGACACATAGAAATGAAAACAGAGGCTAATAAAACGAGGAAACAAAGAAATATGCTACAAATGAAACAACACGAGAAAACTCCAGAAAATAAGCTAAATGAAATGGAGACAAGCAACCTATCAGAGACAGAGTTCAGAATAATGGTTATAAGATGCTCAATGAACTTATGGGAAGAATACATGAGCACAATGAGAACCTCAACAGAGAAATAGTAAGCATCAAAAAGGATATAGAAATCATAAAAAAGAACCAGACAAAAATGAGGAACACAATAGCTAAAATGAAGAAGGATTTGACAGTAGACTGGACAAAGCAGAAGATCGAATCAGCAAATTAGAAGACAAGATAGCTGAATATACCCAGTCAGAACAACAAAAAGAAAACAGAATTTTTAAAGACTTAGAATAGTTTAAGAGACCTCTGGGACAACATGAAGCATAAAAATATCCTAATCATAAGAGTACCTGAAGAGGAAGAGAGAGAGAGAGCAAGGGATTGAGACTCTATTATGAAGAAATAATGACTGAAAACTTCCCTAACCTGGCAAAGGAACTAGACATACAAGTTCAAGAAGCACAAAGAGTCCCAAACAAGAGGAATTCAAACATACTCACACCAAGACACACCAAAATTAAAATGCCAAAGGTCAAAGACAATGAGAGAATCTTAAAAGCAGCAAGAGAAAGGAAGCTGGTTACTTACCAGGGTACCCCCCATAAGGATGTCTGCTGATTTTTCAATGGGAACTTCACAGGCCAGAAGAGAATGGCAAGAAATATTCAAAGTTATGAAAAAAAAAAGAATTTATAGCCATGAATATTCTACCCAGCAAGGCTTTCAATTAAAATGGAAGGTGAGATAAAGAGCTTCCCAGACAAGAAAAAGCTTACAGAATTCATAACCATCAAAGCATCATTACAAGAAATGTTAAAGAGTCTTCTGTAAAAAAGGGAAGGGATAAAAAAGAAAATGGAAATAATTAATATAAATAATAAAATGTCAGTAACAATGTATGTATCAGTAATCACTTTAAATGTAAGTGAATTAAATGCTCCAATCAAAAGACATAGGGTAACTCAATGGATAAGAAAATAAGACCCAGACATATGCTGTCGACAAGAGACCCATTTTAGATCAAAGGACACTCACAAACTAAAAGTAAAGGGATGGAAAAAGATATTTCATGCAAACAAAAATGAAAAAAAAAAAAAAGCCGAGGTAGCGATACTTATATCAGAAAAAAAAGACTTTATAATAAAGGCTATAATATAAGGGGGAAAAAGTCATTACATAATAATAAAGGGATCAATAAATCAAGAGGACATAACTCTAGTAAATGTATATACACCCAACTTAGGAGCACCTATATACATAAAGCAATTATTGACTAACATAAAAAGAGCGATCAACAGATCAACAGTAATATACTCAGTAGGAGACTTTAACACCCTATTGATACCAATGGACAGGTCTTCCAGGCAAAGAATCAGTAAGGAAACAATGGGCCTAAAATACACACTAGACAAGATGAAATTAATAGATATTTTCAGAACATTTTACCCTAAAGCAGCAAAATATATATTCTTCTCAAGGGCACATGGAACATTTTCAAGGATAGACCACATGTTAAGACACAAATCAAGTATCAATAAATTTAAGAAGATTAAAATTATATCGATCGTCTTCTCTGATCACAATGGTATAAAACTAAATATTAACTACAAGGAAAAAACTGGAAAGTGCAAAAACATGTGGAAGCTAAATAACATGCTCCTAAACAATGAATGGGTTATTAATGAGATCAAGGAAGAAATCAAAAGGTACCTAGAGACAGATAAAAATGAAAACATAACAACTCAAAATTTATGAGACACAACAAAAGCAGTCCTAAGAGAGAAGTTCATAGCAACACAGGCCTACCTCTAGAAACAAAAAAATTCTCAAATAAACAATCTAATCTTACAATTAGAAGAACTAGAAAAAGAACAGCAAACAAAGCCTAAAGTGAATAGAAGGAAGGAAATGATAAAAATCATAGTAAAAATAAATTAAATAGAGTCTAGAAAAACAATACAAAAGATTAATGAAACGAAGAGCTTTTTCTTTGAAAGGATAAATGAAATTGACAGACCCTTAGCAAAACACATCAAGGAAAAAAGAGAGAGGACTCAAATAAATAAAATTATAAACAAAAGACTAGAAATAACCATGGACTCCACAGAAATACAATGGATCATAAGAAAATATATGGGCAATTATACATCAACAAGTCTAGAAGTAACGGATGCATTTCTAGAAACATACAATCTCCCAAGACTAAGTCAGAAAAAAACAGAAAATCTAATGTGACCAATTACTACAAATGAAATTGAATCAGTAATCAAAAACCCCCCAAAAAACAAAAGTCCTGAACCAGATGGCTTCATAGGTGAATTTTACTAAACATTCAAAAAAGAATTATCACCTATTCTTCTCAAACTATTCCAAAAAGTTCAAGAAGAGAGAAAACTCCCTAACTTCTTTTATGAGACTACCATTACCTTAATTTCAAAACCAGACAAGACATTACAAAAAAAGAAAACTATAGGCCAGTATCTTTTATGAACATTGATGCAAAAATCTTCAACAAAATATTAGCAAACTGAATTCAGCAATACATTAAAAATATCGTACACCATGATCAAGTTGTATTTATTCCTGGGATGCAAGGTTGGTTCAATATCTGCAAATCAATTAATGTGATACACCACATTAACAAATCAAAATATGAAAACCATATGATCATATCAACAGATGCAGAAAAAGCATTTGGCAAAATCCAGCATTCATTTATAATAAAAACTCAGCAAAGTGGGAATAAAGGGAACATACCTCAACATTATAAAAGTCATATATGACAAACCTGCAGCTAACATCATACTCAATGGGGAAAGGCTAAAAGCATTTTCCTTAAGGTCAGAAACAAGACAAGGATGCTCACTTTCACCACTCCTCTTGAACACAGAAATAAGACAAGAAAGAGAATTAAAAGGCATCTGAGTTAGAAAGGAAGAAGTAAAACTTATTATTTGCTGATGACATGATACTATATTTAGAGAACCCTAAAGAGTTCACAAAAAACTGTTAGAACTCATCAATGAATTAAGTCAAGTAGCAGGTTACAAAATAAATATTCAGGAGTGGCATTTTTATACACCAATGCAACAAACGCAGGTTACTTTGAGCTAAAAGGCAAATTTGGCTTCAGGCTCAAGAGAAACTTCTGTTCCCCATCTATTAACCACCTCGAATAATTTGAATTAAAGGCCTTGCCCATAAGAGATTATCAGAGATAACTTCTTTTGACCTATGTATAGGGCAGGCAAACTACTAATTACTGAATGTCATCCAGCAATGAGATTTGAAAGCTCCCAAGTCACTTTACCTTATCCCTAGCTCAGAATGTCTTATATACCTCAAAGCCCTTTCTATCTCTAAATCTCTAATGAATGCAAAGTCTCTGACTTTCTTAGGTATGTGGGTTTTAAGTGCACATGCGATTAAATTTGACTTTCTCTTGTCAGTCTGCCTCCTGTTGATCTAATTATTTGACCAAAAACACCAAAGGAGGGAAAGGAGAATTTTTCCTCTTTCTCGCAGTGTTTTCTCAATGGCTTGATTTTTCATTATAAAATAAATAGCATTTTAAAAAAGTGGATTTCAAATACAAATATTATAGAGATGTAACTGGCTAAATTAATTCCCAAACAATGCAAACACCCTTATAGCAAAGCATAGATTCTACTGTTACTTTTAAATTTGGTTTCTCTTCTGATGCTTCAAGGAAGCTCTGATTCCAACCAACCAATTTCCTTCCTTTTCATGTAGAGTTTCTTATGAGATTTAGTTGTCCCCCCCCCCAATTTAGATTTTACCCTCAAATGCTAGCTATATAAAAAGATTTTAGCACAGTGGAAGCAAAGAGAAAAAACAAAACTTTTGTTTATTTCTAAATACCCTATAGGAAGTTGTAAAAAGATTCATGCATAACAATAGAATGTAAATTTAGGTAATGATTTGGATCCTTTCCAATTGCAGCCTCAGACTTGAAAACAACAGATTTTCTTAGAAATTCATTGTAGCTCAAACATAAAATTCTTGTTGCATCATGGCTAATTGACATTGTACAAGCATATGTAATGAGTTTTTCAATAAAGAGATAAATACCTTTTGTGTAAAGGGAGGAAAAAGGACAATATGGAAGAATATTTTAGCAAATGAGTCAAGATAGGAATTTGGATGTTTTAAGTCTTTTCATTTACATTTGCATTTATATCACTGATCTGTAAAATTTCCAAATGAAAAAGTGGCAGCACTCTGTGACAGAGGCATCCTAGACTAATTGTGGGGGGAGGGGGGGCAAATCAAACCCTGAGGTTCCCCACATTTAATTAGTTTAAAAACATTAGCCTTGCAAATTTACATAGGTTTGTTTTTTCCTTTGTTTTCTAACCCAGAAATACTAGAATATAATAATTAACAATGTAGATATGGGATGAGTTCAAAACCACTGCACTCTCAGCTCCTGTGATTCACTCAGCTTACTGTTTTGAAATAGTTTCTTGAAAATTTGCCAGTTTCTAGGAGAAATTTTAAATGGCTTAAAAAAACTAAAGCAAGAAAGATGGGGCAGATAACAAAGTAAATTAATATAAATAGAAAACAAAATGAGAGTGAAGAAGCTAAACTGGAGATAGGAACTAAATGAGCATTCATACAATAACTTCCTCATGCTGAGCAGTACTTAATAGTATTTCATAGAGGACTACAAATTTGGCCTAAACTTTCTAGCAGTCAGCAAAAGAAGGTCTGAGGTAAAGGACTTGATTGACCACCTCTACAATGTAAGGAAAAGTCAGTGGATTAAAATAAGTACAATATTCTTTGTTGCTGAGACCTGAGAGATATTTCTCCTGAGTCCTTTCAAAGAAAGAACTATATTGTAATTTTTTAAAAAGTTAAATTACATTTTATATGAAAATTGTTAAAGAAATAAAGTTTTCTAGGGGAAACTCGCTTTTTTTTTTTTAAGCAATTTGTTGTTTTCATGTTCCTCAGTTTAAGCCAATGAGATAATACTAAAAAGCAAGGTTAGTAAATAAAATTTGAAGTTTACCCCAGATAGTATTTAAGAAAAAAATATTTTAACACTTGTTAAAATAGTAAGAAAGACTTTATTCAAGACTATTGCAACAATAGGGAGAGAGATCAAGCTCAAGTCCAAATACAAGGACAGGTGAGGCTTTATAGGCATAGAGCAGGGTGATGGGGGCCTGTGGACTAAAAATTACTAAAATGAGACATCAAAGGTAGGAAGATCCTTGCTATACTGGCTTTACAGAATTTTTGCTAAAGGCAGGTCAAGGACTTAACACAACAGAAGTAGTGGATAAGGAGCTTATCAAATATCCAGGATAGGGGGGGTTCTTAAAAAATTGACTTAGCAGAATTCTCACTACTACTGGGTAGTGTAGGTCTAGCAAAGACAGGTTGGACACAGAAGTTGACATTTGAGTCCTAGTTAAAAGGAGAGCTCAGAGATTATAATTTGGTCAAGGAGAGAGTTTTAGTCAATTTTTACCATGAACTAATGTTGAAGACTACTAATATCTGTTCAAAAAAGTTTGTTAAATACTTATACTTTTGATAGTATATCAGCATCTCAAAAAATAGTCTGCAATGAAGCAAATATTCCTAATATCTTATGCTGAGAATTAGAAGAACAAAGGTAGTTATTTTCCACTCATGTTTCTAAATAAAGGATCTTCCATTAGAACAATAGTTCTCAAACTTTCTGTCTCAGGACACCTTTACATTTTAAAATATTACTGAGGCCACCAAAGAACTTTTGATTCTATGAGTTATATCTCCTTTATAAGAAACTGAGAAATTTAAAAAAATATGTAGTTATTAGTTAACAGAAATAATAAATTTTAACATATTAACATACATAACAGTTTTATAAAATGCGTTTTTCAAACCAAAAATTTAGTGAGATAAGATGCATCATTTTACAGTTTTTTTGTTTGTTTGTTTGTTTTTTGGCAAACCTTTAATGTCTTAACTTAATAGAAGACAGCTGGGTCTTCAGATTTTCTTCTCATTCACTCAGGTGAATTTACTGTTTTAGTTGAAGTACCTGAAGAAGATGCAGCCTCACACATATATGTGGTTGGAAGGGAGGACCTTGCTGATCTTTAAAAGGGGGCCCCAGGGATCTTCTGTTCACACTTTGAGAATTACTCTTTAAAGAAACTCCCCTAGTCTCTTTATCGCCACTTATTCCCTCCAGGGAGAAGCCATTGATTTCCTGATAGATGACTTAAAAATGAAGTGGGATCCTCTGCATGTCATTTATTTTATAGGGCAGGACCCCTCCCCTCCAGGGATATTTTAGAATTGTGTGGTACAATCTCTAAGTCTGCTGAATTCTAGGGTACTACTGTCCATTTTGCACAGAGCTAAAAACACATTTTTCTGATAAGCATTTATCAGGAAAAAAAAAAGGTTAAAATATTTATCTCCATCTGTCTGACTGCTTTGTTGATCTCTCAACCAGTTTTGAACACAAGAGTAGAAGCCATGAGTGTTATTTATTGAATCCCTTAAATGCCAGCAAATCTAAGAACATATGCTGGGCTGTCCAAAGCCATATTGCCATGAAAATACGATGTCCACTATAACAAGGGAGTAAATTGAAAAAGTCTCACACTTAAAATGTTAAGTAACATTTTAATTTTAAGTAATAGGTATAATTATGTATATCTATAATCTAGAAAGTGTTATCATTATTGGTGATCTAAGCCCATTGTTGTCCTGATGGTAGAGGGGTAAAGAATTACAGATCAACAAAGTTGAGGAAAAATAAGATTTATTGAAGTACATTTCAAAAGAGAAATGGGCTATACCAGAGAGGGCTGTAGCCTCATAGAGGTGGGGAGGTCTGTCATATATCTGGGCCTTGGTGGGATGTTACAAGGGTGGAACTAGCTGATCTATTTGTGAGGTTATGCTAATTGACAGTTGATTTTTATTTAGCCTATTGTCATCTGTGCATTCTTTACCCAGAATTCAGTCTGTTATAATTAGATTTATAAATTTCTGGGCATATATATGACATTATAATGATAGTGTATTGAGGCTTCAGTGAAAAGAAGGCCAGAGTAGTCCCTACTGGGCAAGCGTTTGTGGCTGGCCTAAACCGGTTGCTATGTTATAGTCATGTATTTCCTCATACTCCAGAATGTAGGGGTATTGTTATTTAAAAAATGAGTTTTTTTCTGAGATGTCCTAGGGGTGGTCTTTTGGGTTAGATAGTCAATGTTGTCATTTCTATGCTTACAGAGCTGGACCTGAATCACTCCTGTGATTCAGGCTACCTAACTACCCAACAAAAGTACATAAAATTTTAAAGAAACTAAAGAGAAGACCCAGGCAAACAACTATGAATACTTTGTATTTATAAACTAATGAAATAGTAAAAAAGAATACCTGTTCCTTAAATATATAACTTTCTCTTCACAGATTATATTCCTAGATAGAGTAGGAGCTCAGAATGAGAATCACAAATAGCAAATTTACTGATTTGGGTTTGATTTGTAATATACTTGTTAAATACCAAACATTATTCTAGTAGAATACTTAACACATATAAACAAAATGAAGAAGAAGCATTCAAGATAATGTTAAAAGGACCTCACCAAAATGTTTCATATTTTCAGTCTTCATAAAAAATGAGGTGCTAATAAAAATGCATATGCACAATTATTGTGTTTTTTCACACAAAACAATCAAGCACCTATCTCTGTCATAAGATTACAATTTATTGACATGACTCAAAATTAATAATAAAGTGACACTAAATTATAGTCTCCCACCCAAACTTAGTCTAAGTGCTAATTAAATTACATTAAAAGTCAGCCCTCTTTCTCACTCGAGAATATGTTATAACTTGATGCTTCTCGACGCATGTAAGTATGATTTCTTATGCACAAAGTGTTGAAGCAAAATTAGACTACAGGATTCTTTAGAAAGAACTGTGTCAGAAAAGTAAATATGGAGCTTTTAAAATTCAAATTAGTGTTTTGAATATTTAAATTTTTTTCTGCTTGAATGAATAAATGAATGTTCCTTCAATATATGGTTTCATGTTAGCTACATCATCTCTATTTACAGCTCTTTCCTAAGGACTTAATGTACTTCCTAAATTGTGATGAATAGTCCTAATCTCATTATCTCTACTATTAACCTTAATTATCTGACCAGATGTCCTTGCTTTTAGATTAAGTTCATTGTTAAAGTGAGGTGAGTATGCCACCCAGTTCAGGTATAAAACTTAAAGGGGTGTTAATAAACTCAGTAATCAATATAAATAATATTTTAATGCACTCTTTAAAAATGCATAATAAACAAAACAGTGAAATTTTAAATAAAGATAGATTGCTTTATGACTTCATGTTATTGTGCAACACAAACAACAGTATTCTTGCCATCTGGCAATCCCCAGGTTACTGTGCAGTGTAAGTTCACAAGGATTCACAATAGTATACAAACAGACTGGGTAATCAGGAGCTTTGCATGTAGTCATGATATTTTATTGTAAAATTTGTATTAACTTTTAGCACTTGGCTCAAAATATGGAAGAATATGTTGATGAGTGTATTAGGAATGTACATTTTTGCTTTTGCCTCAGACCAACATGGCTCTGTAGGGCACTGATAAACTTCACAACTAAATGCATTCTTTTCTTACATCACCTATATCCCTTGAGAGAGAAATTTCTCTCTCTCTCTCTCTCTCTCTCTCTCTCTCTCTCTCTCTCTCTCTCTCTCACTCTTTCTCTCTCTCTCTCCCCCTCCCTCCCTCTCTCCCTCCCTTCCTTTCTCTCTCATCTCTATCTCTATCTCTCTCATTCATTTTCTTCACAAACATTGCTGTCAATCAGATGTTTTCTGTCATGTCTTCTACCAACAAATTTAATACCCTTTCCATATTAACTAAGCACTTATCATGCATTATGGCTGTAACTTTGGAGTTTGAGGTGCAACAGAAAATTAGCACAAATTTCTTTTTTCCTTCATAATTTCACAGAGAGCAGATTTACTCTTACCACAGATCTTAGCAACCTTAGCATACAATTTTTTTCTTTCCTTATTGAGAACTTTCATATTTTTAGTTAAAGCACTTTGTGTTTTGTCTTTGGAATATCCAAATTTCCAGCATCACTACTCTTGCACTTTGGGGCTGTTACTAAGTAAAAGAAAGTTCTGTTGAACACATGCATTGTGATACAACCATATTAGATCTGATAACCGAGATGGTGTCTACAATGTGACTAACAGAGGGAGTGTCTACAGGGTAGAGATGCTGGACAAAGGGATGTTTCACGTCTGGATTGGAGGGAAGCTGATGGCTTGAAATTTCATCACACTATTCAGAATAACATGCAATTTAAATTTAAAACTTACAAATGCTTTATTTCTGAAATTTTTTTATCTAACATTTTCAGACTGCCGTTGACCTCTAGTAACTAAAACTGAAGAAAGTAAAACTGTATAAAAAGGAACTATTGTATCTTGGTTGTAATATTGTACTAGTTTTGTAAGATGTTATCACTGGAAGAGTAAAACATACAGGATGTCTCCATATTATTTTTTCCAACTGCTTATGACTTTATATTTACCTCATTGAAAATTTCAAATAAATAAAGAAAAATGAAATGTTTCCTCTGAAGGAATACCCTTCTTGCTTTAGTGCGGAAGATGGGCCAGAAATGTAAATGTTGATGAGGACAACTGAAGAGTAAGAGTACTGTTTCCCGTTTGTGTCATCTGACTTTCAGTAACCTTCAATCCAGAGGCCTGTGACTAGGTTATCCTCTCGTCTTTCATCTCCTTGATAGATTCCTTTTCTTAAGCTTTTGAGTGAGATCTTTTTTCATCCTTCTCTAAATTCAGGTGGTCCCTAAGGCTTCATTCTCAGTTTCTTCTCTTCTACATTTTTTTTGCTAAAATGTCTCCCACGACTTTAAGTGTCACTGATTCCCTGATAAACAGTTCCAGGCCTGCACATTCCCTGGAACTCCAGATCTAGCTGTCTTCTTGACATAATCATTTGCATATTTAATCATCTTCATCTCATGATGATCAACCTTCTCCATCAAATATGATCCTCCCCAAATACTCTTGTTTCAGGAAACTGCATCATTAATCTCATTCTAAAAATATTAGCTTTGAATTACATTTCTCTCTCTTACTTTTCTCCCTTTTATATTTATGTCATTTGCATTTAAGCAGAAAATGTCATTTGCTCCACCATCAAAACATATTCTATACGTGACCAATTTTTCTACCACCCTAGTCTAAACCATCTTTACTCCTGAATGGTCTAACCATAAAATAATCTTCTAACTGATTTCTTTTCTTCTACACTTTCTCTTCTAACACTTTTCCCCCTCAAGGCAGTCAGAGTAATCCTTGTCTTTAAAATGTAAGGCAGATGAAAGCACTCAACCTATTTGAAACCAGCTAATAGTACCCATCACACATGGAATAAAATTAGATTTTATGCTGTGGCCTGCACAGTTCTGCTGACATGATTGCCAACCTTCAATGCATATATTATCATCCATGAAGCTGATGCCCAAGTAAGTGCTCATCAAAAGACGACTGGATAAAGAAGTGGTACACATATACAATGGAATATTACTTGACCACAGAAGAAGAGTGAAATCTTGCCATCCATATTATGCTAAGTGAAATAAGCCAGACAGAGAAAGACAAATGTCATGTGATCTGACTTATATATGAAAACTAAAGAACAAAATATATGAACAATAAAACAGAAACAGACGCATAGATAGGATAAACTAATGACTTGGGCCAAATGGCAGGGGGATCGAGGGGCTGGGTGCAAATGGTGAAAGAATTAAGAAAAACAAACTGATAGCTACAAAATAGTCATGGGGGTGTAAAGTACAGCATAGGAAATACAGTCAATTAAATTGTAATAACCATACAGCACCAGGAGAGTACACAATAATCAGGGGGAATGACTTCACAAATGACATAAAAGTCAAACCAGTAGTATACTGTTCATCTGAAACTAATAAAAATAATATTGAATGTTAACTGTAATTGCAAAAAGTATACAGCCATGATATGACCCCAATTTTTCTTAAAACCCTAAAATTTTTCATTATAATCAAGGTCATACAACATTTCTTATTATGTTTGCCTTTATGATATGTATGTTTTCTCTTTTAATCTTATGATTTCAGGTTTTTGTTTGTTAAAACTGTTGATTGATTCAAAGATATTACTTAGAAGAGTCAAACTTATATAGCTTAGCAATTTGGGCTGTAGATTTACTCTGATTCCTGTCATTTACTTTCTGTCTGACCCTGACGAAGTAACAATATCTCTGAGCCTCAATTCCATTATCAATAAAACAATAATTACCACATGAGGTTTCTCTAAGGATCAAATATGATTACATCTAGCACATAGTAACTCTTCAATAAATGTCAACTATAATTGTTATTATTTGTGGTTAACTCATAATTTGATATGTCAGAATAAAAGATTATCCTACATGAACCTTAGTTTTAAGCTTTTCTCTCAGGCAATAGCATTAAAAGAGAGGGATAAAACTAAAATTTAAAACAAACTTGTTTTGTGCCGCAAATAAAAATTAAACAAGCATTTTAATGTTCTCTAATTTATTTTCTTTTTGTAAAAGATTAAATTACAAAATCATTTGTTCTCATAGATTTTGCTGTTACATGCATCATGACCTTGATCTTTCTGCCACTTTCATCATTATCATTACCATTTTAACTTATAAATCTCTTATTACCTCATTTTTAACTAATGTTACTTCATCATACTGAGCCAGGTTTCAACATGTAAAAGAAACCCCATGATTAACCTTACTGCTTATGGAATATTATTACTTTTGATGAGATTGAGTGGTTAAACAAGTATCAGATTCTAACCTTCCATATATCAGAAAAGAAAACATTTTATGCCTCTTCCTCCATCCCTACAACCAGTCTTGATTTTCTTTTTTTTTTAATATATATATTTTTATTTTTCAGTCATGGTCAACATACAATATTGTCTTAGTTTCAGGTATACAACACAGTGATTAGACATTTATATAACTCACAAAGTGATCATCCTGATAAGTCTAGTACCCATCTGATAAAGTACATAGTTATTGCAATACTATTGCCTATATTCCTCATGCTATACTCTACATGCCCAAGACTATTTTTTAACTACCAATTTGTATTTATTAATCTCCTCCCCACTTTATGCATCCCCTCACTCCCCTCATCTGTCAACCATCAAAATGTTCTCTTTATAAGTCAGTGCCCTCATGGTTCCTCAAATCTGTTTCTTGCTTCAACAGTGTTTGGAAAAAAACAGACCCACGAATGTCCTTTTTTCCAGCCTTTGACCACCCTCTAATCTCTTTTCCAGCTGCAACCTTCAGAACCTTCTCAACTGTCCTTGGCCTTGGAGACCAGCCAACACCGTTTTTAGAGCTTAGCTCCTTATTGCTGAACAACCAAGAACTCTCAAATCTGTCAGAATTACTCCATTGAGGTGGAGGCCTCTGCCAAACTCCTGGTCAACCTACTTCTGTGGGCCTCCTGTACTTACCTCTCTCTGGGCTTCTATTTTGACCATGATGATGTGGCTCTGGAAGGCATGGGCCACTTTTTCTGCAAGTTGACTAAGGAAAAATGCAAGGCCACTGAGAATCTCTTCAAGATGCAAAACCAGTGTGGTGGATGCCCCCCTCTTCTAGAACTGCAGAAGCCTTCTCAAGATAAGTGGGGTAATACTCAGGATGCCATGGAAACTTTCATGGTCATAGAGAAGAATCTGAACCAGGAAATTTTGGATCTGCATATCCTGGTTCTGCCTGTACAGACTCCCATCTCTGTGGCTTTTTGGAGAATCACTTCCTAGATGAAGAGGTGAAACTCATCAAGAAGATAGGTGACCATCTGACTAACCTCTGCAGGCAAGCTGGTCCCCAGGCTGGGGTGGGTGAGTATCTCTTCGAAAGGCTCACCTTCAAGCATGACTAGGAGCCTTTGGAGCCCAGAGGTTTTTGAGAGACCCCTCTGCATCCCTCTGGTGTTGGTCTTGTACTTGAGCCTCTCCCAGCAATCACTAGGTAGCCTTCTAACCACCATAGAGCTAGTTCTCTCCCATGCCTTGGACCAAATTGAAACAATAAAAACTTTTGCAGGAAAAAAAATTTCTCTGCATCTGCGAATCTATTTCTGTTTTGTTTGTCTATTTATCCTGTTCTCCGGATTTCACATATAAGTGAAATAATATGATGTTTATCTATGGCTGATTTATTCCACTCAGCACCATACCCTCTAGGTCCATCCATGTTGTTGCAAATGGAAACATTTCATTCTTTTTTATGGCTGAGTAGCATTCCACTGTACATACATACTACCTCTTTATCCATTTGTCCATTGATAGACACCCAGGTTGCCTCTATGTCTTGGCTTTTGTAAATGATGCTGCAACGAACATATAAATGCATGTCTCCTTGAAGTAAGTGAAACCAAAAAAACAAACAAATAAGAGTTCAATTTTGAGTTTTTTTGGATAATACCCAGATGTGGAATTACTGGGTCCTTTTTTAGTTTTTGTTGTTGTTGTTGTTGTTGTTATAGCCTTTGTTTTAAAGTCTATTCTAAGTATTGCTACCCCCCAATTTTTTTTGTTGTTGTTATCATTTTCATGCAATACCTTTTTCCATTCCTTTGCTTTTAGTCTTTTGATCTGAAGTGAGTTGTATTTAGGCAGCATACATAACAGTTTTGTTTTCTTATCCATTCAGCCTCCCTAAATGGAATATGGAATATTTAATCCATTTACATTTGAAGTAATTGTTGATAGATACGTAGTTATTGCCATTTTATTATTCATTTTTTATCTTTTTCTTTTCTTTTTCTTAAAGTCTTTCTAACATTTCTGGTAATACTGGTTTGTTGGTGATGAACCCTTTTAGCTTTATGTTGTCTGTGAAGCTCTTTATCTGTCCTTTGATTCTAAATAGTAGCTTTACTGGGTAGAATTATCTTGGTTGTAGTTCCTCGCTTTTCATCATTTTGAACATTTCATGTCAATTCCTTCTGCTTGCAACATTTCTGTTGAGACATCAACCGACAGTCTTCTGCGTTTAGGCCTGTTTAGGTTCATTTCTTTTGAGACTCTCTGTACCGGGCTTGTATATCTTTTTTCTTTATTGTTAGAAAAGTTTAGCATCATTATGTTTCAAATAGGTTTTTATTTTTTATTTTTGCTCTCTCTTCTTCTTCTGGTATTTCAATGATATGAATATTGGTATGCTTGATGTTGTCCCAGAGGCCCCTTAAAATATCTCTTATTGGGGGGGGATTTTTTTTTTCCTATTTCAACTGGTTGTTTTCTACTATCTGATCTTCCAAATTGCTGATCTACTTCATCTAATTTACTGTTGATACCTTCTAATGTATCCTTCATTTTAGCTATTATATTCTTCATTTATGACGTTCTTTTTTATGCTTTCTATTTCTATTTGTATGTGTTCTATCTCTTTATTGAAGTTCTCGCTGAGATCATTGAACATCCTTAATACTAGTGTTTTAAATTCTGCATCTGGTAGATTACTTGTTTTATTTTGTTTAGTTCTTATTCTGGAGCTTTATTCTTTTCTTTTATTTGAGACTTGTTTCTTCATCTGCCTGTCTGTGTTTGCTTCCATGTATTAGGTAGAGTTGCTGTGTCTCCCAGTCTTAATAGAATTTTCTTATTTAGTAAATGTCCTGTGGGACCCAGTGTTGCAGTCTCCCCAGTCACCTGAGCCAGGTGCTCTAGGTGTGTCCCCAGGGTTGTGTTTGTGTGTTCCCTCCTGTTGCAGTTGAGGCTTGGTTTTTGTTTGCACATCAATGGGAGAGAATGAGCCTCAGGCTGATTGGTGATGAGGACTGGCCATGACTACAGTGAAGGAGCTGTTGTGAAGGGGCTGATACTATAGAGTAGGATTCATGTTAGCAGGGCTTGGATGCCTGCCAATTCAGCCTTTGGGCATGTTCTTTGTGAAGGTAGTTGGTGGTGCTCAGGTATAATCTGAAGCTATCCACGGACATTTTGGTTCTGAGGCCACTTGGGAGAGGCTTTGCTGCAGGCCAAGTTTAGGGGTTGCCTAATGCCCTACTTGGAGCCACTTGGTATGAGCTACAAAGTGATCTGCACTTGTTCTGGTCTTGAAGGTGCTTGGGAGAGGCTAAGCTGTGAAATGAGGCTGGCTGCTTCTAATGCTGGGCTTGGGATTGAGTAACAAAAGGTACAGGGCATGCTGAGGCCTGATGCTGTTTGGAGTTTGGAAAACTTTGAGAGATTTTAGGTAAGTTCACAGAATGAACGAAGGCAGGCTGCTTCATTCATAGAAAAGCCACTGGAAGTGGCTTGTTTGGGCCTGCAAGTTGGGAGGGGTCTCAAGGAATTACTGGGGAAGAGGAACCAGTGTTAGCCAATTAGAAGGAGATTCAGATATTGTGTCCATCTGTGTCTGCACCCTGGGTTGGGGGAGGGCTCAACAAAGAAACAATGGATTCTACTAGCACTTCTGTCTGGGAGAAAGCTGCCTCTTGTCCTGAAACCAGACAATTCAGTTCCTTCCTATGTGCCTCTGGTACTTTTGAGGTGCTGCCCCAGCACTGGAGCTCGAAGCAAGTGAGTTTGCCAGCAAGTAAGTCCATGCACTAGCCCTTTAATTAAGACCATTGCCTGTAACTCCAGCAGCTTTCCATCTCACTCAGACAAAATCTCCTATGGTTTTCATAGCCAGAGTTATACAGATTTCTCTTCTCATTACTGGATCTCTGAGCCAGGGAGCCTGGTGTGCGGCTGGGACTCCTTGCTCCTTAGGGGTACCTCCGTAGCTAAGATATGACTCCTGATTTTTTAACCACCACATATGGGTGTGAGACTAGCTTGTCCCATGTCTCTGGCCCTCTTCTCAGTCTCAATCTGGCTTCTTTTGTATGTCCTTAGTTATAAGACTATTATTCAGCTAGACTTCAGGAGATTCTCAGTGATGGCTGTTCTGTAGTTTAGTTGTAATTCTGATGTGGTCATGAGAGGAGGTAAGCCCAGTGTTTACCTACTCTGCTATTTTCACTGAAACTCTTGAAAATTTTTCTTGATTCTGCAGAATAAAAAAACACAGTTTTTTTAGTGGTTAAAATCATCCCTAAGATCAGAAAAAACACACTGTTTGTGCCTCAAGGTGTTTTCGTAGATATTCATTAGGGTATCTCTGGTAAACAGAAAAGATTCTGTCTCAGGATTATCATTGAAGTTTACAAAGTTTATGAAGAGACTTATATGCTATCTCAGCTAGGTCATTAAAACTCTGAAAAAGCTACACAAAGTATCAGCAAATATATAAATATTTTAACTAATATCTGGTTTATATACTTCAGCTAGCTTTTAACAAATTGTCATCCACTTTCAGTGCTTCATTTTTTTCTATAATTATTTATTTAACTTTACTAATTTATTTTTATTTTATATTCCCTAGTTAGGAATATAAGTGAAAAGATGGGCATTTTTAATGTTTTATTCACTGTGTTATCCTCAAGACATAGAACAGTGCTTAGTATATAGTAAGCACTTAATATGCTTTTGTGCATTGAATGAATGAATTGACATCATCTTTCTTTAAATGTCGTAAACATAATTAACATTTTGAAACTTTAATAACTAAAAAAATAATTTATTTAGTTACTGCTTCTATTAAAAATGGTAATATTTTCTCCTGCTAATTGGCCATCTTCAACACTTCCAATAAAACTTTGGATCTTCAAAATGCAAAGATATATCTATGTATAGATTATATATCTAGATCCATATATAACTATGGATATATAACGGTATGGATCCAGAAATATATGCCAAACTACATGACCTACTGAAGTACTTATGAATTGTAAGATGAGCAATAATTGACAAAATATAAGACCATATATAAAAATGCTTATACGTTTTAAATTTTACAAAAGTATGAACACGATTTCTTAATCCAAATATCCATCATCCAAATTATTAGTCCATTTTTTCCCTCCTTCCTTCCTTCCTTCCTTCCTCCCTTCTTCTTTCTTCTTTTCTTCTTTCTTTTTTTTCTTTTCTTCTTCTTCTCTCTCTCTCCTTCCTTCCTTCCTTTTTTTACTATTGATCTTAAAGAAAATAAAGGATTTAAGAAAGTATTTCTGAAAATAACCAAAAACAGAAGGAATACATTCCAGCACTTCTAGAACCAAAAAAAAAGAAGAAGCTCATTAGTCTTTATTTCATAGCCAAGAAGAATATAAGCTGAAAATAGTTTTTAAAAAAATAAAATGACAGAGAATGCTGACTCTCACGAGGATTTACAAAAAAATGAGCAAAAGTCTTTCTGTTTATATGGCAGTTTATCAATATTTAGTATAATTTAGTATGACACAAATTCAGATCTTCATATTTTCTTTTTCTGAAAACTCTCTATATTGTTTAAATATCATGTTGAATTAGACTGTACAACTCTCTAAATTAGCTAAATGGTTCTACAATAGTGCCACTGAATCTAGGCTGCCAAGCAAGTGCCAACTCAGCATGGTTTTTGAATAGTTGGTAAATGAAGCATCAAAATTCTGGAGTTTTTAAATGAAAGTACTTTCTTAACAAAAATCCGAGAATTACATGTCTGTTACAATAACAATTTTAGGAAAAATATTATGACATTTGTGAAAGAAAGGGCAAATATTTCATTAATTAATTGATGGAAAAGTAATTATTAAATATTTTTGGTTCAGGTAACACTATGCTACTTCCTATAGTAAATATAAAAGATTATGGTAAAAAGGAATCACACTGAATTCTTCTTAATGATGATTTAAAAACACCACATGCCATAGTTAATCAGTATAAGGACAGGAAGACAAGACTGAAATGTACCGTCCACGAACTCCTTTAACAAACAAATCCTTTGAGAAAATTTCAAGATCCCTTCCATCTAGAAAGGAAGTAATCTGATCAGTTCTTTCATGGTAAGAATTTCTCTCTGATGAGTAGTTTCATTTTTAAAGTAGATAACATCATTAAATCACAATAATGAATCTCTAGTGATAAAAGTGTCAGGGAATTCGTAGTAGAGGTGTGTCTGACCTGTGTGCTCCAACAGGTCCAAATCATCACTTTCCTAGCAGTCAGCAACTACCTGTGAGGGGGTGGATTCTGGTAGCAGAGAATCAAAATAATTTCTGTTATCATAACTTAATATATGGAAGCTACAGAAAGGGAAAAATGTCCCTGTCTGAATCTTGACAGAAAATTAAATGTAATACATAAAACCACAGAGAACGGTAAAATACACTGCCATATTTTCTCTTTTGTAAAAGTGTAAACATGCAAATCTTCCATCTAGAGAAAAATCAGAAAACGAAGATAAACTATCAGCATCTTCTCTTCAAGGGAACTTTCTACTCCCCCATCAACGTGTATCTTTCTAATCATAATACCTTTACATGTCCTCTCTCTGTGTATCTGTGTGTGCAGTGTTCAGAGGGTGTGACTAGTGTGGAATGTACTTAAGTGTCACTGCTCATGCTCTGCATCCAGACAACTGCAGATTAAGTGCCTTCTTGAATCAAATAGGGGCAGGATAGTTATTTGTGCTCAAAAATCCATGCCCAGTAGAGCTTCTTGTGACTGAATTAATTTGATAAACAATTATATATTTTAGGCAATATGCTAAGAAATACAAAAACAAACCTGATAACATTACAATGTTGTTTGAGAATGTTGACATTCTCAAATTCTAGCTGCGGGTAGACACAATCTAAAAAAAATGAAACAAATACCGAGAAATGTTTAATAAACATATTCACAGTGGAAAAAAGAATTTGCTTACAGAAGTTAGGGATACTTAACAGAGGAGATGATTTTTAAGAACATTCTTATAGAAGAAAGAGAATAATTTAGTTTGTACTATGTTTTTGTTGTAATTTGACTGTTGTTTGTTTTGTTTCACTAAAGTGTTCTTTCTGTCAACTAAATTATTTATGCTTTGAAAAGATATTTTTCTTTTGAAACGGTCTCAGTTAGTAACATATACTTGGCATTTGTCAACTTAACACTTAGAGTTTCTATTCTTGTGAACAGTAGGCCTGTGATGTGAACTCACTTGTGATTTTGATGAGGCACAAATTTGAATCACATCTTTATGAGACGAGTGTGTGTTAATGACTCATATAGCTAATGGGTGAGGCTGGCAACCTCCCAGCTATCCACAATCTGACATGGATTTGTTGTACTTTATTTAATCTGATGCATCAGCAATAACTCTTGTGCTGTTAAAAAAATTAAAAAGTTGCAACTAAATCTAGCTATACTAATAATAGAATAAAACATATATTAGTGCCTACTTTATTTTAGCAGGAAAACTAACCTTAAATTTATAATTTCTGCCCTGTATTTATTAAATTCTTAAATATTTAAAGTCATTCCTTAATATATTTAGTTGTATTTTAATAAGTTTTACAGTGAATATTATATATTAAAATATCATTGACAAATTTGAGGAGTAACAATAGTCTCTATTATTTCTTCAATGTCAGATGTATTCTCTACTTCTCTAACCATAAGAAACCAATATACCCTTCCTAAATGGTCAAAATAAAAGCAGAAACATTTTTATTTTAATCATCCCTTTCTAAAGAATCCTCACAATTTAACTAATTGTAAAACCCAATAAGGATTATATGGACATAATAACCACAATTAAAAATAAAAAAAGAACACTTAGTGGCAGACTTGGGTTTAAGGATTTTATTCTTCTATATCAGTGAGAACTAATTCATAAAATATTTCATAGACTTTGATACTTAGTAACTAGCCAGTCTACTACTTTACTAAGACAATCGTAGTACTCTCAAAGGTAATTTATTATTAAAGAGCTAAAAAATAGTGCCCATTTGCAATTATTTGTAAAGAATAAGAATTTTGAAACTTAGTATTTAATTTGGTTATCCAAATTTACTACTATTAATGCATGTTGCTATAATGTAATTTTATAAAAATATTTAATATTAGCAAAATCATTTATTATATTTTGCTTTTTAACAACTTTTTTATATTTTGTTCTAATAGACTCATTTTCTTTATAAGTGTTGCCACGTAATTATGCTGCTAGGATATATATAAATACAATCATAAACAGAGAGTACACCGTTATCCTTAAATGAATGCTAGATATATCATCTCTGGTAGACACCTCTCAGGGAAGTTATTTTCATAATGTTCTGTCTTTTAGTTATGACTATATTATAGAGTCAAACAATATTAGTTGTATCTGATTGTTATTGATTTAAACCTAACATTTAAATCAGCATAAAAATTCTCTCCTTAAATATGTACTAAAGTATTTCTAGGAGCTATGTCTGAGAGTCACAGACATTTGGTTTCTCTGATTCTCCTACTGCTAAGTGCTTTCCTTTCCCTGACAGAACACTTTGTGCCTTTCTATAGTAGATTGTCCTACTAAATTGGGATCCGATATAGGCTTTATTGGGAGGTTTCTTTTTGTTTTGATTTTTAAAAAATGTGTACATTGGTTTCAATTGCTCCTATTACACACACACACACACACACACACACACACACACACACACACACCAGACTTTTGTGCCACTTCATAGATAGGGTTACTTCTATGGTGTTTATTCGAGACCAAATTTCAGAATTATAATATTCTTCCTCTCTCCTGCTGATCACATGAAAAATTTTATTTCTTAGCACTTTGAAGCTATGCAATACTTTATTTCCCTTTTATTTTTTCTTAATTTTAAAAGGACTATTGTAATAAGACTAAAAATGTCTCATAAAATGTAAAGGGTAACTCCATAGCTTCCTTAATAGTGAAAGTCATTTTTTTTTATTTCAACTAAAATTGAAAAAAAAAAGTTAGTTGATAGACCAGTTGTTTATATTGTCAAACTGCTTATTTGGAGTTTTAATCTTTATGTATCAATGATATATGGAAAGGGCACATATGATATATATAGCAAATAGGGAAGTCCAGCCTGAACACTACAACTGTAACAAGCAGTGTAAACTAAGCCTTTTTAATTCCCGGCTGGCCAAGTAAGAAAGAACAATAGTTTATGTTTAAGTTAAAGGAGGCCATAAACTGTGATGGAGTGTTACCTAGATTTAGAGTCAGAAAATAAACTTCAGTTCTACTTCTACCGTTTGATAACTGTGTAACATTGGCAGTACTTGGCTCTTTGAAACTTCAATTTTGATTCTATTACTTGAGAATAGAATCATCAATATAATATGACATGGTTAAGAGTGTAGATGCTAGAGCCAATCTCTCTGAATTTGATTTCTGGCTCTTTCCTATACTAACTGTGTGATGTCTGACAAATTGCTTCATTTCTCTATGCCTTGGTTTTATCATTCATAAATGAAGGCAATAATAATGATAATTACCTATTTCTTAGTTTTATTGTAAGGATTAAATGTGTTAATATATATAGTGTCTGCGATATAATTCTTCAATGAATGTTATTATTTTTATTTTCAATGTTATTTTTATTCAGAGAGTTGTAAAAATTAAGCAAAAAACATAAACAATATTCTAAAATCAAATCATTGCAAAACCTTAAAGTAGCAATACACAATAAAGCAATTTAACATAGCTCTATTCTGTATCTAATATTAAGGATCTTTGATTGAGTTTATTTATATGATTATAATACCACATACTAATCCCTTAGCAATTTGTTGTTTTATATTTGACTTTCACTTAGCCCTAAAGAGTTAAAATAGCTTTTCAAAACATCGACTTTCTGAATTCGGCACCATTCTTCAAAATTATTAATTCACAAAAGTTGGCATTAGACCATAATTACAAAGTAGGAACATTCAATTGCCTTAAAAATAAATTCTTTCTAAAGGGGGAGAATTTTAAAATAAATCTTTTTATTTTTTTTCTTTTCTTTTATCTTTAAATTGATTTGTGGACATAATAAATTTTGTTTTTTTTTAAAAACCAAACATAATCTCAATTAACTATACACAGACATTTCAATAAATAGGGATAAGCTTTTAAAAATTACCATGTTAGTCACCACACAAAAAAAATCACCGAATTAGATATGTCTCTGCACAATATTATAGGTTTAAATATACAACTCAGATTCCAGAGCTATTATTATGGTCTCAAAGTCTGAGACTGAAACTGAAAGATGCACTTCAGCTGCAAATATGTAGCAATTATCATGAAATGAACTTCATTCCACATTTTTGCTAATCACCATGGTAACATGCATTCAATGAATTCTTTCTGGGAAATATTCCAGATTCTTTCAGACATTTTTAGTTTAGAAAGTTAGAATATTTTTTGCTTATTTGGTTGCACATATTGTTTTTAGCAATATATAATGACATCATAAAAATAATTTTCCACAATTTTGAAACTGTTTGATAATTCCAACCTAGGAAGGTATACTAATGAGATCCTTATGTAATAAAGGCAAGAAGAATATTGACTAATAATATTTACTACTAATAATTTATAAATATGTTAATGAATCCAAGAACTTAAAATTTTGAACAGTATCTTAAGTGATTTAAATTTAACATTTATTTTTACTGTTGATAAAACATACAGCTTCACTTACTCTTAATTTTAAATATTAAATACAGTGAATATAACATTGAGTCCTATCAATAAAATAATATCACAAATTTCTTACTCAGCCATTGAAAAAACTGTTCATTTTGGCAATTTAATGTTCTGAGAAAAGTATTACCTTAGGGTACATATCAAAAGAATGATGAGTTTTGGCTCTGTAACAATATTGCTATTCTCAGGATTATGTGTATGACCTGAGAGATAACCTATATCAGAATCAGAAACCAAGAACATTAGAGAGAGGTATATGCTGGTAATTTACATTCTATATTTTCCACAATATATATAGTAGTAGAAAATATATGATGAATATCAGGTTGAGTAGTTATACGTTAAGTAGCTAGTCACAAATCTGATCATGACTAGTCCATGATGGGATTAAGGGTTTGTGCCAAGAATTTACAACACTAGCAAACTAACATAGGGAAATAAACACAAAGACACTAGAGGACCTTTGATCCTTTGGCACTTACAGATGTAGCAAATGTTAAACAAAACTCCAGTCTTACCAAGAAGAACATAAATCTTCAGATTAGAAGACTATTTGCCTCAGTTCTTATTATCGTATACAAAATATCTGCCTTTAACATAAAATTATAAGGCATGACAAAAGGTGAAAGAAGAACAAACAAACAGAAAGACAGAAAGAAAGAAAGAAAGAAAGAAAGAAAGAAAGAAAGAAAGAAAGAAAGAAAGAAAGAAAGAAAGAAAGAAAGAAAGAAAGAAAGAAAGAAAGAGAAAGAAAGAAAGATAGAAAGATAGAAAGAAAAAGAAAATAGATTAAGAGACAAAACAAGCACCAGAACCAGACTTGCATATAATACAAATTTTGAAATTATTAGGCAGGAATTCTTTTTAATTGTGATAAGAACACAATATGATCTCTAATCTCTTAACAAAAATTAAAGTGTATAACACAGTATTGTTAAGTACTGTTCACTCTTGGTACAATGTTGTACAGCAGATTTCCAGAACATAATTAAAATTGTATACCCATTCAACATCAACTTTTTTATTTCCCTGCCCCCAGCCCCTGGCAGCTACTTATTTTATTGTCTGCTTCTATAAGTTTGATATTTTAGATACCCCTTATAAAGGAAATTATGCAGTATTTGCCTTTCTGTTACTGGCTTACTTTACTTAGTATAATGTGCTCCAGATCGAACCATGTTGCTGCAAATAGCAGGGTTTTCTGCTTTTTAAAGGCTGAATAATATTTTATTGTATTGTAGATACTGCATTTCCTTATCCATTCATCTATCAGTAAACAATATGTTTCAATGTATTGGCTATTGTGAATAGTGCTATAATGAACATGAGAGTACAGATTCCTCTTTGTGATTCTGATTTCAATTATTTTGGATATACACCCAGAAGTGGGATTGATGAATCATGTGGTGTTTTTATTTTTAATTTTTTGAGAAATTTCTAGACTATTTTCCAGAGCTACTGTACTACTTTACATTTCCACCAATAGAGTATCGGACAGGGAATTTAAAATAATTATAATTAACATTTTAATTATAATTAAATAATAGGTTTTTGAACTTTGATTTTATAGACTAAAAGTCTTTTATTTTTCTTTTTCAATCAAAATTTATTAAACATTTTCAATGCTATGTGGGTTTAGTGCTGGGCACTTTAGAGGATACTAAAATAAGATACATAAAAACTGGCAGAATATTTACAACATATTAGAAACAATCTTAATTGGATTTGGACTTTTTTGTTCTTCCAAAATTCCTGATTATACCACTATTACTAAAATTATAATTCTTCACATATTATTTTAACTTATTGTTACATAATTTAATCTATTAGTCTATTCTGTGAACTTTTCTGAATAAAATGAACATTTTTTCTAGTCTAGATTTTATTCAAATAATTGGATATAAACACTTGTTAAGCTATTAAGAACCTACTAATAGATTACAATAAGTCACTCTCTTAAGAAAAGATGAGAGCTGTATAAGTTACTTGTACAGTTATGGATACAAATTTTGGCTAAACCACCCATGCACCATGCTTCTGCAAAGACGTTTTAAAACCATTTATACATTTATATCTGCAACAAGGCTGCCTGGGATAAGGTTATAGTCTTAGAATTAAAGCCAACAACAGTAGGCCAAATACAATCCCATGATATGACTTCATGAATCATTCTGACATATTTAAACAATTTTGGCTTTCATTTTGCTCACTACACTATGTTATAGTTAAGTGCACAGGATTTGCATTAGACTTTTGTTCTAATTTCACTTTTATAGTTTTTTATTGGTTGTAAAACCTACATTCTTACACAATTACAAGGACTTGCCTATGATTTTTATGTTTGCAGATTGACTGGGCAGAATATAAAATTCTTTATTGATATTTTTCTTCATTTAAGTTTCATATGCTTGTTACATCATTTTATTTTGATATGAAGTTTTGCTGTAAGGAAATCCAATGTTACTTTGGCTTTCTTCCCTATACATTTAACTTCTTACTTCTATGCCTAGATAAAACTTTCTTTATTTTTAATATTAAAAATATTATAAATTTACTTTTCCAAGATGATCTTACTAGTTATAATTAGAATTAAGTCTTTATTATGATCTTCACTGTGGAAGAGTTTAATGGAAAAAATGTTATAACTATATTTGAGAACATTGAAAGACATTTAGATAAAGAGGTGCATTATGGAATTGAGTAGCAATAATGCTACTGTTGTCAAGCCAAAACTAAGCTACAAATTCAGTACAATCACCAAGTATACCTACATTATTTTTTAGAAATTAAATTCATAACAGTCAACAAAAGTTTTGAAAGAAATATAAAAAGAGAAATTTTTCCTTGTGGATATCCAAATACATTATAAATCTATAATAAGTAAAAAGACTAGTGTTACAAAAATTCAATGTAACACAATAAGTAAAGATTAAAAATGGCACTCTTTATACATGGAAATATAGACGATAAAATTGGTGTATAAAGTTAGCAGGCAATAGTGAATTATTTGATAAATCAATTTATCATAATTTACCATTCATTTAAAAGTAAGGCTAAATCATTACTGCTCATGTTTCAAAAAAATAAATTCCAGATGTATTAAAAAACATGTTTGTTTTAACAAAAATTAGTAAATTTATTAGAAGATAATATTGGAGAACATTGTTTCTAATATGTTACATAAATGCAAAAAAAATAAAAAAGATTAATACACTTGATTATACCTGTAATAAAAAAAACTTGGAGCCATCATAGAGTAGGTGAAAAACTGACAGATGTGGTGATAACATTTTAATATACAAGACAGAATGGGCTTAGTACTCAAGTATAGACATAGAATTTCCAATAACATGAGCAAAACAGTAGAAAAAATAGAAAAAATGAGCAAGTCACAGAACAGGAATCAGGTAAAATTTACTATAAATTAATAATGTTGCCAGTTTTTATTCTTTCTATTGATAAAAATAAGAAAATTTTATAATATCAAGTATTGGTAAAGTTGTATAGAAAGAGAAACATACTGTGGGTGCATAGAGATTTTAATGAAGAAAGATCTTTACCCATAAAGAGAGTAATTTTTTTACAAAGTGTTTTTGTTTTACAATTTTTGTAGTTTTATATTTCAGTGAGTATTTTGGGTAAAGTAGCCAAAGAAAATAATCAGGCAGCATTTAATATTAGAAACAGAAACCACTCTAGATTTTTAAAGAATATGTAATTTAATAAAGAAATCAAATGCTTTGCAAAATTGTTGGATGAGGTTGACTGGCAGTTTCTAAGCTAGAGCTCTTGGAATGACTCCAGGAACTGACCAACTTGGGTCTACCGCATCTGATATCATCACCAGTTGTACCAGTCTTCAAATATGTCTTAGAAATATGGAAATTAATAGCCATTTGTATGTGTGTGTGTGTGTGTGTGTGTATCTGATATTAGCAGCTCTATCTGGCCAGTTACTTCAAGATTAAATATAATTATATAATTGTATATTGTTTACTTAAATAATAACTACATAATCACAACCCTTGAACGACAGTTCATAGTTGAGGATTTACCAACAGCTTTACAATCATTACCTTCTTTATCTTTGCAGCTTGCTCTGAGGGCTTAACTAAGTAGCTCTAAGCATTTTGATTTATAGATGGAGAAAATGAAATAGGCAGGTGAGATTATTTATTTGTAATAGATATTGACTGAGCTGGGAATGAAGCCAGAACTCTGGAGTGCTGTTCATTCTCTAATTCTGTATCTTGGTTATAGATTTTAATGATTAATTATTTTAATTGAGTTACAATAACAGCAAATTACCTGACATTCTACCAAACGGAACTACAAACCTATAGTCCTATAATCAATGAGGTTAATAGCGACATCTCTAACAAAATTTAAATTGAGGCTTTCTGAATCTAAACTAAACTGTTAAACTAAAATACTAAATGCCAATTGATAAGGCCTGTTCCCAGAATCTTCTACAAGGCTTTTGCCACTTCTTACCAAGAATGTGTAGGGAGCCATCTAGACCTCAATTTCTCATTAAGTTTTTCTTTCTTCTCTTGACAAAAACCTCCTTATCATTATAATCTTGAAAGATAATCTTGTCATTGCTATCAATCTATGCCATAAATGTCAAATTGTCAAAGCAGACTTAAATGAATGAATAATCTTACCCAATGCCAAAATTTTCTAATATTTAGCAAATTATACAAGCAAGCCCTCTTGTTTTTTCCCTTCTACCAGTCTATTGCTCTGTTTTACCTTAGTCTATTGGCTCGAGATATTACTTCAGATCCAGACCCATGACAAAGTTTGCCTTTCTAGGACCCCATGTACTTGCAGCTGCCCTCTTGCATTCCTCACTCTGTCCAGAGGATAATTGTATTTTATGAGTAGTGGCCACTTTCCTATTAAGAGGTACATGTAAATTCTTTGGTTGAGGCAAATCTTCCTTCCCTTTACAGGCACTGACATCTATTTTCCTTCTTCCTTTGTTAGTTCTTGAGTATTCCTAATTTCTGAATCTTTGGACATTGTTTGTCAGTATTCAAGCAGGGTATAGATAGCTTAATGTTTTTAAGCAGAAAGGAATTCAATACCAGAATTTAGGTACTTAGAGATTGAGCTGGATGAGAAGTTAGAGGTTAAAAAATGCTATTGCCATCCAATGTTCAGGAAAGTGCTTATACCCCTACCAACCTCACAGTTTCCACTCACCTACATGTATTTCACTGGTATGGGCAAACAGGCTGGCTCTTAGCATATGAAACATCTGATACATCCTGCTTATTGGGACTGCTCCACTAAATAATGAAAAATGACTTCCACCTCTTCCATTTTCTGAACTCAAATGTGTGCATTTCAATGGTAGAAGCTCACCTCATGCAGAAAACTAGTTGCAAGTGGATCTGGAATATGTAGTGATTAGCCACATAGCTCCTGTGATACAGGGGATGAAAACATAAAATAAGAAGAAAATGAAACATTTCATTGAGTGTCAAATGACAATATCTAACACATTGATTTATTACACTTCCCTAGTTTCAGAAGCTCATCTTACAACTTTAGTGTCCTGAGTACACACCTGATATGATACATTCTTTCTGCCTTCTCTCAGCATTTCTCTATCATGTCTTTTTAGTAGTAATCCACATACTTTAAGACATGGCAGGCAGATATTTATAATTTTTAAAATTAATAATAAATTAATATTTTGACTGCTGGTGAAACATTTACATTATTATGGAGTCCTTTTGGAATCATTAACTTTAACGATGACTCTGTTGGGAATGTAATGCTTCATGGCAAGCAAGCATGAAATATGTATTCCCTAGTAAGATTTTAGAGCCTCTCACTTTTGGTCACCCATAAAACCTGCCCTCTTTGCTTCTATCCTAAGGGCTGTCCCCAAACCATTATAATGTAATTTAAATCAATGTCTTATTTTGTGATCATAAAATTAGAGCAATATTTTTTATCCTGAAAAATAATAATGTGCAAAATAAAAAGAATTTAATCTTCCAAAATTTCTGGAAGGCTAAAGTAGATTATTGTTTGTAGTAATCGTAATTAAACTATCCATTTCAAAAGTGACCAAAAAGGTTTAAAAAAAGTTTGGAGTCATTCTTCAAAAACCATTAGTCTTGGCCCCTTCTACATTTAAGTCAATAGGACAACCTCAGACTATTACAAAACCTTAAAAAATGGTTTAAATTTCCATTTTAGGAACTTGCTATTTATGTGCTAAGATTGAACTATGACATGGAATAAAAATTATGTGAAAATGTCCCTGACATTGTCTGTCTCATGATAATTACATTCTCAACTTTCTTATCATTCGTTCCCTTGCTCATTCTTTTATCTTTTGTCTTTTTACTCTATTTGTTTCACTTTTTCACTGTAAAGATTTAAAGATTTGTTATTTTTCCTTCGACTAGTATTTTATTGTTTAAAGGAAATTGTTGCTCAAATAGTCTACTTTTTCAGTAAATTCAACAGTGCAATAAAGCTGATATTTTTGATAAGTGTAGAGCTTTTACTGTAATTGTACAGAACACCAGGATAGGAACATTAATCAAAGCAAAATATTCAATATTATGATAGGACAAAAGAAAAGTCCAAAGAGAGAATAAGTGTTGTATTTTTTTTTTTTTTTTTTGCCTCTGGGCAATGAAAATTTAGTGTTACTAAGGATACTGATTTTTTTTGCTGAGATATGCTATTCACTATTTTTTAACAAATTCTGCTTGCTAATTACTATCAGACAGTGTAAACTGCAGAGGACATAAAGTAAAAAGTTTTAATCAGCCGCTGAAACCAAATCAGTCTCAGATTTGTACAAGAAGTATAAGGAAGATCAATATCTACTTGCTTTACTAAATATCTGAAATGTGAATAATATCTAGAACCAAATTTAAACTACATACATCTATTACGAACTAGTTGAAAACTGCTACGTACCAATACATTAAAGTGACTGAGATAATTTTTTTTGTAATTTCCCCTGAAAAAAAAAAGCCAACATTTTAATGATAATATATTTAAATGTTCAAGGATATTGTAATATTTTTTAAGTGGTAAAGTTATTTGTGTAAGACATAAGCCCCTGTTGCATTTTCATCGACTGAGTATAAAAGAGGAACCAGAGAGCATAGGGCTCAACTTAAAATGTCTTAAAGGCAACTTCTTCTTAATCATTCCCATGCTTAGTGCTGCACATGACACAAATTGGCCCTCAGTTATTGTGTGTTAAATGAAAAACAGATACTACATTAGCGATATGAAATAAAATGTTTATTCTAAGTATGTTATAGTTTATCATTGGGAAATATTTGGATAAAGATTCAATATTTATTTAGTTCTACTTTGTACCAAATGCTGCATTAATCTTTTACATGCGTTATCTTATTTACTTCTTCCAACAATCTGAGCATGCGTTGGGAGGAGGGAACAGATATAGTTCATTTCAAAGTGATTTTATGATTTTAAGATTTAAATTAAAAAGAGAAAATCAGAAATATAACACAGCACAAACACTTTTTATCACATCAGAAATTGTTTCATCTAGCAAAAAGCAATGGATTCTGAGCAAGGAGATGCTGTGTCTTTAAGGGCATCACCATGGCAAGTATGCACTGTGAGGACCACTGACATACAAGCTGTGGCTGCTCCCAGGGCACACTGAAGTCTTTGTAGCCAGTGACCAGCAGGCAAGAAGAGGAGTCAATGGTATGGGAAATTGACGATGACTCTTAGGAGTTGGTAAGGTTGCTTTTCAGTTGGAGGCAGGGAAGAATAAGTGTGGAACCCCAATGATCCACCTGGACACCTTTTAGTGTACCATTGCCCCATTGTAACTGCAAATGGACATGTGCAGCAAAACCACACTAAGAATGGTATAATTATCAAGAAGTCACTGCCCTCAAAAATGAAGGTTTGGTTCATACCACCATGGCCTACTAAGGTGAGAGCCAAGGATGAGCGAAATCTGAAACAAATAGAGGAGGGAGAATGAAGAACAATGGCAGCTCCCAGATCACCTGCAGAGATTGGAGCTATCTATAGTTCTCACAAAACTCCCTATTCAAAATTCAAATTATTGATATAGTTTAAAATTTCTCTCAAGTAGAGAGGATTCTGGGAACCATGGAGGAGCATTCCTTTGCATACGTGTGTAGTGGAATGCAAAGTGTGGACTGCAGCGGCCATGAACATACCCCTCTCAGGCCTGGGGCTGCAGGAAGCAAAATTTGCTGAGAAACTCAAGTGTTGTGTTCTGATATTTATTGCCACATTTTAATGGAGGTCATACTTCCCCCAGACTGCTCTTCCCCGGAATTAATGAAGATAGAGATTCAAAGGCAGACCCGTTCCTGGATTGGATTCCTCTGATAGCAACTTTGGCTCCCAAACAGTCTTGTCAAATTTTCCTTTAAACTTAAGTCACTGATGTTTCTGCCCAACATTGCATCTTCTTTTTCTTCTCTCCCTTACTCAGGGTCAGATTTGAATCATAATGTGATGGTTTTTCTAACTTCCCTTGGATCTCTTCCCATTTTCTCTTATAGCTTGCTTTTCACAGGGCCTTGACTAGCACACATACTTACTGGGTGAAACCTGCCCACTTTTTCACTAGGCAACTTTTGCTCCAGTTTCATAATGAGCTGACAGCACAGTAATCTTATAAGGACGACAAGCCTTCTACCTCCCAGAAATTAATCAAATTTTCAGGCCTGTTGAAGAGACCATTCTAGCTTTTGCTGCTCCTACAGATAATTATATTAAATTTTTACTCTTTTCTTTGTTCAGTTTGATGTGATGTTGAGAGGAAGAAGTAAGTAACAGCATTTGGAGAAAGAAAAGAGATAATAGCATCTTGAAAAGGAACACACCTCTTTTAAATCTTTAACATTAGTTCCAACAAAATTAAACTTTGCTGAGTTTTGATTGTCTCATTTCCTGCTTTGTTATAGCTCTTGCTTGCACATACTTCTCATATTTTTCTTTTATTTTTATGATCAAGTATATGTTTACTGATCTCAGTACTATTCCCCCTGCCCCCTTTTCAAGATGGCTCTTATTTCTGCCTCTGTTTAACTACGCTGTGAGCAGGTCACATGATCCTTCAGAGAAGACTATACAACCACATAAAGAGTATAGAAAGCTAACAATTTTGTATAGTATTGGATGAAAAATGAAGGGCAATTTATGTAACTGCGACACAGAAGTTGCTGCAGTAAGCATATTTTCCCAATCAGAACTTTTTTATTTTTGTAATCATGAGAAAGTGCTCATTGTGAGCACTTATTACCCAATTGAAATAACTTCTTTTAAGACTAGAGTGTAATTTTGAGTTTTTTTCCAGTTGGAAGCTTATCATGAAGCATGATTGCCTGCCTTAATGCATGATATACAATCAGAAAATGTTAATTAGGTAAATTCTGTTCAAGTATATTTATAAGACATTGGGTTTCAAAGACTTCGCATTCAAAATTTACAAAGGCATACTCTCAGGGATTAGGTCTAAGGCAAACAAACAAATACCAAAAGCAGTAACTTCTATCCATGAGTGTTCCTATGATCTTCTCCTGTCCTTGCCTTCTGGTTGACTTTTATTTGTTTCAAATCAGATTTTTATCTTGAAATCTGATTTTCACATATACCTTATAGATATGACAACATTTTTTGCCCACCTGTATCTAACTTCTGTTTATTAGTTATATTTTATTGAGCTATATCTTATTAGAGCTCTCCTTTGCTCCCAATTTTAACTTGGCAAGTCCTTTTTTATTCTTTTCAAAATTTTATTAAAAGTCTCAATTGTACAGTAACTTTCTACCACTGAGATTCTACAATTAACATTTAACCACACCGAGTTTGCAGCATACATATCTTGTTATACATCCAACAATTTATCTTATTTTTGATGCCTTTCAAAGCTAGTTGGAGTCAACATTTTAGCATGCATATTATTAACTAGAGTTCAATAATTTTTTATTCTATTTGCGTTTTTAGCAGTAAAATTTATATACAAGGAAATGCTCAGATTATAAGTATTCCATTCCAGGAAATTTTTGACAAACGCTTTGACCTGTGTAATTCAAATCCCTATGGACATATTTCTTTCATTGTTAAACTTCTAGTAGCTAACAGCTCATAACTCATAGACACATTGACATGTGATTGAAGTTAGCTGGCACAAGAAAAAACCTTATCCATATATACATATATATGAACTTTAAAAATCTGTATGTGCCTTAATTCTTGAATACATATTCTACCTGTCCAAATACTTAATCCTTTGACCTATTTTAACCTCTAATATATGTCAGAGAAGCAAAGTTTCATCCAGATAAGGATATCTATAAAATACTGGCTTAGCATGCTTTGCCAGCCTAGTAACTACAGGTAAGACAATCTTATTATGAGGGATTAATTATATATTCTCCCACTGCAGAACCGCAGGGCTGATGCAAGTTAAAAAATGTAATTCCAAATTTCTGCAGACAGCATTTTATTTGACAGAGAAGGATCAAATGATGAAAGAAAGAAGCAGAATCTAGGTATGTTTGGGAGTTTTCATGAGAGCTGCTTCCTTCACCCCAGCAAAAACTTTTTTTAGCATGTCCTTAGCGGAGGCATCACTGAGGATAATACCCCCTGAGAGTCACTTGTGGATTTTATCAATTGCTGAGAGCACATGAAATGATATCAGTGTTTCCTGTTTTCAGAATCATATGTTGCAAATACTGGGCTCTGAAAGTGCTCTGCCTCTTCATTATATCACATTCTCACTATTGCACAGCTTTACACCTGAGCGATAATCATAGCATTGTGCCATGTCCTCAGATGACCCATCACTGACTATTCTACTGACAATAAACTCTCTCAGAATCCCAAGTGTTCAGAAACATAAATCAAGGTTATATTGAGAGAATGAAACAAAGGTGAAGCAGATCTGGACACTATATAAATTCACGATAAGAAAAACAAAACCAGAATTTTCCAGAAAAGAGGCAAATCAGGCTGTCACGTCTTTAAGTTGACCAAATTTAACTGAGATCAAGTTAACAAAGCTTGTAAGGCTGGGAGTCCTTGTTTCTTAGAAGGCCTAGCACAAAGCCTGTTGGTAACCTGATTTTGATATACTAGATTCTTGTTCAGTTGTCTACAATAGTCTGCATTAGGTCTTTCCTTCTACCTGCTGTGATACTTATTTAATCACTAATCTATTGTTTACCTTGTTGGACGCCTGGCTTCCTGCAGATTCTGACTTATAAGAACAGCATGTGCTGTTGTATTGATTGACTTTACATGCTCTGGTATTTCAGATAAGTTTTTTCTACGATGCTCCTTTAGTTCTGGCATTTTAAGAGTTATCAGCCAAAAGCATTTACAGTGTTATTAGGTAGCCAGATTGAAGTGAACCATAATAGATTTTTTTACCTATTCATCTATTCAAATATTTATTGAACATCTATCATATGTCATGCCATGAATTAAGATCTGGGACAGAACATCAAATGCAATGTGGCTTTTATTCAAAGTCGTAATATGAAAGAAGAGAAAAATATGTTCAAGAAATAATTACAACACTGAGTGATTGGTGCGAAAATAGAAATACGTATTGGTATATAGACATAAATTTCCTACACTTGGATAAAAATGAAAAGTGATAGAGAACACCTACAGAGGAGACATGTAAACTGTCTTTAAGGATGAGAAGTGTGCTACTGCTAGAAATAGTGGGTAAGTGCATTCCAGGCAGATGAAGCAGCGAGCACAGAGATATATGGCATAAAACAGTAGGATGGATTAGTGGAACCTTAAATAGTTCATAATGACTAGATAACTGCTACTGTGTGGCACTGCTGGAATATGAGGTTGTAAATTTTATAACATATTAATGTGGTAACTTGTTCTATAAATATATATGTTTTAAGTCTTTACAACAACTCTGTGAAGTAGGTATACTATCTTTATCATTGCCCCAGTTTTATAGATGTAGGAATGCAGGCAGAAAGAGGCAAGTTGATAAAGGTAGTATGGCTGATAAATTGTAGAGCCAGGATTTGAATGCAGGTAGTCTGCAATTTTTTCCTTGATTTTAATTTCAAATTTGGTTTTAAGATAAAATGCACAGATTATAAAATTCACATTTTACATAGTTTTATAATAAATTTGTTTTAAAATTTTATTTTATTATTAGTTTCAAGAACATAATACATTGGTTAGACATTTAAATAGTTTATAAAATGATCCCCCTAATTGTTCTTTCTCTTTGGCTCTCCACTTGGCTATTATATTAATGCTAACTGCATTCCCTATGCTGGACTCCCTACCCCTGTGACCATAAATTAGCTACTAATTTGTACTTCTTTAACCCTTAATCCCTTTCTCCCAGCCCACTCAACCCCTCCCCTCTGGCCATCACCAGATTGTCTTCTATAGTTGTGTTTTCGAATAGTTTGTACTTTTTGTTCTTTAGATTCTGCAAATAAATATGGGATTTATCCTTCTCTGTCTGACTTATTCCACTCAACATAATAACCTCTAAGTATATCCACATCATTGCAAATGGTAGAATTTTATTTTTTTAATGGCTGAGTAATATTCCATTGTGTATATGAACCATAACTTCTTTATCCAATTGTCTGTTGATGGGTATTTAGGTTGCTTCCAAATCTTGGTTATTGTAAATTGTTCTGCCATGGACATAGAGATGCACAGATCTTTATGAAGTATTGTTTTTGTTTTCTTTGGATAAATACCCAGAAGTGCAATTGCTGAGTCAAAAGGTATATCCATTTTTAATTTTTCGAGAAATCTATAGATTGTTTTCTGTAGTGGCTGTACCAACTTGCAATTTCATCAACAGTATATGAGAGTTCCCTTTTCTCCACTTCCTTGTCAACACTTGTTCTTTGATTTATTGATGATAGCCATTCTGACAGGTGTCAGGTGATATCTCATTGTGATTTTAATTTGAATTTCTCTGATGATTAGTGACCTTGAGCATCTTTTCACATGTCTATCGGTCATCTGCATTTCCTCTTTGAAGAAATATCTGTTCAGGTCTTCTGCTCATTTTTTAATTGAATTATTTGATTTTTTGTTGTTGCATTGTGTGAGTTCTTTATATATTTTGGATGTATCATAAGCAGATATCTTCTTACATTCAGCCGATTGACTTTTCATTTTGTTGATGGCTTCCTTTGCTGTACAAAAACTTCTTAATTAAATTTAGTACCATTTGTTTATTTTTTCTTTTGTTTCCCTTGCCTGAGGAGATATGTCTGGAAATAAATTATTAGTAGCAATATCAGAGAGATTACTGTCTATGTTTTCTTCTGGAAGTTTTATGGTTTCAGATCTTGCTTTTAAATCTTTAGTCCATTTTGAGTCTATCCTTGTATATGGTGTAGGAAGGTGGTCCATTTTCTTTTTTCTTTTTCTTTTCATGTATCTGTTTAATTTTCCCAGCACCATTTATTGAAGAGACTATTTTTATGCCATTGTATATTTTTGCCTTCTTTGTCATATTTTAAGTGAATATATAGGCATGGATTTATTTCTGGACTCTCTATTCTGCTCCATTGATCTAATTATATGCCAGTATCATGCTGTTTTGATTACCGTAGCTTATAGTATAGTTTGATATCAAGTAGCATGATACCTCCAACTTTGCTCTTCTTTTTCAAGTTTACTGTGGCTATTTGAGGGTTTTTATGGTTCCATATAAGTTTTAGGATTATTTGTTCTAGCTCTCTGAAAATGCCATTGATATTTTTGATAGGGATTGCATTGAATCTATAGATTGCTTTGAGTAGTATGGCCATGTTAATGATGTTGATTCTTACTACCCATGAGCACAATATATACTTCCATTTGTATGTATCTTCTTCAATTTCTTTTTCCAATGACTTATAATTTTCTAAGAACAGATCTTTTACCTCTTTGGTTAATTTGATTCTCAAGTATTTTATAGTTTTTGACACAATTGTAAATAGAATTGTTTTCTTAATTTTTCTTTCTGAAAGTTCATCAGTGGTGTATAAAAATGCCACTGACTTCTGAATATTTTGTATCTGCTATTTTATTGAATTCATTGGTCAGTTCTAAGAATTTTTTGTTGGAACCTTTAGAGTTCTCTATATATGATATCATGTCATCAGCAAATAATGAGAGTTTTATGTCTTCCTTTCCAATTTGGATAACTTTTATGTCTTTCTTGTCTTATTTCTGTGGCTAAGACTTTCAATACAATGTTAAAGAGGAGTGGTGAAAATGGGCATCCTTGTCTTGTTCCTTATTGTAAGGAAAACGTTTTGTTAATGTGGTAGTTGATTTGGTAGGGGCTCCCCAGTAGTCCAAGGTCAGCCACTACCTTTGATTGCTGAGGGCTACCTGGTGGGAGCTACAAAGTGATTCACAGATTGTTATTGCCTATGTAGGGTCTATAGGTAAGTAGAAGAGATAATTCCATAGGCAGAGGTCCAGTTATTCCCCTTTCTTGATCTAGGGCTGTTTAGCAGAAGGACCAGTGCTCCTCAAAGCCTGACACTGACTGTCAGTTGCCCATAAGTCTCTAAAACTGGAAGATCCTCTGAATGATATGTGTGTTGGGTGGTGTATGGACCCCAGGAGTCTCCTGGATCTATTGAGCAAATTTCCCCTGCCACTGCAGTATCGGTTTACATGTCAGCACTTTCTCTGTAACTCCCTGTACAAGATTTTAACTGTAACAAGTCTACCTCAGGCCTGAAAACACCCAAGCTCTGTTTAAGAATTACTGAAGCTTGTGAACATGAGTTCATGGCCTGCTACCAAATGATTCTCTTGGATGAATAGGATTTGAGTGGGCCACACGAATTGAGTGCTGGTGTATGTGGTTGAATTAGTGACCTAAGGAAAGCATGTGATGGGACAGGGTTGCCTGGGAGCAGGTTTGCAATAGGTAATTTGTGGGTTAGGTAGAGCATCATCTCACTGAGGCACAGGGCTATTAGGCCTACACAACACCAGATTTGCTGCCGACTCTGGGTCTGTGGACTCCCACCAAAGTCAGATATCACTGTGTAACCTACTGTCTTCTGTGATGTGCCCACAAACCCTTGAGATTTTCCCAAGCGATACTGAATCTTATGCTGGCAGCAGTGATCATCCCATCACTGTATTCCCTGAACTTTGTTTACTTCACTGGCTGAAATCTGTTGACTGCTTAGAATGTGCCACTCCAGGGCAGGGGCAGCTGCCTATCAACGTGCAATGGGCACTTTGTGGACTGGATGGGGCATAAAATAAGGGAGTCAAGGGCCATCAGGCCAATGACCTCAGTTTTCTTCAATTTCTGTGTCTGCACATTCCCACAGTAGTCACAGATCAAAAGGAGACAAGCTGCTTTCTGGGGCAGTCCCATAGACCTCAGTGATAACCTCCAAAGATATTGCAGGTTGTGCAGGTAGCAGTGGCCTGCTCACAACTGTTTTCCCCGAAATATACTTACTGAGCTAGGCAAGGTCTATTGCCAGCATAGAAAGAGCAACCCCAGAGAAAGGCCAGGGAGGCTGCCTGTCAATGGGCTACAGGCACTTTGTGGCTTGGGTGAAGTGGGATCTCAGCGAGACAAGGGTCATCAGGCCAATACAGCTTCAGTTGTGCCACAACTCCTGTGCTTGGGTGTTCCTGCTATAGTCACATATCACAGTGAGACCAGCTGCCATCTGGGGTGGTTCCACAAACCCCTGCGATCCACCCACATGATACTGCAGCTCTTGCAGTCAGCAGGGGTCTGCCTGCAACTGATTTCCCTGCAGTGCCAGCCCTATGCTAGCCAAAGTTTGTTGCCTTTGTGAATTGGGGGACTCCAGGGGAAGGGGCAGTGGTCATTGACTGTCAACAGGCTGCCTGGGGCAATTTGTGAATAGGATGGGGCAAGGTCTCAGGGAGACAATGGCCATCAGATCGATAGGGCCTCAGTCTTTCTGCACCTTTGGTAACCATTGGTGTGTTCTCTCAAAAGTCCCAGATCACAGCAAGACAAACTGCTATGATCCCTGAGATCTGCCTAAGTTCCTGTTGGCAGCATTAATCTGCCTGAAACGGCACTCACAGTGCTGGCTACTAGCTGCTAATGTCCCTGAATAGTGCAGGGCAAGGCAGCTATCCAGCAATAAAAACCCCTAGCAATCTGCAAGCTAGATGGGGCAGGCTGTTCTCCTCAGGCCAGTGCTTCCTAATGGCTCTGTGGGAGGGGTCTACACAGTCAAGCTAGAGCAGTCTGTAAATTGCCCTGTAAGGGGGGCGACTAGGGCACAATGACAGCTGCCCATTCAGCTCTCATTCTGGTGGTATTTCTAGTGGTATTTGGATAGGTGACAAATAATGCAGTTTTTCCCTGTATGAATCTTGCATGAACCTCTGACCCACCACTGGTGCCTTAGGTGAGTGTCCTCAGGTGAGAGTGTCCTTCCAAAGATCATCTAGGGTTTCAGTCTCCTTCTGACTCAACCAGAAGGAGAGAATTCCCCTCTGATTTTTATAGTCAGAGTTTTTGGGAACTCCTCTCCCCTGGGCTGGGAACCTGGGCTACAGAGCCCCCAAATGAGGCCTGGACCCCTTTCTCTTTCAGGGGAGGCTCCATAGCCTTGCTCTCCCTTCTGGCATTCCTTCACCACCCATGGGTACAGGTCCTGCCCGATTGGTGACTTTGTCCTTCTTACCAGCTTTGATGTGGCTCCTTTTCTATATTATCAGACATCTGTGTTATGATCAGCTGGACTTCAGGAGATTCTCCACATTGATTATTTTATAATTTGGTTATAATTTCAATGCGGAACTGGGAGGAGGCAAACCCTGCTTTTACCTAGTCTGCCATCTTTCTCTTCTCTCAAAATTCACACTTTTTATGTGACAGTCTGAGAATTTTGACAACTGCATTTGGTATTCATTTATATGATGGCATACATTAGAAGTTCCTTCCCCTTTTGTGCTGAATAATTTTCTTTATACAAGTTTCATAATCTGTTTATCTATTTATCAGTTGGTAGACTTTTTTTTCCGTTTTACTTTCTGATGATCATGAATAACATTATGTTAAGTCTCTGTTTGATAGTTCCAAAGTCTGGATCATCTCTGAGTCTGGTTCTTTTGATTGCTGTATTTCGACAATGGCAATATTTTTTTCTTCTTTTTTTAATGTGTTTCATAATTATTGCATGCTGGAAAACATGTATAAAGCAGTAAAGACTTAGGTAAATAACATTTATACCTAGAGATGAGCACTCTTCTTCTTTCAGGCCATAGTATGGGATATTGAGTCAATCCAGTCTGTAGTCAATTTTTATTAATGTCAGTGTTTGACAGGTTTCTGTTTTCTCTAGCATTGCCTTGTGCTTGGGGCAGAGGCTAGAGCACCACTGGGGTTTTTGTTCTACCCTAATTTTCAGCTGTCTCTGAATACCTGTACCACAAAGGATGACATCTATCTTCTATCTCCCCTCTCCCTCTCTTAATATTCTTCCTACACCTGAGGGGCAGAGTTCTGTAGTTTATTATTTGATACTTTTTTAGATTTCTACTGGGACAAAGAGGTTCTCTGTCATTTTGGTCCAACCTCAATCTGAAGTATGTCCTGTGTCCCTAGACCTCAAGGGAGGGAGGGTATATCTCATGTTTTATGCTTCTTTTTCCTCTGGTGGCCAAATTCTATCTTGTGTCTGTGGTAGAATTTATGTAGGAGAATGTATTCTGCCGCTTTTCTAGTGGTATTTGGATAGGATACTTGTTCTAGGAGTCTTTGCTTCCATTCCCTCCAAATAGAGGTTTTTTTTTTCCCCCTTTTCTTCTGTCTTTCATGCAGCATTGATGTTTCTTTACCTATACCCTGAAGATGACAGAATTTGCTGTTCCACCCCATACCCCCTCCTGCACCCAGGTTCTTTAGGTTTTATTCCATATGTGAGAAGGATCAAGGCAGGGGCTGGGGTTCTATACCTTTTCCTCTCTGGTGGCTGATCTGTTCCATGTATGTACCACCATTCAGAGCTCTCTCTGCTCTCCCATATTATCCCCTAATCTTTCTCATGGGCAAAGAGTTAAGATTCATAGAAAACAGGCTGTGAGTGTATGCAAATTCCACTTGGATCTAGGATCCCAGAGATTCAATATTGTCACACTAGTCCACACTTAATTTTAGAAATTCATCAGTGTTTCTTTATTCAGTTGATTGATTTTTATCTACTTGTGTGGTAGATAATGCTGCTTCATCCTGCCCTATTCCCTAGGCAAGAAAGTCCTTGTGTTTCATCTCTCCTTGCAGATGTCTGCCTCTCTTTGAGATTCAGGCCACTTTATTGCCCTGCAGCCTTAAAAATCTGATTGATTCAATAAAAGCTATGACTTTGTAGTTAACACAGGTTTTTCTCTTTGCTGGGAAGGAGCAATTCTTATTCCGCTTTTCACAACTTACACAGAAAGCAGACTTCATTTAACCATTGTATTGACTTATCCTTCCAAAGTAGCCCGAAGTAGATGGGAATTTAGAGCTCACATGTATATATTATACTAAAGAGATTCATTTTTCTTTCCTGAAAAGCAGATAAGACATACAATAGGATTTTAAACAAAAGAATGACATAATCAGAATTGGGATTTAGAAAAATAAATTCAACATTAGTGTTAAAAGCAACTGTCAGAAGCAGGAAGATCAGTTAGGCCCGGAATAATATCACAAGTACCTGCGTAAGAAAAAAAATAGGTCTGAAAAATGTCAATAAGTTTTCCAGACTCAATGATGAATTAGTTGAAATTTAAAAAAAGGATATTGTAGTGTAGCTGTACATCCTAATGGACCAGTATATTAAGTGCTTATTTTATTATCAAACGTATTATAGTTTGAATGAAAAGTTCAGCTGTAATGCTAACTTTTGCAAAGGGTGTCTCCAAGATTTCCAAATTTAGAAGCTGGATTACAGTCATGAATATTGTTGAAATATGCATTTAAAAGAGCCAATATTGGAGAAAAGAAGATGCGTTCAAAGAAATATTACTGTATTCATCAACAGGTTCAACAGAGAGCTGGGCATATGGAGATCAGAAGAGAGGTCTAGCGTGGGAATATATGTTTGATGATCATTAATAGAATGTAAATTTAGAAGAATCAGGAAGAAACCTGATAGAGAATGACTAGAGAAGAATGAAAATGTGAAGAATTGCTGTGAGAGACAAGGAAATAAATAGTTTAAGCACTAAATAGTCAATAGAGTCAGAGAGTCAGAGAGTCTTTGAATGAAGTAAAAATTAGACTTAAATTTCACAAATGAATTTTCCAAACACAGACAACAGAGGAAATAATGAGCGAAACCCCAGAATGTGTGCTATATAATTGGGGAATTCAAAACTATCATTTTTCCACATATATCTATATTTTCATCCTATATTATGATGTCTCAATCAAAAACATTATATTTGGCAGAATAAAATTATATGCAATAATAATGGTATGTTCCTTCAGAAAAATGATAATTATTTCTTTTCTGCTTTTCTCACATTTGTAGCTTGATGAAAACCTTTTATAAAATCACATATTAAATAGAATTACAACTTAGGTATCACAATTTATTCATTTGTTTTGACGTACTATCAAATTTTATAATTTATTACATTATTTATTGTTTCAAATACTCTCTCCAGAATGTCAGACTGTACAGTATAAGGGAAGAGAATGGTGAAGACCAGGAAAAAAATAAGGTTTTAACCCACGACAAAAGGTGTGGGTGTACCCGCCACTGTTTCATTGCATTAATGAATGTGATTCATTTAGAATTAAAAATTCTATTCTTGGGGAGTCATCTCAAAATGATTTGTTTAAAAGAGTTAATTTTTTTAATGTTGAAGAGTCAATATTTATCCTCAGTATCCTGTTTATGAAGTGAATTTAAAATTAGTCACCTTTCCTTTCTGCATAAGGCAAAATAGTTTGATTTATCTGTTTATGACTTCTTTTATACATTATTTCCAAGAATGAAGTTTTGTTTTCTTTAGGTTTTTTTTTCAGATATAAAACAATATTTTCCTTTATCTTTTTGTATTCTATAACTTTAACCAATTTAGTCGTATCTATATTCTCTATTGCTAAACAAATGATATTTGTGAAATGCTCTTTCTGCCTGTCCTTCCAAAACAAGTCTCTAATCTCTCATTAAGGGTATCCGCCACTTTTCGAAAATTTGCATTACACCGCTTCACTTTTGCAAAAGCCCTGTGAGTACCTGTGTTTCATAACTGAAAGAAATCTAAAAAGGATTTTTGCTTTTACAAAATTAGGCAGAAAGTGAAAATAGCATTCAGCATTTGTTTTCTGTTATAAAAGCAGTGACCCCCAGCAGTGAGAGAGGCCCTGCCGAGTTCCTTCCCTTAGAACCCTATTCCAGGTCTCAGCATCAAGCTGCCATAGCTTTTAACTGTGCCCTAGAGCTTCTATGCTTTATCTGCATTTATTCTGTGCATCTGTTAGTGCAATATGTCCTAAGGTATCAGAAAATCTAGGAAAGCTAGTAAGGGTGTTATACTTAGGGTAAAACTGAGAGTAATTAAGAATTTTGATTTTGGTGAACAAAATAACATTGTGCACACATTGAGCTTGCTTGCATCCATTGTTCATCATACTATTTATACTTAAAAATTTTTTCTTGAAAGCTGTTGAAGTTACTATTGGTTGTGCTAGTAGCAAAGTGGCCTTTTTTATTTGACATCCAGTGACAGATAAAAAAAAAAACAAAAAACCAAAAATCCCATTGCTTGAGTGGATTGATGCATGTGGTGTTCTATTAACTTATACTTAAGAAGAAATCAGTCTTTTTAATAAATGAAACTAAATTACATACATTAATTTTGCTCAATACAGAGACTGTTTTATCATATTATTCCTGCATTTATTATATGTTAGTGTTATTTTAAGTTTTATGTGTTATTTGATATGACTTGATGAGTTATTTTTGGGGTTTGGGAATGCTCAAAAATTTTTCCATGTAAATTAATGTTAACTGCTTCTTTGTTTTATGCCAATTCAACTCATGAAAGTTTTCATAGAAATCATTCTTTTTCCACTGCTGGATGGGATGTGGGGGAGGGTCTCCTGTATTCTGGCAATGCAAACTTTTCTATTTATATTCT
Organism: Cynopterus sphinx; assembly: GCA_030015415.1. Lineage (NCBI taxonomy): Eukaryota > Metazoa > Chordata > Mammalia > Chiroptera > Pteropodidae > Cynopterus > Cynopterus sphinx. Next base: position 101,659,783 of record CM057386.1, on the reverse strand, counting down.
CTCTGTTTTGTTTCTGATTATGTTTAATGTGAACCTTCTATGGCCTGTTTAGAGACCCCTCAAACTAAATAGTGTTGGCAGTGATTTTCTTACACTTAATTGTGCTCTTGATTTTGGTTTGGTTTGTCTTTTTCCGTTTTCAAGTTCTATTATTTCAAAATATTCGTCCATCTGTGATTCATTTTCCCTTCATTCTTTGCATAGGGATTCATAACAATTTCTCTTGTTAAACTTTGACTTTTGCTCTTTCTCTCTCTTGGACTTGGATGTGGTTTGGAAAAAAAATGAACTCTAATCCCTCCATTATCTTTGGAGTAGAAAACATTGAAAGTTCCTTTTACCTCATCTGTTTATAATCCATCTAAAACACTATTCTCTCAATCCAATTAAACTCATACTTCTTAAGCAAATATTGAGGAAAGACTGTTCATTTTTATTGATTTCTTTCTCTTCCCCTGACAATGCTTCTGTCTCTCTATTTTCCCCTCCATCAATTATATATGATTACCTTTTCTTTCTTTCTTTCTTTCTTTCTTTCTTTCTTTCTTTCTTTCTTTCTTTCTTTCTTTCTTTCTTTCTTTCTTTCTTTCTTTCTCTCTCTCTCTCTCTCTCTCTCTCTCTCTCTCTCTCTCTCTCTTCCTTCCTTTCCTTTCCTTTCCTTTCCTTCTTCTTCCCTTTTTTTTATTGACATATGTTTCTCCCTCCACTGATTTTAGGCCTCGGAGATATATTTTTCCCAGTTCCCAGTGCATAGGTCTCCACTGAATCTAACTTGGGAGTTCTCAGCTATTCCTGCACTTTGAAATTACCTGAGAACTTAAAAGAACATACTAATTTCTGGTGTCAAATGAAACAAAATAAATCCAAATCTCTGGTGGTGGATTTAAAGGCTTCTCAGTGATTTTAACGTGTAGCCAGGAATGAGAACCTTTGATCTACTTATTTTTAGACAGTTTGTTTTCACTTATCATCTTGTTTCTAGTAAGATAACTCCTGAAGGATATCCTTGTACTGCTTTTTAGTTTGTTGGTGGTAAAACCATATAGCATTTGCAAACAGTACTAACGATCTACCAAACAGGTGTGACACTTATGAATACATCATATTTATTGTCACTGGATGAGAGTTAAATAAGGCAGTGGAAACAGAGGAGAAAGTAAAGGAAAAAGATAAATAAGTGGTGGAGTGAGTAGGCTGAGAGACACAGATAGAAAGTAAGGAGAGTAGTTGTAATTTTTCCTGAAAGTGCTAACATCACCTAGGAATGCTTGTTTCATATGCTTGTTACATTCCTGCTCATTTCTAATAGACTGGATCAGAGACATTCTGGGGCCTGGGTGTCTCTACTTTAATAATTTTTGAGATGATCTTATGCCCCTTGAAGTTTGAGAACAATAATACTGGTCAAAAAAATTGATAAATCCCATTAGAAGTTATCATTCTTTCTTTTTCAACACTCAATGTCAATAATAAACAGTAAATATGAAAAAAGTTATTGAAGAGTGGTCTCTAATAAAGCAAAAATGCTGTGAGTATAAAGACGTAGGAGGCTGGTGAATAGTGCTTGTTGTTGTACATAGCACCATATTTTGCAATATTTTCCAAATTCACAAGATCACAAGATTACCTGGCTCACTTATTTAAAATTTAGATTTCTGAACCCCTCACTGAGGGAAAAATGAATATTTTAATTCAGTAGGTCTGGAGAGAGCTCCAGAAGTGTGTGTGTGTGTGTGTGTGTGTGTGTGTGTGTGTGTGTGTGTGTGGTTTCTAAAAATTCCATGGGTGATTACTAGATAAGGGATTACTAAATAATGATGGTTTTTGGATAAGGTAAATCTAGAAAACATTGACCTTGGGAAATTTCAGAGGATCTGGGAAGATCCCTCTGAACATTAAATAGGCTATTTTCTAATGCCAGCAATTCTTTTATAAAGGGTCACTCATTGGATAGATATAAAGTATAGACATACTCTTACTTTCTTTAGACTTGTGCTTTGGTTAAGTGGATTAGTGAAAATAGCCAGATTGATGTTCCGGGTGAGGTGAAGAACTGACTATGGGCAATGCCTGCTTGGATGGGGATGATGACAGTTCAGCTTCACTTTCAGGAGACTGAGTGGAAAAAGCGGGAATGCTGACTCCCTCCTTTGTCTTCAGCTTTATTATTTAAAGTATTTTCCTCCAAAATACATTAAATTCTGGGGGTCCAAAATTCTGCCCAGCACTCTTCTCCTCTCCTAGTCCCCTTACATTGCCTAAGATGCTCTCTCTAGATAAGGAGTTCACATTCTTTAGAGTATTGGTCTGATTGTTTAGCCTGGGAATGAATGCAACCCTTAGTAACTAATGTTCTCTATATGTGGAAGGAGAGAAAATCCTGCTTGACCTACCAGTGTTGTTGTGGGTAATGCAGTTCATTAATTGCTCAGATGTTTGTACTCAGAAACCAGTCATCTTTTCATTTCCATACTTTACTATCAGCATCTTTGAATCTGTTCTTCCTGTGAACCTTTCTAACGATTTACTCCTGAGCCAGTTTAAAGTTTAAGAGTTCTTTTACTCCTGTCAATCTAATGCCATCTATTTTCTATCTTCTAAGAATTTCTTCCAATTTCTTTGATGTTGATCACACTCTCGTTGGTTTTAAATACTTTCTGTAATGTTAAGGGATTGAGATAAAAGGAAAGGAAGAAAAAAATAAAACCAAAATTAATTAAATGTTGTATTAGTCAATAAGAAAAAAGAAACAAAACCTCAAACCTCTGATTAATTTAAGCTGAAGTAAAATCTATTGAGAGGATTTAGAGAGCTTGCAGAATTGCCCTAAATCCTGCAGAACCAGTTTCAGAAATCTCCAGTGCACCTGTGCTCTAGAATCAATGGAGGCCAAGAAAATGAAAATCTGATATTTTGAACTTTGATAATGAGAAGGAGGCAGTCAAGACTTTCAAATTCTTACTCTATCAGCCACGTTGTGTCTTCACTTTCCTCTCTGAAACACAGTTTAACTTTCCGGTGATGCACCTTAAAAAAATCTTTGTATATTTAACCTTGCGCTGTGTCAACTTGCCAATCTTAAAGAGTGAATCACTCCACCATCTGTTTTTCAGATTTTATTCCCAGGTTGCTGGACTTTGCTGGATACATTTTCAAAATTCTGCTGACTGAAATTTTATGCTAACTTAATTCTGAATCATGAATTTATCCATAGTTTTTCCTTGACCTTCTTTTCTTCTTTCTTTTCATCTGTTGTCCATGATCAGATGTAGCATAAATAAAGAAGCAGAAAAATGGCATGAGATTTGATTTTAACTCTAGGTTCTGTTACTTGTTAGTTATGTGATTTAGGGAAGAACTTTTTGTTTTACTGTCTCAGTTTTGTCTGTGATATGGGGGTAATACTTAAATTACAGGATGCTTTTGATGATTAAAAGAAGTATGTGAAGTTAGCGTCCAATCTACATTATGCCCATATAGGGTAGCTATATTATGCATTATATACAAAGTTATCCAAACTTTTTATTAAAAACATTTACTTTCTCAGTTTTTTTTTCTATGCATGTTCATTTCCAAATTTCCAACTCTTTCTAGACAATTTGAAATCTTCGCTGACATATCATACTAAAAATATCTCTAATAAGCTACCTCATTTTCTACCAGAATTTCTTTCTGACTTAAGGCAATTTTGGTTAGTTAAGAGGGATTTCTCAGTATTACATCACTTTATTGTTTCATTACTATCATACTTGTATCAGCACATTTTTAAACAACTCTCCTTCCACTTCACTTTGATTAGAAACAATATTCTGTCCTGTTTGGTGCTAGAAAACATTGTTTCATGTACTATTTCACCACCCTAGATATTATACAACTTCTGGGCCAAGAAAAAGATCTAAGTAATCCAGGCTACTTAATCATTATTTATTTACTTTTAATTGAAATAAATTCTCAATTCAATTCACAAACCCTTAGATAATATTTGCTTAACAAATACTATAACTCGCAAAGCAGATTATATACCATTTTAATTATATTTTTCTTCATATAGTTATTAGAATAACCGTCTTATATTATTTCATTCTAATAACTGTGTCTAACATTCTGGGATCATTACTACTGAAGGCCCCTCTGCTCTCCAGTGCGGACATCAGCATGTACTTGCAGAAGATGCCTCCGCCCCTTGGGTTCCCTGTTTCAGCATGCTAACTTGTATGAAATGTCTGATCTTCCTTTCTAAAGTGTTCTCATTAAAATCAGGAAGATTTATTCTTATAAACCAACTACAGAAGCAGGATTTGCTTTTCTTGGGTTCACAATTGAGAGGTAAAAAAAATCTGCGATTTAATTTTTAGCGTTTTCTCTTGTGAGCGCAGATGGAAGATGCAGCTGCTTTCCTCCAAATCAATTTCCTCCCATCAGTCTTCTGTTATCTGTTTTCTTTTTTTTCTAACTGTATTTTCCTACACAATCTAAATTATTTTTATACAGTAGATTCTTAAGTTTTACCTTTAACACTTAGATGACATCCAAACTTGTCTTACTTTAACTGTAAATAACCACATTTTTAAACTTCAAAGCAGTGAGTCTAGGATTTCCTGGCTGTACAGCAAAGTGGTTTGTAGTAATGAGAGTCTGAAATATATTTGTAATTTATATAATTAATATGTTTATTTGTCAGAGATTCAGATCTATAAATTCTGAAAAAGAAATACCAATAAGCAGCACACCTTAATGGGCTGGAAAGACTACTTTAATGGGTCAAGTAATTCCAAATATTTTTGTAAAACAGGACTGATACTATTTTGTCTTTGAATCAGATTTTCTTTAGAAGAGTGGCCAAGTAATATACTTACGAGTTGTGTATCAGCATATGATGTAATTTTAAGTGGAAATTAATGTAATAAATATGAGTAATTCCAATATATAGATATTTTGCTCTTAAATTTGCCAAATATATATCATTGGTGATTTTACATATTTTAAGAGGATACCTATCTATCATCTATCTATATTAACTAGACAAATATTTCCATTTTCTGCTTAGTTTTGCCTAGGTAGACATAGCAGATATGGTGTTTATTAACAAATAGGCAATAAAAATATTTTAGAAAAGATTACCATATAAACATTCTCTTTTGTAATCTCTGAAAATCAGTTTAATGTATACCTTTTTCTGTGGGACATTTCCTGCCTCTGATATAAGCCTTTAATTTAATTAAGAATAGAGATAACTAGTTATAGGTCAGGGATGTGAAATTATTGAGATCCATTTGGTTTATGTCATAGACTTTTGTATAACTTAAGAAAATACATAATATTTCTATGTATCTTATTATAAATGACACAGCATATATGTTTAAAGTAATCATTTGGTTAATTATGAAAGGGTAGAGGAAGTGTTAACAGCTGGAAAGAGCCTGGGCCTCAATGATGTAATAGCACTAGTTGTGAGCTGCCGTTAGTCCTGGGGTTCTGGAACCTGGGGATGGGTCAGTAAGGCTAAAAAATATGTATTGTTTCTAGGTGTTGGGGACACAGAAATAAAAGAGACTGAATCCTTTTTCCAAGCTGCTTGACTAATTGAAGGGAACAGAGAAAGAACCTGAAAATAAACGATTTCAGGTACTGAAAAGTATTATGAAGAAGATAAATAATAGTAAGGAATGACTCTATTTACGATGGTCAGGAAAGGACTCTCCAACGAAGTACATTTCAACTGAGTTCTGAAAAATGAAAGAGAGGCAGCTGTGTGAAGATTTAGGGGGAGAGAGGACTAAATGGAAGGAGGAGCAAATGATCCAGGAAACAGCATGATGTGTTCCAAAGACAAGGGATAAGGCCAGTGGCTAATAAAAAGTGGACAAGGAAGAGGGTGGAAGGACATGAGACCAGTAAAAATGGCAATGGAAAGATCACAGAAAACGTTGCAGGACATGACTCAGAGTTCAGATTTTTATTTAATTGTAACATGTAGCCACTGCAGTTTTAAAGGGGGTAGTGAAATGATATGATGTATGCTTTAGAAAGATCATTTAGGCTGCTGAGTAGTATACATATATATGCTGGAGTAAGAATAGGCAGGAAGATCAATTAAGTGATGCTACTGAAACCCAGGGAGAAATAACGAAGGTTTGACCAGAGAAACATTAACAAAGATAGTGAGAAGCTACATATTTGGAATATATTTGGAGGAAATTCTAACAGGACATACTGATAGGTAGAAACAGCATATACGAGAAAAGAATCATGACTATTCACCTCATTCCTTCTTCACTTTCCTTTCAAAAATATTTCTTTGTTATAAATACAGAGATTTAGTGTTTCTTGTCCTTCTCCCCACTTTTCAATTCTTCTCTAACTGGTTCCATGGCCTTTTTTCTTAACTTTATTCTTGGACATCATAATATAGAATTCAAAACAAACAAACATACAAACAAATCCAAAACCCAACAACAACAACAAAACAAGCAAATAAAAAGTATTTTTTATGCTACCGAGGCAAAGAAAATCATTGTGTTCACCAATATTTTTATTTTGCCTCTCCTCTTCTACAATGAATGAATTACGAAGCCTGAGGACAGAACAGTTGCACACTTAGCATCTCCTGCCTACATCAACATTTCAAAAACCATGAATGGAAATAGGATATTACATTCCTTTTCCAAATGAAAGTTAACTGGGTTGACATGAGGCTAAAAAAAGAACAAAAGAAATAATAATGACAATTATATTTTGAGTGCTTGCTTTGTGCCTGGTATGGTTCTTCATGCTTTATATACGTTAACCGATTTAATCCCAAACAATTTTATGATGTATTTTAAAGATAAGAAACTGAGACACTGAGGTGGAGAAACTTGCTCAAATTCTCAGAATTAAAACATGACAGAGCTGGTATTCAGTCTCAGGTAACCAGCTCCAAAGGCTGTGCACTTTACCAGCATGTACTGTTATTATTTCTCATCTTGGTGCAGTTTTAGAAATAGTGGAAGAATGTCTGCTATTTCTAGCATCCTCTCTAATGATAAAGATAGAAGCAACATAGCCTCTTAGTCTCTGAGGGAAGAGAAAATAACCCAGATGCTCATTGACCTCTGATGATGGATAATATAACCATGTATGCTCACTTCCTAATGTCTCTAAAAATGAATTTATTCTAATTGTCTAGCATGAACAAGATTCAGAATTTTAAAAATATGTCTGAATTCTAAGTGTGGGAGGAGGCACTAGTCTGTTTTTTGTATGTTACCATATTGAAATTTTACAACAAATCTCATAATATAAGTATTATTATCTCAGTGTTATGAATGGGATTCAAAAAATAATGAATTTTCCCAGGGTCATACAGAGTTAAAATGACCACTTTTATACATATCCAAATCTTCATGCATTTTTAAAAAACAATTTCCTATATTATTAGTAAATTATAAGAGCCAAAAGCACTTTTGCCTAGTTCCAAATATCATAGTAAAGTGATACTGCATCTAACTGATGTAAAATAATACCTCAGTAATTCTTTGAAGCCAATAGAACTTTGATATAAAAACATCATTGAGAATAGGGTTGTTTGTTTGATTTGTTTTTCCATTTATGTTAACCTTTCTAATAAGAAACTTGAATGATGCTTTCAAAACAAAACCATAGTAGCGTAAAATGACATAAAAGTATAAAATTGTTGTTCTGAAGAGAAAAAACGATAAAAGCAATACGTGTTCTATTTTTCCTCAAGATTCATTAAACAGGGGTTCTATTTTTATTTTTATCTTTTCATTCACTCTGTTTACTCTGATGTATATGTTTTCTTTTCACTTGACTGATTTTTTTTTCTATATTCCATTTTGTTCTATGAAGTTTTCTTTGATTAGGTGGCTTTTGTTCTATGTATATATGTGTGTATGTGTGTTTTCATTGCAAACGAACCCTGAAGTAATAGTAAACTGATAAACCTACTTTAATCCTTCTAAAAATGGAATCCTCCAATAACTTTAACTCAAAAGAATGAGTGCTCTGTAGCTAAAGAGACAGAATTATTGTTCAGTGGTGAAATGAAGCAAAACCAGAGCTAGACAGGAGTAAGTCCACTGTAGACGGGAATCTACAAGGTATGCCGCTTTTCTGGTCTGAACACTTAGACTTCAGCAGGCTGGCTGGATAGGATAAGTCCATCTATCTGATCTAGCTATCTACCTTAATCAGTACTTTATAAAAGAAAAAAATTAGAAATAGCCAAAGTAAAACTATAAATTGAAAAACTATATATGTAGTTTTTTATAATTTGTTTTAATTATTTGTACTATGTATGACTCCTCTGTTCTAAGTTTAGAATGCTTTAGCTTATCTCCATTTGGTCTAGTATGTAGGCTTTTAGCCCTTCTCTGCCAGTGCTGTGATATGTGTCCACTGATTCCTAAAGCATTTCTGAACAGTCTGGGATGCTATTGGAAGGTGACATCTGGAGGAGGATCACTGATTTGACATCTCGGACCCAGAGAACCAGTCAAGAGGTGATCTACTTGCACTACAGGGGAGTAAGGTTTTGGGCTTAGGCAGTGACGATGGTTCCACTCACGAGACGGGCAGCCTGGTATGACCAGCTATTTCTATGTTTCAGAGATCAGGTGGGTTATCTGGGTACACAGAGCTTCTGGGCACTTGAACATTGACTCCTCATGGATTTCTTCACCTGACTTTTGATCTCTAGCAATTTTCGGGCCATAGACTAAATTTAGGATGATTTTTAGGGTTGGGGCCAAACTATCAAAATATTACATTTATTCTTATCCTCTTTACCCAAATGACTTTTGGATTCCTGCTCATTTCTTTTTCAGGTCTTCTTACAACAAATTTGTCCCAGCCTTCTCTGCACACACACACAAAGCTACCTTAAATCAATTCATTGCCTCATTTCTGCTCCTAACCAACTTCTTTAAAATAATTTTTATTTGTTTGTTTATTTGTTTGTTTGTTTATTGCATTGGAGAAGAAAGGGGAAAACCTCTGTCAGACTTTCTGCTGCAGATCCATGAGCTACAAATTCTAGTGGTTTTAGTCTTAATTTCTAATTCATTTTCAGGAAAAGGTAATAAAACATGGGCCAACTTTTCCTAAAGACATTTTTTAAATTTTTCACAATTTTTTAGGTAGATAGTGTAGAATTTTCTAAACATTGTCATATAATATGAATTATATGGTAGAATTGTAATATAATTTACTGCACATATTTTAAGTGTATAATTTGATTAATTTTGACAAGTATATTCATCCATGAATTTATTACCACAGTCAATAAATGAACATTTTTTCTTACTTCATCAAACTATTATCTCTACTTCCAGTCCCTGATCTGATTTCTTTCTCTATAGACAGTTTACATTTTCTAATGTTTTATGTAAATTTAATCATGCAATATATACTCTTTTTGTTCTAGCTTCTTTTATTCAGCATGATATTGAGATTCATCCAAATTGTTGTAGTTACCAAGTTTTTTTTCTTTTCTAAGTAGTGATACATTGAATGGATATACTACAATTCATGAATCCATTTGCCTACTGATGGACATTTGAGTCATGTCCAGTTTTAGATTATTTCAAATAGAGCTGCTGTGAACTTTCATACACAAGTCTTTATAAAAACCTATATTTATAGAGTATGTTTATTTTTTAACTTTTCAATAAACTGGCAAAATATTTTCCAAACTGCCTAAGCCATTTGATATCCTTACCAGAAGTGCATGAGAGTTTCAGTTGCTTCATATTTTTGCCAGTACTTGACATGATCAGGTCTTTTATTTTTGGCCTTCCCAATGTTAGTGTAGTGTTATTTCATTGTGGTTTTAATTTGAATTTCTGGGACTAATTATCATGAAGATTTTTTATGTGCTTATTGTGTATCTTCTGCTTTAAATTCTATTTTTGAATCTTTTACCTACTATTTAATTTTTAAAAATTATTGAGTTGTGAGTTTTTTAAAATATATTTTACATATAATTAATTTGTGAGATATATATGTCATAAACACTTTTGGTAGTATTCACTGTTGTTATTTCTTAATGGCATCTTTTGAAGAGCCCAAGTTTTTAATTTTGATAAAATTTAACACAAAACTTTTTTTATTTCATGGCTCAAACCTTTTTTATTCTAAAAAATCTTGTCTTATTTCAAGGTCACAGTGATTTTATACTAGATATTTTTTAAATTCTAAGCATTATTTGATGTAGAACTGAAATTCTTTTACTTTTTCTATACAGACCTCCAGTTGCTCAAACACCATTTGTTAGAAAGACATTCTTTCTCCTCACCTCCACCCCACTGAATTGCTTTGAAATGTTTGCTATAATGGAACTGATCACATATATGCATGTCCATTTCTGTACTCTCTATTCTGTTCAGTTGGTCCATACATCTATCTTTACCAATAGAAAATTGTCTTGATTATGGTAGCTTTATGTTAAATCTTGAAACAAAGAACGTAAATTCTTCAAGTTTCTTTTTTCTTTGGAAATGTTTTTTGTACTAATCTTTTATGTAGTTTAGATTTGTGTTCCATGTTCTCTTTGTTAAAAGGTAATATGCTTTACTGGGGTCATTATTCATAATTGCAGAGCTCAAAATATTTTGCACTGTATATCTAAGGAGATTTTCCTCTCCTCTAATATGATCTGTGTTTGGAGAAGGAACATTTTTTCTTTTTCTCAGATACCCTTAAGTTTAGTTTTTGCAATAAGAGGCCTGGATAGTCCTTGGATTGCTTTTTTTTAATAGAAAAGATTCTGAAGTTCTTCTGGTTGGAGATAGTGTACAAGTGATAGAGACTTGTTAAGAGGTAGAACATCTTGGACACTGCCTTCAGGTTTGTGCTATCAGAATTTCATAAGGAACTTTGGGAAAAAAACAAGGCTAGATAAAAGTGTACCACTATAGTTGTTGTTTAGCTCAGACCTAGAGCTAAATGTGCTGTCACAGAAGATGGAAGTAGGATACAGACCCTGAAAACCAAGAAGTAAGATTAGTAAGGAGCTGCAGAAAGAGGATAAGCAGAGAATCAACCTGGAGTGTTGATCATGTAACTTATTTTCATTTGTTTATTTTAGAGTAGTGAATGGAAGGAACAAGCATATTTAAAGTAGCAAGACAGACACTTTATCTTATAGGTATTGAGTGCTCACCCCACATGCCAGAATACTGTTCTAAAAATTTGCATGAATTAACTGTTTTCTGCCTTTCTGGGTGACTTCCCCAGGTCAGGTAGGCATCATTCTGGATATTTTTAGATTTATGAGTGGTTCTTTTATTGATCAATATTCCTGTAATTTTGTGTAAGCTGTCCATGTATCCAAAATTATGATCTCATTCCAGAAATAAGGTTAGCTTGTATAAAGAAACAAGCCACATAAAATGTGTGGTTCTGAGCCTATAGATTTTAAGACAAGTTTCAGGCTCTTTATTACAAGTATCACAAGCTTCGCACAACCCTCCATATTTTATGAATGTCATTCTTTCCCTTCTAATAGTTCTCATAAATTTTACAAGAACACACTGTACTTATTTTTGGCCCGTTTGATGATACTTAAGCTTGAGAATGCAAAATTCTATACTGGATTTGGCTTGGGTAAGGTGTTTTTCTTTGTAAACAGCTGTATACATTCTCACACTTTCTTTGCATCATTCCTAAGCTGGAGAGATCTTAGAGTTTTACTTTTTTTTCATTTAAAAATATATTTATGCCAGTTTTCTAAAAAAGCTTTTTTAGGACTGAAGTTATTATTTATTGTAAAATATTGAAAAAAAAGTACTTTAGATCTCAGTGAAATGAATGAATACATAGAGATTTAAGAAAACCTCCTCAGTAGTACTACAGTATCTGAGTTTTCATTAAGCATGTCTATTCACATATTTTCTTGGTATTTGGAATTGGCCTTGGTTCATGAACTGAGAATGCAAATTAATAATATGTTCTCTAGGGTTTAGTTCTTCAAAACTATTTATGCATTAACAATAGAAGAGTGCTAAATACCAATACATGTTTATTCCTCTTCAAAATTTTTGATATTTTTAGAAGGGCCACTTCTACTCTGAGTTCTGAAGAGAGTAAAGCATTGTGGCGTGATTAGGGGCACGGACGTTACAGATAGACACATTTAGAATGGCATCTGCTTTTACTTATTCTCTATATGGATGCTGGTCAAATTTCATAATTTCCCCTGCATATAAACAAAATGATAAAAACTATCAATAGTAATAGTCACAATGACAGAATTTACTTAGCACTTGCCAGATATGTATATGCTATTTTCAGCCTCACAACAGCATAGTTACGTGGACATCACTGTGATATAAGAAAATTAGGCTTAGAGGAAAAGAAAAGAAAGAAATAATCTTGCCTGTATTGATATACCTCATAGAGCAGAGCCAAGGTTTAGACTGAGACTATGTGAGTTCATATTACTTATTCTAGCACCTTTGTTGGCTTAGGACAGAGCTGAGCCCATAGTAAGCATTAAGAAGCTAATAGAGTTTTAAGGCTATTCAATTGCATAGACACCTTTTAAAATTCTGTACCTAAACTTGTATTTATACTTTTGTGTACATTTTCTTATACATGGCCTCACAAATCGTGTCAATTTTTAACCTCACTAAACCTGGGTCTTTCTCAACTAGGCACTCAATTAATGTTAGATATTATTGTAAGCACCCACTTACTATTGCTACTTATTATAATGTTCATGAAGTTTGTTTGTGCTGAAGTGGCAATTTTCCAGCTACTCCATCTCTTCTTTGCTTCCTGTTTACCAGCAACATGTACCTTCTGTCAATTCTTTGTTTATCCAGCATTATCTATAAGGCTTGCCTTGCTATATACTAACTTAAAGAGAGATATGTATATCAAAGCCTTTGTGAAATAAAAAGTGCAAAACATGAGTTTTTATCACTGCTATCCATAGACACATTCTTTTAAAAAGTGAGAAGACATCATAGAGAAATAGTCTCTCTAGTTGCCTTGTACATCTCGCCCCTCACTGCTTCTACAATCTACTATTTGTGAGACTAAAATACTAAGTGTTCTATGAATTTATCTTTATCTTGAAATCTATATAATGGCAATGATAAAAACAGTGAAAGTCATTATTATGATAATAATTATACCAGGAACTGATTATTGATATAATTATAAACCAAATAGTAAGTGGTAGAGTCAACATTGGGACTCAGATATGTGACCCCAAAACCCATGATCTAACCTCCGCACTCTCTGGGCAACCTCTACTCAATGTTATTCAGACTACTATAACCTCGATTCAGCTACATTAAGTATGGGTATAAATAGTAAATTGATTCAGAGGGAGAAAAACCTCGAAAAACTAAACTCTTTATGTCTGAAGTGTTCAGACAAATCACAGAGTTAATTATAAATTCTAAAATTATGCAAATGATCTTTTTAGTTATGAATTAATCAATGCTAATCACTTGAAAAATAGCTTTTAAGTTATTTTTTTTTTCTTAGAGATCTGTCAGAGCAGTTGAAATTCTCTTAGTAAGCTTCCTTTTTAAAAGTTTCTTCTTTTTTTTTTTGGTAGATGAAGACTACTTGAATTATTTTGGTGTTGAGCAACAGTCACAGTAGGTGATTAAATTAGAGGCAGGTGTAAAACCCCTATGAGTTACCACGGTTCTGTTTTCTGATCACTAGGGTTATGGCAGTAAATTTCTGACACTTGAACGCCTTTTTTTGTGTTAGAGAAAAAGATACTAATGTGACCCGCTATTTAAAAAGAGAAGTCAATAATAAATAAAATAAACATTGGATGAGGAAAAGATGGTTCATCTGTTATTTGAATTTGAAAGCAACACATTCTCAGCTGTGAGTATTTCAAGAACACGTTAAGAAAAATGCAAATAGAGAAAATGAAATGGCAATCCTCTTTTCTTATTAGTAAACAGTAAGCCTAGTAACTCTCCATTCATTTTCAAAAGACTTTAATCTAGTGGTGCTAAGTAAAGTTTCTGAAGGTCCTCTGGTAATGCAGCTCATTTCAGTTTGTTATTGACCTTTATGAAAACAACAGAATTGTAGAAATATGATTATAACATGGGGAAACGCTCCAACCACATCATGCACAGGAGATTTGACTCCTGAAATTCTGGGCATCTCAAGTTGTTATTATTTATCTTTCAGATATAATTAGAGATGTATTTTCAATATGAATTTTCATTATATATATAATATATTTGCATTTTATACACACACATATATAATATATATACATATATATGTATATATATAATATATATATGTATATATAATATATATAAATATAAATATATATATATATGTATGTATATATATTTTTTCCTCCTAAATAGTGTCTCATAGTACCTGGATGTTTTGGGTGGCAATAGAAAAATTCTGGGCTATCTTAAGTTAAATTACATTGGGCTGGGGAGTGAGAAAAAGAGACAAGAGTATTTTACCAGTTAATAACTGTGGGCCGACTAACCACAGACGGCTCCCGAATATGTGCTGGAACTTTGAATCAACTTCTTTAGGATCACCAGATGCCACCACATCCTGCATATGCATGAACTTTCAGGACTATTGCCTACCACCAATCAAAAGTAGTAAATATTTCTTCAGAACAGACTGTGGACTAATCCTAGAATTGTCCCCCATACACCTTTTCCCACCTCCCTCACCTGAAGACAAAGTAAATTCTTTCAAAATAACTTAAACCTTTTCTCCCCAAGACATAAAGTATAAAAAAGCCTGTCAACTCCAGGACAGCAGACATATTGTCTGGCCTATCTAACCCTGCTGCTGATGGTTTAGACTTAATGTCCCAGGACCTGTTTCTTATTTGGCTGGTATTTGGCTCAATAAATCCTTTCTTTTAGAAAATTTTTGCCATGAAGCTTTTGTTTAGCATGGTTATCACAAACTATTTTTAACATGAAAATTAATTTATTGCTCTTAGGCATCTGATATGTTTTGGCAGGTCTATGATTTTTTCCCCCACTTCCAAATACTGCATTAAATTTATTTTTGTGAAAAATGTTCTTGAATGTAAGTCTTTGTTTCCTTTGATGGTTCTTACATTCTGTGATTCTTAAATTTAGCAGCTTTATATGGTTTGAAAGGTGGATTAATTGTTAATCAGATATGGTTTGATTTCTCTACTTGGCATTTATGAAGTGAATGTACATAGGGTATGATTCTTCCTGGGTCAGAGTGAATTATGCTGATAGACCTGCCAATTAAGTATTATATCCAGAAACTAATAAACATACAATAAATGAAAGCCTCTTTTCCCAGAGTGGCTAAAGATGAAAAACTTTTAGCTATCAAACCTTAACTGTTCTAGAAAGCACTCTACAAATAAATTTGTTGTTCAAATAAAATCTTACATGAACCTTTAAAATAACATTAGTAATTAATAATCCAGAATTTTTTATACCATGCAATCACAGGAACATTCAGGTCACAGTTTTGTATAATTATACTTGATAGAATAGAATTCATTTTACTCAAGGTGAAAGCTAATGAAAAGATTTAGATTTTGAAAACAACAGGCATGATGCATATTTTCTGGTACTTTATATAGTTTAGAATACTGATAAAACCTTGAGATGTTGGCATTCTGTTGCATGGTAATCTGTTGAAAACTTTGGGAGAGGAGAATTACATATCAGTAAAATCCTGATGTTATTAAAATGAATTTTGAGGTGGTCTACGGTTAGGAGGCGTGGCTTAAGGATTTGTTCTGAATTATTGGCTGTGTGTTGTGCATCAGGTATCACAGCATTCTGTCAAGTCGTTCTTGTCTTCCGTTGACTTGACATTTTGAAGGGGAATGCTGAGGGAACTGTGTGATATAATTTCTGTGTGCTCTGTACCTTGCCACCTTGCCACCACCTTGGTCTTTCTTCCTGCTTAATACAAGAAGCATGCTGCCGAGTGAGATTCTTCTAGCAGAAAGTGTATCTATGCCAAGATAGACAGTAGGTGACATCATAGGAGCAGCATGCTGGTTAGAGGGCCCAGGGGAGCACCCCTTCACCTGTCCCTCTGCCTAGGCTCCTGGAGGTCTCTGCTCAGGCAACCATTGCTTTCCCAACAGGAGGGAGCTCCAGGGACTTGAGTGAGTTGCTGGGACCAGGTTCCTTAGCTCCACAATCCTTGTGTGTAATGGACATGGTGTGCCAAGGGGCATGGGAAGAGGCCCATAAAACAAAGCCTTTGACTTGTGTCCTGGGACCCAACTTGCTGGAGAGAGTCCCAGCACTCACTCCGCAGACAGTGGAGAGCTGCCTTCATTCCTGTTGCATGGCAGATTCAAGCCACTCCTTTGCACTTAGGTGAAAGGACAGATTGAGCCATGTATGCCAGAAACCTAAGTCACATTTGAGACTGTGCTGAGGATGGCACTAGGCAGGGGATGGTGTGAGGGGAAAAGTCCATTTTCATCTCCCAAGGTCCTGGGCTTTCCTGCAGCTGTTCCTGCGTGGCTGTCTTAGACTGGGAAGAATTCTTGCCTTCTCCTCTGGGAGCCACCTGCCTGCCTGCAGACTCCTTGAGGTCAGAGGTGACCACACCTCTGCTTCTGCCCCACTGGTCCCAGCAGCGCTTTTTCCGCTGCTCAAACAGCAGTGAGGTTTTACACTTTCAATATAGTTGAGACAGGGTGTAAGTTATTGTTTGCATTAAAAAGAATTGTGTTCTCTGTATATTTAAAGAAAGAAAATCTCTAAATTGTAACAAAGTAAAACTTTTTTGAAAATTTGGGGATAAATGAATTGTAAAAAGACATATTTAAAAAAATCTAGATATGATTTCATTTAAAAAAAATGTGTACGTTATGTAACCTAGCAAAATCAAAATTTATTAATTTGAGGGCCCATAAAGGAAGCATACTAATGACTAGGGAGGTGGATGTTGTATCTTCCCAAAGGTAGACTAATGTTTTTGCAATCCTAAAAGTTTACCAATCATTTTAACTTTGTTTCAGATAAATAAATAAATAAAATTACCCTAAAATAAAGAGGCAGGATATGGAATATTTGAAATTTTTACTTCTCATTTCTTATAGTCATTTCACTTTCATTTACTATATATAAATTTACTTCTTGATTTTTGATAGCTTATTATAAAAATAAATGGAATATAAAAAACTGAAAAGTTATGTTTGCTAAAAGTAAGATGGGTTATAACTTCTCTGAAACTGCTTAAATATTATATATATATATATATATATATATATATATATATATAAATATATATCGGTGACAAATAGAAACAGAAGAAACTTATAAAAGAAAATCTTTCAGTGAAGGTACTATGGAGACTTTTCTGGCCTTCAGAGGTTGAGGTTTGTCAGTTTTACAACTATGTCCATGACCAAACCATCTGACTGTTTCTATGCCTACACAAGTCACTTATATCCATTTTCCACCATCTAAGATGAAAAACTTCAACTTTTCTTTTGCTTCCAACAGGAATCTAATTCTAATAATAATAAAGTACTCAGTACTATCAAACCCACTTTTAGTTTCTTGGAAATGAATCTAAGATGACCAACTTACTCTGATTTGCCCAGAACTACTAAAAATCCCAGGTTCTGGGAGCAAACCAGAATGGTTGGTAACCCTGGAATCCCTCATTCTCAGTGGTCTTCCAAGCTTCAATACTCCTGTTTTGTCAATCTCCCTGGTATTGTGCCAGGTATTGTGCCTTTTCCAGACACTCAAGAATTTGGGGGAATACATTTTTGAACATCTCTCTCTCTCTCTGAGTGAAAAATAAAAACACCATTTCCCTAGCAAATTTTGTTTCACCAATTTTTATCTGAGGCATAAAAAACATGGCATTTACTTGACATTTCTATGACTCATCTCCTCCCTAGTGGCTGTGCACAGATTTTCTCTGAGTTGCATCCTGGGAGAAAATGCTTTCTGGTTGCTTAAGTTTGGGGAGCATTTATGCCTATCCTATGGGGATTTCCATTCTTGGCTGGTCAAAGAGTGGGTTCCTCTATCAATAAATCTCAACGAGAAGTCCAGGACACTGGAGAATGTGCACTTTTTGTTATATCAAACTCATCAGTAGATTTTAATAATCTGAATGGCAGACTGAATTCTTAGTTTGGGTCCACACTTCTGTCACCGTTGGACTCAAAGCCCCAGGCCCTGTGTCTGAGTCTCACACTGGGAAAGAACATAATTAGATGATGTCTTATCTGCTTTCTGCTAAGTGAATGTGATGCAGAGCCTGCCCTGCTTCTTTTGAGTTCAGAAAACTTATAACTATGGCTTCTGCCATATTACATGACCTTAATTTTGGAACAAAGGACATAGATCACCTCAGAGAAGTGGTCTATTCCAAGATACTCCTTTAGTCCCAAGTGGAAGTGCAGCATAATGACAGAAACTGCAGACTGACTTCCTGACCATTACCTGTTCCCCCCGGCACACAGCTACGTCACACTTTCCAGTCTCCATTGTAATGAAATATACTTATGTGACTGAGTTACAACCAATAAAATATGAATGGAAGTGATGTCACTTCAGGACTGGTCCATAAAAACCTTCCATTTGCCATCCTCCATGTACTTTAAAATCTCTGGCTTAATGCAGGCGAGCATAGCCATCTTGAAATTCATATGTTGACGATTACAGAATTATAAGATAGAAGCATAGGTCTCTAAACAAATGTTTGAAGGAAAGGTGCCTTGAAACAGGAAAACCCATATTGAATTTTATGAGTGTGAAATGTGGGTTTTCCTGTTTTATTAAGTGAAGTGGGATAGGAATGTTTTTATTTTTTCTTGCTTGTCATTTATATTTTGTTAAGTACTATTTTTTATCTCCCCCAGGTTTATTGAAATATTACTGACATATAATATATGTAAATTTAGGGTACATAATGTAATGATTTGATACACATATATATTGCAAAATGATTATCATGATAAGGTTAGTTAGCACCTTCATCCCCTCACATAGTTACCTTTTATTTTGTATGAGGTGATAAAATTTAAGATCTACTCTCTTAAAACTTTTAAGTATATAATTCAAAAAGTTTAATTATAGTACTTATGCTGTACATTAGATCTTCAGAACTTAATTTTCTTGTAGCTGGAAATTTGTACCCTTTGACTGCTTATCTGCTCAATTTTCTCAAAATGCCAGGCCCTGGTAACCACCATTCTAGTCTCTTGTTCTATGAATTCAACCTTTTATAAATCCTGCATATACTTGGAACATACAGTAATTGTCTTTGTCTGATTTATTTCACTTAGCTAAATGCCCTCAAAGTCATTGTATATTATTGCAAAAAGCAGAATCTTTTTCCTTTTTTTCATGGCTGAATAATATTTTTGTATGTGTGTACCATATTTTCTTTATTCATTCATCTACCGATGGATATTTAGGTTGTTTCCATGTCTTGGCTATTGTAAATAATGCTGCAGTGATCATGGGGGTACAGATATTTTTTCAAGACTGTGTTTTCATTTCCTTTGGAACATATGATAGGTTTAGTTTTAAATTTTTGAAGAAACTTCATGCTGTTTTACATTGTGACTGTACCAGTCAACATTTAAGATGGGGTTCTTTAGCAGTACAAAATGTCTGCAAAGATGAATTAATTTTTCCCTTAGAGTAAAGACTTCAATTTCTTAGAGAAGTTTGTCATCAAGGATAGATTGAAATCCAACCTTCTGTCTAAAATTTTCCAATTGATTTACTCATTCTAGTAAATCATATAATAAACTTGCGTATTTCTCAGGACCACTTAACATAAAATAGTTTTTCTGCCAAAGGCTATGATTCTAATCTCAGTAGGTTCAACAACTTTCTTGACTACCATGTGACATTCCAAGGATTATGCATTCAACCAAGGGTAAGGTAAACTCTTGATGTAATGCAAGGGTGGTGATTTAAGTTTCTAATTCTAATAGTTCAAAAGTCCTAGATGAGCCACCAAATGTAACCCTGAAGACAAATGGATCCTTTTTACACTAGATGGACACAGCTCTGACCTAGGGCATATGACTTCTTGCTCAATTCAGCCCTTGCTTACCCCTAGGCCAAATGCATTTTGTGCTTACACACGGCTATGCCGTGGCTTACTTATATAACTTTCTCACCTTCTTAGGTATCTCTATTCCTGAGTTTAAATAATCTGACTACATTTGCCTCTATTGATTTGCCAGGAATTCTATCTCAAATGCATTGTGATTTTTGTAGTTTCAGTGATTATTTGCAAGAAGTGGTCCCAGGTAGATTATTTTACAAAGTGTAATTTTTTTCCTTTAGTTAACTCCAACTTTGCTTCCTCTATCTGTTGTGGCAATCTCCTCCTAACAATTTTGATAGTTTTATAGCCATCTAAAAGCCCCACTCCTGATATGGAACCCTCCTTGTTAGTCATAATGTTAGAATTTGTAGTCACCTTTATGCATTGCAATTGATTTTTCCTGGAGACAACCTTGAAACCAGAGGATTTTTCAAATGTCCATATTCCCACTCATCTCCAGGAAACTGTAGTAAATAAACTTTTCTCAATCTCTATGAAACAAATAACCATCAAATATGTTTTAGAAAGGTCAGAGAGTTTTCAAATATTTTGAAGAAATCTTATATATTGTAGATGTCCAATAATAATAATAATAATAAAATAATAATAATAATAATAATAATAATAAAAACAGTGAACAAGAGACCTATGGTGTGAATTAAAAATTTAATAGATTTTTTTGATTTATGCCAAGATGGTATGTCAAAAGACCATGGATTTCTGGACTGTGTTACTTTTTTCATGATAAAAAATGCCATTAAATTTGCTACTGAAAATTAAGTAATGAAAAGATTTGGCATATGAAAGAAAATGTTAAAACAGTAGTTTTTCTTCTAGCTGTCACATTTCATTTAAATACCAATTGTCTATAACTGCAAATCTCTCAATTGAAATGTCAACAAAAGGCTGCCTGTGGTGGAGAAAAATGTCTCTAGGGTGAATATGAATATTAATTGCCAGAGCTGTATCAAGAGACCAATGATTAGTTCATTTTTTTATTAGGATTAATGGTATGCACAACATTGGAGAATTTGGCAGAAATAAAGACCCAAGTCTAATGCATCCTCAAGAACATTTTAAGTGTGATATTACTCTGAAAAATTTTTTTCCATTGCTTAAGTATTTCATCACATATACTCCAGCAATTTTCCCACCTCATTCTCAGAGACATTTCCAATTCATCCGGAAGAAGGGGTGAAAGATGAAAGAGGAATAACCACTTTCTCAAGTTGCCCTGCCTTTGTCAGTATATCACAGCCTTAATATCTCAGACACAGGCTATTATGTGTTTAAAAATGTCATAATTTTTTCTTTTTTGACACTGCTTTTGTAGAAGAAAACTACTGAAGTGTTTGAAAATGATCCTGAGAGATCTTAACAAGCTATTTTGTAATTACTATGAGTTACAGAGATACCCAAAGGATAGACTGTTTATACAGAGATACTTGCTTTTTTTTTTTAATAATAAAAACCACTATATTTCTATGAGTTACATATATGGAGAGAATTACATATATATGCATTAAGGATAAATTTTACTTAATATGCTTTTTAAAATAATAAAATAAAAACTATGATATTGTAGAAACAGAAAACTAGTTTTAGAAATTTTACTTTATGGGGGCGTAAAATGAGTAAAGGAGATCCAATATATGGTACTTGAAAGAAACTAGACTTTGGGTGGTAAACACATAATAGAACATACAGATGTCAAATTATAATGTACACCTGAAAATTATATAATTGTATTAATCAATGTTACCCCAATAAACTTAATAAAATTTGTTATGATATAAAGTAATTTACTACTGAGATGAAAATAGTTTCTTGCATTTTTTTAAGAATAAAATGCATTTTAAAAATAATAAAATTTATTTTTATTGAAAAATGAATAATTAATACCCATAACTACAAGGATGATAAATTTTCCCAGTATTTTTTAAATGTATTATCATCAGAAGATTATAATTCCCAGAGTTGGCTGTTGAGGACATTATTTCACATTGGAATATTCTCTTTTCTAAAATAAACATTTTACATCTGCATGAGAAATATATTCTTTAGTACTATCATCTTCTCTAGTCCTACTCTTGCCAGACCCCAATATTTTTGAGTCCATCTTCCTCTGAGCACTGGCCCAAAGAAATGCCCAGCAGAAGTTTTCAGTATAGAAAGAACAATAATTTAATTTAATATTGTATTCGGCCAGTCTGGAGTGAGAAACTAATGCTTGAGACTAGACTCCCCAATGGTGTGTAGGTTACATATTATATAGTGCAAAATCACAAGACATTATGGGTTAGAGAGTTTGAGATCATGCTGGGAGCTGATTGATCAGAGGTAAGGTAAGGATAATAAATCATTTTTTCAGGTCTAGAGTACAATTTTGAGATATGTTCTGGCATCCTTCCATCTGGCCTCTCAGAAAAGTAGTTAAGGGGTCACTTTATCTTAGGGCTCAGGAGCTGAAACAAAGGTCAAGATGTTAATTATCTTTAGCCTGCCAGAGGTCTAGACCTTTTGACCATTTATTAAAGTTGGGCTACAGTCTTCTTCCTTGAGGGTTGCAGATTATTTGGGAGAAAGGCTAGGTCTCTGAAAGGTAGAAATACATAGAAAGATTATTTCTAGAGCTAGTGTTTAAAATTAAATTTAATCAAAGACATAAGAACCATTGGTCTCACTACTCTAACACTAGAAAATAGCAAATTTTGTGAGCTATCAATAGATCAAGACAAAACAAAACCGTCTCTCTGTCTCTCTCCGTTGTCCTGTTGCTCTTTCTCAATGTAGCACCCATAGTGTTTACACCGGACCTACTCTCCAAAACATATGACCCTTAGAGAATCTTTGCTGAATTCTTTCTTCCTTCACACAAAGGGTAATTGGAGCTTTATATATATTGAAAGACCTTTTAGGATACTGTTGTAGTGGGCAGAAAGGTGATCTCCACAGATATCAGATCCTAGTCTCTGGATCTTATATAGTAACATATGCTCTTACAGATGTAATTAATTTAAGGATCTTGAGATGAGATTATCATGGATTATCTGAGTAAGGTTTAGATGCATCACATGTATCAAAAAAATGAGACAGAGGGAGAGTCGATACACACATAGGAGAAAGTTATATGAAATGGAAGCAGAGATTGTAGTGATAAACCATAGGCCAAGGAATATGGACTTCCACCAGAAGCTGAAAGAGGCAAGGAACAGACTCTCCCTTAGAGCTTTGAAGTGGACCAAAGTTTTGCCACCCTAAAACTGCCTTTTGAGATATTGATTTTAAGCTGGTGGTTAAGAAACAAAAGACTCAGAGAGAACTTTTGACACTCCTTTTTTCCTGCCTACCAGATTCAGATGGAAAGCCCTGCTCCAGGAAGGAAATCTTAGGATAGTCAGACTACTGATGGGAATATCATTTAAGAAAACAGTAGCTCTTAAGAATAATAAAATATTTATATTCTTTGACCTAATAATTCTACTTCTGGGAATCTCTCCTAAGAGAATAATTTTAAATAAAGATACTTTTTGCCCAAAGGTAGTCATTACAGCATTATTTGATTAGAATTTTGGAAATAATTTTATGTGTTCCAAAACAGAGAAGTAGCTAGATATAGTATGCTAGAGTCTTTTTTTCTTTTTTAACAGTTGTTGGATGTGGTGTATTAATTAAAAATTTGCATTTGGTAGAACAAAAAGAATAGCTGAGGTAAAATTATGAATATTAGCAAAAAGAAATCAATATAATAATATCAGAAAGAGAATGTAAATGTACTGCAAGGCTTAGCTTTGAGCATAAGTCACTAAGTGTACATGGTAGGTTAAATAAAATTCCCCAAATATGTCTACTTCTTAATGAAAGGAACCCCTGAACATTGCCTTTGTGGCAAAGGGATTTTGCAGATGTAATTAGATTAAGGATTTTGAGATGGGGGATTATCCTGGAACATGCAGGTAAATCGATCTAATGACAAAGGTTTTTTATAAGAGGATGAGATAGAATCAGAATCAGAGAAGAAGATATGTGATGGAAGAAACGAAGATTAAAAGGTGTACTTTGGGGATGAAGAAAGGACCAGGAGTCAAGGAATACAGACAGCCACTAGAAGCTGAAAAAGACAAGAAAATAGATTCTCCTCAAACTGTCCAGAATGAACGAGTTCTACCAATATTTTGACGTTAGCACCATAGAACCAATTTTAGATTTTCGTCTCTCAGAACTGTTAAGATAATTTACTTTTGTGTTTTAAGCCACCAGGTTTGTGCTAATTTGTTATAGCAACAACAGAAAACTAATACAAGTAGACAAACACGAAGATTTTTATTCCTCTAATCAATTTTCCCCTCACACAGAAATACCATGTGATTTATTAAATATGTGTAAAATTATACACGTGCAAGATTTTATTGGAGATAATCAGTGTTCTGATTACAAAATATGTGTGATAATTGTATAGAATATCAGGTAGCACGTAGGAAGTAAGGAATATTGTGTGTAGACGTCCTTGATGAACCGCTAAGAATGTGAACAAGCTAATTCAGGTAGCATAAAGTGCTCTTTTAGGCTCTTTAGATTAGATGTTGAATAAGTAACTTGAAAACAGCAGTCTCTAACCTTTTTTTGGCACCAGGGACTGGTGCTCCTGTGAAAGTCTACTGCCTGATGATCTGAGGTAGAGCTGAGGCAGTGATGCTAGCACTGGGGAGCTGCTGCAAATACAGAAGTTTTGCTCACTAGCTGGCCGCTTACCTCCTGATGTGTGGCCCTGTTCCTAACGGGCCATGAAATGATACCAGTTTATGTCCGAGGTGTTGGGGACCCCTGATTTAAAGTATATAAAAATTTTCATTACTTTCAAGATCTCAAAGTGGAAGCCTAGGAAGTATCTAGATACCAAACACTCGTAAATTGAGTTGTTTACAAACCATGAACAATTAACTATAAAGTGATTATATCAATTATTATTATATTTTATTAAATCATTACTTGACATTAAACGAAAAAGGAGATAAAATTATATGTACAAATAATCTCAACTAAATTATAAATATGTATAGATAAAACACAAAAGGAAGATGTAAATTATTCTCTCTGAAGGATGAAGTTATCAGAGATATTTGCTACTTAATAATAAATTAGCTTTTTGCCAAATTATCTAAAATTAATATGTATTTTATAGTCAAATTATAAATCAATAAAGCACTTAATGACTTAGTTATATTTGTGCAACAAAGTTCTAGAAATATATTTGCTTTATAATTAATAGCTGTATTGAGACAGAAGATAATTGTAGAATTTATTTTATTAAAACTCTTTCAGGAAATCAGCTTTATAGCCACCAATAATGGGTATTTTAGTTCATGTCTACAAAAAGTTGGAACTTCAATCATCTGAAAACAAAGTATACAGCAAAATTTTAAAAATTAAAATGTAATAAATTCCCATTAACAGAAGGTAGTGTCTGTATGTTATATATATATAACATACAACACATACATACATTCATCATATCTGCTTTTGCCCACTGGTCATCATTTCATAGCAAATATCATAAAAATATTCTGCTTATATATCTGCAAGCACCGCCAGTTTTGTTGAACAACATTCTCACAGGAGTAAGTCCCTGGGCTGCCTTTCTCATGCTGTATAACTCAGTTTTTTAGCCCAAGAGTTTGAGATTGAGACTCAGTATACATGAAAATATAAAGTGTACAAACATGTTATACCCTTTAGAGCTATCGAGTACTTCGAAAAACAGATATCATTGACTTATAACAGGGAAAGAATCAAGAGGCAAAGAGAACCTGTGATCAAAGGCTTTTGGGAAGCAAATGAGATGTAACCTATTTACTCCTGCCTTCTCAAGCTGGCCTCTGATTTCTGCTTTAGATGCTCAGAAAGTGGCTTGGAATCCACTGGATAAATACTGCTTTTTCAAGCTGTGAGGGATTCTTGTTGCTTGCATCTAAATAATTTCAGATTGAAACAATTATATTTTGGATAAGAAATGTTAATTTAAAAGGACTATAAAAATAATTTAAAAATAATTCCCTCCTGCAAATAATTTCCTGCCAGCAATCTTGAAAATTCTACATTTTATTTTAACCTATTTTAACAAAAAATTTAATAACGTGCTTAAAGATAACTTGGGGTTTTGTCTGTTAGTTAGTTCTCATTAAGGAAAGTCATAGGTATGTTTTGTGTTTAGTATAATTTAATATATATAAAGCAAATAATGAGATTCTCACCCAGTTTTGGGGGAAGAGGATGAATTTAGAAGTGCTAACATTGATATTATTTTTGAGAATGATTAGTGGTTTTATGTCATAAGAGAAATTTAATCTAATTGAAAAAAATAGTATGTTTTGGACTATTTTAAAGTTATTCTAATACATTTTTATTACATTCTGTTTAAAACTTATCACACGGTTATAACATTTAGAAACTAAAATTGAAAGAATTTATTTGCTTTATAGTGCCCTCTAGTTTTCCTTTTATATCAGCAAATCATGTTCATATAGAAAATTAGTAAAATATATAAAAATATTAGGAATAAATGAAAATCATATATATTCCCTTCACAGAGAGGTAAACATCCTTGACTATCTAATGTATTTGCCATCAGACTTTGTTTCTGTGTGGATTGTGTAATCTTTTTAGTAAATATTGAGGGTATAGAAATAGTTTAAATGATGCTTTTTTTCACTTACTATGCTTATGAATGTTTTCTCTTGTAATTATAATTTTTCTAAATCACATATATCATTAAAAGTTTTTAAAGATTAAATTCTACAAATGCTCCTAATTTTAGACATTTATCTGCTCCAAAACAAGTATTAATGCTGCAATAAATATCATTGCATATGAAAAACCTTCAACACCAGATATTCTGCTTTGAACTGCAGGTTTTTTTTTTTTTTAGCAAGCTTTCTTTTATTAAAAGTTGGGATGTGCATATCAGAATTCTTTCTCTTATATTGTCTAATGCTAGGAAAAATTTATATCAATTTTAGACCACTATTGTATTTAATATTGTTTTGAAAATTATGCAATACTTATCATTTGCAGAATTTGGTATAAGTTTCTACTTATTTTTTGTATTTTAAAATGTTTATGCCTGTATGAATAAGTGTCATATGCTGTCATGTGTACAATTTTAAGGTAGAATTAGTGGAGAGACACAGCATATAAAAAAAGGCTTGGAGCACATTCATTCTAACTACAACCAGAGTTCATGAGTTTATGCATGGGCAAAAAAATGTTAGGGAGTTATTATCAGAATTTATAGGCTTAATGTCACTCTAATGCTAAGCATGTACTCAATACTTGACCATTAATTAGCTAGCCCTCAGGAAAATGAACTGTTCAGAGAAGAAAATAGTAACAGCACAGAAAAATAGAGAAATACTTAACAAATCCCAAGTTTCAAGGCATTTTAAAATGTTAAATGTTACTTGCCAATTGACATTTTAGTTCAAGAACACTGGAAGAACCATTATGCAAACAGATGTTCTGAGGTGGTAACTTTGTAAAAGTTATTAGGTAAGGAGGAAGTCTTTTTTTCAGACTCAAATTGCCTGTTAACATTAATGGACAAATTCAAATAATTTTAGCAATTTTATAGTCTCAAGTGCTCCCTTTCTCTTATAAAATAATTTCCCCACTTAAGTATTATGTTAGTTCTCTATTTGTGGTGCTTTTGATACTAGAAAACATTTTTTTTCTGCCTATTCACTTTTGGAAATTGTTATATCCAATTCTCCGCAAAAGAAGACTTAAAAGAATATTTACAGAGTGTTATTTGAAGTTTGGTGGGTATCAGTGGTATGGGGAGGGAAGGGATACCTCTGTCTAGGCAATATAAACTTTACTCAGACTAATTTTTTGTTATGTGTTCTAGAAACCTAAAGATGTTGCACCTCAGAAATGTCAAATTCAAAAATGGGTTTGTGACTGTAGCCTCGAAACTTGCCAACTTACTCATTTGGTTAATTCCAAAAGAATGTGTTTCAGCCTCATCATAGCCTTTAGTATTTGGATCCCTCTACATTACCATTTATTTAGTCATAAATGACTATCGAATGTCTACTCTACATTAACCACATTCTGGCACTGGGAGGAAGATGTTAAATGAGAAGTATAGATTATTTCCTCAAGGGTATTGTATTTTAGAGAAGAAAAAATTTTAAAAAAGTGTTAAAATTTTTGGTAGACATGAGTGGTATCAAAAAATCTAGCCAAAAAAAAAAATAAATAAATAAAAAAGGAATAGAAAGCGATGAGATATGTGTGGTTTTTTTAAATACTGTATAATAATTAGCTCTTTGCCACAAAGTTGTTACAAAACAAAATAACTTCAAAGTTCTAGTGGTTTATAACAAAAAATATGTATAGGCTGTTTGGAATTTGATGGTCTAGAATGGGCTCAGCTAGACTTGGCTTCATGCTTCAGATTGGGGCCACTTTTCCATGTTTTTCAGTCTCCTTAAATCAGCAGCTCACACATATGCATTTTTTTTTATGCCAAAAGGTAAGAATACAAAAGGAAGACCAATTGAGCAATCACATTTCAAGCCTTTGTTTTTGTCAGGTTGGCTAATATCCCTTTGGTCAAACAAAGTCATGTGGTCAGACTCAAAATCAAGGAGCAAAGAAATACACTCTGCCCACAGTTAGGCCATGTCAAGTTGTAGGTATATAAAATTAATACAGTAAAGAATTGAGACCAATTAGTCAATCTACCACTTTGAGTGAAAGGAGAATAATTTTTTGACATTTTACACACGACTTGAATTGGGTGAATGAACAAGGGTTGTGAAAAACTGCAAGCAGAACATGTCATACCGTGGAAACATCAACCGTAAAGACTTAGAAGTCAGGACAAATTAAGACAGTAATTCTACTGGTGTAGTAGGGTGGAGTGAGTGATAGAAAGGGTTCTAGAAGATAAAATGAATAATTGTTCAATGTCAAAATCATTGCAAACCTTGAAATACCTGAAAAAAAGAATGGATTTTATTCTAAGTGTATTGGAAAGCCTTTGGAAAGTTCTGAGCAGGAAGTAGATGTGATAAAGTTTCTGTTTCTAAAAGGTCACATATAGCTAGGTGGAGAATAGACAGTAGAGGCCCAAAAATGGAAAGAGAAGTTAAGAGGTTTTTGAGAAAATATTAGGGAGAGAAGATAATGACTCATACTGGAATATCGATGGTAAAGGTGATAAGAATTATAGTTCTTGATACATATTGCTTGAATTCCCATTGTAATACGATGATAATTTGGACTAGAGATGGGGAGAAAAATAAAAGACTCAAAGATCACTGCTGAATTTTTAGTCTGAACAGCTTGGAAATTGGTGTGACACTTAATAAATGGGAAAAAACTGAAGGAGGAATGATGTTGGTGGCAAGAGTCTAAAATTTGTTTTACACAGCATAAGTCTGAGATGTTTTTGGACATCAAAATAGATTTTAAGTGTTGGGAGAGTGAGAACAATAGAAATTGGTGCTAAAGATATAAATTTGGGAACTATCAGAAAATAGAAGGTATTTAAAGCCTTAAGATTTGGTAAGATCACTTGAGAATAAGGAAAGAGAAGTTAATAATTTAGCTCTGGGTGCTTTCAAAATTATCATTCAAAAAGAGGTGACAGAGAAGAGTGATACTGAAGAGTAGTGGTTGGTAAGGTATGTGGCTCCAAAGGTGTGTGGTGTTCTGGAACCCAAGTAAAAAAAAAAAATCAAGAAAGAGGGAGTGATTAACATGTGTTAAAAGCTGCTGAAGGTCGAGGAAAATGAAGACTGAGAATTACTGATGTATGATGAGATGGAAATCCTGAGTGATTTTCACAGAAAAAAAAATGTCTCTGAGCAAATAGGGATAAAACCTTTAAAACCTTATTGAAACAAATTAAAAATATCTTATAAATTTTCTATCTCAGTCTTGTATAGCCCTTCCTTCTACTTCCTCAGTAAACTTGCTCCATCAATTATCTCTTTTTTCTGTATTCTGTATCTTCAAAATCATGCTTCTCACTGGCTCTTTTCCATAAACATTTAAATATCCTCAGTTACTTTTCTTCATAAACGCAATACTTTTCCCATCTTTCACCATCACAGTGGTCGTATTTCTTTAAAGGATTGTCTCCACTCATTATAGCCGTATTTTACCTTCTATTTTCTGTTTAGATTTCTATAGTCTGGAACCCACTTTTATCTCCACTCCATTAAAACTTCCTTGTGATGGTAACTAGCAACTTTACTAAATATCAAGGCACTTTGGAGATCTAATTTTATCCACCCCCAGCACTTAGCATTGTTGAACAATTACTCTTTCTGAAATCTTTGTTGGTTTTTGTGACATCACGCTGTTTGTTTTACTTCTGTCTTTCTGACTGTTCTAAGTAAACATCATAGTTGGCTATTTTCTCTTTTTTATGTCACAGTGGTGTTTCATGGGGTTCTATTGAGTTTTTATTCTTTTGTTCCTTTGCATTCTATAACTGTGTGACCTCATTCATTACCATGACTTTAATTATTATCTTCATTCTGATAAATAATAGATGTATCTACCCAAACATATATATCATATCCAACAGTCTTCTGGATATCTCCACTTGGCTGTTCCTCTGAGAAGTTAAGCTCAACACTTAAATCTGCCTCTCTTCCAAGATCCTCTTTGTCAGTGCCTGGGGCCAACATGCATCCAAATGCCAAATAAGGAAAATTGGAATAAAAATGCTCCCTTTGTTTGCTCTCACACCTCATCAACCAAGTCCTATTGATTCTATAACACCCTTAAATCTCCTGATTCATTTAATTCCATCCCTCCTCCGCTGTGGGTCTACCCATGTTCAAGAATGCTACCCCCTCTCTTTTGGATTTCTTCAACATCTGTCTGACTCAGTTTCTTGCTTCAGTCTCAACTCTTCCATTTATCTATCATGCAAATATAATGCCATTACTCTGTTTCAACCTTTTAAATGTCTTTGATTTTTCCTCCCTGGTAGATATTAAACCTTTTTGGGCTTTGTACATACTAATTTTTTGATGTACCTTTCCCCATCAAGTCTTATTCTTCCAGAATCTAGCTACACCCTACTTATTTTTGAGGTTTCATCTAAGATGTCATTACTTTTTGGCTATTTCTCACTGCTTAAATTCTGACTTTTTCCTTTATAGCACTTATATTCAATAACATAACCCATATATGATTAATTTCTTTAGTCCATATATATACAGATGAAGCTATATTGACATTAAAACACATTTGTTGTTTTTGCCCAACACCTATACTCATTGAAATTCTCTTGCCCATCCTCCTGTCATATTTCTGAAAACCCTCAAAATGAGTGCAATAGTCAGCAAATATTTTTCTGAAGGCCCATGATGAGGCCAGGGAATACTTGAGAATTTAGGAACAGACAAGTGAAGAATATGGAATACCCACAGGATTATAAGGTATTCAGTAAACCTATAAATGTAATTTCAGGTACAGGTAAATGCTAAAAGCAGTCAAACTAGAAAATCTGGCAGACTAACAGGAATCCAAAGAGAGCAAAGGAGAGGGTGTCAATTTAGTTTAAAAAATTGTGAAATAAGGCATGAATGGTGAGGAGAAGGCAACTATATAATGATTTATAAGCCATAAGAATATACTAGGCATGAGAACAAGCTTGCATATTTGAAGGCAGAAAGAGACTCTCGTGACAGCAGTATCAATCAGAGGAATAAAAAGAGTTCAGACAGGTGTCCGGGGCTGCGTCATGCAGGGCCTTACAGGCATGAATGGAGTTTGGATTTTATTCCAGTTGCAGTGGAAAGTTATTGAGGGTGTCGAGCCAGGCAGTGACCTAGCTTGATCATTAGTTCACTAATTTATATGAGGTAAGAGGACTCATATGTTCTCACAAATTGACCTCTATTATTTAGTCAACAAATAAAATTCTACATCTCTCATAGCCTCCGAAATGAAATAGCTAAATGACAAATCTTGAAATTTTTTGATTGCTTCTTAAAAACTGACTCTGCTGTATCATTATGTTAATAGGCTCTCTGCCTTCTAGGAGTAAACAAAAGATTATGACACAGAGAACCTCACCCTGTCTCAGTATTAATCTAGTGCTCCTTCACTAGCCTTAATCTCTTTGAAGCTGGGACTGTGATTTATTCGTCATTCTATCCCCAGACCTAGTACAGTATCTGATTAGAACTCAATGACTGTTTGTTGAAAGGAGAAGAATCTATGGAGGCAGAATAGAGAATTATTCCACGTGATGGAGAAGGGTACTTCAATAGAATATAAAGTGTTCTCTTCATACTATGTTTGGTTCTTCATGGAGTCTACCTATATGCCCCAGTGGCCATCACCCATTTTCCTTAAAGAGTGGTTCACAGCTCACTGCAATCTCCTGACATTCAGGACAAACTGCCATGTTTCCTTGAAAGATATGAGCTTTTATTCCTTGAGCTACAACTAGGTGAGTATTTACCATAGCTTGTATTTACTTAGCTCCCAATGCAGGGGGCAAAAAACTGAAGTTATTCTAGAGATTGGATTGCAAAGGCATATGTTTCTTTCATTTGCAATTGGAAATGCAGATGACAGGATCTAGAGTTCTAAAGATAGGATGGTGATTGACAGTAATGAATAACAGTTTGGAAAAGAGAAATATATTGCTAGAGTCACAAAATCTCTGATGCCCCAAACATTTTCCCTCTTTTAAAAATTGAACTTTTTGTATTATCCCCCATTTTTTTTTTGTCAGAAGAGTTGTAGCTGCGATCCTTAGCTCAGTTTCTTTTGCATTTATGCTCTTAAAAAAACAAAAATGCGAAATACAAAAGCTCTAAATTTATATGTTCAGATGAAAGGCTGAAATCTCAAACACAAAGAGGTATTGACAGCTCTGACAGATCCATCTCTGGTTTTAACAGTCAAAGTTGGTTGCATGGAAACACTAACAGTCAAAAATAACTCCCTTTGTTACAAAAAAATAATGAGGAGGAGGTGAATTGAAAGGCTTTGAGATCCAAGCGAGTATTACAAAAATTATTCTACAGTTTGGACCTGACATTTTGTCTATTAATTTTCATTCTAAAATTTTCAAAATGAGTTTCAGAGAAATTTCCTTGAGAAGTTATTAATTTAAGTTTAGAAAGAAAATTGACTTTCTCACCATGGCTTCTTGAAAAGTTTAATTTAATTTTTCTGACTATGCTTGAAACCCTGAGTCTTAATTCTAGCACTGCCTTTCTAAGTCAGTCAGAGTTTCTTTTCAGTTCTGTTTTCCCAATTCTGCTTCCATCATTGTCATATAGAGAGCATGCCTGCAAAGATCTCATGATTTTCAGTGATACTGAATGCCATAATTTTGTAAAAACAAGAAATAAGATGGCTAAATACTTAAAGGCAATTACTAAGATTTAGAAAATCAACTCGGAATGATAGTTCTGTGAAACCATTGAATTAGCTGCTTAGGAAAGATTTTAAAAAATAGGTTGTTTAATAAAATTTATTATGTTCTACAGAGATTTACTGACAGTTTAGAGCAAGCCTTATTTCTCAAAAGTTTGACTTGTTTGAAATAATGAACATTTTCACGGTTTAAGAAGGAATGACATTCAGCAGGACTCATTTTCTCATGGTTATAAATAACTGTTTATTAAAATTTACCATTTCACAAAATCTATTTCTTTTCTACCTACAAAGCTCGGCCTGAAAAGCACTCATCTCTTATTAATATTCATTAGAATTATTTAGTTCTCTAACTTTTTTTTTTTTTGTTTCTTTTCTATTCTTCAAGCATACTGTAGTACCTTGGGGGAACTAAGAGTCATTAATTTTTTGAGAGATCTTTGAGATTCAAGCTGCTTTGTGCACTCTTACCAAACTAATTCTCTGAGATTTTTTTAATCTGGCTTAAACTGAGCTTCCTCTAATAGAAGACAACAGTCTAATTGATAACATTTGGTTATTGAGTTAGTATTTCAGAGAGTAAATAAAACCTAGGGCCATATAACTTCTACCCAGGCCCTCATCATTACAAAAAGGCACGTTTTTTTCATAGTTTTCTAAGTTGATTTTAGAATGT
This sequence comes from Cynopterus sphinx, assembly GCA_030015415.1. NCBI lineage: Eukaryota > Metazoa > Chordata > Mammalia > Chiroptera > Pteropodidae > Cynopterus > Cynopterus sphinx. The sequence goes on along the minus strand of CM057386.1, from coordinate 101,625,621 downwards.
GGCAACATACTGTGGTATAAATTTTTAATTAATCCATATAAATCTGTAATTTTTATTCAACTATATTGATAAAGCATTAGGCTTACTAGACCTAACCCTTGCAGGACTCCTAAAGTAGCATAAATCATGGTAGTAAGACAGAATCATTTGACCAGAAAAATAGATTTTTCTTGATTGCTGGGTATATCCCATATCATGGGAATCATACTTACTAAAGAAAAGGGAGGCTTCATGAAGATTTTATAAGACACCAAATTATATTGATTTCCCTAATATTCTTCTTTTAATTTTATCTCCCCTATGAATATAAAAACCGGTTATGAATGTATGATATGGCATGTGTAAAAAGGAAGGACTCAGAATAGTACCAAGGGAAATCACTGGCTGTTACAACCTGACTGCATGTGCTACTACTGCAAACAGACAGGTGGAGTATCATTCTGCCCATAAGAACATGACTTAGAGTTTGGACTGGTTTTGAACTCCGGCTTTACCATAGACCAGTTGGGTGACCTTGGGAAAATAACTACTTTTCTCTGTGCCACAGGTTTCTGGTTAGTAAAATAAGGGATATTTATACAGTCTACCTTGTTAGGTTTAATGTGGATTAAATCAGTTAATACACATTTAAAACACAACAGTGCCTAGTTCGTATTAATCCTCTCTTCTTCCTATTTGTTATTCATTATTGATCCTTATGACATTTTTTATCATAATTTTTTTGCATTAATATCGATTCTTTAAAATTTTTTATTATAATATTATTTATTTGTTATTAGTGAGTTCTTTGGCCCTTCCTTAAATTTTGCACCCAAAGTCAGTGCCTCACTCATTCTAATCTTATCTTACTCTGTCCATAAATTATTGCCATTATTGACTTCCTTGATGCCAGTGATCAAATTTGAAAAGTTCTTTTTTGTTTTAATTATTACAATGGTAAAATATGTAGTACATGTAAAAAATTTATTTTGAAAAGATATGTATCTTCATGACTTAACACAAAGCAAATAAATGCTCATGTAACTATCACTCAGATCATCAAAAAATAGAACACTGCCAGCATCTCATCACCCTCCACAACCAATAACAATCCCTTTCTCCTTCCAATAGGTTGACTCCTCTCAATTGCTTCCTTGATTTGTTTGATCAATGTCCATCAAAGCATGCATTCTCAAAAATTATCATTTACTCTTGCCTATTTTTAAAATTTATAAAAATAGAACTATGCCCATAAATTATGTATTTTTTATGGCTTCTTTTACTCAACTTTTGGATTTGTTCATGTCATTGTGCATAACTATAGTTTGTCAATTTTCTTACTTAAATGTATAAATATATCACAGTTATCTATTCTACAGTTTATGAGTTTATTTTCAGTTTTTGGCTATTATTAACAAGCTGCTAAAACCCTTATACAAATGTCTGGAGACACGTATGGTACATGTACTGCATTTGCATTGGGTATGTGCTTGAGAACAGAATGTTAATGATGATTTTCCATATACAACTTGGTAATTCAAACAGTTTACCTGCAGGTTATTTTGTATTTTTTATGTATCAAGTATGTCAACTGTGATTATGTGAATAACATGATTAAAATTGTGATTAATAATGTTATATTTCTATTTTTCAAATATTTCAACATTTTATTATTTATTTCCTTATTGCAATAAGACTACCACTTCCGACACTATGTTAAATAGAAACGTTGGTGTTTTATTCCCAATTTCACAAGAAAAACTTTTGGCATTTTGTGATTAGAGGAGTTGTTGCTCTAAATTTTATGTCATGGCCATTTGTCAGATTAAGTAAGATATTTAATATTATAAATATTCACACATTCATCAAAGACTACTTTATGTTATCAAGTAATTTTTCTACATCTATTGAGATGTTCATATACTTTTTCTCTTTTATTTGCTTAATGTGGTAAATTATATCAACGATTTTCTAATGTTAAACCAAATTTATTATCCTGGACTCAACTAAAATTAGACATAGATATATTATTAGGATGGTTTCCTTTTTTTTAAATGTCTGCAACACCTGGTCTTCCTAGGTGGTCTCCTATTCAAGTACTAACCAGGTTCGACCCTGCTTAGCTTCCAAGATCAGATGAGATCGGGCATGTTCAGGCTGGCCTGGCCGTAGACCTATTTTTTTTACATATTGTTGGGATAGTTTCCTATTTTTTCTTTTGGATTTTTGCATCTATATTTATGAAATGATTGAGTAGCTTGTAATTTTACTTTCTTGTGACATTCCTGTCTGGTTTTATATCAAAGCTATCATGAACATAAAAAATATATATTTGAATAATAATTTTTAATCTATTTTGTGGGAAATTTTGTGTTAATATCAACATTCAGTTATTCTTAAATATCTGGTAAAATTCACCAGAGAATATGTCTAAGCTTTGAGTTTTTTCTTTGAGAAACTTTAAATTATGGATTTAATTTCTTTACTAGACTATTCATATTTTCTAGATCTCCTTTTATTAATTTTGATCATTTGTATTTTTCTAAAGGTTTGTCCATTTCCTATAATTTTGTTTATACTTTTTTCCATTATAAGAGGATGGACTGTGGGCCCCTAAAATTATGTCCAAATTCTTACCCTACTACCTGAGAATGTAATCTTATTTAGAAAAAGGTTCTTTGCAGAAGTAAGTAAAGGATCTTGAGATGAGACCAACCTGGATGAACTCTAGATTCAATAAATACCCTTATAAGAAAAGGTGAAAACACAGAACAGGAGAACCACAGTGGGAAGTCATGGGAAAATGGAGGCCGAGGATGGAGTTATGCAGCTGCTCAAGGTTCAAGGAACACCAAAGATTGCCAACACAATAGTCAACAGAAGCTGGGAGATAGTCATGGAAATTTGTCTTCCTCAGAGCCTTTAAAAAGAGCCCCACTTTGCTAACAACTTTATTTAAAACGGACCTCCAAAACAGTAATATAATAAATTTCCATTGTTTTAAGCCACGCAGTTTGTGTTAATTTGTTATGGTAGGCCTGGGAAATGAATAGTCATCAATTCACTCATAATATTCTCTTGTATTTTTAATATCTACAGGAGATGCAATTATGTCATTTTTTTCTTGACACCTGTTATATCTCTCTCATTCCTTCTTACCTCATTTTTTTTTTATACTTGGTTGGTCTTATTAAGGGTTTATTCATTTTATTATTCTTTTTAAAGAACACATATTTAGCTCTGCTGATCTTCTCTATATACATTTTGTAGATTCTGAATTTCCTGCATTTTTTTTACTCTTTCCTGCCTTCTACACTTTCCATTTTGTCACTTATTCTTTTTATTACTTGCTCAAAATGGACATCTAGTTCTCATTCCTTTTGTGTATGCTCTTATAATTTTCAATCTCGTTTCATGCACAATTTTTATTCAGCATCATCAGCTTAAGAGCTTTAAATTTTTTGCTGAAATTTCTTTTTTGACTCATGGGTTATTTACAAGTACATTTTAAAAATTCTGAACATATAAGCATTTTCTAGTGATATTTTAATGTTGATATGAGCATAATTGTATTGTGACCAGAGAATGAATTCTGTATTATTTTAGTGCTCAAATATTTGATTTATTTTATAGTTCAGCAAATGAAAAAATTTTAAACTATTATATGTTTCATTTTGAAAAGACTTTTATTCTGCAGTTTTGTGTGCACTATACTATACATGTCCAATTATGGTAGTTGTATTATTAGTCAAATCTATATTTTTATGTATAGATTTTGCTTTGTCCATTTACTTAATCATTGAGAAGTATGTGGATTTATCTATTTTTTTCTCAAACAGCTGTATAAATTTTTGCTTTATATAGTTCAAAGATATATTATTAGGTGCATTCAAATTTGACATTATCTATTCTTTGTTCATTATAACTTTTTCTTCATTATGTATCACCCATCTTTATCTCTTAGAATATTTTTTTTGCTTTAGAGCTAATTTTGTCTGGTATGAATATTGTCATGCCTGCTTTATTTGGTTGATACTACAAAATATATATCTTTTAAAAAATTGTTGTACTTTTTATTTTTTGTATCATTATAGTTAAAATTTGTGTTTTATGAACAGCATATAGTTGAGTTATATATTTTTTATTTAGTCTGACTTTATCTTTTAAATAGAACATCATTCTTTTTATATTTAATAAAATTACTACTATTTTTGATTTTAACATCTTAGTTATTTCTATTTATACTATTTGGGTTCCTTTACTCTCCTTTTTTGAATTCTTTTAGATTGAATTGAAAACAATTCTTTTTCTTCCTCTTTTAGCTTGAATGATATGAACTACTAAGTTTCTTTTGTGGTCTCAAAAAAAGTTATTCTTTACTTACTGTACTAGTTGTTATTTTTGCTATATGACACCAAGATTTTAGAATACTTTTTAAAATGTATTTTAAAGCCACTTAAAAAATGTATTTAATTATTTCTATATTTTAAAACTACACAAGCATTATTAAGTTTTATATAATCAGTATCCACTAAAATATTCACATATGCTTACCTTTTATGTTCCTTGATTTTGTTTCTGCAGTTCTCTTATCCTATCTAGTGACTTCCAGAACTTCTTTTTCACTGTAATTAGACTCATGATTAAGTTTCCACATTTTGCATTTCTAAAAATGTCCTTATTTTACCTTCATTTTTGTAAGATATTTATAGGTAGGAATAGAATTCTATGTTGTCAGTTATTTTCTTTCAACATTTTAAAGATGTTATTTCATTGCCTTTTAGCTTACATTTTTCTGTATAAAAGTCAATATGTCACAGTCAATACTTTTTTTCAAGGTAGCCTCTCTTATTTTCTCTTGCTATATTTAGACTTTTTTTTGTCTTCTGTTTTCAGTGGTTTTACTGGTTGGTATGTCTTTCAGTGGTTTTTTATAAGAGTTCTGTGTAAATTTTTTATACTTTTTGAAGCAATGGCTTGATGACATTCTTCAGATTTAAAAAGTTATTATTATCTTTTAAAGTATTATCTGTCTTTTGAGAACTTCAATTATATATCTAATAAACATATTCTCAGTCATCTTGTACCCTATCATTTATATTTTTCAGCCTTTTCTCTGAGCTTCAGTCTGAATAGGTTTTTTATTTTTTTCTTATCTCTGGCTTTTCCTAATCTGCTATAAAATGAGTTATACTTCAAATGAGTTCTTAGTTTCAGTTATTTTGCTATTCTAGTTCTAAGATTCCCATTTTTTGGAAAGTATTTTGTTCTCCAAAATTCTCAATTTCATCTTTTATGTCCTTGTACATAGTATAATTTTCTTAAAATCAATATCTAATATCTCTAATCTAAGAGGCTTTGAGGATTTCTTTTTGTTTTCTATTGTTTCTGTTTCTGCTGGTTCATGTTGTCTTCTGTCTTAATTGCCTGGATATTTTAAACCTTGTCTTCAAACTACATTTGTAAACACTTGATAGAAATAATCTGTCACCTAGAATATTATTTTCATCCAGAGAAGATTTATATTTTATTATTATTAATACTTCGCTCATAAATCAGGGAAATAGCTTTTCAGAATTATCTTAATACTATTTCTGGATTTAATATTACATGAGGATGAGCTGCAGGACCTGTGGAAGCCTATTTTAGATTTACCCTTCACTCCCAGGTACAACCTTTCGGTGAGGAATATTCATAAAGTCAATTTTCTTTTGGAAGGGCCTGTACTTCAAAACTCTATTCTAGTGCATGAAGACTGTCATAAGTTTAACTCAGCCTAATCTTCAGGTGCCCCTTCTAAGATGACAGATAACCTCAAAAACAGAGAAGTTGATAACCTGCACCTCTACTCTCATTTGGATTATGGCCTACTAATCCTCATTATTTTATTAGTTCTAAAATACAGTCTTTTATGAATATTTTGTCTAGCTTTTATTATTGTCTCTGTTTAAAGAATTGGTACTACCACATCTGATATTACTAGAAGTGGAATTACTTGTCATTTATAAACTCATTATAGGAGATAAGAAAAAAATATCTATAGTTTAAAGCCACTAATACTGAATCCAGTTTATTGTGGCATGTTTGTTTAACAGAAGTATTCTAATTCAATTAGGAAAGCCTCTTCACAAACATAAAACCATCCAAAATTATCCAATCTTAAAGAGTTCAAGCAAATATTGAGAAAAATGTAATTCATTTAAAGTTGTTTTATCCAAGTTCACTTTCTGTTCTATTTCAATTTTTCTATTATTACCATTATAACTCATATCAAGGGCCTGTCACTATGCTAGGTATTAGAGATACAATATGTCCACATGAGCAAGATTGACAGGGTCTTTGCTCTAATGAAGCTTAGAAAGAAATGGGTAAAACACCTAGGATTAAATGAGATAATCTGTGAAAATTGTTTAGCATGGTTTCTGGCATATAACACATATTCAAACACTGTTTTATTAATGCACACAGTCATTTTCAAAAGCCTGTAGTTTCTTGTTCCCTATGAGATTATCTACTACTAGGTGAATTTATGCGGGTAAGCATTGGTGTGCAAATAGATTAGGCAGGCAGTAGGGGGGCTTGATAGGTGGTCATATGTTTTGATTGTATAATTTTATTAACTTTTCTACTTGGTTCAGAATATAGAGGGATATTTTGATACGTGTATTGAGAGGCAGACATTTTTCTTTTGCCTCAGGGTCCATTATGGCTCTGTGCAGCACTTAAATGGATGGATGATAGACACAGAAATAAAGATATTTGTGTAAGTACTAAATTTTCAATGAATGAGGGATTTGCTGGGACATAAAAAGATGATAATGACAAGAATGGGTATAGTAGCTACATGCTATCTGGAGAAGGGAAGTTTCTCCTTTTAGAAAGATAGTGAGAAATAAGGACACGAAAAATTCTCCCAGGCTCTGAGGTACCAAAGAAAATATTGCCCTTCCTTAGACTGTGTAAGAAAAGAGGTCATCAATTAATGGCCAATCCTCAGGAAAGCACAAAGGTGAGAGGAACACAGAAAGGAGGCTGAGAATTTTGCTAAGAAGAGATAACATTTTCACAGTTCTACTGCGGCATCACTTATGTGTAGTTTTTAAGAAAAACGAAAACAAATTAGTTCTTGTTTCCTTCCAAAGTATGTATGATATTCTGGACCAGAAACAACTATGTTACCTCTTTTTCTTGATTTTAATAAAATTATTCTCTTGCCACTATTACATGTTGATCCTAGACTATTTAAATTAATCATTTAACTTTACATTCAGAATTAGCAACAACAACAACAACAAAAAAAAAACAGATCACATAAAAAGTATTGCTCACTGCCCAGAGATGAATCAACTGATGTGATTTTTTGTTTAGATTTTTAGGGAAAAGTTGCGTGTTTCTAACTGAATGTGGGATAATTGTGTTACTAGGACTAGACATTGCATATGTATGCGTCTCCACCTATATGTATCTGGGAAGAAGTGTGTGAGTGTGTGTGTGTGTTTGCACTGAAATATGCAATCAAAAGGAGACACATATTTTGGTCAGCTAATATCTTTTTCTGCAATTTTCTGACAACAGTGTCTACTCCCTGGGCAATTCCACCCCACCTTCAGCCCTGGAGACTTCTGGTGAGGCTGCCAGTCACTGTACTGAGCCACTGAGGCCACAAGAGATTGGTTTGGTTCAGTAAAAGTGCCCCATTCTCCTGATCACAAAGATTGATTGGGGGATAAATGTATGACTTTAGCCAGGCCAATAAGGGTCCATCCTTATGATTTTTATATACAAACATTGGGAAAGAGCAGTTCTCTGTTTCTTCTGAGGTCTGATCTTGATTAATCTGAATGAACCTGGGCTATCTATAGCTGTGCCCATAACTTTTCCCTCCACGTGAAAAATGTCTTTGTCTGGTAAGAGAGGATGAAGCAAATACATAGATAAGAACAGAACTGAAAAATGGAGAAAGTACTGGTAATATTATTCATATTCCCAGATTCAAAGACATCTAAAACTATCCATTTCTCTTTAAGAGTCAGAATAGACAAAAGTGAATTGAGATTTTTGATAAATGGTGTTCTTGTTCAAATTTTTAAAGACTGAATAGGAAAAAAATAACCCAGCAAGGAATAATGTCAAGAGCAGTGAGCTGAGAGTCAGGGCGCTGGCTTCTAGTTCAGGCTCTTCAATAATAATTCATGTAAACATGGACAAATCACTTAAGCTTTCTGATTCTCAGTTCTTCCCTATGTAAAATGGCAAAATTAGCTTCAACTATTTCTAAGATCTTTAAAACTCTAAATGTGCATGTCTCAGACACTTCAAAATTAATTGCACTTTGAGATGTGTCCTACCTGTGAACAGGTGCTAAATAATTATTTTTCTTGTAACATTTTATTTTTTTCTTTTCCTTTCTTGGCTTCAGGTTTTCTGTTAAAAAGTGTGAAGCTGCTGGATGAATCCAGCAGAATGTAAATGTAATCAAGGACTAAATCAAAAATGACTGTAGTCCACAATATCTCCAAAGCAAAAACAAAATTATATATCCTAATCTGAACCAGCTGAAGTAACTGCTGATTTTTATAGTTCCAATGAAATAGTGAATTGTCAGAATTGATTGTCTCTGCAGATTATAACGCTGAACACTTATGTACACAGAGAAACAACAGCCCCTACAACGAATTTAGAGATTTATGAAGTTTAGAATTTAGAATGTCCCTGTTTGTCCTTTCAGTGAGGTCTCATCCCTCTCAATATATCTTTCTGAGTCCCCTCTCAAGCTCATGGAAATTAAATTTATTATCAGGGCCAATTAGGATAAATCGTAGTGGCTACGCGAAATGTTGTGTTGGAAAGGATTTTGAGACTGTATCCAGGCTTGTGAGAGAGTGTGCTATGACAAATGAGCATTGTCTCAAAGGGCACAGTCATTGAAAGCATGGCTTTTGTGACTGTGATGGGTATGTGTCCGCCAATTGCTAACTTATTTTCGTATTCCAAATGCTGTTTTCCTTTTAATAGCAAACCTTCAAATTCAATGTCTAAATGATAAGATTGAGCCTTTGATTTGTATATAACATGCTTCCCTACTGAGAGATACATTCTGGGACTACTTTCCACATTATTCTTTATATCCAACCATCTAACCTACTTACTGACCATGCCAAGACAGCATGAATTTATATTCCCCATGTCTTTCTTAACTCCAATTTGTTCCCCGCATGAAATACCACTTATATTATTTTGAAATTCTATTCTAAACTTAGAGCCCATGACTTCTGTGTGGGATGGAAAGTTGACAAAACACATACTTTTTTTCTTAATGCAAATCTTACATGCACTGGCTTTCAGGTAGTTAGGCTGACAACTGTTGGGGGTGTGTAAGATAGAAAATAAATCCTGTTAAATAAAAGAGTAAGAAGTGAGGAAAGGGGAATAGATCTGTTTTGTTAAATGAAATTTTAGAGACAGAGCAAATAGTTCTGCTTTGTTTTGAAGGAGAGTAAGAATAAAAATAAGGAATTTAAAATGAAAGTGACTATATGCAAAGAGGTCAAGAAAAGCTGACAATCTGTCTGTTGTGACAACATTTAATAATATTTGAATTAATTATAATATTCTAAATGGAAAACTCTGACTTCAAATGAATAATAAATAGCAAAACCAGACACGGCTCTAAGGTGAAATGTGATTTTCATGAGGATGGGAATATTTAACATTTATACAGCAGTTCATACCCTCAAAGTCATATATAAGTGACAACTGTAAAATACATCTTTAATTTTAATTGAAGAAATGCTCTGAAGGGGTACATTCAAGAGATATAATACACTCTCCTCCCCAAATAAAATGAGATAGAGAACATTTGGATAGACAAATGCTTAAGAACTGCTTATAAAAAAAAAATTAAATACTCTGATAGCCAATCATTTGCAATGATTTTATTCTTAGTAGGTACGTTTTTGTTATTTATTTACATGAATATTCATGGTATATAGGAACTTGTGTTTAGACATATAGAGTAATCCATATTCTGAATGCAAAAGGATTGATTTATAAATATGCACTATAATCCTTAGACACTACTCTGAATACAAACCTTTTAGATCACACATTTTCTCAGAAATTGTCATTTTTGTACTGCTTTTTCCATATTCTTACTTTGATTAAACTTTAGCTAAAATGTTTCTTGAAGGCCATACATGCCCAGAGATTTCAGTTCAACTAGCTATTCTCTGCTCCAATGCTCAATCTATTAACATGGCTATGGAGAACTCAAAAATAATCTTATAGTTGATATTTCAGTCTTAGTAATAGAATTTTAGTATGATGTCATTGGCAGCCCCAATTCTACTCCTTTGCAATTAGATATGGCCAAGAATCAAATTCTCAGCATGGAATAGTAACAAGCAGCAGTGCTACATGTTACTCTCAGGCCTGACCCATACAGTCTTGCAAGCCTTTCCCCTTTTTGCTGGCTGCAATGGTATTGATAAAAACAATTTTCAAAGTCACATAAAGATGGCAGAGTTGTCATTATCCTGGATTTCTAAAAGACCCTGTAGAGAATAGCTGCCCACTAACCTGAAATGCCTCCCTGGATGTAAGTTTTTATTTTGCTTGAGAGGTGTATTTAGAGGTCTTTTTGTTTTCACCCCTTTTATTACCCTAGCTAATTTAAATCTAGATTTGCTACAATAAACTGATGTTTCCTAAGGCCACCTGGCTTCTCAGTAGAACTCTGCAATTCTTTAAAAGCTGCCTCTCTTGTTGCCTCTTCAGCTTTTTGAAACCTTTAGAACTCTCTTAAAAATGTCATCCTAATCTCTAGTTCTTTGTTTCTCAGCAGATCACATTGACTCATAGAGAAAATAATGCCATTAGACATGAATTCCTTTAATTTCCCCTTTCACAACTCAAAGATGATCCATATTTGTCCTAATCTTATTTTTACTTTATTAATAATTTTATTTATCTTTAAAAGTACTCTGCTCAAGAGCTCTAACTTTTCTTTCATCTGCTTAAAGCTTTCTCTATATTTCTTATTTTTTCTCTCTCCTGCATCATTAATCTCTCCTCCCTTATAACTGTTTTACTCCATACCCTCCTCTAATTCTTAATCCAGTTTATTCCTTTGCTTTACATATATGATTCCTTGAAGTGTATTTTAGATTTTTTTCTTCATTTTATGATCTTTCACTTACTCCACATTCTGTAATCTGGTTTCTATTTTTAGAGCTTCTTTGAAATTGTCTAAAGGAAACTGTGATGGTCATATTGGTATAGAATCCAGTATTTTCAAAAGTTAAATTTGATAATTTTATATTCATGCTTAAAATACTTCAATGTCATCTTAAATGAGAGTTAAGTCCAAACACCTTCCTATGCCTTAAAGATACTTAACTATCTGGCTCTTCTTTATTTCTTTTTTTTTCCTCTTCTGTAGTTTCCTTCCAAACACCCTATGACAAAAACCTAATTGAACTATTTAAAGGTAATTATGCTTAAACTTCTATAATTTTTTCTGAGTTTTTTTTCTATTTGGGAAGTATGTTCTCAATCACTGATTATTTAAATAATTTCTTATACTTCAAGACCCAATTTCAGCATTTCCTTTTCTCTTAAAGCCATTCCTGTTGCATTAAACTCCTTTTCTGCCATCCAGTGCATATGTTTACTCCACTCTTGAATTTATCACACCATATTATAATGTTAGGTATATCTTTTTTACTTTCCTAGTATGAGCTCCTTGAAGATATAACCTTTATTCTTTGTATCACTAGAGTCTAGCCTAATGCCAAAGGAGCTAATATATAGCAATGAAATTAATGGAATTGAGTATGTTATTTTCTTATTTTTAAGTAAGTTCACAAACTTAGTGACTCCAGCTGGCATTCAGTAATGATAAACCATATATAACAGATTATATCATTGATAATACAAAACATCAAAATATAAAGAATAAGATGATGACATTGTGAAATTTTTTTAAATTAGCAAATAGAAATACAATTTATTTAAAAAAAATTGTATATAAGAACTGACCAGATATTTTATATTTTATAAGAAAGGTGTTTATACTTTTACAAGAAAATAGGAAAAGTGAAAATGATAAACTGCTTTTGAATAATATGCAGGACTATAAACCGAAGGGCTACAGAGCAGAAAGCAGTAATTAAATTATGGACTCCACGGGGGCCACCTACTACAGGATATTGCAGATCCTTATAAAGAGCACAGTGGTAGTGAACAGAGAAGCTAGCTCTCTGGAAAACGGTATCCGTTGCCTTTGTTAATTGAAGACTGGATTGACGTAGGCAAATTTCTGAGAGAATGTTTGACAATGTCAAATGTGTGTGAGGGAAGAAGCCTGATATTGGAGACTCAACTATTCATGAGTCAGAGTTAAAGAGAGGAAAGTTTTTAATTGCACTGGAATGCCTTCTGTCATTTGAAGCGAGCTGGATTACACAGTTTCTAAATAATCACATGATAAACCAAACTTATGGAATGACTTTCAACTTTTGGTTAAAAAATGGGCACAGAGAATTTTGAAAAAGTAATGAGGATAGAACAAGGTTTTCTATGACACAGATAGAACACAAAACAATTGAAAATGAAGTCAGCAGTGCTGAGATGAAATAAGATTAATGAACTAATAGTTCAATTGAAGCTTTTCTTATGAGTCTGAGGACTAAGTTATCATGTGAGCTTCAGAAGAAGTTTTAAGCCAGGTGGTGAGATTTCAATGTTAAATGAAAACAAATATAATTAAATGGACCCCAAGTTCACTTTCAGTGTTTCTAGTTTCTTCTATAGTTCTTCATTCTAAGGTTTAAAAAAGCAAATTTTTTTTTCTGTATCATTTTGTTTTATACCAAGTTTTTCTTTACCTACAAAGCTAAAAGTAAAGCATTTCTCTTTTGTGTATTTCTCCTGGTAAATTACTTCAATAGATGCAGTGAAACAGTAGCTTACATTTTGTTAGTTCAAATATTAAACTTCTCTGTATCATTCCAATTTTAGTATATGTGCTGCCGAAGAGAGCACCCAAATATAAAACTTTCTTACATCATGACACTTTGTCTTCAACTTTTCCCAGATTATTCTGCTCAGTTATTTATTTTCGTCTCCTATTAAAATTATCATGAACACTTAAGCTCACATAAAAGTTATGCCTATTATTATTTCAAGATCCAAGTAAGGGGCACTTTCCATCTTGATTAGATATTCCATAAATTTACTTGCACTCTAAGTGTATAATATCATACAATTTAAAAAATTATTTTTAGTTACCACCAATGCATGTATAGGCTATTTAAATATAAACTATTTCTGTAAACTAACAAATAGGAGATCTTGAGAAGTAACCCCAAAACTTCACTTTCTTTCAGATATCTCACATCCTTGAGAAAGAGACTGGTGGTAAGTAGCTATTTACTCCCAATTATATCTCTTCTCATTCATTCGATTAAAAATATATTAGTACTAAACAAGATGATGTAGTACGGTCTTAAAATAATTCAAAAATATTTTGCTTTATTTTATAATTTTTTTGATGAAAATCAAAAATCATAACTTCTCTGGTTGCTTACTGAATTTTTTACAATCTGAAATTAAATGTGGATGAAAATATCTTGTTCAGAGCCAAATGTAGTATACATCTTATTGATTGTTAGTTTATGATAATAGTTGACAAAATAGCAAGACAAAAGAAATTGCTCTAAGGAAGAATATTTTTGTCAACTAACATGAATATTTATAACATTTATTGAAAATGACAAGGAGTGCTGGCCAGTATAATTTGTACAGAAAGCTTGAACTAAATTAAATATTTAACAGGAAAATAAACTTTCATGGTTTACCATTGACTTACATCGACTCAGTCAATTAATAACAAGAGGAATATTCGGTTTGTATGCATACAATTATTCCCGTATACAAAACCAGAATAAGCCTACCTGTGCTCATCTTACAGGAATGGAAAACGTGAGAGTACATCAGAAGCTATTACTGAGAAACGAGACCTATCATTTTTGGGTCATCTTGAAAGAGCCCAGTGAACTGGAAAGGTCTCTTTAAAGTGATGACAAAATGACCTCTTAAAAATAAAGACAACAAAATGAAGAAAGACAAATTTATTGTTTGTAAGGTTTTATTCTTCGAGTGACCTGAGGTGCATACATTTCGAAAAATCTTAGTTGCTTGGTTTTGGAAAGCTTCACAGAGTTCCGCCTGAAACTCAAAGATATATCTCATGACTTGGACTTAAAATAATTTGAAAGTTCTAAGTTTTGAATATAAGAAATATACTGATTTTTTAATGTCTAATAATATTCACCCACCCAGCCAACAGATGCATTTGAAAAACTTCTTACCCTGCAAACATGTTTATTGGCTAGTGTATTTCTTAAGTCTTCTTTTTCCTTCTAGCATGTATAATTGAAATTAGTGATTGGGAACTTGACAGTAACCTCAAACATTGAGAATTTAGTATTCTTGCTCTATAGTCTTATTTCAACTTTTATTAAATAAGAGTTCGAGATTGTGTGTGTTTTCCCCCCTCTGAGTTAGCTAATTTTATTTAGGCCCTGACTCATGTAAATTCATGATGAGTTAAGGAATTGTTAATTCTTCATTCAATTATAAAAACTATGAGTTTCTGACGAATAGAGATGGAAAACCATTATCTTTTCTTAAAATTGAAAGTACTTTGGTGATAATGAATGGAGATGCCTTTGAGGGCCAGCTGAGAAGAGTTCTGCTTTTTCTCACCTGAGAAAGTAGACAGGGACCAAGTGCTCCGAGAGGTGCTGTGAGGAGTTTGAATTTTTCCCTCTGCTTGTGGACCTCATTTATAAGGATCCTCTTTACCTGAAAATGGCAGCATCGGCAGCAAAGTTTCACCCATTAAGAAAGGTATCAGACTTGTAGTCAAAAACCTCTTAGCCCAGGCTCAGGTGTATTAAATTGTATCATCTGGAATTATTTCCTTTTTGTATGAATTAAGATTGTTTACTTAGTAATCTCTTCAGCTGATATATGAACGCTTCTTACTTTGCAAGGAATTTGGGCAGCAAATACATAGCTGCTATCATAGCAGAGGTCATTTTCTGTAGAAATAGCTATTGCAGCACTCTCCACGGTTTGAATATTAAAGCAACATACGTGACTTTACTTTGTGCTCTCTAAAGTACCATACAAATTCAAGAGGTTCGACAACCAAACGCAGCAAATTGAGGCTAAAAGTTTAAACTACAAACATTTGTTAGGGTCAGTATCAGAATGAAATAAAAGATAAGTGTAGTCAGACCTTGATTATTCACAGATTGGCTAGAATTTGTGATTATCAATGCCCTTTGATTCCTCTTCTTCTTCCAATTGCCAACTATTGAATATTTCCCTGCTCATTAACACCTGGCTAGGAGTGGGAAGGTGAAATGCTAATCAGCCAATTTGGCTAATTGTTAGCATCTATGATCATTTTTATTTTATCTCATTTTTTTTTTCAAAGTAGAAGTAGAGAAAAACTGAAATTTTTTGCTATATTTTGGGCTGTGGATTTCTAAACTTTGTGTCACCCTCCCTTTCTTTAACTTAAATAAATTTAGATATTTTGTTTTTAGTTAAATATTAAAGTGAATAGAAGTTGACGTTATCTATTTCTTATTGGCCAGTGTTTGGAAAATCTTAAACCCCTACAAGGAAGCTACAGGATTTAATAGTTGCAACTTTAAGTGTAGCCCTATATAAATAACTATACTTGCTAAGTAGATTTAGATTAATAGGGAATCAAGTTGAAGAAAATGACTTACAGCTTCCCACCCCTTTGCCTCTGGTAGACATTACAGGACCCTCCCCATACCAAATAAGGGGAAGAGAAATGCTCTGAGAAATAAGGGCACTAAGAATAAATCTGAGCTATCATGGATAAGATTACTTTCAACTCTTTATTTCACGTTTTCTGACATAGACCCCCAAGACCTGTAATTATCTTAGAAAAACTGCGGGGGCTTAAACAGTACATTTTACTTTCTTATTTATTTACTTATTGTTGCCTATCTCTCTTTGGGGCAGGAGAGCAAATACATGCGCTTGTGTGTGTTCCCCTTGAGTGCCAAAAAAAAAAAAAAAAAAAAAAAATAGTGCTGAGAGTCCTGCGGAGATGAGGCTATTTTTATTCGAAGCTGATACTTTTGCCTGAGCCACAAGTGCTGCTTTGGAAAGGGCTCAGGTTGTTTCCAGGGGGAGAACTCTGCAGAGAAGAGACAAAGTTCAGCAAGACAACAAAGAAGCAGCAGAAACAGCCAGGAAAACGAAGAGCCCTCACGTTTTCACACAGAACCCCCCATCAGAGTTCTCCAATCCTAAAGTATTCTGCAGAGGACCACTTGACGGGAACTTTTGCCTGCCTCTTCCTTTCTCCAACCACCATGACTGAGATCACTGCTGAAGGTATTGCTACCATTTTCCCAATAGTATCAACTAGAAAACAAAAAAGTTGGAAATTGACGGTGATATTCACAGTCAATGTGACAACTCTACGTGCTGTTTTTAGATAATTGTCTTGATCAGTGATTCTATATGGGATCAGAGAAGTGGATTTGGGAGCAGAGAGGCTGGCAGATCTGTGTATTGGGGGAGTGAGAAGAGGTTTCTCTGAAATTTTGCATGTGGAAACTTCTTTGCTATGCCAAATGCTCCACTAGTTACTAGTGTCACCCACACCTCTATAAATAGCTATGGTCATGTAACATTATGGCTGATATCTTACCTAGCAAAAATTACAAGGCTTGTAAGAATGAAGACTATGATGAATTTTAAATGATGCATTTCATGCTTAAACTTAGAAAAAATGATTTCAAGCATTTTTGCCTAATGATATTTTAAAATGGAGATCTTATTTTTTTTCCTTTACAACTAGAGTATATAAATACACAAACATATAGGATTCATATACAATATAAGATATGTGTTCTCACAATTTTAAAATATATTTTACTATTGGTGGATATTTGGAGACAAGGTTTAGAATTGCACAAAATCACTATAAATATGATTTTTATAATAAAGCAATTTAAAAGTGGCCAAATTCTGATTTTTTACACAATAACATCTCTTTCCCCCCTAAATAATGAATTCAATCTTTATATTAAAATAAGTATTTTTTATTTCAGAATTTATTCTGAAGAAGTACATTCCCTAAGTAAAGCATATAATTTTCATTATTTGACCATGGTAGCTAATGTTTTACATATGCATATATTTACATGTATTACATATAATTATATATGTTTCTTAAAATAAAAAGACCCTTTAAAACAACTAAAGTGTATTGAATAAAGACATAATCTGGTTCTAGCTGGGGTAAAAATTTGGGAGGTGGATCTAAACTTTGCTTCTGACAGCTGTAAGAAAATCAGACAGGTGGTGCTCTTGACAGCTTCCAAGTTGAATGCTGTGCTGGTTTGTTTTTAATCAGACAACTGAAAAATAGAATGTGTGATTTTGGCTCTGCAAGTAGACATTAGTATGGATACATAGTGATTTCAGAGTTGGAGATTTTCTATATTTATAAGGAGAAATGTCTTATTTGTACCTTCCATTGAGAAATTTAGTCTATTACCCCAAACTAACAAAAAACAATTACTGAGAGATTTCTATGTATATCAGGCATTTTGCTCAGGATGTTATGTGTGTTTACTTATTTAAAACTCACACAATTCAATTAAGTTAGCATTATTACCCCCATTTTGCAGAAATAGAAACTGTATCTCAGATGTTCAGTGACTTGCTCAAGACCACAGCATTTCCAAGATTAGAAGCTAGCCCCTTAAATCTAATTTGTGTGTGGTTTTTTTCTTTTCTGTAAGAAGATATCAGGTTTACTCTTCACCAGTTTTAGTTGAGAATTTGCTAACTAAATATAAATAGCATTTTTCCTATTCCTTAGATATTCTGAGTCATATGGCCTTTATTTTGTCTTAAAGAGCACCATCTATAAAAACTGCTTGCTTAGACCTGCACAAGTTATTAAGATACTTACGAATATATTTCCCTACCTCTGCACAGGGCGTGGACTGCCAGCTGACTCCTGAGGTCACTTGGCCAAAACATGTTTGACTTGTCTGTAGATTATGCTCTGTAGAGTTTTACATTTAATTCAAAAAATTTTTACAGAAGAATTCCTGAATATAAATTAGAACTTTAGTTTTTGTACTCTCTTCATGGAAAAGTTTAAAGTGTTCTTGGAAGACTTTCTGGAGTCACTCAAAAAAAATTGAATTAGTAATAAATTAAAAATGTAAAAATTCCACCTAGTTCCTGGGTGATGGTCATTTTCTACTCTCCTAACAGTTCATAGCCTTGTCATCAGAACATCAATGATGTGTTTTTATCCTTTCAGAAATGTTATATTAATTATACTTCTCAAATAAAAATCAAACTGCCTACTTAAATGAGCTTAACTTTAAATTTAGTACCATAGTCATTCTCAAGATAAAGTCTTTTACATGCTGCTCCATTTTGCACTTTTCATTGTCTTCATGATTCTCACTTTAAAAAAAATAAATTTATTTATTTAAATTAGTTTCAGGTATACAGTACATTGGTTTAACATCTATAATATTCATAAAACGATCCCCCCAATTGCTCCTCCATCCCATGGCCCTCCACTTAGCCATCATAATAATGCTAACTGTATTCCCTCTGCCATGCTCCTCGTGCCCAACTCTCAACTACTAATTTGTACTTCTCTAACCCTTTGCCTCATTCTTCCAGCCTTCCAACGCCCTCCCCTCTGTTTGTCACCAAATTGTCCACTATACTTGTAAGTCTGTTTTTGATTAGTTCTTTTTGTTCCTTAGATACTACATATAAGTGAAATCATATGGTATTTATCTTTCTCTTCTGACTTGTTTCACTCAGTATAACAAACTCAAGGTCCATCAATGTCATTGCAATGATAGGATTTCACTTTTTTTTTAATGGCTGAGTAATATTCCATTGTCTATATAAACCATAATTTCTTTAACCAATCGTCTGTTGATGGGCATTTAGATTGCTTCCATATCTTGGCTATTGTAAATTGTGCTGTATTGAATATTGGAGTGCATAGATCTTTACTCTTCCCAGATTACTTACTTTTCCCACCCATGTATCACAAAGCAAGCAGACACCTTGTAGCACTGAAGAGCTAGAATAGCTCCTTAGAGAGTTCTAGTCTACTGTCCTCAACTCAGTTTTTGGAAAATTGAGGCTCACACAGGTTATATGACTTTCCCATAGTCACTGATAATGAGAGGAGGTCTGAGGATGTAATTCAACTCTCCTGTGGCTTATCCTAGTGCTCATTCAACCATAATTCAGAGCATGTCTCCCATTATACCAAGTTTTCCACATACATTTCCACCGCATGTTTTAAGCTGGAATTCCTCATCTGACAAAAGAAAGGAGGCAATGCAAGATGTGGAATTGTTTATCAGGTACAGAGCAATAGATTAACTAGAATTAGAACAAAGTTGAACCCCAAACGATTTTAGGGAAACAACACCTTTTGATTCTGGCCGTGATAAATTAAAATAATTATGATGACATAAGAATAACAATTTATATTTATTCAGAAGACATTAAAGGTCAAGCACTGTGTTATAGTTGTTATATGATCATTTAATCCTCAGGACAACCTAATAAAATAGATACCTTATTATTGCTATTTATAGACTAGGAACATGAGGTTTGGAAAGGTTAGAAATTTGCCTGAATTCACACAGCTGTATATGGTTTAGCCAAGATTTACACCTTCATCTCTGATTCCAAAGTCATGTTGAATACTTCTTATTGCTACGTGAGACCAACATTCAGCCTAGTATTAATTCAGAGGTTGATGGGGGCCTATACTAGGCCCCTATTATTGTCTGGCCCATGCTACATTGGGTAGGTTACAGCCAGCCACAGACTGATCAGTGACAAATAACACTAGGTTTAAGACCATAAATAGCCTTCTACCTTTTCTTTTCCAGAGGACTCACTTATTTCTAGACAAATGCTAAAGTTTGCTTTCCCTTCTGAGGTTCATATGAACTTTCAGCTACCAATTTCAGCATCTATTTGACAGAATATATCACTATACAAATATACCTTTTGAGTAATTGATAATAAAATTAATTTTAGTTAATTTTAATAGCTTTTAGAGAAGATGAAGACTTTTTAAAAGTCGATAAAATATATAATCTTTTTATATTGCCAATTAATTAATATACAGTCAAATTATGTACAGAATTCTTTCCCTACTATCAGTTCAACCACATTTCACTGCTTCTGTTACAAACCTGCAAGGGGAATAATTTCAAAATTTAAAGCAAAAATGGTCTTTTTTTTTTTACACAATGCACTATGACAGAATCTATAACACATAAGTACACTCTGTTGCTCTAAAAAATAAGAAAAAAAATTCACAGCCAGACTACTTATTAACTATGTACACAAGTTATATCACCTAGAGCAACAGATAGTAAAATCAAGAGAAGAAAGAGAACCAACCTGTATATCAGTGTTTGTCTTTCCAAAGCCAAGAGCAGCTATTCTGGCCTAAGTGGAGATGAGCTGTAGATGGAAAGAGGAGGAAACACCAGGTTCAAGATCTAATTACTTCTGGGTTGTGTTCTCCTGTTCAAGAAAAGCAATAAACCACATATAGAATATCATTTGTAGTTTTAAGAACAGATTTTAAAATTGACACCAATAAGCCAGTATATTTAGAGGAGGACCATGATGATGAGGGGCATAGTTAAATGAAAAGACTTGTGCACAAGTTGTTTAAATACAATATTGAATTTTTTAATCTTAATTTTTTTATGTAGCATAGAGGGAAATACAGAGGCCCTTGGATGAAAGTCTAGAAAAAATAAAAAGAAAAATTGTTGGCAAAATATAAGGCAAAACCTAACCAACCATTAAAATGATGGATAGAACTAACTTTTCTGACAAATAAATAAAGAGAGAGATAAAGAAACGAAGAAAAACAATGAAAGAAACACAGTCTTCAATTTTCAAGAAATAGAAGGATGAGGAATATGCTACAAACTATACCATAACACAAAGTCAGCAAAATCCAAGCTATGAGAACCTCTATAGTACAAACAACACAGTTTCTTCAAATAAGTTACTAGGAATAAAAAGATGCCAAGGAAGCCTATAGCTTAAAAGAAATGTAAAAACAGAACAACCATCATGTGTACAATTATTAGATTGTGATTCAAACAACTTTAAAAAGTTCTGATGAAATAATTAGAAATTTGACACACTCTGGATGTTAGATAATATTAAATTTACTTATTTTTAGTGGAATAATCATATCATGGTTATGCTTTAAAACTATTATTTGGAGATAAATATATATAGATGAAATAATAGAATATTTAAAATTTGCTTCTAAATAACATGCTAGGTGGGATGTAGATGAAGTGTGGTAGTATAGGATGAGCCATGAGTTGATCATATTGGGAATGGTGATGAGTACATGGGGTTTCGTTATAATATTCTGTCTTCTTTTGTGAATATTCAAGCCTCTCTTTAATAAAGAGTTAGGGAAAAAAAACAAAGCTGATGTTTTTAGTAAAGTATATGATTTTAAGTTATTTTTTATAATATATGTGGGTCAGTCAGTGAATCTACTTATTTATTTGTAAATGCAAATTCCTCTCTAAATTGAATGATCTGTTGTTATTGAAATGGAAACAAAACATGTATCTATTAGACAGCAAGGTCCAGAAATTTATATTACATTTATAATAGCAGACAAGAAAATAATGATTTTTAAATATATTAATTTTAATGTGGGAATCTGGAGGTTAATTTCATATTGTTTCTCAAAGTGACATTATTAGTGACATTAGAGACATTAATTGGTAGCAGATCATTTTTGAGATGGTCCATGTGAAAACCCCAGATGTTAAAAATCTAAGGAGTCAATGTGATGCAAGGAAAAATAGTTCTAAAAAATGCTACGGACAGGAACTTCATGTACACATATTGACAGAGTATTAAGTGTTAAGGTCTTGCATGAATATCTTTTTTAAATGTCACAGAAGTTCTGAAAGACTGGAAACAAAAATCTGATCAGTCTGACTCTAAAATTTCTTGATCTTCTGTACTGCTCAAATTGAATTTAGAAAAAGATAAGAAAAGCAGATTTTGAACATGATTGCGTTCTATAGTTCATTGAAAATAAGAGAAAAAGTAGTGCAGAGCTGAGAAAAAGCAGCATTAAAATAATTAAAAGCAGTGTGATAGACTAGAAAGTCTGTGACATTTCAAGTCAGAAATCTGAGTTCAAGCATTAGCTCCACTACTTAACCAATTGTGGTCAGGGAAGATAAGGGGCCCTCTGGGGTGGGGGTGGGGGGGTCATAACTAGTGGATAAGTCAATTAATTATGAATAGTACAACAGAAATTTTTTCACCTTTTTACAAGATCATGCTAGTTGGCAAATTAAGTTTCTTTTTTTTTAATTGTGCAAAGCATCCATGATACAAAATCTTCTATGAAATTGAAAGTGAATATCTTTGCAGTATTGGTCCTCAATGGGTTTCAGTAAAAAGCTTTTTATTGCGTCTTTTGTGGCCTGCACGAGTTACTATTTCCCCTTCCCCCACACAAACACCTTAAGCACACAGTACCCATGGAAAATGTTTTGTCTGTCAGCTTAAATGCTTCTTAATTTTTTCTTATTTATTTTTAGTCATCATTGTGACTATAATTTAAAAATCATGCTACTTTTAAAATGCAAAATGAATTCAGGCTATTCAGCTACTCCAAGGGCTTGGGGATGCTTAGAGACTTAAAATCTCCAATGCTGTTTGCATTAATTTTTAATCAGTTAACAATATTTAATATGAGAAAAACATAAAATGGTACAACTAAGCAATTTTAAAATCATCTACATTGACCTTTGGGTTGAATATATCAATTTGAAAAGAGAATGCATAGATGGTTAAGATTTTCTAGTTCAGCTTTTAGTTTTACAGTTACAGAGTTTTCCACTAAAAAAAAAAAACCCTTTGGAGACATGCTTAATATATTTAAAAAATGCATGTTTTCTTAAGTAACATAATTCGAAAAGGGCAAATTAGAGGAAAACCTTTATCTGTTAACTGTGTTAATATCACACAATAATTTCAAGGTTTTGGAGGTTAGGTTCAGTTCAAATTAAAGTTCTAGGAAAATCTGTCGAAGTTAAGTTTTTTGGTTCCTCAATTCCCATTTTCTCGCGATAATGAGTGCCACGCATAGTTTCTGATAGGAAATACTTATTTGAAGGTCACCTAAATATGTATTGCCCCAAGTGAGGGTTATTCAGAAATAGATGAACTAACTTCCTGGTCTGAAATTATAGTACTTTCTGCCTTCAAAGGAAGTTAAAAAGAATGTTGTTGGCATATGTGTAATGAATAAAGTTCTCTCTGTAAAAATTATGCTCTCTAAACATCAAACCTCTCTATATCTCTGTGCTAAAGCAAGCTGTCAAAGGCGCACAGCATTTGTGATTTTGATATGTAAACGAGCTGTTTGTAAACGAGCTTTGGTATGTAAACGAGCTGTTTCTTCATAAACAACAGAGTCCATTTCACTTATAATGTACTTTTAAATATTACATTTGAGTATACATGGTTTAGATGTTTTCTAATTTGGTATCTGTAGCAGGGGCAGGGGCATGTGGTCTTCACTTAAACAATTTAAATATAATTTTCTAACCTAAGAGAAGAAAGATAATTTATATTCAGCAACCTGCTTTTTACAGGGGAAACTTGGCTTCATTTAGGTAGCATGAGGCTACAGCTCATTGTGATAGACTGGTTTTATTTTCATCACTCATTTGCTGCATCATTCTCCTCTCTCTGATGTGGGTCACTAAAATGTTGAGAAAACAAAAGAAAAAAAAAGTGCTTTTAATGTTTAAAACTTCTTTTAAAAGGGTCCTTGTATATAGTTGAGTGTGTGGATGTGAGAGAATCAGTTTCCACTTATGTTTCAAAATACATTTTTAACAAGGTTTCCCTGGAAAATTTATTTTGCCTTTTGAAATAAAATCATCATGTAATTAAGAGAATTTTCTGTGGTAGACATTTTATATAATGTCAAGACAAAAATAGTAAATATAAAGTGATACTTCTTTGACATTCAATTCTGGAGCTATTATTTTTATCGCTGGTTATTCTTATTTACTTATGTATAATGGCCTCAGGGAATAAGAGTATAGCATAAAATCTGTGCTACATAGTGTGGTAAAACGCCAAACTTATGAATTCAAAACCCACAGACGTATTAGGTGTTGCACTTAGAGAAAAGCAAACAAAATATATCCATTTGAAATATAATAAAATTTTGCACTCTATGATATTAACTACCAACCTATAAGTAGATTTATAAAGTACTAGGTCATGTTAGAAGTTCAGTTATAGACAATACTTTATCACCTATTATATGCCAGGCTGAGTGCCCTAAAATGGGGATATGAAGATAAATAATACAAGTTCCCTGACTTTGATATAGTAGATTGAAAAACAAGCCAAAAAAATGCATAAAATAGTCAGGAAAATGAAGATGGATAGATTTAAAAAATATTACTTCAGTTGGATTTATGAATGATGGGTATTTAATTTAGTTGAATAAAGTCATTTTGTCATTCATAAATCTTATGATTAGTGAACACATTGAAACGTGCTGATAACTTTAGAATTATAAAGAGTGCTCAATTCTTGACTCTGATAATTTGCAATATACATGCATTGGTGGGAAAGTGAAACAGCTTGCCAAAGCTTAAGGTGGTCAAGAGCAAGTATGATCAACATACAGATGAAGGAATAAGAGGTAGGTGGGCGTGAGAATTAGTGGTCAGTCTATGGTGCTAGGATGACTAAGGTAAAGAGTTACCTGGCTAAGAAATTGGGTAAAAATCCTGATTCAAATAGTCTATTTTTGTTAAGGAATCCAATTATTATTGTATTAAAAAGGTTGGATGTCTTATGTTCTTGATTTATTATGAGCTAGTTGTTTCTTATGACCTCTAGTTTTATTCCCTTCTATGTGAGAGTTCTCCCATTATTTATATTTTAATTACTGCTTTTCATGACCAAATACTCTGAGTTTAGTTGGTATTAATGGAGCTCTATTTCCAATTAATAAAGAAATGATGAAATAATACTGTTAAATAGTTACTCACTAAATAAGTTTCTTCAGGTTAAAAATGAGAAATCATCTGTTAGATAAAAACTAATTCTATGGTCAGTGTTCTAAGTCCTGTGAGAACTAGTGTTACAAGCCAGTGGTCTGGTCAGGACGTCCTATAATGGCAGTGTATTAAGCATTGGAACAAGGCAAGAGGATTTTCTAGATGATAAAGAGCTTCATCAAGAAGAAGCTTAAAAGACATGGTATTAGTCTAAGGTTCAGAAGATATAATCAAGAAGTAACTAGAACAGGAATAACTAGCAATAAGTCAGCAGAATCCTCTAGACACTTTGTACATAGTGACTGGAAGAGAAGTGATTAAAAAAATAGTTTCACAATTGCCAGAAGACCCAGTTTAACTACTTGGTTTCTGTCCAGTCTCTGGATTTGAAATGCCTGTATGTCTTATCTAGAATGAATGACTCATTATGGCCATCATCTAGCCTGGGGCCCTGCTCTAAATACCCAGGTGTTTTAGAACATGGTACCTTATCTTTGTCCCATCATTCTGTCATTCACCTGAAGATGGAGAGGGGCAAAACTGCTGATGCCCTGAAAGATATTTATTGACTTAATAAACACATACTTGTATATATGTTGAGTATTTTTTTTTTGCCAGTAACTGTGTTAAGTCTGAGAATGATATGTGAATTGCATGTGTGTGTGTGTGTGTGTGTGTGTGTGTGTGTGTGTGTGTGTGTATAAATGTTGTCCTCAGGAAGAAATGAAATAATTGTATAAATAGCTATACTATACAAGGCTGTTTCCTAAGAAGTTCCAAGCTTCCTGAAACAAGAGCAGATAAAATTATATTGTAAAAGATGTGAGATAGATTTTTTGGTTTCATATCAATCAAGTCTAAAGTAGACAACATTTACACATAGGAAACAACTAAAAATGAATTAATAACAAATAAATCAAGTGCTATGAGATATGATTATCAGAGAAATTTGAGCAGGAAAATAGATGAGGTTGGTTGATCAGAGATTCTTATAAATAAGTTAAAATTGAGGGATATTTCTGAATGAAAGGACAGGTCATAATGAAAAAGCAAAACATTACATTTTGTCAATAGCCTTAGATCCTAAAAATTCTAGGTTAATTTATTTAACAAAAAATAATTAAATATATTTTTACTAAATTAATATCTTGCTTTCATGCTTTATGTTAGGTAATCAGAGTTGGAGGAAACACATTCTACTGGCCTTCGGGGCAAGAGAATTTGTCCAGTATCATAGGATAATTAGCATACAATAACACCCCTTACCATAATTTTGATTCCAGAAACAATCTCATGTGTTTTCCTATAGGGATGCTAAACTACACTGTGGTTAACAATCAACAAGAACCTAAGACAAAGGTGACCATAGGCGCTAATGGTTTTGAAGGAGGTAGGATCAAATATTCAACTACAAGAAACTTCTGGCTTAGTTATCTTCTAATTTTATAGAGAAGATTCTTTTTAGGTAATGATAGGAGATGTAGACTGGTGGAAAGGTCTTTTTAATATCCTCTAGTTAGTTACCAACTAAGAGTATACCAACTAAGAGTTAGCATACCAACTATTAGAACGTTATTTGGAATAGAATAAAATTCTTACTGAAATATAACTATATTTGGCTGCCTTGATTTGCTACTTAAAATTCTACAGTAGAAAGAAAAAAGGACATTGATTTTAAAAAAGTGTGGGGCAAAGAGATTTACAAGCTAAATGGAATGACATGATTCCCTTTTGAGAAAAATCGGTGAAAGGGTATGGTTTATTTTCTGTGTCCTTGAGCTAATGAGTTGATAAGTGACAGCATAATTTGAGGAGACACAGGTGGAAGCAGCCCTGATGGGTAACTGAAAGACAGGACTTTGAAAAATTGCCTCATGTCGTTTTACAGAAGCTAAGTAATAAACTTGAAGGTGGATTACATTCCCTTTCTTGATAGTCACCCTATGTTGTGACACTTTGAACTCTACATGTCTACTTAGAGTACCTCCAGTGTTTTTTAAAAAAAATTTTTCTATCACTACCAAAATCACAAATGTGTTTTCCAATTATGTAGGAACTCAGTTAAAATTAAGTTGTTAGGTAACACTGACCTACCTAGAAGCCAAAATGCACACGAACTCTCTAAGTAAAAAATGAATTAGATAACTGTGACAATTTTTGAATAATACTGTCCTACTTGGTTTTCAAGAGACTAGCCATCTTATCAGTTCACTGTTAAAAGAAATATTATGAGTCACACAGTTTTTAAAATGTTTGAAATTTTTTCTTTAAAATTCTTTTGGTAAAATATTGGCACCAAAAGCTGCATAAGTCATTTATGTTTATTTATCATTTACTAAACAGTAATAGAGTTGACATCCACAAAATCAACACCCAGGTTAGGAAACAATATATCCATCACCTTTGAAGCATATTCTCATCTGCCCATCCACCAACTGACACGCACTTTGGTTTTGCTTCCCAATTGAAACATCTCTTTCTCCAACTTTTTCCTCACCAGGAACAACTATTCTGACTTTTTGGATAATCTTGCTTTGTTTATGACTTCCACTTTTACTAATAATATAGCTTAGTTCTATTAAGTTTGTTCTTTATATAAATATAACCACAAAGCTTGTATTATTCTATGTCTTGCTGAATTAATTTAACACAATAAGATGCACCTACTTTGTTGTATGTAGCTGTGGTTTGTTGCTGTAAAGTGTTGCATTGTATGGGGGTCATAATTTATTTATTTACTGGAATTTTTTTAATTGGGAGGCTATTATAACCATACTGCTATGGTCATTTCTCTTATTTTTAGTTTAATGTTCTATGGTTCTATCATCAATGTATATTTATTTCATGGCATTATACTTTATGAAAAGAATAGTAAAGACTGCTTAGAGATACAGAAGTAATCCCCAATATGTAGTGACCCCATCTGAAACTGTATAGGTAGCAGCTCGAAAATTAACATTTACACCTGGCACAACCTGGTATAAAAAAGATTATTCAATAAATATTTATTAAGTGTCATGCTTCTTCATTGCCAATCATTGTGCTTGGAGCTACGCCAATATCAACAACAAAAAAAAAAAAACAACAACAACCTTGTTTTCACAGTTTATGTTAATATAGAAAACATCTCTGATGACTAGAATCTTCATCCTTAACAGATTACGGATCTTGTTCTCCTTACTGGTACTAGTGAGTATGAGCAAATCCTTACTGATTAGAATCCCTTTTTCTAGGATTCCTGGTAATTCTTATTCAATAGTCTATTTAATTAGACTTAAATAACATTATTAGAATATTGCAATTATTTATCTTCAGACAAGACTTACTTATTTCCAGTTCTAATCTTTCTGCTTTCGATTGGCACCTCCTATCTTTAAAAGGAGACAGCTTCAGAAATTTAACTTTATCTACTTTATGTTCAGTTTCCAGCTACAATTCTCAAAGATGATCCTATTTTCAACTTAATGGAAGCCAGTTTCATTGATATGGAAAGCTAAACTGCCTCAGTGAGAGAGAAAAGAAGGGTTAAGATAATATTTATATCCTCATATTATATTATCACTAAAAATAAAAGCAAAAAGATTTCATTTCTGAAAACTCGTGAAGGTCATGGGTACAACAGACAATTCTTTTTTGTTTTGATTTTTTTTTAATTTTCAATTTTAGTTGTTTTGGGGGTAAAAATGTATGAATGCATTTAAGCTTTGTGGACATAGCATCAGCATCATCTGAGAACTTACTAGAAATTTTACCTTTTAAATTAAGTTATTAATTAGAGTACACCCCAGACTTTCTGAATCATAAACTGTGAGAGGAGGGGAAGGAGGGGAGAAGGGGAAAAAGGTAGAAGAGGGGAAGGAGGAGAAATTAATAATTAATAATAATAATAATAAACAATAATAATAATAGGGAAAGGGAGGAGGAGGAGAAATTCATTCTGTCAATGGACTCATTGAAACAGATTCTCAATTACCACCCCTCTTGCATATTTTCCAAATGTGAGTGAGCACATTTTTTGTGTGTGTGTTTAAAAGATGCCAGGGAACTGAAGCAATTTTCGATATGTAAGATCCCCTCACAACACTTTGATCTACTGATCAAGCCTAAGCAATATTTTGCATAGAAAAGTGTTCACATATGTTTATTGATAAAGAGTAGAGAAAATATTAGTTATGGCATGCATAATAATGACCCCTAAACACATCCACATCCTAATCCCCAGAACCTGTGGATATGTTATTCTACATGGCACAAAGGAATTGTTTGAGTT
Source organism: Cynopterus sphinx (assembly GCA_030015415.1). Lineage (NCBI taxonomy): Eukaryota > Metazoa > Chordata > Mammalia > Chiroptera > Pteropodidae > Cynopterus > Cynopterus sphinx. Next base: position 101,596,146 of record CM057386.1, on the reverse strand, counting down.
TGATTAAATTAAGGACCTGGAGATAGATTATTCTGAATATCTGAGTGGACCTAATCTAACCAACTCAGTCATTAAAATGGAGAACCTTCCTGGCTCCAGTTAGAGGGAGATGTGATGTCATTTGACTAGCTACTGCTGGCTTTAAAGATGGCAGTGAATGGACATGGTAGCCTGTAGAAGCTGAAAAGAGTAAGGAGACTGTGGTTCCTCTAGAGCCTCCAGAAAGGAATGTAGCACTGCAGGCACCTTGATTTTAGCCCCTAAATCCATGTTGGACTTCTGAGTCACAGAATTGTAAGATAATTAATCTGTGTTATTTTAAGCACAGAGTTTGTGATAATTTTTTATGACAGAAGTAGAAAACTAACAAACTTGTACCTATCTGGTTACTGTAAATCTCTCCTATGCACCAAGACAAATTTTCAGAAGGCTAATATAAAATTGATATAGAAGAACTGCAAATTTGTTTTCCATTAAATAATTTTACGCAAATCACGTTTTAAATAAAAAGAATAGGTTTCCCTTTGTATAAGAACCTGAGGATAAAAAGAAGTGACTCTTTCAAGGTCATAAAGCTCATTACTGGGACAATTAAGAATGAATTAATGACTAAGTTACACTTTCTGTAAAAATGTGTGCCAACTTCCCTTCCAATAAACAGAGTTTTCTAGTAAAATTTCTGCCTACCCCCACTAATAGTCAGCAAAGTTAGAGAGGCACTTCATTTTGTGTTGTATTTCCACCAGTGGATAATTGTAGATCTTAGAAACAAGGTTCTAGTTTGTGTAATATTTATTTCTTCTCAGTATCTCTACCATTAATCTGTCTCCATTCAGTTCTATAAGTATTCATAAGTATTTATAAAGCACAAACTGTGAATTGTTTTATAATCAATAACATTTGTATATATATTTAGTCACCTACACACAATATCTAATATATATTTTCCACACTGTCTAGATGATTATAAAGTGATCTCCTTTAAAAGGCTCCCTTAATTCTTAAACTAGGATACCTGCCCTTCTTTAGAATGGGTATTCTACACATTCTTAGGTGTGCACATGCCAGAAAGCTCTGCATGTTTTCTGCTGGATAAGAACCTATTAAAAGAAAGCTGACACTGCTGTAGTTTAAAAAAATCCGGTCAGGGTTAAATTTCATTAAACCCACAGTCATGTCAGCTAAACATGATCTGTTTTAGGTAGGTTAAAGATGTATGATCACTCTCCTTGTTGCTCAAACTAAAATAAATGTCTCCCTTTTATATTCAAATTCTCAAACATTCTTCTTTTTGCTTAGACTTCTAAAGTATCTTTGCATAAAATTCCTGCAGATTTTAAACTGCTGACACAATCTCTGCACTTAAATATCTTTGCAATAATACCAAATAAAGAAAAAAGTGATCACAGTATGGGATACAAGAAGATATTACAAATGAAGTTAAATAAAATTGTTGAAATAATAAAAGTTAGAAAAGTAAGACTTGGAATTAAGTAAATGTAAAGTTAGATTTGTAGGAAAACAAAGTTGCCTCAGTTTAACCTGAAAACATAGATGTCTACTGAAGGACACAATGCACATATTTATATTTTCGATGATGAATATTAAAGAAAATTTTTCAGAAAAGGAAGAATACAAAAACAGAGCAAAATTGTAAGTGGTTAGAAACCATAAATACCTAATATATGTAAAATTTACACAGTATAAATGCATAAATACATATGAAGTATACATGCATTAAATAAAATTATTTGGTAACCATATAAAAATTATGACATTGTGATAGGAAAATATTCTTTGATAAATTTAATTAAAATGATTTTAAAAACATTTATTTAAGATATAATACAGCTAGTAATGATATTTTTATTCTAGAATAATTTTGTAAGTATGTCTTACTTTTCTAAATTTATACTTTATCTTCTCATTAATATTAGAGGGGTCAACTTAAGGTTATTTTAAAAAAAATATCTAAATATTGTTCCATGGTAATGTTTTTATGAATGGTAGAGAGATTGAAGTAGGAAGTGATTTATACATACTTAGACCAATGCCTCTCAACTTCTTACGTGCCTATGAATCACTTGGGAATTTTGTTAAAAAGCGGATTCTAGTTAAGTAAGTTTATGGTGATGCCTAAAAGTCTGTGTTTCCAACAAACTCTCAGGTGATGAGGATGCTGCTGGTACATGGAGAACATTTTGAGTAAGAAGATCCTAGAGTATTTCAATGGGTGCTTAGAGGAAAATTCTGCTTTTGGTTTTAGTTTCTGATTTTTCAACTGAAATGAGTAAACCAATGGATACATTATGAGAACTATCAGAAGGAGAAAGAAATTTTTGTCTATTTTTTTAAACTCTTTAAAGAGTGTATAAAGCTTTTTTTAAGAAGAAAGGTTCATAATGCTGGGTTAATAGTGTGCTATTCAACTCATATTCATTGTACATATATAGTGTCAAATACTTTCAAACCTGTCAAATATTAAAAATATTTTTTTACTTCTTAATAATATTTCTGTGATTGTTTATAATGACTTAGATTTAAAAAATGTATCGTATGACCTTTATTTGGATGATTTTCAATGCTCAAAATTATCAATTATTATCTATTCATATTTGTTGAATATCATTGGATATTTGGTATTAGATTAGATCTTTTCATAATGATTGGGCACATATCTCACTCTAATGTGTTTCTATGCTTAATTTAAAAAAGTTTTAATCAAACTGCATAAATGAAGTTAAACAGGATAAAATTATTAATTAATAATGTTGATTACATTGATTATGCTGAGATTGTTATCTCTCCTTTTAAGCTGATAAATTTTGAATTTTTTATATTAATAAAGAAACAAAGCTTGCAAATATATATTTAAATATATTTATTTATTGAACTGCTAGCAAATCTCTAAGTTTATTTCAGTTGGAACTAGACATGTTTCCTGGTATAAATGTATTTTGCGCACATAAACTCTGGCATCAGTTGACCATTCCCAAATAATGAGTCTGTTTTCTAGAACATCTGTTGACACTCCATATGGACCTTAGATTTAGTCAGTGTGTGAAATTTTCCAATTCTTTTTTAAGTGAAGGATAATACAATTGCCTTTCACACTTATTTCAGATCATTATTCACTAAATATACCACTTTTTCTTGTTATACTGTGCATCTAAGTTTACCTTTATGCTATATTCAGTTACTAATTTTATTTCTATGATGAGGAAGAAATATCATGATATAAAATATGTAGAATTGTAAGAAAGTAGAGTGGAAACAGTTTTCAAGGTCATTTCAAGAAATTTTATGTTAAAATATGTAATTCATGTTATACATTATGTGCCTAGAGAGTACTTACAGTTTTTCTCCTGCCCCTCAACAGAAATATACTTATACTACAAGAAATATCAAAGAAAATGAATATCTATCTAATGGTTAAATATTTCCATGCAAAGGTACTGAAAATTTTTCTTAGAAAGCTCTTTGTCTCTAACAATACTTATGTCAAGATGTTCTCACCTAAATCCCTACTGTTAAGATTTAACACAATTTCCACTTTCAGTTTTGAACTTGAAAATAGGAAGTCACCATACTCTTTATGGTGACTCCTTGTCTTCTAGAACACTAATCTTACCTTGTTCCAGTCTTTTTACTTAATGAATTGAAAGAGCCAAGAAAAAAAATGATTTCCATGTCCTGTACATTATTTTTTTGTCTTTTAATTATATTAATTTCTAACCTGTAACTTTCAAATGATATTGTATTTTGAGAAGATGTAGATGTAATATTTCAAAATTTATTAACAAGTAAAGCAAAGGTACTGATTAATAATAAAACAAGCAAATAAACAATAACAGTATCAAGAACTTCATCAAAGAAATTAGAAAAAATGTCAGTCTTGATTCTGTTTTGTGCTTTACTGGCTAACTAACTACTAGCTCTGTGTATTGAGAATTTTTGGTGAAAATTTGTAAAGTATTAAATTCTTCCTTCTGCAGTACTCACAGTGTGACTTTCTCACATTATCTTATTTTTCTGAAATGCAGTTTTTTTATCTATAAGAAAAAGATTATAATGACAATTCATAGGGTATATATATATATGAAAGTACCCAAGACCAAGACTGTTTGACACATACTAGGACAACATAAATCTTAATTTATTTTTTTCTCTTATGTTGATCAAACAACATTATGACAGCTCTAAAAAATTATACATTGCTGTGGGTGTATGTGTGAATTATGCATACATATAATCAGTAATATATAAAAATTATATGGTAAAGATTATAATGTTCCCCTAACTTTCACATAGAATGGTGGGGCAATTGTTTCGATTCTTTTTCTTCCTCTCACATATTGTGAATATAGTATATCTTTTGTTCTACTCATTCTGGTTCTCTTGGTTATTCTAAAATTATTGGCAATTGTATTTTTTCATATTTAGAGTTTACAGTAAGATATTACACATAGAGTTTACACATTTCAACTTTTTTACATACTAATCTTATTTTAATATTTTAAAAGATTTATGAAATATTCAAACAATTTATATATTTCTTCCAGCTCTAAGAACTTTTACAAATAAAGATAAATAGTCCAGGGTTAATTCAACTTAGTGGACCCACTTATATTACTTTTCTGTTGCAATGTAAAAATATTACCTCAAACTAAGCTATTTAAAAGAACACATAAATATTATGTCACAATTTCTGTGTGTTAGGAGTCTGAGCATGACATAGTTGGATCCTCTATGTTATTGTCTCTCAGATATGCAATAAAGGTACTAAGCAGGCTGAGGGGCTCATGTGATGGTGAAATGGGGGAAGGATCTGCTTCTAAGTTTACATGGTTGTTGGTCGAATTTAATTCTTTATGACTTTAGGTCTCAGTTTCTTGCTGGTTCCTGGAAGACCCTGCTGGCTGGAGATTGGTGTCAATTCCTAACGGCAGTCTTTAATTCATTGTCACATGGGCCTCCCAACATGACCACCAGCAAGAGAGAGTGAGACTCCTAAGCAAATCAAGTGTGACGATATTATATGTACAGATTCCATCACCTTGCTTCATCCCATTGGTTAAAGGCTAGTCTTAGAGCATGTCCACACTCAAGAAGAGATTATGTAAGGGCATTAACATCAGAAGACATATATTACAGAAGCCATCTTAGACTTTGTCTGCCACAGCCCTCTGCAGTTAAGGATCTAATCTGCTGAATAAGTCGGGAACCAGTTTATTAATGAGACTGAATTTAAATACTTATATCTGATGAGGCTGAGTAAAACACGAAATGTAATTTTTATTTTTTATAAAGGGGACTAAAATATTTAAATTCAGTTCATTTCATTCTCTTCCAACTTTTAGGTACTTGGATAATTTAATTAAAAGAAACTTGAGTGCTGAAAATAGGGCAAAGGAATTTTCATGGCCCAAAGGGTTAGTTCACTCTGGAAATGGAAGATCCTCGTGTTTCAGGACTATACCATTAAAATTCAGCCTCTACAGTGACCTAATTTTGAAGATTGGCCAATTCTGTACTGTTGGATAGGGCTGAATTCACCAGGGAATACTTTTTCCTGATCTACCTTTTCTGAGTACTACATAGATCTCTTGTGCATTATTTCATCACATTATTTCAACACATTTTCAAGGTCAGATCTGACTTCCTAATTGTGTTCAGACTCCAGGAGAACCACTTAGGTTCTCAGGGGCACTTAGTACCAGTCTTTGTTTTGCCATATGCCATGAAAAAGCAGGACAGGCTCATTGAACCTCCTTCTCGGAAAGTCCCCGTACTTAGGTAAAAAGGAAAAGAAGAACTTGGTGTCCTTTTCCTGAATTAACTTTTACTAATCCCTCACATCTTACCTGAACTGATCTTGTGTCTCATTAAGGCCTCATAGGATGCCATAGGATGGATAAGTCTTATTTGGCATTTATACAGTTGCATTATCCATTTGAATGATTATTTAATAGATGCATCTCACTTATTGGTCATGGCACAATAAAGGCAAAAAGCATAAAGAAATTTGTTTATACTTTGATCCTAAGAACCTAGCAAAGTGCTTGGCAAATAGTAGGCATTCAATAAATCATTTCAAAATGAATGCGTATGGGAGCATATGGAACTAGAGTTACCAGGAGCTCAAAGCTTGCTGTAGGTTTCCTACCAAATGGTAGGAAACAGCAGGGACTGGTTTGAAGGTGGAACCTATGTTAAGGGTAAAAAGACTTTACAATGAGAATGGCACATGACTATGACTTAGTTATGTTATTCTTTAACATTTTCATCTCTAACATTTACTCTGGTACCCATTTACCCAGCTATCATTAGAAATGGCACTTGTTAAACTTTGCTATATTTTTGGACACCCTTAATAACTAATACATGTAAAGAATAATTCTGTTCATTGACAAAATCAACTGAACAAATAAAAATTAAAGCCATGAAATCATTTATAGTTAACAGTTAATACTTTATTATCCAGTTTGCAATGTTAATTAATTAATTTTTCAAATTAAATATATTGAAAGAAATTACATTCAGGATTTCTAGTGTGAACTGTGTTCTAATTGTCAAGTTTTTTATATTTTTCCATGTAGTGAACAATCATAAGTGCCTCTTTTTCAACCAGATACAGTAGAAGGTGCTAGTGATAAAAAAACGAACGGGAAAAGCAGACACGTATTTTATTGTAGTATAATAAGAACTATAACCTTTATAAGAGAACAGTTATGATTTATGTATACAAGGCCACGATAGCACCTAAATGATATACCAGTCCATAGTATGGCTGAGTGATCAAAGTGGGAAAATTCTCAGAAAAAATTTTATTTAGAGGTGATATTTGAGTGGCATCTTAAAAAACCAAGTACAAGTCAGCAGGGAGAAACAAAAAGGGTAGGTGAAAAGATTGATTTTTTTTCTTTTACCCCATCTTATTGACTTTTTAAAATCCTCTAATGTAATTAATAATTCAGCTTTTATACAAGTAATATATGTGTCAGATAAAAAAGTAAGTAAATACATATGAGCAGAAAGAAGAAAAAGATACAATCCCATCACTTTTATTATAATTGTACATTGGTCTAATTTTTTTGTATATATGATATAATTTTATATTATAATTTTAAATGAGGTTATGCCTCGAGTAATGCTTTGTAATTTGATTTCTTTCATTAAAATTTTTTTAATATCTTTTTTTTCAGTAAATATACATTTTAATCACATTTGCTTGGCTATGTGGTATTTCGTTATATTGCTTGCTTAGCCAATCCTTTTATGCTGAGTATTTATATTACTTCTATCTTTTTTTATGATTATAAACAGCATAAAAATGGTCACATCTTTGCCCAGCATAGTTAATTCCTTTGTGACAATTAAAAATTTTGATTCAAAGGTATGTACTTTTAAGGTTTTGCAAATACACACACACACACACACACACACACAACACACACACACACACACACATATACACACACAAATTTTCCTCAGAAAACTTAACCAGAAAACATATATACTATATGATAAGGTTTATTTCTACATACCCTTGCCAATATAGTATAATGTACTTTTATTTTCTGGTCTGAATTGAGAAAAATAACATATCATTTAAAAAGTTTGTATTTATTGCATAATGAGGTTGAGGTTTATCATTTATTGGTCAGTTATACTTTTTCTTTGTGAAAAGTTTGTACATTCCAGGATAAATTTTGTCAAATTTAATGAACTTATATAACTACATATTTGAATTGCATGAACACTGTTCTGGTTTCTTCAATTTTCATTTATTTGGTCATTTCTTTATTGGAGATAATTATAATAAACACTGGATTTCTGAAAGTATTTCAAGAAGGCTAAAGTGAAATTGGCGGCAAGGTAATTAACATGTAGTGTGAACGTCCTGAGAGCCAGATACAATTGCAAATGCTTGACATCTTAGAAGATAGATCATATTAATAATCAGATTTAAAGATAAGGACACCCCAAAGTACAGAGAGATAAAACAATTTACCCATGGTCAACCTATTAGTAAGAAGTAGAGAAAGGATTTGAATCTGTGTTGTTTGAATTCATATACATCATATCCTGAGTCTATATTATAGAGATTCTCTTCCCAAAGTTTTTCTTTCTGCAAATAAGAGACTCTGCATTTATTTGACCAAATTGACTCTTTCACAGCTGTGTAATCTTCAACAATTTACTTAATCTCATGGGGCCTCAATTTTCTCCTCTGTAAAATAGTGTCAAAAATTACAACTCCCCCTTAGGCTGTACTGAGGATTAAGTGAAGAAACAGATTTAAAGTACTGGGCACAGTGCTTGGTACATAGTAAGCCCATAATAAAAATCACATACATACACATGATGTATAATATAAAAATAATGTTTTACAAATACATATGTATTTTACATATACATATACATACAAGCATATTACTCTCCCTCTCTTGTTTTTGCTTTGTTCTTCCTGCCATTAAACACCGTAATTTATTTTCTAAAACTGCTTTTTAAGCCTTTTATGTTTTTTCTCCTCTGATATACATGGACTATTTAATATGCTGGTTTTGATCATTTTCACTAACTAGTGTTTTAATTTGCAATTTGAAGAAATCTTAAAAATAATGTAAGCCCAGATTCTAGCATCCAGCATCCAGGTCCCAGAGTCCCTACTTAGCTCACTGGATATCACTGTGAGGGTGCCAGTTCTGTGGGAGATAACCAAACACTTGTTTGACCTAGCAGAAGGCCTTGTCTTGAAAATACAATCCATAATATGTTAAGTCACAGTATTATAAATAAAAGTATTTGTAAATAACATTGTGTTGATATATAACAAAAAGAATATTTCAATTAGATAAAAATGGATCTTTTAATATAAATAGTGGATGAACATGGTTATACATCAGAAAAATATCAGTGAACACTCTTTTTATGCTCTATACAAGAGTAATTTCCAGATAAATTAAAGATTTAAATATAAACAAAAACATAAGTTTCGATTGAAAATCTAGAAAACTACATGTAAAGCCTAGTGGTAAGAAACTTCTTAACACTGAAAATATAGAATCCATTTTTTAAAAGATGGAAACATTTATATATATATATATGTATATATATATGTAAATCTATGAGACAATAAATAAAGTAGAGAAGAAAGCAAAAAAAAAAAAGAGAAAATACATTGCATTTAATGAGTCTATATTTGGTCAGATGTATGTATGAATTTATGTAAAATTCATGTTTATGTGTGGATAAATTATACAATTAAAATGTTTTTAGATATATAAAATAAGTGGTATTTTATTATGTTTGAAATAATAAAGCTTATATTTAAATTATTAAAATATTTCTTTTTATACTCCATTAAATTATCATTTTGATTTTTATAATTTCACTAAATGTCCCCCTTTTTATCTTGTTTGGACTATAAATATATTATGAAATTTTTTATTTATAGAAACATGAATATAAACTTCAGTTAGGTCGCGTCGACCAATGGTCATGGTCTTTCAAAGGATCTATTTTTCAATAATGAATGAACTTTGGCTGAGTTTTCTCTTTCAAATGATGATAAGCCCGTTCTCCCTAAGCCACTAAAAGTTAAAATTGAAAGTTTTATTCAATGACATTAACCATCAAAAATAAAATAGGTGGCTTAAAATATATGTGGTCTAAAAATAGATTTAAACTATGATTAATATTTATAAATGCTCATTTTTATATAATGCAATATTTTTGTTTTATTTTTTATTAAATACATTTATTTTTGGCTACCATCACTAAATGGTCTTGAATTATATTAATAGTCTTATATGTCTAATATATTATGTCAATCATTTTGCTGTTTTCTAAAATATCAGCTCATTCCTCTCCAATATGTTCAGAGCAGTTTTATCCAAATATTATTTATATAATAGTTTGTTATATATGTGTGTGTTTGTGTGTGTGTGCATGTGCATATATATATATACATACATACATATATATATTTATATATATATTTGCATGGCTTTAATAAAAATAATTACAAAATCTTTATTTTGACAAAGGGTCATTTAGAATGAAACTGGTATAGAAAGCAGCATTCAGCTACTTTGTTGCAAGACTCCCAGTGATGGAACCTTAATACTCAAATATTTATTTTGTAAATAAATATATCTTAATGAATCTTGTTAACAATGATACATAAATCATATCCCCTTATGAATGCAGCAAAAATATGTATGTCTATATATTTTGGACATATTTACTAATAATTGTAAAATAATAAAAATTAAGATGTGATCATTATTTTATCCAAATAGGTATCAAGGCTATTCTAGTGACTGTAAGTGCATCATTTCTCCCAGCAAACCTTCTTCTTTTCCTAAATATTCTCTCTCAGTAAATGATACTATCTACCTACCTTCAGTTGCTAGAACTCTACTAATCAAATCATTGATCTTCCTCACTCTCTAATCATATCATTAATCCACCCCACCCTAGTGCTCTAATAATCAAATCATTCAAACCCTACAGATACTATTTACTGAATATTTCTTAATTTCATCCCTTTCTCTTCATTCCTCATGCCATCCCAGAGTTCAGTCTGTTATCACAGAAACTTGGATTTCTACAAAATTTTCTAATTTAGTTTCTGAGTCTTGCCTTAATTCCTGTGCTCTCCTGTGAACTTTCCAAAATGCAAATATGGTCAAGCTCCTTCCGTGCGAAATTCAGCTCTGGCTTGCCATGCTATTTGTTATGAAGTCCAACTTCTTCATTCAACAGTCAACAGACATTGTGAATGTGTTTTCTGCCTGCCTATCCCCATCCTCTTCTCTCTTCATTTTGCTACATGTGCCTTTGCCTGCAGCAACATTAATAGACCTGCATTCCCTAAATATAGCGCCCTTTCATCCCCTTAAGTTTTACATACACTGTCTCTCTGCCTGGTTTAGGTGTCCTTCTCACACCAAGTTCTCACAGTGGCCTGTGCAGAACACCTTCACACACTAGCAAACAATGTTGTGATTATGGTTTACTTGTCTGCCTTTTAGAGTTTCTAAGCTTTTGGAAGTTAAGACCAGATCTTGTTCAATTTTATTTTCGGTACTTAACTGTCATGGTAAATATTCAACATGCATTCATAAATGAATAAAAAGTGACACAATTATAACCACTCAGTGGTTAACTTTGTTTTGTTGTGACCAGAATAACCAGACTCAACCTGAGTGCTCTGATATTAGAGGCAGTCTATTAGCTGGCGGCTGTCCTTCCAAAGGAGCAGCATCGACCCATTTCAGGTCCACAGTTTTATACCCAAAAATCCATTAATCACTATATCCCAATCACAATGGATCTATGCGTCATCTCTATTCATTACCCGTCACCAAATGGTGGTCTGATATGATGCGTAAGCGGGGGCACAGAAGCAGAAAGTGGAATGTTAGAAGGTCAGATTCCCATACCATGTTTCCCATAAATTCCTCCTCCTCTTTCTTGTGGGAACAGAGTTAAAGAATAGCCTACCGATGTAATTGCCAGGTACTCGATCAGGAAATGTGGCTGCTGTGGCAGTTGGCATAGAGGCTTCTAGTTTTAACCCCTTCTTTCCTCTGTCTAGGGGCACATCATCATAGTTTTAGCAATCTTCTGAGAATTCAGCAATTTATTTCAAATAGATACAGTATTACTTCTTTTCATAACAATATTAATTGTAATCCTATTTTCTATAACAAAATATAGGAAACTATTAGGGTTGTAGGTATATTGTTCATACATTGATGAGTTTGAAGAAAGTAGTACACTTGAGTTTATCCCTAAGGGTACTTTCAGAAATGCTTGCTTCAAGGTAGAGATTTCTGGAAAGATTCAATTAAAAAAAAATGTTTCAAAGTAAATTTACAAAGGAATTTCCAGTTACCATTTCAGTAAAGGGTGCCTCAGGATCTGTGGGAGATAGACAATGGCAGTAAGAAAAGTGTAAAGAATCTCAAATCTTTAAAACTTAGGGAGAACAGTATTGGCCCATCTTTTTTTTTTTTTTCATACCATAGAACAATGCATAGAACAAGGTAAATACGCAGCAAACATTTCGTGAATAAATGCATGAATCTTAGAAAAATAATTGGATCAATGAGTGAATGAGTGAATTAAACTCATGTTAGAATATTCAGCTATGGGGAAAATAAAGCAAATATAATATTAAAATAAGATGGTTTGACAAATCATGACAGACCTCAATACAGAGACAAAATAGCTATAAAGAAAGAAAAAAACTTTAGAAGGAAGAAAAATAACTCTAAACATAATTTATTGTACTAAAGTTCTGGTGAAAAATAAGATGTGAATTGAGCTTGATTGGAAAGACAAAATCAACTATTTACATTTTTCCTAATGGCATCTCAGATAAGTAAATCAGGCTGCTCATTTCCATTTCTTATTGTGTACTGGTGATCTTGTTTAGATTACCTTTACAATTCATGGAAAACCAGAGTTGGACAGAAACACAAGTATGCTCCTTTTCTATAAAGCCTTTCTAATTTCTTTTGTGCTGGTGTTGTTTAAAAATCACCATTAGGAAAAAAGTAAAAATGAATAGTATTATGATTGTAATTGGATTTCAATAGACCCATGACCTATCCATTATGGTATGCATTAGCCTTTGGAATAACAAGGATTTGAATTTTAAATATCTGAAATTTTAAATATAAACTGATACTAGTTTGAATAATACATCACAAAGACAAATTTTAACTTTATATTGCTGTAAAATTTTGTAAATCTAAATTGCATACTTGTTTTAAATATAAACGGACTAGAACAAAGTCATTTTTATGGGGGAATAGCATAATGATTAAGTTTCACTTTGTTGCCATTTTGAGATTTTATTCTGGACTGTAACTGACATAAGGCATATGGAAACGAGAGTCTTGTTTGAAAGGTGTCCTTTCAAAAGTTTACCTTTTTAAGTGCAGGGAGGGGTAAATATATGTTAAGTACTACAATTTTTATGGGGCTCAGTATCTCTAAGTCATCAGCAGGGTCTTTATTATTTCTTCTTCTTTTGTCAATAGATTGTAATAGGGCAAATACCTTAGTAGGAATTTGACATTATTTTTGATGCTCTAGTTTCAGCTGATAGAATTGACTAAGTCTACCATTTTGAATTTTAATCTTGGCACACTATTTTCCAGTACTTATCCCATAATTTCCCTGAGCATCGGTTTTCTTTTCTCTAAAGTAAGAACAGGATTAGCTGCCCACCCTACCTTAGGAAGATTAGTTGATATGATATACGTGAAATTCATATTACAAATACTGACATATTACACAAATGTATGATATTGTTAGCCTAACAAACAACAAATTTTGATCAGATTATTTGTTTCCTGCAAACAGTTTCACTGTTTATATAGATCAAGACTGCGTTTGCTATATGCTGTGCCCTGTAGAAAGGTACCTGGTCCAAGAGGCACAAAAAAAGTGTAAATCTAGCATGTTCTTTAGTTAACAAGCTCTGATCTCTAGTGTAGCCTCTGTGACAGCTTAGAGGAAGGGAAACTTTCTATCGGTTAGTACAAATGAGGCATTTGGAGAAGCTCTTTTCTTAGCTGAGACCACCATGCTTTGATTCTCTGTTATACTTGATTCAGTGTTGAAGAAATTTTGTTTAACAATTCAGCTGCATACTATTGAAAAGGTTTTGATAGGCTTACTGAGACCATAACCAACCTTCATCATATTCTTTAATTAAAGTGGGAAAATACATTTTTGCTTCAAATAAGCACCTTATGAAAAAATCTTTTGGGACCTAATGCCTATTTAGGATAAAGAATAGCAACAAATTTTGCAAGAAATTAACAAACATAGCATTATTGAGCTTTTTGTAAGTGCAAAAAGTGGTAAATGCATTAAAAACACTGTGAGTTTTTCATATGAATGAAAATGTGAGATTTTACCCTTTAGGCTTTCTGAACATTGATTGGAGAAATGCATCTCTGAATTGGCTTTATTACAAGGGTAGTTATGAATGAGTTGAACACATGTTGTGTGCTTTGCAAAATAAAGTCTCTTTGAAGAAATTAATCTCTAAGCCTCCAGGGCTTACATTCTCAGTTATATAACCCAAATTATTATATACATAAAAAAGCAGTTTAATTTCAGTACTTCAGAATTCCATGCTCAGAGCAAAAATAAATAAATAAATCAATGGATGGAGCTGAAGTAATCCCCCCACCTAAGAAACATATTTTAAAAAGCTGTATTTATATGGAAAAATATTTATCACTACTAACAATAAATTGAAGTAGGGAAAGTTGGTAAGAGAAAGAAAAGAGTTAACAGTTATTGTACCTGACAATGTGCTAAATATTCCTAATAATAACTCTATGAGGTAGTTTTAATGATTTTGTTTTCATAGATGAACACTGTGGTGCTGTTGCTGATGGGAGCAAAGTCAGAATTTAATCACAGGACTGTCCCACCTAAACTCCACTTTTATGTCACTGTACCATATGGCTCTCTTATGTCTGATTAATATTTGCAAAATGCTAACTTAAATTATTATTTCCCAACTTTAAATATATATTTCCCATTATATATAATATATAAATAAACATATCTAGTTTTAATTTATAGAATTAATGTATTACATTATACATTAATTTATAATTTATATAAATATATAAACATATTTAATTTAATCTATTAAATATATTTAATAAATAAAATATTTGTTTAAAATATATAAATATTTATAAAAATAAATATAATATATTTATAAAATGTGTTTTGTATATGTATAGATACATATTTATAAAAATACGTATTATGTATATATATATATTTAAGTTCCTACTTTGTTAGTTACTCTCTTATGCTCAAAGAGCATGATTGGCAAACTTTTTTTCTATAAAGGGCCAGAGAGGAAATATTTTAGATGTGGTGGGTCACATACTTGCAACTGCTCAACTCTGCCACTATGGCAGGAAAACATAAACAAACAAAAGACAATAGATAAATAAATGGCTATGGTTGTGTTCCAATAAAATTGAGTCCTAAAAAGGAAGTAAGGAGAAAGATGGACAATGTGGTGAAGTCATTTCAGACTTAGGCTACAGACAACTCATATTCACAGATGAATGAGGGAACACAGAATGTCCCAGGTCTCATAGAAATTTTGGGTTTGCCAGAGTACATAATTGAAAGGGTTGGGTCACAAGAACTTGGTTTGCCTGTGACTTGGAGGCAAACTTTATACTCATGGTTTTTGTCATTATTAGAGTTTTATTTTGGTAGATAATAGACCCTCAAAGGTAGAGGTAACATGATCTGTTGGTTGTATGTCATCACCCGAATAGAATTTCTGTGGCACTCAGGATTTTCCTAGGGTATAGTCATTTAATGGCACTTGGTGAGCACCATGTTTTTCCTTGAAGAATATCACATGCTTTCATTTTCAATTGATTTTGGTCTTTGTAGGCAGAGTGAGTCAGTCCATGATTAAAGTTTGCAAAGACTGACTGACTTGCAAACAAATGAGTTGACACCCTTGAAGTCCCCCAGTCAACTCTACTCCAGCTCCCAATTTATTGCTTCATTCCCCAGTTTGCTGCTCCATCTGCAACTTTTTGCTATTCACCTGTGGCACATTCTTAATGTATTTTTTATAAATAATCAGACAATGCCTTTTCTGATTATTCTTTTCTTTCAGAAGAACCAAAGCCGTCTTTTTAAAAGGATAAAAAAAATACTTGAATGCTTTTTAATTTCTAATTTAGGTTTAAATCTATTTATGGAAAGTCTGTTTAGCACCTATTCAGTCTTTCATCAGGATCCATTGCAGGGAAAACTGATTTTGTCCCTTTCACTAATAGCTTGCTTTAGGTCCTAGAATCTGAGGAGGATGCGACTACAGAAAATACCATATGAAAAATAATAAAATACTGTTTCATAGGGGACGCTACTAGAATAATGAGTTTGAAAACAGACTTTTATTAATAAGATCTATGAAAAGTACAAATGGACAATGGAATAAATTAATAAGTGATTTCATTAAAACGTTCTGCTTTACATAATTAAGACAGATTTTATAGATTATTCTCAGTTTCATGAGAAGCAATATGCAAGATATCAGAAAATGTTGCTATTTTGCTATAACATGCATTTCAGTGGTACTATGAAGTCTATGGATTCAAACATGGTTATTATTTTATGAGTAAGGAATTACAGTTCACATAGACAATGTAACCTAATATTATTTCCATATCGCAATATCGCAGAAGCATATTCTGGATTGGCATCTTATTCTAGAATGTTTTGCTCATTTGTTTGTTTTTTGTTTCAATTACCAAACCTTGATAGAGAATGAGACTTTATTATTTAGCAGCTGAGAATTTGTCAGGAATGATTGATAAATAGAAATGCCTGATTTTTTTAATACTAAAGATATGTTATCTAAATAATACTAAAATATATGTTCAAACATTATTTTAACATTTCATATTATAACTATCCAGTCATTTATTGACCCTAAAGTGATCCCTGTATTATAAGTGCTGAGGGTAGTAGATTTTGTTGAGTGTATTTTCTTAGAATCAATCAACAAATATTAAAGCCAGAATTACATTTTGTTTAATAACATTTATACTTTAGGCATTTATCTTTAGAGGCAATTTTTCTTTATCTAGGATAACTGAAGGAAGCAGATATCCTTTGAAGAAACATTTTTATTGTAAATATTTTAATGTAGCAATCATCAGTATTTTATAACATATAATTAAATTATGCTTAGGCTATAACCTATAATAAAATTTTCTCTGAAAACAAAACATCCATAAATGTTGATTCCTTTGGCAAAAAATGCATCTTTACATTTTAGATTATAGATTAATAAGGCATAAAAGGTAAGATTATTTAAACGTTAAATATCTGGTTTAAAAAAATCTAATATTTTAATTTTGCGAAAGAATAAAGAATCTGGACAAGTAACTGTGTTCAATATCTGACCTAATTGTAGTTACTTTAAATTTTGGTATTCTATTGTTGATGACATGTGCCCAACTAACCTACAGTGTGTGTATGTGTATTTTTATGTGCACATGCATATTTGAAAATACACGCAATTATATAAACATGGTTTTTTATCTGACATTTGTACAAGAAAAGGAAAACAATCAAGAGCATTACCACCAGAATAATTTCATAGTTTCAAGTTTGCTTGCTTTTTAAGAAGGAATTCCAAATTTCCTCAATAATTTGGTTAATTCAGAGCTTCATTTTTATAGAAGTCACTAATGGTAATGCCTTAGAATAAATTTAACTAAACTCTCAAAAGATCACTTTATGATACGAGGAGGAGACCCTATAGTACTTGTCAGGGGTTGAACTGTCCCCTGCCCCCACGAATCCACTCCACATTCAGTCCTAACTCCCAGCACCTCACAATGTGACCTTATTTGGAGATCGCGTTTTCACAAAGGTAATCAAGCTAAAATTAGGTCAATAGCATGAGCTCTAGTTCAATCTGACAGGTGTCCGTATAGAAAGGGGAAATTTAGAAATAGACACACATACAGTGAAAATGCCACATGCACATGAACACAGCCATCCACAAGCCAGGGGCAGGGGCCTAGACGGATCGTTCCCTCTAGGCTTGCAGAAGGAGCAAACCCTGCCCGCCCGCACCTTACAGTTGAACTTTTGGCTTCTGAAACTGAGGCAATAAATTCCTTTTGATCAAGTTACCTGGTTTGTGATTTTTTTGCTATGGCAGCCCTAGAAAACTGTTACATGTTTAACTACTTGCCAAGTGGCAGATTGCCTTTTACCACTTTAAGTTTTGACAAACCTTACTCACATAATGTCCTTCATTTATTACCCAAGTACTCTTTCTGAGTCACTGTGGCTTCTGAAATGACTGAGATTTTCCCAGAAAATCGTGTGTGTGTGTGTGTGTGTGTGTGCAATATGACATATTTAGAAAGATATATATATCTTCAAAAATTCTGGCTTGTGTGATAATTTTTAGTTTCCCTGGAGCAGAGATGCTAAATAAGCCTAAAGCAATATGATTATGATCAGTTTTAGAACTAGGATATTAACAATTATAATTTTCTCACCAAAATTGCCTTAGCAAAACATTTTTTATAATTTGATTCTTTTTATGATATGTGGGATCTTTTGCAAGAAGCACATCTAATCAGAAGTTGTAGAAAAGAATTAATGTTATCTGTAAAGAACCTCCTCTAATATCAAACCAAAAGGCTTAATATGCAAATTTAACATTTAATGTGTTTTCTTTTTGTTATAAAAAAGGAAAGTAATTTCTTTTCATGTGAGAAAAATGATTCCTAAACAGGTTTTCATTTCTCTTCTTTTGGATTGTCGTAGACTTTGGATGGCAAACATCATGTAGAGTATAAATCTCGAGCTAAGTTACTTAAGGGAAGGCTACATAATGGTCTCTAAAACACATGCTTTAGGGCAATCACAATTTTATAAAGCTTTTTTCTATTTTTTTTTTTTTACTGAATCTGCTGTGGGTTGGTGGTACTAATGCAGTTGTAATGCTTGAATAAGCTTAGTCAAATAAAGCTTATAAAAATGCTCACTCCATAGAAATATCTGCTTTGAGCAATCTAAATGTCAGAAATATGGGCCTGTCAATAGTAAAATCCTATTCAGAGGAGATTTTTGAAATGATGGGATAGGAGATATCACTGTTCTATGAAATATTGACTCCTAGAGACTCCCAGCTTCTTGAGATGACTCTGGACTAACTCCAAAGTGGCTCCTCTTTCCTAGTCTGCAGCACTAATAATACCAAAGTTGAGTCTACCCGAAAGTAAATGTCAAGTAGTTTCTTAGAGGACAAAGGCCTAAATTTCCATTTATTTCATACTCCTTGATGTGGTGAGGATATAATTTCATCTCCAGAATACCCAAGGAAATGCTCTTCTGACTAGTAAAAACTACCTAGAGAAGGGGCTAGATGGAAACAGTTCAATCATTCATCATTTTATTTGGATCTCTGCTTTTTAAAATCAGAACTGTAATTGTTCAAATAAAAGGTCTTTTGTTAGTTGTCAGTGGCACCTTCCTCACATAAAATTTAAGACCAAATTTAGGTTTATTCAGACAAACAATTCAGAGGATGGAAATATTAGGAACTAAGCAGTACACAATACTTTGAAAATCTCATAATGAGTAGACTCAAGAAAACTGTTTCCTTTAACTCCTTGTTTTCAGTTTCCTTTCATATCAAAGAGGAATAGAACACTTTCTTAGTTCTACAGATATGTGCAGCTTTTTCTAAAACTCTTTAAACTCCTTAGGAAAAAGATTTGTATAAAGTATTATTTGTGTTTACCTAATTGCTTGCATTTTTTAAATATGGACATAGATACTTTAAAGTTCATTTCAGAAATGCATAAAGGAGTTTCAAGCTCATTTAGAAGTCCTTTCAAAGGCAAAAGAAGCTGCTTTCTTTTCCCCTTCTAGATTAAATGATTAAAAGCAAAATACACAGATGTATTTAGGTTTGATGTCTCTAATTTTTAGGCTGCATTTACTTCATGTAATATGTGTATTTTCTTTATGAGATATGTAAACTTAGTTTACAAAGATGAAGGTTTGGGCTACACTGGTCCGACCTGTTCTAAACATTTCAAAAAACTTAATGAAGATTTGGGTTCAAGTTAAAAAAAATAATATACTATTTTAGTGGTGCCCAATTCTAAGCATATATTTTTTTCTCACAAAAATTCTTAAATATTTTACTTTATTAGAGACAAAAAATTTCATTGATCTGTTTTAAATTCAGTTATGGCAATAGCATTAAGTCTGGAATAACTACAGAAAATGTCAACATATATTACTGATAATTAATAATGAACAAAAATAAGGATATTTCATTGTAATTTTTACTTCAAAAGTACCAGAATACTCAATAAAATTTGTCATACTCTTCCTTAATGGTGCATACTCTAAAACATTCTTATTCATATGCATGTAAATAATATACATATGAAAATATTAAATTATTGAATTATCACAGCTTTTCCAACCAATGGATGGAAATATTTTTATAAATAGAGAACATGTATCTAGTTTCATTTACACTTAAAATATATCAAAAAATAAACTAGGTTGATTCTTGAAACATTTGCCTAAAAACATATACTCAGAGAAGTAAACTTAAAAAGGAAATTTAGGTCTTAGTTCTTGCATTTTCTTAAATTTTCTTTAAGTGGCTGATGGCAATGTAAGAAACTCATCATTTTATCAGTATAATTTTAAGCAGAAACTTCATATGAAGTCCTTATCGTTATTACTGAATGCATTTACATGAAAAATATGAATATGTTGTGTTTTTTTCTGGCGGGAGGAGGGTCTGTCATTCTTCTATAATGAAAATAAAGTGGAAACTATGGTAACACTATAATGGTAAGATTATAACTCCACATGGAGTAAAGCAGCAGGAGATGATTAATTCTTAAGGAAGAGTTGATTTCCATGAAAATGTCTTTAAGAAAAAGAAAGTGAAAATACACATTAGAGTCAACAAATCATGAAAAGCTAATGATTTTGAAGCATTTAGTTTAGCATTTTTTTCCAAATTGAGATAGCATGTCATTACTCAAGCCTTTCTATGTAAGTGGGTTTGTGATTCAATATAAATGTGGTAATTTAGTAGCAAGACTGCTGGGGCCAGGTAAAGGATTTTATTTATGTATAGTTGGCCCATGAGGAAAATGCATCAACCCAAACAAACAAACAAAAATACTAGAAAATCAGCTTTCAGAAAAATTGAATGTAGTTCATGGATCTTAAACCTGTCCTATTTGCATTATATTTGCTAAAAACCAGAGTCTAACTTCTATTTGCCTGAAACTGAACCCACAGAATTTGGAAGATTTTCTGTAGCTTTCATCTCCAAATTTCTAACTCATAAAATCAGACAGATACTAAAGTGTCTTATCTTCTTGCATGAGATTTCCTGGGTTCATATGGTAAAGATGGATTATTTTCCTAAAATGAATCTTATTGTCTCTGTTAAAATGATTGTCACAAAAGAGTCATCTCTTGGGTTTTGCTGATTAATTTCCATCCTTACACTATTCCATTATATATAGTGCCCACTGACATTTTGATTTGGGCTACTTGAGCATGTACTTGTAAGGGACAATAGCCATGGTTTCCATTCTTTTTAAACATGAAAGATATTGGCTCTATCAAAATAATTATGCATATTGAGCTTAAAATATATTAATATTACCTTGAGCAATTTTTCAATAATCATAGAAATAAGTATTCTATGGACTGAATTGTGTCCTCCCAAATTAATATGTTGAAGTCCTAATTCCAATTGTGAGATATCTATGAAATTGGGCCTTTGGGAGGTAATTAGGTTTAAAGAGGTCAGGAGGGTGGAGCCCTCAGGGTGGAATTTATTCCTTTTAACAGGAGGTAGAAAATTTGCTAGCTCACTCTCTCTGCCATGTGAAAACACAGTAAGAAGGTACCCATCTGCAAGCCAGAAAGAGAATTCTCACCAGAATTTGACTGGAATAGCACCCTGATCTGGGACTTTCAGCCTTCAGAACTGTGAAAAAATAAATTTCTGTTGTTTAATATATCCAGTCGGTCATATTTTGTATGGCAGCCCCAGCTGACTAAGACAATGCATCACTTGTAAGTTGATCATCAGTATTTTTATTCATCTATATATTTACTCTGCTTAATCTTGTTGTAGAAACCTCTTCCAGCTTTTGGAGAATGTTTTTAAAAAAACTTTGGAGATTTAATAACACCAATAACATCTGAGACGCTAATTCTAATTGCCTCATTAGAAAGGAGTGTCTCTTCTTAATTATTGACATTATTTAGCAAATATATCCTTTTTTCAGTCAAAGAGACTACATATTTTTTTCTCTACCTCTGTTGTAGCCTTAATTATTTTGACCAGCTAAACTTTCCATTACTTATGAGATATATCTGAACAGGTGTGCTTTTACTTCTTTCAGGAACATAGCTCTCATCCTAATGTTTTCTCATGACATAAAAATAGGTTTTGTTTTATATTTATTTCTTTGGTTAGATATTCCTATGTACTGCATACCTTACATGTAGAAGTATTGAGGCTATTTAACATAACAGTTTTTTTTTTTTTTTTTAGCTGATTCCCTTTAGCAAAACTTACAAAGTTTTCACATTTAATAAGTGTTGATTGGGGCTTCACTGTGTTAAAAATGCTGTGCTAAGTGCTATAAAAGGATAAATGACTTATTCCCAAATTAGAGCCTTGTTGAAAACAAATAATGAGCTACACAAAAGTCAGAATAATTTTATCCATGCCAGTATATTTATCAAAAATAAAAAATGTTATAGCAACACAAGCAGAAACAATAAATTAATTTAAAAAGATTAAGAAAATATTATTAAAGAGTTGATTTTTGAGATAATTCTTAAAAGGGGTTGTATTTTAAAAATGGAGTTTTAATATAACTATTTTTAGGAGAAAAAATAATCAGAAATTCTTGCCTACTTTAGTTTGGTAAAACAAAATACATTTTAATGAATTCTAATTATTCACTCATTATTGCTTTTTACCTTTAAACTCAGTTTGCTACATGTAGGAAAACTAAGGTCTGAATGAGGAGTAACTAATAAGTTGAAAATGAAAAGTTTAAAAAGTAGGGAAAATTGGGCTGCAGGAGTTAATACCGAACAGAAGAGACATCTATTACTTTGCAGTTAGGACTATGGGGAAGGGGACTAGAAAGTCACAGTGAGGGACCACTGTCCATGGAGAGAGATCCTGTCTCTCATTCACCCAGAACAAGAGCAAGCTCTTCCTGGTAACAGTGCCTCAACACAAGCAACTGACCTTGCAAACACCAAATATATCTTTTCATGACAATGCAGCCACTTGAGAAACAAGAGTGAGATTTGAGATTTTCTTGCTGAAATGAAAATATTTAAAAGAAACTATATGTTTAGATCCTCCTGACTGATCATTCCTCATGACACAAACAGATGAAGGAAAATAATTATTTGTATTCCTAGCAGGAACAAGAGGATCAGCCAGACCTCATGATGGCTGACAATGCAAACACAATAAAATCAAAGCAGTTGACAACTGGGAAATCTAGAGATAAACCTGACTGTAAACAAAGCTGGCTCCATGAACCTACACAATGGTATCTGGACCCTGCCACTTTCCTTTCTGCAGTAGACTGTCCAACTGGTGGATTCAGAAGGCCACAGGTAAAACCCACCAGCTTAGCAAACCCAGCAGAAAGAGAGTGTCCCCTTCATAGTTCCATGAAAAATATTGGGGACTCTGATTGCCCCATATCTTCACTGTCATAGGCATGAGGAAGTGTTCTGAAGGGTCATGCTTGTTTTAAAGGCTGATTCTAAGGCTGGGGTTTAGGGCAGCGTTCACGTTCTGTTTCCATACTAGAAAAAATATTCTCATGCCCAAAGAGTGGAAGAAGTGGCTGGGCAGAAAGGACTACTAAAAATGTAAAATTAAAATATCTCTTCATCTCAGCAGGTAGATTGGATGGCCAAATTATTCTCTGAAATGTGATTGCAATGATCACAGCCCAAAAAATTTGAGAAAAAAGGTGGCAATTTAGGGCTTTCCTTGAAACTGGCAACAGACCAATTTCTGGTTTAAGACAAAAACACTTTTTACCTTGAAGGAGAATAATTTTTGTTTCCTCTTTTTTATGCCTAGAATCTGATTCTTCTACAAATTGCTCTAGATTATTTCTCACATTTTATCAATATTACATACATCAATTAGAATATCTAGGACTATTTATTTTTGTGAATTGTCATAATTTATCTTGTTTCTAAAAAATCTATTTTTGTTCACTTTATATATACTTATAGAAAAGCAAAATTTAATTGTCACAGATTTCTATTTATATGATACATAGACATTCTACAAAAACTAGTCAATAAAATATGTAGTTATAAGATGGATTTTTTACTTTTCAACTTTATTTGCCAAAGGTCTTTCCAAAAGTTTCTCCAGAACTCTTATTTTTATATACACTTTTTGAATATTTGAGAAAATATATATAGCAAAGGTCATTCTTACTCATAATTGAAAATTAGGTTCTTAATCTAATTTTGGAAAAACATATATTTTTATAATGCTGTTATGTATATTCTCTCTACTCTCTAATTCTTTAAGGAAAAATATACTAATAGTACACAAACCACATAACACAGTGAAATACGAAATTCAGAATTAATGCATTTATGTAACGAAGATATAATGTTTTATTTATACAATTCCAGTAGGAATACAAGTATTTTCCTTGAGCATCCTGGAAGAGATTGTATTGCCAGTGTCCCATAGGATTAGTAATGGCCAAATGCACTTGGCAGTTTCCTTATCTGATTAATAAGGCATGATGAAGCTAAATGACTTCTTTCAGGAGGCCTATGATTTATTCTTCCATGCATAACCTGACTGTAAAGCTGGTTTTTGGAACTACTGCCTAGGCAGTCCTTCATTTTACTTTGGAGCAGAGTCACACGGCCTTTCAGCCAGATCTCCACTTCTTTTGAAGCTGATTCTGGCTGTCTGGCAATCAAAATAATTTGTATGAAATCAAAAGCAATGAAATTAAAAAGTAGGCATGCAAAGTGCTGTTACATATCCTAGCTGCTCTGCTCCAATTCTGAGATGCCAACTTTCAAGAAACATTGCCCATATCAAATTGCTCAGAAGTATTTACCTCTCATTTTTTCCGCCATATCAATAACTAGCTCTTGTCATCTTCAAAGTGCTGCTCAAACATTAAATAATCTCAGATTACACACTCTGTTCTTTGCATTTATCTTGACCAGCTGTCAGAGCAGGCAATTTATTTCACCTCAGTTTTATTCCACTTGGCTCTGTGTGGCTTCTGCACTAAATTTGAATGGAAAATGAAAGGTACAACTCAGTGTATTTCCATAACAAAGGAAAAAAAATTTTTAAGCAACTTTCAAATTGCTTGTGGTTTTGCAGTTGACACTCAAAATGTATTTCAATCACCTCTGAGTCTTGATTAATTCCTAAATGAAAATTTGAGGATGTGAAGAAAAAAATCAGAAATACTTTCAAAATCATTTAATGTTAAGTATCATTTTCATCTATTTAAAATACTGCAGCATATTTAGCAGGATTATAAAGTGAAATAAAATTTGTAATTCATATATATATATAGAGAGATTATCTCTATCTATTATCTATCTATCATCTATCATCTATCATCTATCTATCTATCTATCTATCATCTATCTATCTATCTATCTATCTATCTATCTATCATCTATCTATCTATCTATCATCTATCTATCATCTATCATCAGTTCTTTAAAAATAAAAAAGTTGTATTTTAACTCTGAACTTACATTACTTCTTGAATTTATATAGTTTCTTATTTTTCTGCTCATATAGGAAAAAACGTACAAATTCTTTTTTCTTTAAAAATTTTCTTTCTTCTAAAAATGTGACCAGGGTTCAACTAATTGATATCAAATCTCAGTAAATTTATTCTTTCAGTTACAAGATGCCAACCAGGTGTGTATAATATTGTCTATAGAAATTAATACTCTCTAATATACTGTTCACTGAAGTGAATCTGAAGTGCAAAAGCAATTTTTCTAGTGTTCTCTATGTAATGGTAGTAGGAAGCCTTCCAGAAGTTAAAAAACTGGAGATTAGCAACATATCAACTTTCAGGTGGGCCTCTCCTAAACACTTATAATTCACTTACTCTCTTGCAAATCATTATTCCTAAGGTTTGATTCACTTGTAACCTCACTTGGGTCTTAAATCACATTTCAAAGCACTTCTATCATTTATCCATTTTCAGAACTGCCATTACAAGTGATGGGAATTTGGCACAAAAATCAATGAGAGGATATGATATGAGTTCTTCATAATTTTTCCTTCTTTGAGTACCATCTCAAGTACAGTCTGTGAAATATGTTTTTCAAAGGTATTTTTCCATCTTGCTGTCATTTGAACTAAATCGAGTTCATGAACTTGGGATATATATTCATACAGTTTTTCAAAAAAGGAGGAATCATTACTATTGTGAATTTTTACATAAAGTCATTCAAAAATGTTAATTAAATCCTTTTACTAATCATATTCTCTGTCAGCTTTTTAATCTTTTTAAAATATGGGTTTAGATTTACCATTGTTATCTAAAAATGGTTGCATTGGTTATGTTTATTTATTATTAATATCTACTAATATGTATACTTGAATGTATTTTATTTTATTTTCTCTAGTCAGTCATAGACCTTTATGTCATTTATCTTATTTTTATGAAGAGAATAGTACTCTTTTATGGTAAAAAAAGAAAAGTAAAACTTTATTAACTAGAGTACTTTGCATATATGATATTTTAATTTCTTTTCCCCAAACTAAAAATGGTCTTGTGAACTGAATTTATACCATAAGCACCTTGTTGTGTACACATCTGTTTAGAGATTCAAACTTTATCTTTCTGGTTTAAAGAATTCAGTTATACTGATAACATTTATACTACAACAAAATTATTTCATTACAAATAATCTCTCTTAATTTTGTTAATGGTACAAAACAGTCTTCATTAATATGAATAAATTATAGTATGTGTTCCTCTTTTCCTGTATTTTAAGAAATCAATTGATTGGGAAAGACATTGAAGGAGTCATAGTATCATGTTTTGGTTCCCGGAAAATACCTTAGCCTAATGTATACGCTTACTAATTGTAAATAAATGCCTGCATTTATCGAAGAATCCGTTCCTCAGCCTTTTTTTTTTTCTAAAGTTAATCCTGCATCCTAGCCTCTTCTTATGATACTAATGGTTGTGGTCATAATCATAGCAGTAGCCACGAGGTGGTGGTAATAGTAATGATGGCGGTGATGGTGATGATAATAAGGACAATTCAGTAGCTGTTGTATTGTCATTTACTGAATAATTCCACATAGTAGGAAATATGCGAAACAATTGACATGAGTTATTTCTCCCCCACCAAAATCCTGTCAATTGAGCCATACAACTTTATTCCTCACATAGAAATTCTTTTCACTCAGAAGTGAGCTGAGGTGAAGGAGGGCCCTTCCAGCCATTCAGCTAATGCAGAGAGGAGCAAGGAGTCAATCCCAACCTCTCTTGTTCATAAAGCCCATAATAACTTTTTTTGCCTTACTGTTTTTGTGGAAAAGCTAAACCTGAGAGGAAGAATTGTTGAAGATAGAGCAAAAAGCTGAAGGATAAAAAGAAACACTATAATTTCACTCTCAGGGCTTCAAGGAGTACAAAAAATTCCCTTCAGTTTTAAAAGACTAAAACCTTTCCATTATTTTTTAGCACATTCTGAATAACCACAAGAAGTCTTTCCAGTTACATAAAATTTATTTCATGAAATATGTTTAAAAAGTTTGAAAATTTAGGGTTTGCTTTCTTTTTATTTTGGAAATATAATTAGTAATAAATATAAAAATGAAAATATTTAAGTATATATTAGCTATGATTAATCAAAATTTTCTCTTTTAATATGTAATGCTTAAATTATTATAGACAATGAGGCCTATATTTAAAATACATGAAGTATATTTTTAAGCTGTGATTTTGGCAAAAATATTTGGATTATTAGTTTAGTATTATTAGGAATATTTTAGTATTCAATATTTACTACACATCTGTGTACATTTGGGATTGAAAATGCTATGAAAGGCATTTAAACTCTCTAGCTGGTCTTCAATTGTTCTTAAACATAACATGAAATAGTTGTTTTAGATGATCTCTAAATTTCCTTCAGATTTAACTAATGAGTCAAGATTGTCAAGATAATCAGATATGCCTACTCTCTATTGTGATGGCCTTTCTAGACATATAAAGGTAGACATAACAGAAAAATGAAAAAAGTTACAAAATGTTCAAAAGTTTTAAAATGTTCATTCTGTACATAACAAATACCATAAAAAGAAAAAGTTAAAGTTGCAGGAAAAAATTACAACATAAAGCTCAGATAAAATGTTAAGATTATTTGTATGTATGCAACTATGTATATACACAGGCATATATGTAAATATGTAAGCATGTATCTACATATTAATCTATGAATATACAAACATATTTACATATACCTACATATACATGTAGCTATGTATGTATATGTATGTGTACTCAATTTTATAAGCCACTAAAAAGTTTATTAAAAGTGCTAAAAAATTTAGTTTATTAAAAGTGCTCAAAAATTTTACTAGAAATACAGAGAAAAATAAACATACAAAAAGCTCACTTTAGTTATCAAAGAGTTGCAAATGAAGCAAATTTCCCCCAGTGTGATTGCAAACTTTTAAAAAAACTTGTAATACCCACTGTTGTCACGAATCCAAAAACAGACTGCTGGTCTACACAATTTTTAAAAGTATGCTTATTTTCAAATACATACATATATTCTCAAAATATATAAAAGTTATTATTTGTTCTAGAAATTTCATATGTAGAAATTTCTCCAAATGAGTAATTATTAATGTGTGCTGAGAAAACTTTTGCCATATTCTAAGGTAGAAAGCTTTTTTATTAAATTTTGCACAGCCTTGAAACGACATGTATACAGCCACTTAATAGAATTTTATGGAATATGTATTTCAAGAGAGCATATTTATTAAATATTGTCTATTAAAAACATAAAGGACAGTGGGATGATGACTTGTCAAAAACAACAAAACATATTTCTATACATAGTATATAAAAATAGTACATAGTAACAATGATTCTTTGGATGGTGAGATTATAAAGAATTATCTATTTATTCATTTTGCTATTTTTGTATTTTTAAAATTTTCTTTCATGAACAAATAGACTCTTGAAAGCAGGAATAAAAAAGTTACTAAATATAATAAAATTTTCCCATATTATTCTTTTGGCCCTTCTGTACTCCTTCACAAATAAAAATGAATGGACTCAATAGAAAGGTCAGCTATACAGTTAAGCCAAGATATCCAAAAGGAATTTTATCTGTTTGAACTATTTTATTACTGATTTTGTTTCTCTCCCAGAAATATCTATGCAAGCAAGATATTTTTGCTTGCACAAAGGAAAAAGTTATTAAAAAGCAATTTGACCAAAAAACTCCTTGCCTGTCATGGTAGTGAATATAGGAGGTAGCAAGAGAGAAGCAAAAATGAATTCAAGATGATGTCAAGGTTTATGGCCTGAATGGCAGCATTTATGGAACTTGGGAGATAATGAGTGCTGATTGTGAGAGCTTATGGATTTCAGAGAGGAAGGTAAATGCCAAGGAAGGGATGATGTGGTAGTAGGCAGCAAGCAATGGCCCTGCTACAAAAGAGGTATCTTCTATTATAGGTAGGGTACAAGCAACTTACATACACTTATAAAATCTGTGTTGTTTTGTCATTGATATTTGATGTAAATTTCTAAATTGTAATTCTCCTTTCTGAATGTGGATTAGGAAATGCGTCTACTACAACAACTGTTATAGACAACAAAAATGGATCTGTACCCAAATCTTCTGGAAAAATACTGAAGAGGACAGTCACAGAGGACATAGTGACCACATTTAGCTCCCCAGCAGCCTGGCTTCTCGTCATTGCTCTGATAATCACGTGGTCAGCCGTTGCTGTTGTTATGTTTGATTTAGTGGATTACAAAAACTTTTCAGGTAAGATCATTGAAATTTGGCTCTTAAATTAATAGCAACAATTTTCCCCTCTGGTCTGGCTTTGTTTCTCTTCACCCCATTTTAATGTAATAAATAGAGCACTCTACAAGTGTGCTTGAAGGTCGCTGAAGTCTAGTTTCCTTCTTTGCTTTTTCCATCTATCCTTTGCCTGTTGTACTCATTGATTTCAAATAAAATAGATTTTCTTATTTGTAGTGCCGAGCAAAGGTTGAATGTTATAATTTCATGAAGACAATGGCCAAAAAGCTTAAGTGTGTCTTTAATTTTGGAACAAGGACTTTATCAACCATTAATAAACAGTAATTTGTAGATTTTATAGTAGAAGATATAAGACAAAATAAAACCAAATACAAAATTTTTGAGCAAATGAAAAATAGTGTTAAGTATTTCAAAGTCCCCCTACCATCTGGCTTCAAGCTTCTTTCCAGACATATTCTTTGTTCCTCCCATTAAAATATTCTATTTTGAGTTCTTAAAAATAAAGTGTGTTAAAAAGATTTTCCAGGATGACTTGTAATAAGATACTACATCTTGAGTGTCCATGTGTTCTTGTGGATTTGAAGTGAAATAAGAATAGCACAAGTGAAGAAAGATTTTCATTACAGCTTATTCAATCTCTAAATATATTGTTTATCTCTTTGTTTAAAATCTTTTTATATTTTAAAAATTATTTGTCTGTTTTCTCATCTGATACACTATTGATTGTGACTTTCTTAAAGGAAGGACTCCATCAGGTGCTCAATAAATATTGAATAAATGAATAAGTGACTTTATGCTTATCACCATTTTACCACAAGCAAAAACATTTTACTAACCTATTGATGTGCTGCTCCTTTATATCTGCACTACCCACCTCCCACACCCTGTTTTCTTTCTTCAGTAGTAACAAAATCAGTAGGACCCAGAAACTATAATTACTATAAGTTACATTCTATATACTCAAAGACTTTTATTTTTCATTATGAATTTTTATTCATTCAACAATTATTTATCAGATCTCTCTCTATTACATGTGCCAGGAAATGGCTATATTAGAAGAAATACAAGTATAAATATCATGAGGTTATAAAACTATATCATTTGGGTGTATTGACATGGAAGTATGACTGAAACGACGCTGCAAACTGTAAGCACCATCTAACAGATAAAGTCCTATGGTATCAACCAGAGCAAAAGGCAATTTATCCAGAGGCTTAAAGCTCTGTTCGAAAAAGGCAGTACTTTTAGTATCTTTTGTAAGGTAGGCTCTTAAAGGAATGTACAATTAAAATACCTACAGCATAAAATTGTGACCTAGATTTTTAAGTTGAAAATAATTGATTATATATTACTCTAGCTTTTATTTCCTTTGATTCTATATTGAATGTATTTCTTTTCTTTTATAAAAATTTCATTCATTTAAATTTTAGAACTAAATATGATTATAAAATATAGTTCTTTAGTGTTTGTCATATTAAGAATTATGTCAATTTAATATTTGAAAAGTTAATAATTTAATAACTGCATTACAAAAATTTCTGTTAAAATTTTTCTTAATTATTTTCAAAATTGAGCAGCTACTATAATGAGACTTTCAGATTATATTACTTTAATGTAAGACACACTTATAATCCACAGTAGAGCTTTCCTGGACCACTGCAATTAGGTGCTATGGATAATACTTATGTTATTGGTGTTACTGGTAAAAACAGCTTCTGTATTACTACTACTTCAGTTCTTTCAGGTGGGTATTAAGCACATTATCTATGTGAGGCCTCCTCCTCTAGTTTTTTTATATTTACTAATGACCTAACTATCCATTGCCCACAAAAAGAAACCTGCAAGTCATCTTTGAAATCTGTTTGCCATCTGATTAGTCATTATACTCTATGACAGCTAGCTCTTGTATGTTTCATAAATTTGCTCCATCCTCTTATTACCACCTTATCCATTACTACACTTCAGACCTTGACTTTCTTTTGAGGGAATTAATACATTTTCTTCTTATCTCCCTTATCCAGTGTCTCCTGTTTAACATTGCTCTCAAGTTATCTTCGTAAGACAAATTTCATCAACAATTTCTCTTGCTTAAATTTTGTAGCATGAAATTTAAGTTTTTGACTTAGCTCTTTATCTTCTCATAGTTCAGTTCATGTACTTTCTTTATAGCCATTCTTAATGTTCTTACTGTTTTTTTTTTTCTCTAGATAAACATTTACTCTCACTGCTTGTTGCTTGTGCTTATACCATTTCTCCCCTCTCTTACCCCAGGATAGCAGAAAGCATACTACAGTAATTAAGAATGTAAACTTTGGTGTTAGATTTTCCTCACATTAAATCCAGATCTTGCCTCTTTCTAGCTGTGTGATATTAAAGATGCTTTGCCTCTCTCTGAATCAGTTTTATCACTGGTAAAGTAGGATGATAATAGTACCTATGTAATGAGATTAAGAGAATTATATAAGTGAATGTATCTGAAGTGCTTAGAAGAAAACCTGATTTATCTCAAGCTCTGTATAAATATAAATATCATTAGTAGAGATTTATTCCTCAATTTTATATCTAGAGAATTGTTATTCATTTTTCAAGACCCACTCCTTCTTTTATAAAACATTCTCAGACTTCCTAATAATTTACTGTACTGTGCTTTCATTCCTTTGTGCTTTATCAGCACTTGTATTACTTCAGTTAACACATTATATTTTAAAGATCCGTTCTCTTATCCATCTCCCTTAGAAACTTAAACCTATCCAAGAAAGGAACTGTCTTATATATCTGTGTATATGAATGCCTGTCGCATAGTAGGTTTTCTGCTGAATGTTGCTTAAAGGTATGAATAGTGTCGTCATTTGTATTTTAAAACAATTTTTTACATTATGAAGAAACAGATATTTACCATAAAATTTTTATTTGTCAGTTGACCAACTTTAAAAGTTAATAAATATATCTAATAAAATTAAGATGAAAAAAGTAAATGTTTATAAAATAAAATTGTATACTTGAAACCTATATAATTTTATTAACCAAACTCAGCCCGATTTATTTAGTTTAAAAAAAAAGATGAAATGTTATTATATTTAGTAATGGTTATCTATTGCTGCATAAAAAATTACCTCAAAAGTAAATGGTTTAAAACAACATAACTATTTATTATTTCATACAGTTTCTGTGGGTCAGGAATTTAGAATGGCTTAGCTGCATGGTTCTGACTCAGAGTATATCTTGAGGTTGCAGACATTTGAAAGATTTTATGGGGTGGCAGAACAAATGGCAAGATGTCTTACTCACATGGTTGTCAAGTTAATGCTTGTGTGTCCTTACAACATGGCAAGCGGCTTCCCCTAGAGTGAGTAATCCAAGAGAGAATAACATAGAAGCCTTAATGCTTTCATGAGCTAGACTTAGAAATCACATCCTTTCATTTATACAAAATCCTTCTGGTTACACAGGTCAGTCATATTTAGTGTTGGAAGAGACTATATAAGGGTGTGCATACCAGCATGTAAGAATCATTGGGTGACATTTTGGAGGCTAGCTACCATGTATTTCACACTGATAAAATTACATTGCCAAGTTATATATCTTTAGTTAAATGCTTATACATAACTTAAAGAAGAGCCATGTAATGCTCTAGCTGACAAAGAGGTATTGTATTTATAACAGATGCAAGGAGAAAGATGATGTGTTAGGATGACTCATGAGGCCATACCTTGGAAAATAAATATTCACCAGTGGAGTTAAAAAGGAAACACACACACACACACACACACACACACACACACACACACACACACACACACGAAAGCTGAAATTTTAAAGGAGCAATGTATAAATTCTTTAAATAAGAAGTTTAAATACTTTTAGCTCATTAAAATTCAAATGATCAATTTCTGGAACCCGAAGAACCTAAGTTCAAAGAATTTCTATAATTATAGTACAAACCCTGTAACTCATATTAATATTTGGTTAGATGTGACACATCCATTCATATTAAAATTCTAATTTCTTTTCTCCATTTAGTTAGTTCTAACCTGCCTTTTCTTAATAATGGTTTTTCACAGAAAAATCAATTGTTTCAATAAGAGTTTCAAAATGTAAATGGTACTCTTATGTTTATAATGTATGTTTAATTGATACATTTCAAACATTTACTGGGGATTAATATTATGATGAGTCTTTTGTACTATGAATAGTCTTTGAAATATGTATGACTAATGTTTAAAAATCCAGGCTAGTAGTAGAAGGAAATACACTGGAAACAACTCTGAAGGCCAATCAAGATAGCTATACTTGTGCTCTAAACTATACTCTGGTACTTTAGAAAAGTAGGCAAAGGCTTTAAAGTCATTAAAAAATTGTTCATAGAGAAATAAAAATATATTTTCATAAGCAAGTACTGCATTGGATTGAGAAGAATGACTCTCCACTGAGCAGCCTTCAAAATTCTTTATTTTCCGAGTTTGATCTGATTTATCTGTACATAATTTGCTTGTGAGGCAAATATAGAATTGGCTTTTATGTGTGTGTTTCAAAAGACTTGCATTCATCTACAGCCCTATAACATACACGCTAACGTGAAATGCAGATAGTATCTCACTTTCTGATTTACAAAATTTGAGACTTAATTATTGTTATCAAACAAGACAAATTTTAAGACACCAAAAAACCATATATTAAAAAAGAGATTTTTACCTACCCTTGTTTCTTAATAAGTATAATATTAAACAATATTCAAACATTACTACAGTGTATCTGTCAGTTTGATCAAAGTGGAATCACTATGAATAATATAGACTGGGAGATTTATTATATGGCTTATGCATTCATGGGAGCTGATAAAACAGTTAACTTAAGACTGTTGCAGAGTGTCTGGAGCCAGGTCAGAAGTCAGCAGGATAGAAACTGGTATGGGGGAGGAAAAATATTTTTTCCTCAATCCTTCTAAAATTTTTGGCTGGGGCTCCTTTACCAAAAGACAAATTAATAAAATAAAGCATTTAAATGTATTTAATACAAATTTTATGTGGAGCCTTCATAAGGAAAGGAAGACTCTAAGAAGCAGTTAACCTAAGCATTTTTATTCTAGGTTTGATGAAGAGTGGAAAGTGGTGGGAAAATGTGACAGGACAGAAAAAAGTATGAGCTAATTGTAGTAAATTGGGGGAAACAGCAAAGCCTATTCACTTGATTCCTCTGAGCATCTTGGAAGATGAGAACGCTCCTTTCTTCCTGGTATCGGAGGACACCTCTCACATGAGGATTTTATGACCTGCTTCAGGGGAAGATCAGAATGTCCCTCTTGTACATGCCATTTCTCAAAATTAGCTGAAAATATTTACTATGCCAAGATGCCATATTTTAGGGTATCATACCTTGAACCCCATCATTGGAAAGGGCAGATAGAATAGAGGAGACTAAGGACAAACTGAAACTGACAAGGACAAACTGGAATCTCATTTGACTCTTACCACCTTAAATTAGAATAATGTGAATGAGCTACAGGATAAATTGGTGCCTTCACCAACACATTTGCAAAAGCATCTGGCAAAGATTTAAAGATATTGAAAGACGTCATCCAGTGGAAACTGGAAGAAGTGCTGTTGGTTGCTGCCCCTGGTCATCCTACATATTGGTGAAAATGTGCATGAATTGAAACAGCACTTGCCCTATATCAACCTTCACAGAATATACAATATGGCTGTTGCTTTCTTTTTACCTACCAAATTCACACAAACTTCTCTTGTGCCTAATTGTTACCTGGAAATACTTTAAAGGAATTCTGGAAAATCTAGTCCCAGCTTAATGATTCAACAGCATACAAAACTACCATATAGGATGTGTGGGAAAGGGGTAAAATTCCCCTTTCCCTCGTCTGGTTCTTTTGACTGGCAGAGTAATCAAATCAATAGGAAGCAGACCGACAAGAGAAAAATCAGACTTAATCTCATGCACACAGGAACCCCACACACATAAAAGAGTCAGAGACCCCACATACCTGAGAGGTTCAAAGATAAGAAAGGGGGATTGAGGTATATAAGAAATCCTGAGCCGGGGATGAGGTAAGGTGCCTTGGGGACTTTATTGAAGAATGATAAGAAAAGCAGACATTCAGTAGTCTGCTTGCCCTATAGGTAGGTCCAAAGAAGTTATCTCTGATAAGCTCTTAATTCAAATTCTTCTACATAGTTAAAAACGGGGATTTTCTCTTGGGCCTGAAGCTAAAATTGCCTTTAGTTGAAATTAATCTGCATATAATGAGGAACAACTTGGGGTGCCTTGTTCTGGACCCCCATAGGTGACTATATAATTTATCATCTAAAACAGGATACTTATAAAATTGAAATAGGTAGCCATTAATATCTATTTCAAGACTACAGGGACAAACCAAAAATATCTTATCACCTGGATATTATCCTCTCTGCCCTTAGTTGTCTCCTGGAAGACAACCGTTTTCAGAAACCCCAAATTGGAGGATAGAAAAGGGGGCAGAGCAACATTGCCTTCTCAGTAATGGAAGCTCAAGGTCACAAAGGTAGCTAGAGGCCTTGTCCCCAAGCTTCTGCAGACTCTCCAAGAAGCTCTTCCAGGAAACAAAATTGGGGCCCTGATAATTTAATAATTCTTCTAGGACCAGAATATGAGAACTTTGGTTGAAATTCCTTATGAACTTTGCCTTATTTATAAAGAGACAACTTTTTCTCTAGGCAATAGATGTAAACAGGATTTCTAAAGAAATGACTACAAACTTAAGCATTAATAAATGTTCTGATTTCACTCTAGGTCAGAACGTACAGGAAAAAATTATACTAACTCTTGGCTTTTCTTACCCAAGAACAAGGATCATAATTTATTAGCATCTTCCTTCATAAGAAGAAAATCTCATTACATGACTGTACTAGGTGGTCTCGAACTTTTGGTAATTTTTGCTCACATTCCACAAAACACACTTATTTAAAAATAATTTTATAAGAATTAGATAAGATAATCTATGTAAAACATACGTGCCTGGCACATAGGAGTCATTCATTAAATGTAACTTGAATTTGAATCTTATTACCAGGAAGTAAGATCAGTAATTTGAGAAGAGAGACAGTAAGGGCATGATGGTAGGAAGCATCAATTTCTTATGAAAGTCTTGCAGACATCTCCTGATGTGCCTTTTAAATAGATTTTCTAATGAGGTGTGCCATTTATCTACTGCTCTTGGAAATTAATTTCCCTGATTTTTTTCCCCTGGCACTCAGCCCAGTTAAGCAGGTGCACTGTTTGTCAGTCTGAGTTTAGAGGTGTAAAATGATTCAGGAAAGACCCAAAGTCAATCAGAATGTATAAATTTAACATTTAATAGTTATGTAAATGTGTATATTTGTATGTATGAGTATGTCTGTGTGTGTTTAGCGATATCTGTGTGACTGTATATATATGAATATATTATTACATTTTAGGAAACTTGGAAGACTGAGACACTAAATACACATTTTAGACTTTATCAGTTCTCATGTGTACTAAGTTTTCAAGAATGGTTGACATTTTGTATGCTTATTATTCTGATTCAAGTCTTATCTCATATCCCACATTTTCTGTTTAATGTCCCAGGA
Organism: Cynopterus sphinx; assembly: GCA_030015415.1. Lineage (NCBI taxonomy): Eukaryota > Metazoa > Chordata > Mammalia > Chiroptera > Pteropodidae > Cynopterus > Cynopterus sphinx. Next base: position 101,558,857 of record CM057386.1, on the reverse strand, counting down.
CTGTTTGGTCCTCTTGGTCACTCTATCTAAAAGGATGCATTTCAGTCTGCTGATAAATACCTCAAGGAGATTCATAGTTCAATGATTCCCAGAGCTTAATCAAGGTCATGAATTGAAGAAAAAGATAAAAATTTATTTATTTGAAAGGAAATACTTAATTCTATTGTTCCTATATTTTTGGTCTTAAAATTCTCTTTTGAAATTATGATAATGACAAATATCGTTTCTGTTACTGTTTTGAAATACCACTTTTTTTTTATAAAAGAAAAAGTTGGCTGCTACACACTGGATCCCAGGTTTTTTTCTGGTGATGGATTTCAAGGTCAAAGATATAAAAGTTTGATATGAATGCTCTATATCATTCATTTGAACTTTAGCAAATGAGATCCTATATTGGATTTATAAATTTATCCATATAGAGGGATACAATTATAAATCATGCCATATGTTAATATCTACTTTTGATGGGCCAGCTGTTATATATCTTTCAGTGCTATGCTTAAATTTACTTCCTTAAAAATACCTTTTCAGAACTTTGAATGTAAATCAAGTCAGTGCCATAATTCATCATTATATTATTTGCTTTTCACGCATAGTAGTTACTCCAAATTGCATATATTTAATTGGGTGTGATTATTCTTTTAATATCTTTACTAATCTTAGGTTTATGAGAATAGCTTTTTCTATTTTACTTACTTGAATTTTTTTCTAGAACTTAGAAGTGTTTATACAGAATATGAGCTCAAAAACATTTGAATAAATGTTGAGATGAAAGAAAGAATGAATAAATAAGTAAATAAAGAAGAAGGCTGTAGCACTTTTTATACTCTGAATGCTGAGTAATAAGTATAGTATTTCTTTGTAATATATTAGTTTATGGTGATATTGCTAGGGTTAGAATTCACATTTAAAATACTTTTTAAACTTCTGTCTCCATTGGACCATACACATCTCAAAGGGAAAAAATTATCTTATTCATCTTAATATTCCTAATGCCCTGCTTATTGCCTGACAAATAAAATTTGTATGATCGAAACAAAAATTATTTGCCTAGCGTATATAGCAGCAAACAAACAAAAGCAAATGAACAATACACAAAAAAATAAAAACAAAAGAACACAAGAACTTCAAGAAAAGAACCAAAGTAGTTGAACGCAGGCTCTGGGGACTAAAGTACTGGGTTAGAATTCTGACTCTATCAGTTAGTAGCTGTATACATTTGGGGGAAATTATTTCTCTCTGCCTGAGTTTTACTCTCTTTAGGCAATAATATTATCTGTTCATATGGTTCTGTGAGCACTGAATCAATTAATAGCATACAAAACACTTGGAATTTTGAATGGTACCTAGTAATTGTTAGTTAAATTGTAGTTGGTATTATTTTAATTTATTCTTCATGACCTTAAGCATATTTCAATATTTAAAGAAGATGAATAGGCATATTTCAAAAAGATGAATTGACTACAGGACTTCCAACTTTTAAATATGTGAATGTACATAGATTCCACCAATTAAACAATAGAAATCCATTGGTTTAAGTATTCTATTTTATTTTGAGAGGATGTTCTAACCATTCTGAAATGTTTTATTATTATTATATGATAAGTAAGCACATAATTTATGGCACAATATTCTATATTTCATTATTGTATATATAGTCTATATTTTAATGTGATTAAAAAGAGAACTTTAAAATTATTTTATCAGCTAATATTGAGCAATAGACTAACTAAAAAGTATATATAATACAGTCAAAGGTTTCCAAAACTAAACTTGATAAAACATGTTTAAACTTGATAAAATTTGACTTGATAAACATATCTTTATTTAATAATTACTCAATATGCTAATTGCTGTATTAATCCCAAATTTAGTAACTCCTCCACTCGTCTGTTAAATTTATAATATAATAATCCAAGTAAGTCATCCACTGGAATATATATTTTGATTTTCTTATGCTACAAAAAAATTAATTTTATTGAATATTAGTCTGGACACAAATCTATGGAAATCTTCAAATCTACAGAAAAAATGCTTTCCCATTCTTTATTACATGTTTATCACTGGAATTTTGTATATAGTTAAGATATACCTTTTTTAAGAAGATGAAAGCAAATTAATTTTTCAATTAATATAACATCCACACAATGCTTATTAATAAAAGTATAATATGATTCTCCAGTTTTTATACAGTTACTTGGGTGAAGGAAGCTAGAAGTTGCTTGTAATTTTGTTTCAAAATATGAAATGTCCTTTATTTGACACAGATCTAGCTCTAGTTAGCTGGAAATATTCCAGGATTCAACATCTGCAACACAGTTTTGCCAGGAAAAATTAGTTGATGCAAGTCATATTGAAAGAGAAAGGTGAAGTGTACATTTATTGGCATTCAGTGAAGTTCCTTATTGCCTCAAAATGTAACAGTTGAAAAACAGAAAAGAGCAACTTAGAAACGTTATCATAAAACTATTAAATATTGAAATGGCCAATGTAATTTTCACTAAAGATGCTTGTGTTTTATTTTATTAGGGTTCTACACATGAGGGCACATTTCTATATACTAAAGTTAATTAATAGTGAAAATAGGTATGAGAAAATTTCAGTTGAGGAAATGTAAAAAGCAGAAAGAAAAGGCCCGTGCCTCAGATATTGAGTGGCAAGGACTGGAGCTACATTTTGACTATTTAAATGGAGATTAGAAAAGTGACAGTCATTCCCTTGTCCTGTCAATAAAACAGCTCATCAAAAGTACTTTTAAATAAGGATACTAGTTTTTGTTTGGTTTAAAAGCATCTAAAATATCCAATATCTGGAACTATTTTATTTTTTCAAAATTGTAAATTAAATGGGTTTTATCTTTTAGAAATGGATGTACTTCAAGAGCTTTGTGTCCATCCTCTATTTTTTTTTTTTCTTGATTCTCACTAAACAAGGAAGAAGGTCTGATCATTGTAATCTAATATGGTTAGTATTCAGAGAACAGAAGAGAGGGAGAAAGAGAAAGAAAGAGGAAATAACAGTGATTTTGGAAAATATATTTATCTGACATGTTAAAAGATAAACTTAGGCATATTAAAATGTTTGAATTTATTTGAGCAAGAAAGCAGCGAATCAGGCAGCACCAAACTGGAAACGTTCTACCAACAGGAGTTGGGTATGTTTGTGATTAGTTGTTTTTAGGTTTTGATTTCTTAATCTTGAGGAAATTACATACTTAGAATTTGGTTTGCTTACACAGGGTGCTAAGGTAGTTGAGCCAACTCAGTCTAATGGTCTTGTATAATTAATTTAACAGGGAATACAAGTTTTGCTTCAGAAAGACTTGACTTTTTATTTTATTTATTTTTTCATTTTAAGGTGAGGCAACCCTTGGTTGACCTCACAGATTGCAAGAAACTTGTCAGCTTACAACCCCTTATTTTTTTTTTTATTTTTTACACCGACAGCACCTGGTCTTCCTAGGTGGTCTCCCATCCAAGTACAAATCAGGAGCAACACTGCTTAGCTTCCGAGATCAGACAGGATCTTCGGCCACGCCCACCACAGACAGACTTGGCTTTTAAAAAGAGCTCGTTACTCTTAAGAAAATGTGTGTGTCTGAGTGTGTATGAGAGGAAAATGTTTCAATATTGCTAGATTTAAATGTCATATTCTGCCTTCAAAGTGTGTATTTTCAAATACAGAGGTGTCTTCAAAATCTCTGTTTCATCTTTTCTTTCAACATGCTTATGTATTTTTTGACTTGGAAAAACAAATGCATTTCCTTCACCTCCCTATATTTTCCTTAGCTACAATCTTTTTTGTGTCTGTCCCTCTAGCTAAGTCCCTCTACTCAGAGATGAACTGATACTGTTCTATTACTCTGCTGAAATGTCTCAAATACACGTGAGTTTTTAATGAACAAATCCAATGCACATGTGACATCTTCAATTTTATTAAATATTATAGCATTAGAACCGTCAAATGCCATATTTTCTTATGATTTATAACTCCTTTGGTACCATCACCTTCTTCTCCTTTTAGACACTATCACCTGTTCCATTGCTTTACTGCAATAATTACATGGCCTAAACAAGTGATGAGCAAGTGGCTGTCATATTTAGCTTACTTATCTTTATTATATGGCTCTCAAACTAAAAACAGGATTAATCATTCTTTAAAATGGCCAGATAGTAAAATTAGAGGCTAAAAGTAGTGAAAAAGTTCTAAACAATTCACAATGGGAGTTGTTAAAGCTATTTTTATTTTAAAGGGAAAATTTAGCCCATAAATATTTTTTTCATTGGTTTATGCAACTTTAATGAAGAAAAATAAATCAATTACTAGCAGAGCTATTAGTTGATCACTCATTCATTGACAACTTGCATCATTTCTTCAGTGCTGTATTAAACAGTGTATTGGAAGATAGATTAAACAAATGCTGTAAGCCTTATAAGCGTTTTTATTTTCTGTTTATTGATCTACATGCCAAGAATTTTCTTCCCAACTAACTTTAAAACTTAATGACTTCCTAGTCACATCTTTAACTCCAATTTCTCTCTAATTTTTTTTAATTTCATAAGGATGTTCAGTTGGAACATTAAATTTAAAATCTTTAACAGAGTTAGCTATGTTTCTTTCCAGGCCTGCCTCCTACTTTCCAAATCCTGTTCATTTTCCAGTTTCTTAAGTCAGAAGCCTAGGACTCTCCATGACATTCCTCTTTCTCCACTATCTATGAATGTTCAGTGATCAAAAAGAACTCATTCTACTTTTTACACATCTCTGGATTCTGTTCTGTACTCTGTAACTTACTTCCAGATCTCCTGTTTTAGTTTCCCCAAGACTGTTATAGTAGCACATATTTTCTTTTTGCCTATAATCTTGCCTCTACTTCCTTTCTCATCCTGAGGCCGATTACTGTAAATTACAAATCTTATTTTATTATTTCCCTATTTAAAATTTTAGATGTGTTCCCTTCTATGCGAATATGTATACGAAGAAAATATGTGAAAAAAAATAAATTAAAATCTTACAAAATTAACTAACCATAAAGAGAAGAAGAAAACAATATAGTAAGAGACTAAAGCAACACAATTTTCCTTTTATGTGCTCTTACAAAGTTTTGACTTAGAGATCTTCATACATGTCTTTTTAATGATTAAAAAAGTAAAATAGGAAAACAAAAGAAATCATTAAAATTTGAAAACATACAGAAACAAATGAACGTAACTCTACATTATGCTATAGATATAACCAGAGAAAATAATTATTTAAAATATACCATTCTGATTCTCTGTCCTTAGTGTGGTACAGTTCAAGAGCACAAATAAAATGTGAAAAGAGTTTTAAAACTCTATCACTGCTTTTTTTGTTAATGATAATATTGGCATCATTTTATTTGAAAGTATTTATAGGTATTCAGTGGAAAAAACAATTTAATATCAGTAAGAAGTAAGATGTTCAACAAAAAAGAAAAAGGATGTGAGTATAAAAGCAAAGAAGTTGAGAGAAATTTTGTATTCTTACATTTTAATTGGATTGTTCATGATTCTAAAACTTTTGAAAACTTTGGGTGTTCAAAAGGTGTAGAAACAATAACAATCAAATGCAGTGAGTATCCTTATTGAGTAAATTTTAGTCTCAACATATTATTTCCCAATAAAAGGAACTGGCATTTCTTTAAGAAGTAACATTCCACATTTGGCACAAGAAAGACAGAGATTTTACTATGGACATTTTTTTGTGCCTCAAACAAGACAATGCAAAATAAATCATTATGAATAGACATGAAATAGTCTCATTTTGCTATTTAGAATGAACCAAGCAATATACATGTCTGCAGATTATTTTAGTACATTTAAGCATATGAATAATTAAAATGCTATCTATTTTTTTGGATTTTATTGTTATGTTTATCAGTGAACACTTAGAAAGAAGGGAAATGGGTAACTGATCTCAATCTATTCATATCATAAAAACCCCCATTTGCAGCATTTTTTCATTAGATACAAAATATGCTAGTGTCAAAAATGTCTTTAATGATGTCTGTACAATTCAGTACCTCACACATAATTCTTTTAAAATTTTCAATTGCAATTATAAAATTCCATTTTGTTTCCTTTTCTAAGGTTTAATCTAATCATCCACACTACCATATCTTTCTGACATGAAACTCTCCAGAATGAAGTAAAATAAAGCCCTAAATGTTAAGTTACAATGTCACTGAATATTAAGATAGGTTCCCCTAAGACCAGCATTTTGTATCTGGTCATCTTTGGATTGACTGTGAATCTCCTGAGATGAACATAAAATTAAAAATTTTCCCCAAGAACCTCCTCTTATATTATTTTCCCTATCTCTGTGGGATCTTACCCATCAGCATAAAAATGGAATGTTCTTCCCACTTTAACAGTGTCAGCAACAGAAAACCTACTATTATTCTAATCTTTCTTTGACAATTGCCCAATCTCTTATTTACCTTACAATAAAATATATGCACTATCTCTAAATCCTTCCCATTTGTTCTTGAGTGCATTTCACTGAAACTGCCCTTTGAAAATTACCAATGACATCTCATCATTAAATCTAAAGGACTGTTCTCATCTCATCTATCAATTACATTTGCCAGTTGATCATTCTATCCTCCTCAGAACAATTTCCTCACTTGATATCTAGTACATTACACTACTTTTCTTCTGTCTGTCTGTCTCTCTCTCCTCTCTCATCTCTCTTCCTATTTCTATCTTTATCTCTACTACTCTCTCATCTCTCTCAGAATCCATTGCTGGTTCCTCCCCATCTCTCTGACTTATTGCTATCTTCTGAATGTTGGAGTGTTTCTGAAACCCCCTCCTTCCTGATCACATTCAGTGACATGGCTTTGAATACTTTCCATCATCTGTTGAACTCCCAAGTTTCTATCTCCAGTGAGGACTTCTCTTTTGTAGATCATATTAAGCTACACAAAAGTCTATATCTCCACATAGGTGTATAAAAGGCAACTCAAGTTTGACAAGTCTAAAACTCTGTTACTTATATACTCTCCCCTTAAAAAAAAAAAAAAACCCTGCTTTTCAACAGTCCTTTCCATTTCAATAAACAGCATTGCTCTCATTACAGTTTCTCATACCAAAAACCTTGAGGTTAACTCTTACCCATCTTTTTCTCTGCATCTTATAGCTAAACTGTAAGTTTTTATTCTTAATTCTATCTTTTAAATACATTGAGAATCTGACTACATCTCATTACACACACTTAAAATCCTGAGAGAAATTACTGTAATCTTTCTTCTGGATTATTTCATTTGGCTCCTTTCTGATCTCTTTATTTCCAACCTGGCATTCTTTCAATCCTCAGCACAGCAAATGCCATTACATAATTCAAATCATTTCATTCGTCTGCTCAAACTTCCCAATGACTTCCTGTCATGATTAGAGTAAAAGCTTAATTTTGGAGTACTTAACCTTTAGATAATATAGTATATTGGTATAATTCTAGTCTCCTAAAATATCAAAGGGAAAAAAATCTCCAAAAAGCTAAAATAGTTTTTAAAATTAAGAAAAACATAAATCTAAAATTTAATTATTGATTAATAAAAAAATCAGGTGCAATTTATACCATATTTCTAGATGGATAACCTCTTTAATCATATCTTAAAGTCTATACTTCTTTAGAGAAATTTTCATGTAATTTGAATGAGAATAGAAACATTTTGGAAATCCCTAATATGTCCAATTGTTTGCATCTTTAATACTTAATCTCTCATTCTGCAAGCAGTTCATATCTCCTAGGAAATAAAAAAGAGAAGATTTACAGACTATTATTTTTTTAAATTTTATCCATTAAATTTACTAGAAGTTCAAATACCTTTTGTTTTTAGGTACTAGGATGTCTAACAAAGATAAACCAATTGAATCTGGCTGGAACTTGGTATGATCACTACCTTTACAATTTCAAAATTTTCTTGATATATCTCAAATGATAATAAACAGACTTGTCACTTTTACTTTAGTCACAACTATTTAAGACAACTTGGAACTTACTGTTCATCTGAAAATTTACATAGCCATCTTTTCCATGATGCTTTCCAGTACAATATGAGCCAACCATAATTTCTTCTGTTCCTGACCATCCAAACTTAGAGTTTATATTGCAATTTGAATAGCATAAGTATATATTATTTTAATTTATTTCTGATTTTCCCATATTAAACTCTTATTTAAATTATAAACTTCTCAAGGGCAACTTCATTTTTTATTATCCCATGGTGTTTGGACACAATTACCCAATTATTTTTTTTTAATTGCATACATATCCACACTATGACAAAATTTAGTTTATATTTCTTAGCAAAAAATCTTTAGCCAAAAGATATTTAAATTTATAAAATGGGTATATTCATTTAGTCAACAGAACAAATTAGAAAAAGCAACTTTTCTTAGTTTCTTTGGGAATTATTATAAAAGTTTATTTTTTTAATTACTTTTAGCAAGCTCGATTTCCAAAATTGGTTCAGATCCTATAAACTTTGTACATCATGCTGTGGAGGAAACGATGGACTGGGTCTACGGCTTCTTTTCTTTGTTGTCTGACATCATCTCATCTGAGGGTGATGAAGAAGATGATGATGATGGGGACGAGGACACTGATAAAGGTACAAACTGCCTAGAGATATATCTAGCTGCTAGGACCAATATTAGATATGCGTGACAGTGATTTGCTTAAGTTTAAGCACAACTGAGTATTTGGGTCAGGCTAAAACAAAAATACACTTCTGAGTGCTAATAGTGTAGGATGCCAAACTCAGTAAATTGGCCTCATTTACCTTTCATCTTATAGCTTATCTGTCCTTATGGCAAAGATGTCAAAATTAAATGATGCCATTAGGGTAGCATTATAGTAGTGTCTTAATAAGTACTACTATTATGTCCTTATTGTTTAATAAGTAATTAGTATACTTCTTCAGGGAAAAATAGTAGCCATTTTTCTCAAATTATTCTTAGAACGACTGAAATAATATATAAATGTTTTATACACAAAAGTCATATTAGTCTAATAGTAGAAAGCATTCCTACTAAAATTATAATTAAAAGTAAATTTGTTGAGTCAATGGAGGTATAGAATGGAAGGACACATTCTAAATGTAAAAAAAATTATACAACTAACATATGTACTCTCTTATATATATTAATAAATGAAAGAAAATAAACTCAAACCACACAAACTACTACGGAGTAGATGTGAAAAGAATGAAGCATTTTGATTCTATCTTTTAGATGAGATTTTTTTAAGGTCAGTCTTGGTCATCAGACATCGTGTATTCAACTTTAACTACCAGAAAAGCTCATTACTGTAGCCATTTCTATGAGTTTGTCTGAATTTGTATTTGTTTGGCCCCAGTGAAAGGTCAAGATGAACTGAAATGAAAGTGATATATGAACTATAATGTGTAATTTGGATCACTGCCACAATTTTACTGAACTCATAAAAGTAAAACTATTTCAAATAAATATACATAAACAAAGTTTATACTTACAAAACTAGAATTTGGGAAGCAAAGTAGTATGAGGACTATTATCATCAACTGATAAATTTTTTTAAAAAGAATAAAATAGGGAAATAAAAAAACAATATTATGCTATGTTAAACTTTTTTCTAACTTACTGTTTTTGTCTTGGTTTAGGAGAAATAGAAGAGCCTCCCTTGAAAAAAAAAGGTTAGTGTTTTTTCACCTTTAGAAAAAAATTTTTTCTCTTATGGTAATGTTAAATTATTTAATTGATGATTTTTTTCCGTAGATCACACAGAGATCAATGTAAGTCAGATTTGTGGGAATGAAGGGTGATTACTGTCACCTTGGAAAGGCTCAAGAAGATGATGTTCTTGACCCTTAGTCTTACCATGTCCAGATTTATTGCTTTAAAGTTTTTCTTCTTTTTCTTCTTATTTTATCTTCAGTATATTATTATTTTTTTTTTATTTTCAGGTAACAACTATGGGAAAAGGTGGCTGAGATAGGGTGGAGAATAATAACTTTGGACAGATAGTGTATCCAGTCGGTATGTATCACATACCATCCTGGAAGGATTTGAGTTATGTGAATGTGCTAGGATGTAGTATAGAGGGGTTCTTTGCAAGAACAGCTAAGGTCTCAGTGACTGAATGCGATGGTGACAAATCCAAAAGATGGGAGAAGTAAGACTAGGAAAAAGGGATATAGATATGAGGCAAGAGCCTCATGGGAACAGCAATTTTTACAGGAAGGAGTAGGAATTATGCCTGGAGGCATTGATAGAGAGCAAGGGATACTATCCTGAGGTGCATTTAGTGTGCTTGAGAAAATAAGACAGACTTGATATAATAGGAATGTTTTCATTATTGCTGCAGACACTTGGGAATATCTCCATTGAACTTGCTGGCTTCTGTTGCTATCTTTCCAGAACTACTATAAATGCAAACAGTAGGATCCAAATTTGGAGGTTCAGCTTTGCCTGAGCTTATAATGATCACTTCACTCTCTGGGGTAAAATCCACTTAGCATATGCTAATGTGGAAAATATGAATTTGTAAAATTGTCCAACAAAGGACAGCTAAACCAGTGAAACCTAACTGTGACAAAGCCATCCATAAATAAAAGTGTTTATAAAGCTATTGAGAGGAGAAAAGACAAGTTTCCAGACTCACAAAGCCATGAGAACCCAAGAACACAATACATACTTCAGCCATCAAATTCAGGTTTAGAGATTCTAAGTTAGTTTATTGACTTCTTGAGGTCAGAAGCAGTCTTTTTATATCTGGTTTCCAGTTGGTAGTGCCTAGAATATAACCAATGTTTAAGCTAATTAGGTACTAGTCATTATCTGGAAATAACAGCTTATGAATATGTCTATTCCAACTGGAAATAAAAGAGGGGAAAGAAATAATGATTTTGTTTTTACTTAGACTTATAAACTTAATTCTATAAAAATATGATATTCTCCATAAATCAAAATCTAGCCTTTAATAAAGAATCTGTTCTTTCTTTTTGATTTCAATTTCCCAGTGGGATTATTTTAAAATAGTTTCATATAATGATTAACACAAATTGCAAATTAATTATTGTTTAATTATTGTTTAATTATTGTTTCTTAAATTATTGCCTTGATTCATCAAATCAAAAGAAAAACTATTAAATAGTTTAGAATTCTTTAAAAATTGTCAGCAATGCTCATTAGTTAAAATGCTTTAAGGGCTATGTTTTAATTTATAAGTTTTCTTTTGTAGAGTCATGTAGGCAATGAGAGTTTTAAAGCAATATGTAATATTTTACAAAATATTTCTAATCATAAGATACATTTAAAGCATATTTTAATATTATTATTAGGAAAGACATACTATCAGCTTCTTCCTATTTTATGATGAATTATTTTCTACATTTTCATATTGAAAAATTGTGGTTTAAGAAGTATTTTTTATAATCTAAAATAATAGTTGTTAAAAATATTTGATTTGTTTTTCAAATCCTTGTTTCCAGCAAAATCAAAGGTAGTGTTACTCAATTACTGAGCTGAGAAATTATTCAGAATAAATTTCTTGTTGATCCCCTATGTCATTTTAACATTACCTGGAAGGAGATAAAAAAATTGAATAATGTTACCATAATAAAATTGTCATCTATGTATATATGTGCGTACATGCATTTGTGTAGATATAGATACATGTTCATGCATATGTATGTATGCATATGTGTTCATAAAACTTCATATGTCCTTTCAAAGTAGTGTTTTAGGTTTCTTTGGATAAATACACAGAAGTAGGATTGCTGGGTCTTTCTTGTCTCTTGTTATAGTCTTTGTTTTAAAGTATTTTGTAAGGTATAAGTATTGCTACCCAAACATTTTTTTTTTGGCATATTTTTTTTCATGAAATACCTTTTTCCATCTCTTTACTTTCAGCCTGTGTGTGCCTTTCAATCTGAAGTGAGTCTCTTATAGACAGTATATGTAAGGGTCTTATTTTCTTATTCATTCATCTACTCTCTCTTTTGATTGGAGCATTTAATCCATTTACATTTAAAGTAATTGTTGTTAGATTTGTAGTTATTGCCATTTTATTATTTATAATTTGACCTTCTTCTCCTCTTTCTCCTTCTTACCCTCCTCCTCCTCCTCTTCTTCTCTTCTCTTTCTTCTCCATCTTCTTTCTTTGAGTCCCTCTAAGATTTCTTGTAACTGGTTTGGTGTTTATAAATTCTTTTAGCTTTTTCTTCTCTGGGAAGCTCTCTATCTGTCCTTTAATTCTAAATGATAGTTTGCTGGGTAGCATAATCTTGGTTGTAGGTTCTTGCTTTTTATCACTTTAATATTTCACACCAATCCCTTTTTGTCCTACAAAATTTCTGTTGAAAAATCAGCTGCAAGTCTTACAGGAGGTTCCTTTTATCTCTACATCTGGTAGATTGCTTGTCTCTAACTGCCTTTCTCTTATCACTTTTAAAATGCTCCCTTTGAAAATAAATGAACAAACACAACAAAAACAGATTTATAGATGCAGAGAAAAACTGGTGATTGCCAGATGGGAGGGGGATTGGGAGGCTGGGTTAAAAAGGTGAAGGAATTAAAAGTACAAATTGGTAGTCACAAAATAGTCATGAGGAGTGAAGTACAGCATAGGAAACATAGTCAATGATATTGTAATAACTATACATAGTGCCGGATGGGTACTAGACTAATCAGGAGTCTCAGTTCAAAAATGACATAAATGTCTAACCACTATATTGTACACCTGAAACTAATATAAAGTAATATTGAATGTCAACTCTAATTGATAAATAAAAGTTAGACCAAATGACTCTCTTTTTGTCTTTAACCTTTGGAATTTTAATTATGATGTGTCTTGGTGTGAGCCTGTTTGCATTTATCTTGTTTGGGACACTCTGAGGTTCCTGGGCTTGTATGTCATTTCTTTCACAGATTAGGGAAGTTTTCTGTTGTTATTTTTTTCAAATAGGTTTTCAATTTTTTGCTTTCTTCTCCTTTTAGTACCCTTATGATGTGAATGTTGTCCAGAGGCCCCTTAAACTCCTCATTTTTTTGAATTCTTTTATTTGTTGCTGTTTTGATTAAGTGTTTTCTGCTACCTTATCTTCTAAATTGTTGATTCAGTCCTCTGCTTTATTGAATCTACTGTTAATTTTCTGTAATCTATTCTGCATTTTAGTTATTGTATTCTTCATTTCTGATTGGATTTTTTAAAAGTATTTTCTTATCTCCATTTGTATGTTTTCTATCTTTTTGTCAAAGTTCTCACTGAATTTATCTACTCTAAGTTCATTGAGCATCCTTCCAATCAGTGCTTTCATCTCTACATCTGGTAGATTGCTTGTCTCCATTTTGTTTAGTTCTTTTTCTAGAGCTTTGTTCTGTTTTTTTATTTGAGACATTTTTTTGTCTCTCCATTTTGGATGTCTCTCTGTATTTGTTTCTATGTATTAAGTAGGGCTGCTATTTCTTGGGTCTTAACAGCATGCCCTTATGTAGTAGATGTTTTGTGGGGCCCAGTGGTGCCGTGTCCCTGGACACCTGAGCCCAGTGCTCCAGTTGTGTCTTTTGTGTGGGTTGTGTGCACCTTATTATTGTGATTGAGCCTTGATTGCTATTTTCATGTCAATGGGGCTAATTGGTTGCAAGGACTAAAAGTCGACTATGGTGGAGGAGCTGTTGTGCAGGGGCTAACCCTATGAAGCAGGATTCACTTTAGCATGGCTCTGGTACTTGCTCAGTCTGTCCTCTGGGTGTGTAATTCCTGGATACATCCTCAGATGGTGCCCTGGCTGGTCCAAAGCTGGCCACTGGGCATGCTGATCTCAGGGTCCCTGAAGCCTCCTTGGAGGGGCCCCACTGCAGGCCAAGTTCTGCTGTAGCCTGTGCCCTGCCTGGGACTACCTGCCATGAGCCACCAAGAAATCCACAGATGGCCATGACCCATGCTGAGCTTGGAGGTGCCAAGAGAGGCCAAGCTCAATGTGACCAGAGGCCTGTTGCTGCTAGTGCCGGGCTTGGGGCTGCTCAATAAGCAGTATGGTGTATGTACAGGACAGATGTTGCTTGTTTGAATTTTGTGAACCTTTGAGATATTTTAGAAAAGTCTGCAGCATGAATGAAGAGAGGATATTTGTATGGAAGAGCCTCTGGAAGGGGCTCCAGTCCTGGAGCTCAGAGCAAGTGTCTGCAAGTAAGTCTACATATGGGCCTTTTAATGAGAGTGCCTAAAATTCCTGCAGCTCTCCAGCTCACTCCACCATCTCTGCTGGATTTTATAGCTAGAAGTTGTGGGGATTTCCCCATTCTAGCACTGGAGCCCTGGACTGTGAAGCCTGGTGTAGGGCTGGAATACCTCGAACCTCTAAGGGAGACCTCCACAACTGAGATACCCTCCTGATTTTTAACCACTGTACATGGGTGTGGGACCAGCCTGTTTTGCTCTCTGCCCCTCCTACCAGTTCCAAGGTGGCCTCTTCTTTATGTCCTCAGTTGTAGGACTTAGGTTCACCTAGACCTTGGGTGACTCCCAATGATGACTTTTCTCTAGTTTAATTGTAATTTTGACGTGGTCATGAGCAGAGGAGAGGCACAGCATTTACCTCCTCTGCCATCTTGACAGGACTATTGAGAATTTAGTATTCTTAAAGCAAAGTTAAAAATATGTCTATTTGGCATAAGCATCTTAGTAATTTTCTATTTCTTTTTCAAAAATAAAAGTACTGGTTTCTCACAAACTTAATATAATTTTGCTTTCGTATTTCTATATTAATATTTATGTGATGCTGACTTTTCAGTTTAGGTAAACATTCACAGAAAGTATAATTTTTTAGTGAATATATAGTTTTTTAATTTTTTTGTACTGATACTTCCAAGTGCAACATAATGGATATACTTATATTCTTTTTACAATTTATTCTTAAACTTCAGTCTATAATAAGAGTGTATATAAGAATAATCATTACAGTATTTATGTCCTTTGAAATGTATAATTTTAGAGACAATAATAGTCTCCTAACAAGAAATTACATTGTATAATGTTGTTTCCTGACATCCAGTTTTAAAGCTAAGGAAGAACAGTTTTAGTCATTCAGAAGTATGCAGACAGTTTTTTGAGAAGGAAAAACTAATCTTCAAATAGGGGCATAATGGACTCCTGCCTTAGAGGAAAAATCCTGAAGCTCCTCTACATTATGTGGAAATCCTTGCTTCCTAACTACTTGCTCTTGGAAATAACGAACTGTCCTTAAGTTTGAACAGGACTCAACTATCAAGGCTGATATTCTGTGAGATTCTACCTGATTCATGTCAATGGCAGAGAAAGAGTCTCTTCTCTACTTAAAGCAAAACAAATTACATCCTCTGTATAGTTGTGTTTTTAAATTGCCCTAAAACTTCTCAGGTCGAAAAGGACAAAGTAAATTTAAACCCAGTTTTTTCATTGTGTATTTTTCTTACTTTATTGAAATCCACAATAGCTCTTTGCAGTCAAAGTGAATAAGAAAGAGCCAGAAAATTTGAGCATCATAAATATTCAAGACTTTAGGATTAGGCCATTCAGAAGATTGTGTCTGTCGCATCGTCGGGAGTAAGATAGATGGACAAGTTTCTGTGCCAGAGATTTTATTGCATTCATCTTTGCTGGCAGCTTCAGTGGCTTACATCAGGCTGAACATGAAGTCTCTGAAAAATACAGTGAGTGAGAAAAGCAGGGAGAATGAAAAGGTGACTAAACGTATTAAAATTCATAGCCTCAGAATATCGGTTACTGGGTAGGTTCTAGTAACATTATTAAGTAGACACATTTATTTTTTAACCTCTCCTCTAAATAAGTTTAGATCAGAACTCAGGTTCATAACCACACTGCTGTATATTGCCCTCAGGCTGAATAAGGAACTCAGTACTTTATCTTCTGCTTGTCTTTCTCAATGTTGATCAGAGCAACACTGACAGGGTTACAAACACAAGAGAGTACAGACAGTGGTCTTGGAGGTGGGCTCAGAATGAATATGGCTGAGGAGACAAAGGTAGAGGGATACCTGGTGAATGATGCGAAGATTTACTTCTCAAAGCACTTACATAGTTGCCGCTGTAGTGAATTCTGCATCCACTGAGTCAGGCAACTTTAGTAGCTTGTGCTACTCAAAAAAAGCTTGTTTCCATCAAGGAAAGAACTGGAACAAGGATGGTGTGAATAATGGTAGAATCAGAGCCTAAAGGAACAGGCCAAAGAAAGCAAAAGATTAGATTTTGGTGGCAACATCATGGGGCATAAAAATGGTCTCTGAGACAATTCACTCAGGTCCAACTGTTTTAAGCAGTTGTTGTTAAGAGCAAGAATAATCTCAATATTGCTACATTTTTTTTTTACCTGTAAGATTAGATTAGGAAAATGTGTATGATTGAAAAGCTGTTAGGTCTAATTATTTCAGACTATTATCTCTCCAGTTATATAGGTTTTCTTTCTCAAAATGATGAGAAACTGAGGTGTTGGTTGAATACAGATGACAACATGTTACCTATTTCAGATTATATATTTCCATTTAGAAAACCTTGCTGAAATTTAAAAAAAAAATACAAAAAAAATAGAAATCTTATTAGTGGGTCTCAACTCTGTGCATCAGATTCAAATGATGTCTTAATTAGAATTATTTTGTTCATAAAAAAACAAAATCCGTTTCAAACTGGCTTAATGGAAAAGATTTCTTATTGGTTTCAGTGACTGAACAATATGAGTAGCACTGACTTTAGGAATATCTAGATACAGATTTTGTTATAATGTTGTCAGTAAACCCTCTGTTAACCATGCTTTCCTTCATCTGCTTCATTTAGTTAATTATCAACCAACCAAGTTTTCCTCTCCTAATGGCAATTATGATCACCAGAATCTTGAGGCCAGAATTACTGTACTTTAGCAACTCGGGAGAAGAGCCTATGCTCTTCTTCAGATCATCTCCCATCTAGTTATACTAAATCAGAATCTCCAGAGGTTGAGCCTTAAGCAGCTGTACTTTTAAATCTCCACCATGTGTATCTAACTCACAACCAGGTTGAGAACCATTGTAACACAAGCGATTAATTCTAAAAATAAGTGATACTATGCATTGTGACACAGAGGGAAAGAGAGTTGTAGATAAGTGGAGAAATGCATGTTTTATTTACATATAGTGACTGCTCTTCTATATAAATTTACTCTAAGAAAATACCAAATTATGAATGATACAACATAATCTAAATTAACATCACTACCATATTGACCTAGATCAGCAATCCTCAAACTTTTTGGCACCAGGGAACTGTGTTCTTATGGGAATCTAATGCCTGATGATCTGAAGTGGAGCTGAGGTGGTGATGCTAACACTGGGGAGTTTCTGCAAATTCAGAAGAAGCTTAATTTGGTCTCCCACCACTGTGAGGCCTATTCCTAACAGGTCGCATATTGGTACAGGGGGTACCCCTGACCTAGACATTTAGAATAATGATTGATAGTGAATGCTCATTGGCTGAACACAACAACATTTTAAACATGACTGAGATAGACTCGAATAAACACAATGTGTAGATATGTATGTCCTGCTGTTAACATGCTATGGTTAAGTCACTTAACTTCAGTGGCTCTCAGTTTTCACATTTATAAAACAAAGATGCTGGATGTACTGATGCCCACGTCCTTTCCAGCTATAATATTTTGTGATTTATGATTGAATTATGGTGTTATATACTAATAATTTACCAAGAGTTTCATATAGAATAGAGCTTGCAACTCAAAGTGTGCTCTGTGGAACAGCAACATTAGCATCATCCAGGAATGACTTAGACATGCAGAACCAGGCTCCATCCAGACCAAAAGAATCAGAATCTACATGTTAAAAAGATCCCCAGGTGACTCATATGCACATTAAAATTTGAGAGACTTTGGTCTAGACAGTAGTTTCTCCTTCTGACTATGGTTCTAAAACCACTTGAGAGATTTTTTAAATTGGAAATGTCTAAAATTTTTCTTACTTCAAGAGACAATAGCAGTTGATTAAGTTTGTTCAGCATCTCAAGAACAGATTTTAAAATCTCCCCAGGTAATTCTAATATATAGCCACATTGATTTTGTCTAGGATATCATCAAATATGAAACACAATACTAGCACAGCCAAAACCTCATCCAAATCTGTAAACTCCACCAGTGATTATACTATAAAAGATATTATTTATAATCACTTCCACTTCTGTCTAATTTATAAACAGGTGGGAAATAGTATCTCCTTTTATAGATAGAAAAAATTAAATTCAAAGAGGCAAATGGATTAACCTGAGATTACTGAGTTATGGCAAAAATGATATTGGAAAGGTATTATCTTATATTTATTTTAAAATTTCTTGTAGAGATCAATAGTATGCATTGCTTAGACTATAATTTTTTTGAAAAAGTTTACATGTTTTACAAAATTTTACCGAGTAATCAAACCTAACAAAATAAAGGTCCAAAACATTTTCATGTTTATGAATTTAACATCCGTGAAAGAAACCTTTCTTAGTAGTTGCCTATCACTATATATCTAGAGTATATATGCCCACTGAATCACAAATACTAGGTGCTTCAAAGGAGAGAAAATATTTCTTTTTATAGTCTTCATTAATAGTTTGTCAGTGGTGTAATTTCTTCAAAATTTTTCATTATCAATATACCAAAAAAAACATCAGAAAATAATAGAAAATACAAATACCTACACATCATTTGGCATGTATGTTTAAAATAGTTAGAATTCAATAAAATATTTTCCTTAACATTCCTTAGCCACTAAAAAGACAAATAGATATTTTTTAGTTATTTATCATAATTAAACTTTTATGTTCTAAACACAGTTGACAAAATCTTACAAATAGAGACTCTATGTTCAAATGAATAATTTGAATTTTCAATATTAAAATGAGGAAAGTTATAAGAAGGCATTTTATATTGTCTAGTGCTTGTGAGATATATATAGAAAACATAATGATAAAAGCCATTTTTGAAACCTCATAATAATTTAATAAACTGGGTTGTCATCTAAAAGAATCAGGATGGTTGCCTTGGTGACAGAGATTATTCGTTAACTTCTTGCGTCTGTCATTTTAAAATCTTGATTTGATAATTTCTTTATTTATTAATATGTGTCATATTAACAAAAAAAATTGTGTGCTTTAAACTGGCTGTGTAATTCTTAAACAAAATTATAAACTATCTTCTTAACAATAAGCTTTGTTATGATTGTAAGTAGATAAAAAGTATTTATCATAAGAAAAATGCAAGTAATATAAAAAATAACTCAGAAAGACTTCTCTACAAAATAAACTCTTTTTTAGGAATCATTTAGCACAATCTATTTTCCCTAATTATGGTCCCACTGATTGCTGTTGCTAGCAATCTTTTCATTTTTAGCCCCCATGGCTTCTCTTCCCAAGTTACATATGGAAGCTGAGCTCAGTCTTGGGATAATCTGCTGGTCCATGATTATTATTGGCCCTGTAGGATATATAAAGCTTACACAAACATATTTGGATAGAATTGAACAGTCTAAAGATGAAGACTGAGTACCAATTTATGAAAAACATATTCGCTTTAATCTGGAGTTTAAAAATTTTTTTCTGTTGAGTAATTGTATGTACCTGTGAAATATGCAGCACACACTATGAGAACCATAAAATTTCCCATATAACTAGAAGTTCCAATTTGGGTCATCAAGAAGATTACTAAAATCTATATTTGTCTTCTCTGATGTCCAGCATAAATATACACATATCAAATGCCAACGATTTGTAAATTCTACATATCAAGTACCATAAATACATAAGCAAGCATTATTACACAAAAAAGAATGCAGATTAGTGCTGAAATACCATAATCACCAATAGAGAATGCTAGAAAATTATAAAAGTAAGCTAGGTTAAGTAACATACTTCATATTTAAATATTACTCCCATTTTTTCTTTTGAAATGGACACAATATTTCATTGTCAACATCTTCTTTCATATATAATACGTTCAATTTATACTTGATTTATTTTTTATGTAAATGTCTATTAATAATTTTTTAAATAAGGCAAACTATTAAAAATATACTCAATGTTTTTATTAGATTATTTAGCCTTTTAGTGTTCCAGAAAACAATATAAAAAATATGTTTGTTCAAGTGTTGCAGTTTACAAAAATAAATTTTACATAATTTTATTTTCACAAATAGTAAAATTATACAAGTATTCCCAACCTTTCTAATAAAAAATAAAATTATTTAGAAATACATTTTACTTTCTCAAAATTTTCAGCTATACTTGCTGTAGGATTTAACTTGTTTGAGTTACGTTATAAAGTACAGATGAGCTATGATCTGCCACTATCTTCTATATCATAGAAGAGTTTATAATTTATAATCCTGCCTAAATATTTATTTAGTATATATTGATCAAATGGTGAGTATATGGAAATCATTGTATTGGGCATTAAAAATTTAATGTGAAATGAAGTAGACATAATTCTTGCCCTCATCAAACTTTAAATTTAGTGAGACAAGTAATTATAATAATGAAAACATAATATTTACATGTTGCTCTATATTCTTTACATTTTAACTTATTTTAATTCTTATGCAAATCAATGTGGTAAATTCTATTATTAACCTCATCTTCTAGGTGAGGAAATTAAGTTCAAACAGTAAGTATAGGCACCAGATTCAAATTGAGAAGATTGACTCCATTGTTAATTATCTTAAACATCAAACTATGTTTTAATATGTGAAGCGATGACAATATTTTGTATTTTTTAATAGCTTATCTATATCTAGATTTTTTATGTATGTTTTTTAGTAGCTTATCTATATCTCGATTTTTCTAACTGCATATTTTAATCATATTAAAATACTATGCTATTTATGATATCTTTCATATAAGTTATTAAATTAATTATCTAATGATAATTGCAATCTAGAAATAATGAATAATCTAAATATTACTTTTATTTATTCCCAGCCACATAACAAATTTTTATATCTGGCTCCTTTTTGTTCCTGGCACTTCACAAACTAGTGCTGAGATTTAGCACCTCTTCAGAGACATTGAACTCTAACCTAATTGCTAGCTGAGCATTGGACTTTAGAGAAACAGCCTTATAAGAGGATATTTACTTGTTATTTCCATTGAATTATAAAACATGAAAATCAGAGTTTAAATTATTTGAATTCTTTGAATAAAATAAATTTGTAAATGCACTGAAAGCCTAGTATGATATAGTTTTCTAGTGACTTCATATATTTTTAGTTGTAGGTTGGGAGATGTATAACAATATACAACTAAAAGGTGATTTCTACTCTTTTCTCCACTTCTCGTATTCACTAATATTTCCCTATAGGTAGTGAGAAAAGGGGTAGGGAGAAATCAGGAGTAGTAAAAGAAGTCGGAATGTACTTCCCACGTTCTGTGAAAGCTACTTGCCCTTCCAGTAATTTTTTTTTTTTTTTTGACAATGCAAGGTTCCTAAGACTTA
Source organism: Cynopterus sphinx (assembly GCA_030015415.1). NCBI lineage: Eukaryota > Metazoa > Chordata > Mammalia > Chiroptera > Pteropodidae > Cynopterus > Cynopterus sphinx. Next base: position 101,537,347 of record CM057386.1, on the reverse strand, counting down.
GTAGAATAAAGGGATCTCCTTCATTGCCTCCTGATGTGTTGAGATAATAATCATTCTTTTTCCATGTTAATTTTTTCTTTTGTCAAATCTCAAATTGAAACTTGTACCTCTAAGAACCATAGGTAGCCTCATACCTGGATTAAGATACTTTGACCTCTGTGCCTTATAAACCACGAAACAGTCTTTAAGGTTTGCTGTTACCAAAATAGTCCATGATTCTAACCAGTGTCTGGTGCTGAAACCACAGTTTCAGAAACATTGGACTCTAACCTAACTGCAGAGCGCATATATATTTGGAGGTGAATAGTGACTGCTTTGACTCTCTTCTTTGTCCTTTGTTTCCAGGGTTGGTTCATGTTTAAGTATTAAATGCAATTATATATTGTCATACAATATTGTCATGTTACACAAAGGAGAAGTATACACTTTGAAAATTATTAAATAACTAAAAGCTAGGATTAACATAAGAAATTATATATATTTTTTGAAGTTTGCTGAAAACCATGGGCAATAATTTTCTATTTCATTGACTTGAATTTTTTAATTTTGTGTTCTTACACAAATGGCTTTTTGCTGGCAAGAGAAATTGAGAGGAACAAATCAGGCATCATCTGCTTACGAGAAAAATATCCTTCTGAATTCTAAATTGGTAATATGTTCTTGCTCAGTCAGACAGGCACCTCGATGGTCATCATTTCCTGGCTGAAGTGTATGGAGACAGAACTGGCAACTTTACTATGCCTTTGCAAACAGAATACTTTTCTTAAAAAGCTGATAAAAAGTTCTCATACATATTGATCTATTTGATTGAATACAGAGCACCACTATTCTAGTTACATTATAGAAATACTATAAAACCCAAGAGCATGAGGTAAGCAATAGAAATGTAGTCCTGAGACATCTGAACAAATTCTTGGGGGCTCATTTTGCCCCCCACGGGGCAATATCTAAAGATGTTTTTCATAGTCATGACTGGAGATGGGGCTGTCAGCATCTAATAGGTAGAGACCAGTGATGCTGCTATATACCATGGAGTTTACAGAATAGTCCCTCCCCACTTCCAAATAATGGTTCACACATCTTAAAAAGTCAATGATGCTAAGATGAGAAACTTCTTTGGAGTAGGATTTGGAGACATACAGGGAAGAAATAAAAATGTGGCGAGAAAGGCAGATGGAAGTACCTTATGGGCCTTGTAGATCTTTTTCTGCACCTTGAAGAAATGTGATTAAGTATCTTAACTCTTCTATATCTTCATTGTCATATATAAAGTCAGAAATGGGATATGGGTGGAAGAGTGACCCTATAAATAGTATGGGGAAGATGAGAAGAAATCTTCCCGGTAGTGATTATCTCAACAGGTGAGCAAAAGTCAGTAACTGTCTTTTCTGAAGATATTTCAGATTTTCTTATGGTCAGTCTTGATTTTGGACTTGCAGGAAAATTATAAAAATTCAGTCAAATTTACAAATAGAGAATTTAAAATGTATACAGTAATTAGTACCATCTCAGCAATCTGTGGAATGAAGTGATAGATAAATAAACACACATTAACATTTTTATAAGAAAACCATGGTATTAAGATCAAGTCACTTTTTAAATGCAGTTATAATATTTGTAAACTCTAATTTTAATTTACTTCTATCCAAATGAACTATAAATTCAGAATTAACTTTTTTCCTAAGCCTTGTCAATGTATATATACTGAAGCTAGCAGCAAATTAAGTACATTTGTTAAAACCTGATATTTAGAAAAACATTAACAACTAACTTATTTCATGAAATGTGTCATATTTGCATGCAGTAATTACTGGTTAAATGCATTAACAAATTCTGATTATAAATATAGCTTAGAGTCACTACTTCTGAATTACATTTCCTGTTAGAAGGTTGTTATAGTTCATTTCACAAACTCTTAATTTAATATGTAAAAATTAAATCTTTCTAAATATAAATGACATTCTTACTAAGGTTCTTAATTTGTATTGAAAGTAATTAATATAAAATATGCTTATAAATTGTGATCAATTTTAGCACTGAAAACAGTGACAATTATCCCTATTTGTGTAAGTTTTTAAGCATTTTGAAATAACTGATTTTGAGGTAATTCAGATTTTTTTCCTTATTTCAGTAAATGAGTGACTTACCAATATGTTACAAATCTTTCATTTTAGATCAAACTATAAGCTTGTTAGATAATAATTTAGTCTTCATGGTGGAACTGTAAAGTTTTAGTCATAGTTATGGCATATATTTACAAAGAGCTTTTAAATTATACATTTTATTTTTTATTTAGAAATACGCAAAGAAAAAACTGAAAAGCAAGAGAAACCCGAAAGGAAAATACAAACTAAAGGTAAGTGTTTAATTTTATGTTGTTTTCTTATTTTTACTTAGGATATATATTTTGTATATTTATATGGGAGGAAGGAATGTCTTCTTGTTTAGTTTGTTTACTTATTTTGTTTTAATTTTTGAGTGTTTAAATAAGTACCTTCGTCTATGGCCATGCCACTCCGAACACGCCTAATCATGTCTGATTTTAGAAGCTAAGCAGGGTAAGGCCTGGTTAGTACTTGGATGGGAGACCACCTAGAAAGACCAGGTGTTGTAGGCATTGGAAGGAAGGAAGGAAGGAAGGAAGGAAGGAAGGAAGGAAGGAAGGAAGGAAGGAAGGAAGGAAGGAAAGAAGTACCTTTACTTCCCATTTAATGTCAAGCATCAATATATAAATAATATTTAATGATTGGAATCAAAGTAACTTCAAATTGTATGACAATTTTTAAGTTATCTACAACCAATGTTTACTAAGAATACTGCGAACATATTTTTGACTTACTAGAAAATATTTTTTCTGCTTTTAATAACTTTCTAAAATAAGTCAGAATTTAATTTTTTTAACCTTGATTTTTTTTTAAATGCTATGAAAAGATCTCTAATGTAGAAACGCAATCATTACATTGTCTCACAGCATACTGCCAGGTACCGCCCCCCACCCCGTCCGCTTTCTTAGGTAAACTGTGACAACGTGACACTTACTATTCCTTTCAACTAAACTGAAAATAGTAACTATAGTCTTGCATTACAGCCACATTAAAAATGGCCAGCACTTGTGTTCCTCACTGTACAAGCACCACTTTTCTGGAAGTGGCTCACGTAGTCAAAAAAACTTTAAAGAAATATATAGGAAGCGAAATCATTCAAAGTGACTTATTTCTAAAAATGCCTAGGTTTCTCCAATGGTAAGTCTCACATTAGTTGCACAAGCCAGAACAAAAATAAAAATGTCATAATTACTGTTATATGTGATACAGACACAAAGTAAAATTATTTACCTGGGATAAAAATTAAATATTGTCTAATGTTTATTATGTCAATACTACTAATGTAAAATTACCTGCAGTAAATATCAAAGTTGCAAAACAGTAAAGTTTTAAATAATAGTAGTTCTAATTAACCTAAAATTATACCAATATATAAATCTATATTAAAATATCATTTTTAAATGTATAAATCATGTACTTCCTTTCTGTGATGTACTCATATCATTCTTCTTACTTTATATCTTTAATCCTAGTATTTGAATTTATTTCAGATTAGTCAACCAGTCCTTATACAATCAGGAACATTCAATTGAGTAATTGAAACCTATTTATATTTGTACTTAGGGAACTAATGTATTCTCATTTTTCCCTTGTTTTATTTTTGGTTTTTAATTCTTTTGGTCAGGGAAATTGGACACAGCTCTTAGGTACGGATTGACTAGCCATAACTGAACTAGCTATGTGTTTCTATCTGCTGGAGGTTAAACAGAAACTCAAATGGTTCCACACGATTGGCGTCTCTGCTATTTTATCTTGCACGCTGTACTATTAATTTAATAGCAGTGCTGCTGGAGTGAATATAGTGCTGAAGATGGTACCATTTCCATTTTGGACCTGGCTCTATTAGAATCCTGCTGTTAAAGACTTTGAGCAGTGGGCTGTAGAGTGGGTTTATTAAACTAGTGAGTTTTGCATAATTAAAACACTGAATTTGGCTGAGGTTTCAAATAAATTTCTCAAAAGCGGGGCTAAAGATTAGTACCTGAATATATTTTCTGAATAGACCAAATATATTTTGGGAAAGTGAATATTTTTTAAGAAAGAGAAAAATGGAGCTTCAGCTATTGAACATTGAAATGAGCTTCAGAGATAGTTTTTTTTTTTTCCACATTTTTTCTGTGTGAATATGAACAAAAGATTTTGTTTTACCTCTTAGTTTTCTCATCCAGGTAGAATAATGCCTACTTTTTATTTCCAAGCTGTTCATTGAAAGTAAATGTGGTTTTATAACTGTTCATGTATGTACTTAGATATATCTTTTATACATGCCACATTTCATATCAGTATGGTTATAATGGATAATTAGTAATTTAAATTATCAAAGCATTTTGAATTCCTAAAAGAAAAAAATATAATATATCCAAAGTAATGTCAACTTGCAATGGTTATAGACAAACCAGCATATATCTGAGTTTAAAAATACTCATAATGCTAAAGCTAGTGTATTTTAGGGGGAGATAAAAATTTTGAAGATGATAAAAGAGAAATCACATCTTATTGTGTCTATTTTTTTCTTTCTTCATATGGTATTCTAAAAGGTTTTAGGAGTGTGAAGTCATTGAAAAAGCCCAAAGTCTTATACCTAGATGATTTACTCATCAACTGGAAAACAGGAAACAGAAGAATGTGAATAGCAGAGAATATACATTTCTAAAATAATTTTATATAAAATGCTAATCATGTTTAAAGTGTCAAAAAATTAATGTTTCAATTTCTACACTTTTTCATAAAAATATTAATATTTTGTAGTCATCCACATCATCTAAATGATTTTAATTCATAAGGCAAAGGTAACTTTTGTTCCTTTTCTGTCTATTTTGTTTGATGTTTCTCATTAGGGAAAAAAGGGGATGGTTTCATAGAGCTGCAGCGAAAGCCCTTTAATCATTAACTTAGCAATGAGTACTTATTTTGATTTTAAATGTAAGTTCTGACATGTTAGTTAATGTTTATTTTTGAATTAACCTTGGTCTTTTCCCATAAAAAGAGGTAATAATTTATTTTATAAATATAATCAGTGTAGTGAATAAACTCGTGGCCTTGTAATGAGTATGATAACACAGTGAACATTACATTTTCTTAGAAGAAACTTACAACCATAATTTAACTTTTCCTGGATTACCAAGATACCATTCACCAAATTTTTGCTAACATAAATGGCCCCTAATGAGCAGGCAAAATAAGTTCACCATACTAGAGGGGTTGTGGATATTGAGCAATTTGCTCTGGTGGAAGTTAACTTGAAGTATGCTGATTCCATTCCAGGATGACAGTTTCAAATGAAATATTTTATAGATCAAAATAATCTTGCAGAATACACTTATGTTAAAAGGCAAATATTTTAGAATACATTATTGTCTAACCTAAAAAAAACTAATTATTGTCCAAAAGGACATGAATTCAGCAGTTTAGAGACCACAGCCATGCGTATTTTTGATGAATGGATGCTGACTGTGGAATGTGGAGCCACATATAAATTAAGAAAAGTTGGTCAGTCTCCTCCAGCATTTAATGGTCCAGGCATCCTTTATAGGTATAATCAACTATGCACACAAATGTCTTAGAAGAGCTTAATTACATTGGAAATAGGAAGAAGTGTTTGTGTGGCCAAGACAGTCCTATAATTTCTTTAAGATATCATAATATATAAAGTCCTCATTAGAAATTTATAAACAATGTTCATACACCGTAAATCAAAACTTCAGAATGTCCTGGCTATCTCAAGTAACTTTTTAATTGGAAAATTTCTTCACATTGCTTTTAAGATATTGAATAATTTGGGACCCCTGCCCTGGTGGTTGAATAATTGTGATATTTGACAAGACTGAAGAAGTAGAATGTAAAAAGTCTCTGGACACTTCTTCACAACTGTCATCTGACTTAACACAGATAACTAATTTCTTTCACTCAATATATTTGCAGCCCATATTACACATTAACTTTTATGGCACAAAATGTCTTTAGCCCTTTGTATTATTTTTCCTAATAATTGATATTTCTACCTACTCAAGTTATTCAAGCTAAAAAACTAGGAGTCATTGTTACCAAAGGGTGGTATTCACCCTGCCTGGACCTGAGAATCATCTGGATATTTTTAAAAATATATATCCACATGCAGACTGTATTCTGGGGCAATTAACATTTGAGAGGTAAGTGCAGAGTTTGAGTTAAGCTTTTTTAATGATTCAAGTGAGCAGCCAAGGTTAAAATCACTGTCAAACTCAAGTCCTAGGATTCAGGCATATCCTATAGAACTTTAACCAACCAGTATTGTAAAACAATGTCCACATGGATGTCTTTAGGTGGGCACCTCCACCCACTCTTTACCATCGTCTCTACCTCTCTATATATCACCACTAAAGTAGACATTTATCCGTCTTATCTTTGAAGGCATTTGAGTTACAATCTCTGCCATAGACATAGACTGTTTTGTTTCTTTCAGTACCAAAGCCCAGCCCTGCTTGGCTCCTTTTTATACATCCTTTTCACTATAATTTATTCTTACCTCTCCTCTCCCACTGCTGTCTCCTCCATAATCATCTCGTAATTAGTTATGATGGTCACTTCTCAATCAATTTTCTGTATTAACCCCTTATGTTCATTCAATGCATGCCACTCATGGGCTTAAATCTGTTTTTGTCCCAGCACATTAGAGATAAAACCCACATTTTCTACCAGGGCATATAGGCCTTTCCCATATGATCATTGATAGACCTACAAATTTCCAGTTTTGTGTACTTTTTCACATACTTTCCCTTCTCTGCAACCTACTCATCAATCCCCCTCTACGCCCAACTCTCTGCTCTCCCATGGTACTCCAGACCCCACCAACAGCTTTTTGGCCTTAGACATGTGGAACTGTTGTGTAGACCCTAAGCAGGCACTGCTGTTGCCCATAACTCTGGGTTTTTGTATACACTGTTCTTTCTGGCCATCAACCCCCTTCCTGTGTAGACATTTGTGAGGCTTCCACTTATTTCTTTGATTCTTAGATGGAATGTCAGTTCCTTTAATAGACTTCCTCTTTAGTCTCTTACTCTGGGGGGCACTTAGTCACTATCTCTATGGAACCGTTACACCCCTATCTTTACCCTTTAAAGCATTTGATGCGAAATTTTAATTGTGGGTATATTGCTCTAACTTACTGAGGGTAGAATCTATGTTTGCCTTCATATATGTTCTAGGTATTCCTGACATGATTCTGTTATGATTCTGTTTCCTTATCCATGAACAAAAAGATTAAGACTCTGGTCTCTCAGATTCCTATATGCAATGATTATGTGAGTTAATATCAAATGAAAAATTATTCTGACCTCTAACAAACTACCCAACACATTAAACACACTCAATAAATGTTGAAATAATTAATGAATTAATAAAATATTCATTTTCTCAATTTTGTTAATTCGTACTTAATTCTTATGAACAAGTTTTTTTTTTACATTTCTGTTTATTTTCAAATATATATAATTATTCAGCTTTAATCAGGTCACCTTAATGTTCAATTTATTTGGTTAACAACAATTGAAGTATTTGATGGTAAGCTCCATATTAAAACAAAAAAAAATCTGTAAATGAAATTAAGAAGCACCCACAATAAAATTTATAATATAAAAATATAGATTTAAACTACAGATTAACTTGAACAATTTAAAAAATGTAAACAAAAGACAGAAAAACAGCCACAACTCAATGATCTAGAGATAAATGGTAACATTATTTTCTTGTCTTTTTTACATAGTTTTTTTAATCACATATTTCCTTCTTAGCAACTGCAAATTTTATTGTTGTTTTCTGATAGCATTTAGGCTTCTATTTAACTGTTAAGCATTTTGATTTACTCAGTGAACAGAACAAACAAGAAAAGAATAGAACCTGGTAGTGCACATCTAACTAGATGAGAGAACTTTGTCTGAGATATTTCCTTGGCGAAAAGGAGGGCCTTTTAGGCATTCAGAACAATAGACTTCTGCTACATGCACCTTGGTTGTCAGGTGTTCAGGTGAAGAACTGACCTCAGGAATGGGGAAGAAGTTCACATGGCAGAAGTGCCAGAAGTGCGTGTTGATGGATGGCATGTAGTCAACAACAGAGTGGGCCAGCCAGTGGGATGGAGGCATCCTGGCAGGCAAACACTATAAATGGAAAAACTGACCATAGCCATTAGACAATAATACACATTAATTTATTCACAGCATTTACTTTGTGCAAAATACTATACTGAGAAGTAAAAATTCAATGAAGGATAAGACCTAGTCCCAGAAAAAACAAATACACAGTATAGCATCATGTGGTAAGCACTCCACAAAGGGATATCCTGGAGAAGAGATGGTGTTTGAGAAGATAACTGGCTATCTCGGTTGCAGAGAATGTGTTTGACTATTGTTTTCTGGTAAGGCCTTAGAGAAATAAATGGCTTGGGATTTGTGTGTTTCCTAAGATTTCGTTCAGGATTTCATTTTCTAGGGTGGCTGTAATGGAGCATCAAAACTTAGCTGGCTTAAAATAACAGAAATGCATTGTCCCGCAGTTAGAGAGGTTAATTAAACTTAGTTGCAAACCATCAATTGAAGAATATAGTAGCCTATATACTGTCTCCAAAGTCAAGATTTCATCTGTGTCGATTTCTCCAGAGGACTGTGAGGGAGAATCTCTTTTGTGCTTCTCCCAGCTTTCTGGGGTTTGTTGGCAATCTTTGGCTTTTAGATGAATCACTCTAATCTCTGCCTTCATCTTCAAGTGCTTTGTGTCATTGTCTGTTCCCTCTTTACAAATCAGTCTCAGAGTCTAAATTTCTCCTTTTCATAAGGACACTAATAATGTTGAATTAGGTCTCATCCTAGGGACTTTATTTTAACTTATGTCTATAAAGACCTTGTTTCCAACTGAGGTCACAGTCTGAGGTACTAGGGGTCAAGACATGTTTTTGAGGTGACATAATTCCACCCAACTCAGTTAGCACATGCATAAAGTCAAGGGAACATTTTTAAAATGCGTAATTTATAAAGATAAAAATGATCGACTGGTTTAGGATTGTTTCTGGGAAACGATTAGAGGACAAGAATCAAAGGCTGGCAAGAGATTTTGCTGAAGATGAGGCTCAAAAGCCAAAAAGGACAGGACATTAAATATATCTAAATATCTTGGCACCCTCTATAAAAATGCTTTCAAAGCCCACAAATTAATTTAGTCAGCTTGTATTGTATACTTTTACTTTTGTCTTCTTTCAGTTCTACTTAATCGACTTTTAAAATATAAAATATATTTCCTTTTCCTCTCTGGCAGTAGTGAAAGATAAACCTGGAAAATGAGAACTGAAGGCTCTGCACAAAGCTGTGCATCACCTCCATAGTAATAATTTACTTATGCGGAAATAATTACAGATCTGACTGTGGCTATGTAGCCCCAGAAGAATGAAAAATTACTCATACAATTAAAGCAGATTTGAGAATAAAACTCATTTTGGAATTAAAAAATGTTTTGCAATTTAAAACATATGCATCATATGAGCTTTGTATCTGGGTAATTTGCCTATCTTCACTTTAATAATATGTAAATAAATATAATTTTATTATGAAAAAGAGGTGTATATGGTATTGTAGGCTAGATTGTAGATAACATGCTTAGAGAATCAAATTAACACACTTGGTTCATAAAACAAGTTTATAATCCTGGGTTGTCAAAAAAGCCTAGTTTGGGGGAAAGAGTACTAGGTTAGCAATCTAATAACTATATTCTTATTTTACTCTGCCATGGACTCTTATGAGCCTGTTTTCTTAGCCTTTGATAAGGAAGTTCAGGCTAATTGACCTCCTAGCTTCCAACTAGCTCTAAAGTTGTATGCTTATTTTAAATTAAAAATGATAAATTCTTACTGTAGGAAGAATGAATAATATAATCCTTGAGATGTTTCTGTACTTGAGAACGCTTTTCTACTGAGTTCATTAATTGTTATGTAAAAGTGTGTAGATCATTTTTCCTTATCACAGAATGGAAATTGTATAAATTAGTTACGAAGAAAGTGAAGCACATGCAGAGATATACACACTAACCAAGGGTACATTTGACATTTTTGCTTAGTGGTGGCAAAAGCAGAGAAGTTAAAAAGGAATGGGTATCTTGCTTGTTTGTAAAAAAAAATGATGAATTCAAAACATGGATATATAGGAATTTTATGAAGTTCTCAACTATTGACCTACTTAACATTTATAGACCACTTTAGTACTAATACATCCCACAAAAGCACCAGAAAACAAAGTAGATAAATTAATTTTAAAAAATCAACAAAATCTATTATAGCTAATCATTCTCCTCAAAATCTTTTACAGTATAAAGGTATAATGGTCACTTGCTTTTTCATCTGATTTCTTTTGGTTTGGGCCCTCAAGATTAGTCCTGTAGAGTAGTTCTGAAGTAAGTAGAAGTTGCAGAGTTTTGGTTAATTAAATTTGCTAACCATCAATTGAAACATATGGTAGCCTATACAAATTAGCACTTTAAAAACTTTGGCACCAAAACTTTTGATTTTTGTCCTAAGAGCAGAGAGATCAGCAAAGAGCTCTGACAACTTGGCCCTGAATCCTACCATTGGACCTGTGTAAAGTTTTACTGGATAAGAACCTGAAGGTCAGGAGCACTGTGAGTTCCACGACACTTCAGAAAAGGACACAGAGCCTGACTGGCAGGTTGCCAGGGCCAAGCGTTGCGAAAGCACTGAGCACAGCTTGCAGAGTGCTGGAAAGGGACCATATGGGGAAGTTTGAGAGACGCGCCTCAAAGTTGAGTTGAGCTGAATGTTCTGGTCAGGGAAAGGTCAGAGTCTGGGCAAGTGCAAGGAACAGCAGGGCCATGCCAACTCAGATGCCAAACATCAGGGCCATTCCAACTGTTGGATTCCATTTGTTTTTAATTATCAGCATACCTAAGGGACTTTTGTTTCTTATAAATAAGGATGACAAACAAACTAAGCTCTAGCAGGTGCAACAAGCTATTTTATTTTGAGCTAAAACTGTCTTAGCTAAGACATAACCTGCCAAGCAGATCTGGTGACAATAAAAGGTACCTTTTTCTTCTTCTATATATGAAAACTTTTGGTCGTGGGTTCTAAGCCAGGAGATGTATAAGAAAATGTGGTTGTTGTAGCAATTATTTTTTTAAAAGTGATTATTAACGCAATTACTGATGGTTACATTGTTTTGCTGAAAGAAATTTAAAAACATGGTATTTGAACTCAGTCTTGCCAAAGTTTGAAGTTTCCATCCAAGAAGCTTTAGTGGCTCTCTGCCTTTTGAACAGTTAGTTCCCCTAGAGCACATGGGTCCAGCTGCTTCACAAAACAGGATTACCCTGCCATTTCTGAGGGGGATAATGAAATTCCAGCATACAGAACTGTGTCTGTAAATCAAAATTTAGAGCGAGGAACCAGATTTTCCCCCAGGGTAACAGGAACGAGGCATTAATATGCTAATTAGAGTTTGATTTCAGTCCCCTTGCTCTTCTAATTTTGTATTAACTCTCCCATTTATTCCCATGCACTCGTCAATCAGAAAATCCTTTAGCAGAGTGGACAACCAGCTGTTCAAGGTGGGCAAGGTCTGGTCCTTCACGGAGGCAGAGACACAGATTAGGTGTTCTCTTGGGGGTCTTGCCATTCGGAGTTCCAAAACCACAGCTTATCTCACGCAAACTGGGTTTCCTCTGGAGAAACTTTAAAAGAGGCTTTCTTTTTGCCAAGATTTTCTTTTTGGTTTTTAGCTTAATTAATAGTGATCCAAAATAAGCTACTTGTGGTCATGTATGAATGCTGACGTCCTCTCCTTATTTTGTCAGATATTTATATTGAATTCAGTAACTCAGAAACACCTAAAAGAATCATTGAAGGTGAAAAGCAAAAAAGATTCTATGGTAATTTTTGTTTGTTTGTTTCTCACTGGGTTTTTACTATTTAAGAAAGTTTAACACATTGTAAAAATTTTTAATGATTAGAAGCAAATTGTGCTTATTATACCTATACCATATCATCAATAAATAGAATTGCACTGGAAGATAAAAGTAACTCATGTTTTAGAATTTTGCTTATTTACAAGTATCTATTAAGAGTCAAGTATGAGACGGACACTATATGATGAGCTATAGATGCAAAAATAAAATAATACAGTATTGTACCTAAAGAAATTTTACCTACTTGGTAGTCAGATATACTAACAATTGCAGTTTTATTAGTTAATTGCTAAAATAGAATTATGAGCATGATGCAGTTGGTATATGAAATATGTAGAGATCAAAGAACATTTTATAGTGATGAAGGCATTTGAGGCAGGATGGAGAAAGTGTGCAGGGAAAAGAGTTGTGAGTGTAGAAATTCTACATGGAAGATATGGTGGACAGAAATGCAAAGACCTTTATAGGGCACATGGCATGCTTGTGAGCTCCAAGCATTTTGATATAAGGAGAATGTAAAGTTCAAGGGGAAATTCCTGATAAGTAAAATTGGGTTGACAAGCCATTGTCAGATCACTGGAGCAATAAAATGTTGTTATATTTGATATACCACCTACCATTTGACAGACACTGTGCTAAGCAAAGAGGGAGATACTATTTATAAAAAATCATAGTCAGATATTCATATTATAAAGGTTATTCTGAGAGAAAAACCTAAATATATAGGTTCAAGATAATAGTCAAATATTATCATAAGAATATGTGTGATTATAAACTACCTGAGAAGGACATCTTACTTCAACTTCTGAAATTATTTTTTTTCCCTCTTTCACCTTCCCACTCACTTACTACATTAATTTTTTCTCATCTTTTATATCCTTAAATGTCACTTCTACTAAGGAGCCTTCCCCAAACACACAGTCTAGATTAGGTCTCATTTATATACTGACATGCTACCAGGAATATTTTCTTCACAGAATTATATTAACAGCAATTAACTATCTTTGTAATTATTTGTTTAGCATCTATCATCCACTAACTCACAGTTATCATGTTGACAGGAAGGAAGTCTGTCTTTTCTAGCAGGGTCTTTAGCACTTGGAAGGTGCTCTCTACATTTTGTGTAAATAAATGATAGGCAGGGAATGTAGTATTGGATACAAGAAGATGGGTAAGAGGAATATTAAACAGATATTGAAAGAGCTTGGTGGATTAAAAAATGGAAAATAAAAGGTAAAACCTAAATGAGTCCTGTGTTTCTAGCTTAGATAATTGGAGGTGCCATTAATAAGAGTTATGACTAAATTGTGGGATAAGATTAGGACTTAAATTGGAGCACTGCTGTATTACTTTATTGTATTACAGCTCATATTAAATTAAATTTTGTTTTCTTTGAAAGGAGTTGATATCATACTAGTCTTAGTCTACTATATTTTCAAAAACTTTTATTGTAGACTATTTCTGTAGACTATTAACATACTATTAAGATGAATTATTTACACTTCATATTCAGAATACTATCTTCTATATTTTTGGTCTCATATATTTGGCTTTCCTCCAGTATTGAGGTGGGCTTCTTTGGCATTTAGCATGATACACTTTTAAAATTTTCCACTTAAATTAAGTTGAAGTTAAAGATTTGGAAGAGTTGGGTATTCTTTGCAATCAGAACTAGTTTTAGTATGAGTTTGTGCTTAGATATGAAATCAAAATAGAAATTAATAAATCTGCAATTATTTTAATGTTTAAATCTCTAATTATATAAAATCTCATGTAGGTTAAAGTTTCCAAAGGCAGCAAATAAGTTCTTAACATCAAAGACTGACATGTAATCTTCTCATCCTTTATTCTGCTTATTTAAATAAAAAGTATTGTCTGTTTTTTTTCTAGTTACACAAAGAGAAAAAGAAAAAGACAAAATAAAAGAAAAAGAAAAACCTGAGAAGAAAGGTATGCTGTTTTCTTATTGCTGTTTTTACACATTGGTCTCTCTCTTCATTTAACCTCCCCTATACTCAAATTTTAGATGACCCTAAATTTATATTTTTAATTATATTATAATTTATTTAGAATTTAATCTGAAAAGAGTAATTTCTGAGTTGAAGGAAATAAAATACTTAAGACTCTTCCATTCTATTACCAATTTACTTTTAGAAAAGTTGTGTCAATTTTTCCCCTGGCAGTTTTGAGACTAACTGCTTTAGCTGTCAGTGAGGACCCTATTTAGAAAATACTTGCCAGTTTGGTAGGTAAGAAAGCATACTTATTATTTAACTTGCATTTTTTACCTATTAGACTGGATTTTAAAATGTTGTTTAATTTTTATTTGTTTAGAATGAGCAATGCAAACTTATTATTTAATGGATAAAGATGTACTATGAAAAGCTTCTTTCTGCCTTGCTCCCACCTCCAGGTTCCCAATCCATTTTACCTATGCGTACACACACTAAACCATTTTTATGAGTTTTATATGTATCTTTCAGGGCTTCATTATGAAGTTATATGATAGTATAGATTGATGTTTCTACCAATTTTTTTATACAAAATTTAGCATGTCCTATATTCTGGCTTTTATAATTTAGTGATATGTTCTAGAGATCTTCACATATTGGTAAATAGATATTTTCCTCATTCTCTTAAAAAAATTGAATTTAATGCAGATATTTTCTTCTACTTTATCTTTTTAGTGCTTCTTATTTGTAGATTGAAGGATTTAACTATGAGTTTTAGTCATGTATATTTCTTGTGTAATTGTTAATGCTCATTACCCATTTTTCCTGATGATATGTGTGCATGTTGTTGGGTATATATTCTTGATCTGTCACTTTTAAAATTTTTTTTCTCAGTTTCAGAGTTAATGTTAGAGTTTCTGTTTGTGTGAATAGACACGTAAGTGTGTGTGTATGTGTCTGTGTGTGTGTTTACATTCTTGAATTTTATGTGGCTAGATACACTGATATTTTCTTTTGATATTTATGCTTTTAAGTCTTTAGGCAAAGATTAAATCAGTAGTTACTAATATTTTCCTCAAGTTTTAAAAATTAGCTTTATATTTTACATTTAAATTTAATTCATCAAAAATCCATTTTAATGTATGATGTGCAATAAAATTCTGATTTAATTTTTGGCTCTTGTGTAGGAGTGGATTATGTCTAGGATATCTGTTCTAGATTTCAGTTGATTTATGTGTTCACAATATGCATAGCCTCCTCAGTTATCTTGCTTTGTGAAACCTTTTTCTTAGCTAGAATGTTTTATGCTATTTAGAAATCAGATCAGTAGAAATATGCTTCAATTTTTCTTTATTATATAGTCACAATTGAAAATTTGAGTTAGTTTATTAATGTTTACTTAGTGATAATATTCATGAATTTTAATACAGCTATCTTCTTTATTCTAGAAACAGGTGTCCATTTCTCATCTACTATTGAGTTATATAGAATTATTAGAATTCTGACTAACTGAAATAATTTTATATTTCTTATAGTTTTTTTCAACTTTTACAGTGGCTAAAAAATTGTGAAAAATAAGAATGTGTTGCCTTTTATTTATTTACTTATTTATTTATTTTTAAAAATTAAATTTATCAAAGTAACATTGGTTAATACAATTGTAATTTTCAGGTATACGTTATAATTTGACATCTGTATATTCTTTGGGTGTGTGTTTACCACCCAAAGTCCAATTTCTTTCAGCTACCATATATTTGATTCCCTTTACCTACTTCACCCCCTCCCTACCTCTGGTAGGAACCCCTCTGGTAACCACTGGTAACCACTAATCTCTGTTTATTTGTCCTATTCATTTGTTGCTTTCAGGTTCATATCCCACATATAAGTGATATCAGGTGATTTTCAACTTTTTCTGTCTGGCTTATTTCACTTAGCATGATTATCTCAAAGTCCATCCATGTTGTCTTAAATGGCAGTATTTCATCTCTTCTTATGGCTGATTAATATTCCATCATATATATGTATCACAGCTTCCTCAGTCAATCATCTATTGTAGGACACTTCAGTTGCTTCCATGTCCTGGCCACTGTGAATAATGCTTTGAACATCGGTGTGCAAATATTTTCTTGGATAAATGTTTTCAAGTCTTTGGGGGTAAATATCTAGTAGAGGGATTGCTGGATCATATGGTAGATCAATTCTTAGTTTTTTGAGGAACCTCCATACTGTTTTCCATAGTGGCTGTACCAATTTGCAGTCCCACTAACAGTGTATGAAGGTTCCTTTTTCTCCGCATCATCTCTAAGATTTGTTATTACTTGTACTGTTGATTATAGCTATTTTAACAGGTGTGAGATAGCATCTCATTGTGGTTTGATTTGCATTCTCCCAAGAGATAGCAATGTTGAGCATCCTTTCATATATTTGTTGGCCATTTGTATGTACTCCAGAAAGTTGTCTGTTCAGGTCCTCTGCCCAATTTTTGATTGGATCATTTGGATTTTTTTGTCGTTATTGGGTCATATGAGTTCTTTGTATATTTTGGATATTAGACCCTTATCTGAGGCTTTGCTTGCAAATATATTTTTCCATTCAGATGATTGTTGACAGTTTCTTTTGGTGAGCAGCTTTTTAGTTTGATGTAATTCCATTTATTTATTTTTGCTTATACTTCCCTTGCCTTTGAGGTCAATTTCATAGAATCCTCTTTAAGTCCAAGGTCCTTGATTTTAGTTCCTATGTTTTCTTCTATGCATTTTATTGTTTCAGGTCTTATATTCAGGTCCTTAATCCATTTTGAGTTAATTTTGCTTTTTGATAATAGACAACAGTCTAGTTTCATTCTTTTGCAGGTGGCTTTCTAGTTTTCCCAGCACCATTTATTGAAAAGGCTTTTCTTACTCTGCTGCGTGCTTTAGGTTATTTTGTCAAAAAATTATTTGTTCATATGAATATAGGTTTACTTCTGGACTTTCGATTATGTTCCACTGGTCAGTGTCTGTTTTGCTGCCAATACCATGCCATTTTGATTACTGTCACTTTGCAGTATAATTTGGCCAGAGTAATGCCCCCAGCCTCGTTCTTTTTTCTTAGGATGGCTTTAGCAATTTGGAGTCTTTTGTGCGTCCATACAAATCTGATGATTTTTGTTCTATTTCTTTAAAAAATGCTGATGGCATTTTGATGGGGATTGCATTAAATCTGCATAATGCTTTAAATAGTATGGTCATTTTAACTATGTTGATTCTTCCAATCCAAGAACACAGAATAGCTTTCCACTTCTTTGTATCTTCTTTGATTTCTTTCAATAGGGTCTTGTAGTTTTCATTATATAGGTCCTTCATATGTTTCATTAGATTTATTCCTAGGTATTTTATTCCTTTTGTTGCAATTACAAAAGAAATTATTCTTTCCACTTCTTTTTCTTCATTATTAGAGTATAGAAATGCTATGGATTTTTGAACATTGATTTTGTATTCAGAGACTTTACTGTTTTTGCTTATTGTTTCTAGTAGTGTTCTTGTGGAGTCTTTAGGGTTTTCTATATAGAGATTCGTGTCATCCACAAATAATGACAGTTTGACTTTGTTTCTTATTTGGGTGCCTTTTATATCTTTCTCTTATTGGATTGCACTTGCTAGGTCCTTCAATGTTATACTGAATAGCAGTGGCAATACTGGACAGTGTTGCCTTGTTCCTGATCTTAGAGGAAGGAGTTTTTGTTTTTCACCATTAGTATAATGTTTGCTGAGAATTTGTCATATATGGCCTTTATTATGTTAAGGTACTTTCCTTCTATACTAATTTTGTTAAGTGTTTTAATCATAAATTGGTACTGTATCTTGTCGAAGCCTTTTTCTGCATCTACTGACATGATCATAATTATTCTTATTTTTTAAATTTGTTTATGTGGTGTATCACAGTAATAGATTTGTGTATGTTGAACCATCCCTGTGTCTCTGGGATGAAGCCCACATGATGTATGATGATCATGGTGTATAATCTTTTTAATATATTGCTGTATTCAGTTCGTTAGTATCTTACTTAGAATTTTTGCAACTGTGTTCATGAGAGATATTGGCCCGTAGCTTTCTTTTACTGTGTTATCTTTACCAGGTTTTAGTATAATATTAAAACCAGGTTTTACCAGGTTTTAATATTATTTTGAGTAATATTGGCATGATAAAATGAATAAAGAAATATTGCCTTCTCTTTGATTTTTTGGAAAAGTTTGAGGAGAATAGGTATTAAATCTTCTTTGAATGTTTAGTAGAATTCACTGGTGAAGCCATCTGGTCCTGGACTTTTACTTTTTGGTAGGTTTTTGATGATTGTTTCAACTTCCATACTGCTGATTGGTCAATTTAGATTTTCCAGATCTTCTTAATTCAGTCTAGGAAGGTTGTATTTTTCTAAGTACTAGTCAATTTCTTCTAGGTTATTAAATTTGGTGTTATATACTTTTTCACAGCATTCTTGCATGATTCTTTGTATTTCTGCAATGTTAGTCATAATGTCCCCTCTTTTACCTCTGATTTTGTTTATTTGTGTCCTCTTTTTTCTTTAGAAAATCTAGCCAGAGGTTTATCAATTTTATTAACTCTCAAAGTACCAACTCTTGGTTACATTTATTTTTTTCTATTTTTTATTTGTTTGTTTGTTTTCAATTTCATTTAGTTCTGCTTTAATATTCATGATTTTTTTCCTTCTAACTTTAAGGCTCATTTGTTATTTCTTTTCTAGTTTTTCTTTTTTAATGAAGCATTACATTGTTTATTTGAGCTTGTTCTTGTTTTTGGAGATATGATATGAACTTTTCTCTTATGACTGCTTTTGCCATGTCCCAAAAGTTTGATATGTTGTATTATCATTATCATTTGTTTCTATGTATTTCTTGATTTCTTTTTTGATTTCTTCTCTGACCCCATTTATTCTTCAGTAGCATGTTGTTTAGTCTCCATGTATTTATGGTTCTTCCTGATTTCTTTCTTCAGTTGATCTCTAGTTTCAAAGCATTATGATCAGAGAATATGGTTGGTATGATTTCAATCCTCTTATATTTGTTGAGGCTATCTCTGTGTCCTAGTATGTATTTGATTCTTGAGAATGTTCCATGTACACTAGAGAAGAATATATAAGCAGCTGTTTGGAGATGGAAGGCTCTGAAAATGTCAATTATGGTCAGTTGGCCTAATATGTCATTTAAGGATGTTATGTCTTATTGATTTTCTATTTAAATGATCCGTGGGGTATTTAGGTCCCCTAATGTAATAGTGTTTTAGTCTGTTTCTCCCTTTAGTTCTGTTAGTACTTGCTTTACATTTACTAATTGGGGGTCCCTGATTGAGGGCACAGATATTAATATGTGTTATGTCTTCTTGGTGCATGATTCCCTTTACCATTATGAAGTGTCCTGCAGTATTTTTCTTTACTTTTTTTATTTTGAAGTCTATTTTTCCAATATTAGTACCACTACTCTTGCTTTTCTCTTAATGTAATTTGCTTGAAATATCATTTTCCACCCTTTCATTTTGAGTCTATGAGGCTTGCATGATCTCTGCAAGATTTAGGGCAAACCATTCATAGACTGTATTTTTTTTTTACTATATTATATGAATTATCTCACTTGATTTTTATTTTATTAAATTTATTGGGATAACATTGCTTAATAAGACTATATGAATTTCAAATGTACAATTCTATAATATAACATCTGTATACTTCATTGTGTGCTCACCACCCAAAGTCTAGTTTCCTTCCAACACCATATATTTGATCTCCTTTGCCCTCTTTAACTTCCATCCATCTTCCTTCTATCTCTGGTAGCCACCATATTGTTGTCTGTGTCAGTGAGTTTGTTTGTTTGTACACCACATCCTCTTTATCCAATCAGCCATTGACGGACACTTGGGTTGTTTCCATATTTTGGCTACCATGAATAATACTGCAATGAACACAGGGGTACATATATCTTTAAGAATAAATGTTTTCAAATTTTTAAGTAGATACCCAGCAGAGGGATTACTGAGTCATATGGTAGTTCTATTCTTAATTTTTTGAGAAACCTCCATACTGTATTCCATAGTGACTATACCAATTTACATTCCTACCAGCACTTTGAAGGTTCCTTTTCCTCCACATCCTCTTCAACACTTATTTTCTTGTCTTGTTGATAATAGCCATTCTAACAGGTGTGAAGTAGTATCTTCTTGTGGTTTTAATTTTCATTTCCCTTATATCTAGTGAAGTTGAGCATCTTTTCATATATCTGTTGGTCATTTGTATACCTTCTTGGAAAAAGTATCTGTTCAGTTCCTCTGTCCATTTTTTAATTAGATTTTTTGTATTTTATTGTTGAGTTTTATAAGTTCTTTATATATTTTGGGGATTAGCCCCTTATTGGAGGTATGGTTTGCAAATATCATAGGCTGCATTTTAAAAGAACAGTTTTTAAACACATATTTTAATAATATTTCCCCCTTTTCACAATATAAGTAGAGCTTATAGACATTATTATTCTATTCTTGGAGAAATGGAAAGAATTGGGACTCTAAAATTTTAGTCTAAGAATTTGGTTTTTACTTTACTCAAATATTTAAGTTGATATTATCATTTAATTTTCTATAATTTTTTAATTTTCATTCTTTTTCTTTAAGAAAGAACATGTAAATGTTGAAAAATATATGCTGATTTGGGAAATTATAAAAAAAAATTAAACTGGTTGTCAAAATAGCACTGGCATGGAGGGCATTTGGTAAGCAGGGATCAGAGAGGCTAAGTATTTTGTCAATGCGTAAGATAATCACATATAGTGAGACCCACTACACAATTGTGTCTTTGTTAAGAAATTTTGTTTTTAATCAAAGCTCTAGTAATGATTTAATTTTTTCTTTTTATTAATCCTAAAGAGAATTTCTTTCTGATAAAATGATACATCTTTCAACAAATTCTTATAAAATTGTTTTCCTTCAGTTTGTCTTTCTTGAAAACACATATTATTCTATATGAAATAATAACTTAAGAGAGAAGGGTGAGATTAGCTTTCAAAATACTTTCTAAGTCTCCATGTCAAGTCTTTAAAATTAGACTCTTCAGTTATTATTATATTGGTAAATCTTTATTCTTGAATTAGGCTCAATCAATCTTCAAAATAGTTTATGATTTTGGTGGCTATAAATCTGAGATAAAAAGAAAGCTTTGTCTTGGAATCTATTAATAGGTGTACTAATATAAAGTTTTCTGTTTAAGCAACTCACAAGGAAAAAATTGAGAAAAAAGAAAAAACAGAAATAAAGACAGTGGCAAAAGGTAACTATTCTCTTTATTATTTTCATAACTAAATTCTTTTTCTGTTCAAGTTTTTATTTTTGGTAGCAGCTAGATGATTATAATCATTTAGTATTTCTTTTATGTAAGAAATTAATTTAGCTTTACAATTAAAATTTAATATCCAAAGAATAATAAAACTGAATACTTAATAGAGCAAAATTTGAGAGGAAAATGATGGGCTTTTCCATATGTGGTAGGCAGGATTTTGTTCCCCATGATTTTTATTCCTTGGTGTCATTCCAGTGGCTGTTGTATCACATACTAAAAAATTTTCAGAAGTAGTTAACATTTATCTAAATTACAGAGATTATTCTGGATCATCCAGGTGGGATCTGTATAATCTCATGAAACTTTAAATGCATAGAAATGTGACAGAAGAGTGTGAGGAGAAATTTCCCCTCATTGCTGGCTTGAAAATTGAGGGGGGCACATGGAAAGTGTGAGAAAAATTTTGCTAACACGAATAAGTTTCGAAGCCCACTGTTCGCCAGAGCTTCCAGTAGGAAATGCAGCCTTGTTGACATCTTGGTTTTAGCCTTGTCAATCCTATATAGAGAATGTGGTTGAGTCATATCATGCCAAGATTTTTGAACTGTGGAAACCAGGAGATATTAAATGAATGTTGTTTAAGAAGCTGAGCTTTTGGTAATTTGTTGCTATAGCAAAATGAAACTACTACATTTCTGGTTTACAACTTTTGACCAATATTACACTTTGAGTTTAATTTTAGAAGACTCAATTCAAGATTTTTTTTTTCAAGAAGAAAAGGTGATGCATGCACCTTGATCAATATGTTAAGCCATCAAAGACCTAAAGTGTCTTAATAATACACCAAAAAAATAATAAATCAATTTGAATATTAATGTAATGTTATGTGTTTTTGGAGGATTATGTGAATCAACTTTTATTGTTCTAAATTTGTCTATCAATTGTTTGATGTTAGAAAGATATGGATGCTAATTGATAGTTCAATTGTAACTACTAAATTGAAATTTCCTCATATTTTAAATGTAGGTTTATGAGATCAGTATATTTAGAATTCTCAATCTAGTATTTTCAAGGGACTAATCATTTAGATAAAAATTGGAATCTATTTTCAAATTTCATTGTGTTTATACAATGTAAAATAATTAGATATTTGAGGCAGGTGTATCTTTTACTAAATTTTTCAGTGAGATAATCAAATATCATTTTATTGAAGTTAAGATGAATGAATTGTAAATTGAGACTTTATTTTTTAAAAGGTAGCATTAATTTACTCTCAAGATGAAATTTATAAACTAAATATATTTTTATTTTATTTAGTTTTCTATTTGACATATTCGAATAAATATAAATTTATGTAAATTTATATATACATAAAATTATATATAATTACATACATATATAATTAGATATACATATTATTAGATATACATATGAACATGTGTGTGTGTGTGTGTGTGTGTGTGTGTGTGTGTGTATAGCCTTAAAACTAGTAGAGATGTTAGAAGTGATCATCCCAGTTCATTACCTAACTTAACAGACAAAGAAACTGACCTCCAGGGAAAGAAAACAATTTAGTGAGATCATATAACTAGTATGTAATTGCATTAAGACAAAACAACTAAGTGAACTAAGTATAAATCAAGTATTCTTTCTAAAAATGAATAAATTATTTCTTCAACAAATATTTATTTAATACTGTATTAATTATTTATTGTTATGTAAAAAATTAACAGAAATTTTTAAGTTAAAGTCAACACTTCTAAATTGTCTCACAGTTTCTGTGGGCCAAGAATCTGGGTATAGCTTAGCTCAGTCCTCTGCTTCATGATGTCACACAAGACAGCAGTGAACATATTAGACAGGACTGCAGTCCCAATTTAAGGTTTAACTTGGAAAGGATCATTTCCATCTTCTCATTTACTTAATCATTGGCAAGATTCAGTTCTTTAGGGTCTGTTGACTGAGGGCCTTGCTCCTTTCTGGTTGTTATCAAGAGACCTTTTTCAGTTTTCTGCCACATGAGTCTCACTAATACGATAATTAGCTTTGTCATACCTTGCAAGAGAGAAAAATCAGCTAGTAAGAGAGAAATGACAATCTTATGTAGACTGGTCATGGAAATTGCATATTATTGGTTAGTAGCAAATTTCAAGGCCAGCTTGTTTTCAAATGGAGAAAATATGAATACCAGGAGGTGGGGATCATTGAGTCCATCTTAAATCACCCTGGCTTGCCATAAATCACAAGTACTTTATTTATATACTTATATTCTTATGGGATCATAGATATAAACAAACATGTATATGTATACATTTAAATGTATGTGTATATATGCATGTGTGTATATATACACATTGATATATAATTTTTCTTATTATATATATATATATTTTTTTCACACACACACATTATTGGAAATGTGAGAAATGCATAGGAAATACTTTTTGTATAATGGGCAATTTTGGAGAAAAAAGATTAAGATTAAAATGTCACATTCTAGAATGTGACATTTAAGTTAGAAACAAAGATAACCTATCGTATTTGTAAGGTTTGATCAGAGTTAAAGCAGAATCAATCTCTGCAGACCTTTGATTCCCAGAGGCACTCTCATGGAATGCAATATGTTCCTTGCTCTGTTTCAAGCACAGCCTGGCCAAGAGCAACAGGCTGAACCACCTCAGGACTTCCTACTGGGGAAAAATAGGCCCCATGTGTAGGATCTCATCTCCACTGTGAAAACTGGCCTGTTTTATTAAAAATAACAAAGACAGGGAAGAAGAAGAAAAAGCGAATGATAGAAATAAAAAGGCATGGTATAAGCCAAGTTTGGGCCAGGCTGTCTAACAGAGCCAGAAATAACAGTATTCAGTTATCTGCGAGTTTGATGAAGTAAGGTTGCTTACTATTTGCTCACTTTCAGAAGTCTTTCTACTGTTTTCATTGATATGCTTATATT
The DNA here is from genome assembly GCA_030015415.1 of Cynopterus sphinx. Taxonomy (NCBI): domain Eukaryota; kingdom Metazoa; phylum Chordata; class Mammalia; order Chiroptera; family Pteropodidae; genus Cynopterus; species Cynopterus sphinx. The sequence continues at coordinate 101,513,078 of CM057386.1, read as the reverse complement.
TATATCTCCCTTCATGTGTCATAAAATATGTTTTTGGTATCATCCTTAGAGGTCATTAATAATATTACACAAATTATTTTAATGAGGAAATGGGTCAAGCATACTGGTTCTATTGCTTTCATTCTTGACTCATTAGTTGCACCACCTTTGGCAAATGGCTTTTTGATTCCTAGAGCTCTCATTTGTAAAATGAGTGTAATATAGTAATTCCTAATATACATCAAACTGTGTGTAAGTTCTAGGATAACTTCAAAGAGTTCTAGGAATGTTGTGTATGTGAATATTGATAATTTATATCAATATTAAACATTTCTGTGTATTTCTTTTCAAAAAACAAAATTATTTTGCTCACATTATTTTACTTGTGTTCATAGCTTCCATAAAGGAAGAGACAGTTACAGTGGTATTATTTTTTTAATATAGGGAAACTAAAGCACAGAGAAGTCAAGCAGTTGGCAGTTTTTTAATGAATGAGAGTTTAAATTTGTTATGTCTTAACACCAAAAATATACAGTATGTTATTATGTTTATTGAGTCATGTGGTTTCCCTGCTTCGCAAACAACATTTTGATTTTGGTACAGTCACTTATGGGTAATGCTAATTCTAAAATTAGATCAAATTTGCTGATATTCTTTTGATTAGACCATTCTGTTTTACATTTGCTAAAGTCATGAATTAAATGTGTTCCATTTTGCTTTTTTGTTCCTTAATGAACTCCTAAGTCCAAATATCACTTAAATTATTTTTGAGAAAAATCAAGAAGATTATTTTGATAAGTAATTTAAGAACACTAACACATTTTGACAGAAATAAATAGACATTGGACATTGCTTCAGTTTCATGTTATTGTTCATAACATTGTTGAGTTCTCATTCATTTTTAAAATTTTTTTATTATTTTTATTTATTTATTTATTTTTTTAGGTGAGGCAACCCTTGGTTGACCTCACAGATTGCAAGGACTTTGTCAACTTACACTCCCTTATTTTTTATTTTTTATGCCTACAGCATCTGGTCTTCCTAGTGGTCTCCCATCCAAGTACTAACCAGGCCCGACTCTGCTTAGCTTCCAAGATCAGATGGGATCAGGCTTGTTCAGGGTAGCATGGTCATAGACTCATTTTTATTTTTAATATGAGGTAAAGTTATTCATTTCAAAGAGAAAGATCACTGACAAATGTCTAAAATTAGTAGGGAATATTTTATTACTTTTATAATCAAAACCATTGATAAAAAAAGAATTTGTTTTAGATGTGGTTTTATCTTTAAGAAAATGATCTTTGTTCATGTACAAATTATAATGGCATTAAAAGTAGATCTGAATTTCTCATATCTTTAATTTCACAGTATCAATCTAAGGTTAAATTGACTGCTACTGACAAGGAGTGGATAAGGTGTCATTTATGGTAACTAAATTAAGAATTTCACACACAGAAAAGATATAAACAAAAAACCAGTTGGCAAATATTCCAAGTTTTGTTGAGTTTATTTCTAAACATATATTTACATATGCGATTTATAACACTATATTATATACATGATCAGAATATATTAAAATATTTACTGTTTTCACTCCTGGATCAAAATTGCTAATTTAATAAGCATTTATTCTGCATTTCCCCTGAATAAAGCACTGTGTTAGACATTATAGCTATAAAAATGAATATAGATTTCTATTCTCAAATTGCTTTCAGTTTTTAGGGAAGACATATATGTGATCAACCATCTGTAATAAAAGCTATATTACAAGGAATAACATATATACTTTAATAAAAGTTGAGGCAAATGGAAGCTCAGTTCAAAAAATGGTTAATTTCAATGACAGAGCTATTAGTTGTATATGAATTGAACACACAAAAAATTTATATATGTGGAAAACATGAAAAATATAGAGAGTGATACCTGGCAATGTTTGACATGTGGAAAATACATGCAATATTAAAAAAAAAAAACTAGTCTAGTGGAGGAAAAAATTTTTAGAAAAATGCTACATGGAACCATGTGTGTTTAAATGCTGTACTAAGTTTTCTTCAGTAAGGAATATTATTCTGCTAATCTTTAGAGCTCCAGAAACTGGCAAGTCCAGTCCATGATAGGCTCTGTGGAAGATTTTGTTAGGCGAACATATATGAGTTATATATATCTGAGGTACTCTTGGCCATCTCAGTGGAACTTTCTTTCCAGACAAAACGTAATAAATGTTTGGTGTGCAGTTCTGGAATGATATTGATTTAAAGTCATTTGCACAGAGCTGATGGTTTCAGTCACAGAAATGAGTCTGTAGTAAGAAATAGTAGAAATCAGCAAAGGAGATTTAGAAAAAAATTAAAGAGTGAAGAAGAAAACCCCCAAATGAATATTGTCACAGAAACCACAAAGATGTTGGAAGTTTGTGAAAAAATTAGATAATTTTTTATATGTGAATTTTATTTATGGTCAAGTAGCTTGGAAACAGTGCATAGTATAATTTCTCTCCTTGAAGATTCTCAGTTCACTTCAGCTTTGAGAAATCCATATTAAAGAATCTGGTTTAACTTAGTGTTTTCTTATTTATTTGATCATAGGAATATCTCCCCTCCCACTAACACAGTATCAACATCCCCCTGCAAAGTTTCTGAGAAAAAGTGCTTTGGGAAGTGGTGGTCCATTCAATTGAATGCAATTCTGCAGATGATTCTGGTGTTCATTCTTTCTTTTATTTTTCATTGGATCTCACAATATTATCTTGACTTAGTTTTAAATCATTGCTTTATGTACTAAAATCAAGAAACTTGATTATAATATTTTCATCAAATTCTTCAACTTAAGTGATAGTAAAGGCTAGCCATTACGTTGGTAAACAATGTAAGAGAGTTCAACATTGTAGTAGGTTTACTGTGGCTTCTGGTAATGTTGAGTGATCCCATAGAGTAAATAATGTTCAATATGCAGTATCTATTATAAACAATATAGCTTTTTTTAAATAATAAAAAATTCAGATTGATTTATTCACATTTCTAGTTCCATCCCCCCAAAAGCTTATAATAGCAAATAAAAACTATGTTTGTATAGAAAAATATATATATTAAAATCCATATGTATGTTTATATGTATTCTAACTTATAGCTTATATTCTTGTTTACCAGAATTTATTTAAGGTCTTTAAAAGTGATTAGATTTATTATTTCTGATTTAAGATTGGCAAGAGCCAATAGCCAGTTTTTGCTCTCTTTTTATTGTCTCTTTAAAGTCAAATCATTGGAGACTGCATGTCTCTGAGCCATCCATTAATGGTATTTATTGTTTTATTTCTATTAGTCACAACCACTGTGAGTAATTTTATATTTGCATCCCTAATAGTTATCTTAAAAAAATTACTGTGTTGATGGTTTAGTTTCTTGAATGACCTTTAAAGTATTTCAGTTATGGAAAACAATAGTTCTATCCTTTCAAAAGGTTTCTTTTATTGGGCTTTTTGGTTTGGGCATTGACTTTCATCATACATGCCTGCATATATCAAATGCCTCCTTTATGACATGCTAATTTCCTGACTACCTAAAAAATAATGTTTTCATGTAAAAATTAAGAAAGAACCAAACTTGCAAGTAAGCTACTTTGTGTATGTGTGTGTACTTTAACATGGCACTTCATAAACTATATAAAAGTCAGATAACAGTATCTGTATCAAGGATTTATCTCAGACACTCTTTTTCCTTTTTTTTTCTGTTTCTTTTAAAATTGTTCTTAACAACCAATGAAAGATTAAATGCTCTGTTGGTAAATAAACAAAAACAATTAAACTTTCCTTAAATCTATACAGAAGAGAAGAAAGCTAAGACCAAGGAAAAGACTGAAGAAAGGACTAAAAAGGAACTGAAAAGTGGGAAACAGGAGAAAGTGAAGCAAATGACTGCAAAAGTAAAAGAAGTACAGAAAACATTACCTAAATCCAAAGAGAAGGACGAAAAAGAGACCGCAGCTGTGTCTAAACATGAACAGAAAGGTAAACATTCAGATGAGGCACCTGGAGGTTCTAAGCAAGTATTGGGCAAGAAGCAGATGCAGTGAAATTAAAATCTGAAAAAGACCGAGATCAGACATCAAATGGGAGAAAAAGACTTGTAAAAATATACCTGGAAAGAAATACAGTAAATTGAGAATTAAAATTTATTTACAGAAATACTTAAATGTGTTCACATATCTAAAGATGCATTTTGAAGTGTTTTTAAAAGGGGAGTTGAGTTAGTATTAATGGTTATTTAAAGGTTGGTGATAAATGTTGAATTCTCGAGACATGAGATTTCTATTGAGGTAGAACAAAAATTATATGAGTTCTGCCTTGGAGAACAGCGATCCAGGGAAAAGTGATAATACTCCAGGAGTGCTTTAAAGGGGGTGTATGTTCAAATCTTATAAAATAAATATCATAGAAACTATCTATACATTCCTGTTGCCTCTGTAAGAATGCATAATTTAGAATATACACTGAATTATTGAATTTAGTTAATCCATTAGGCAGGAAGGCTTAGGAAAAAAGAACCCTTAAGTTTCTTTGACAGCATCTATTGACTAAATGGATGACTTTAGAAAGCTCTGTATCTGACACATTATGTTGATCTTCATTCAACAAGGGTAATGTCAAACTTACATCCCTACTTACAGAAATAGAGCATTTAAATGGAGGTGAAATAGAAACCTGAAATTCTTTATGGAAAGCTGCTATGTGAACATAAAAGAATAGAGTTTTAAGAGGGCCACTGAGGGCCTTATTGTCTCACATCTCTGTCCCTTGTTGAATCTTATTTTTTCCATAAGTACATTCCTGGCTCCAGGCTGCTACACAATCTTGACACTACTCATGCAGAATGTGGGATCTACTTTGTAAGAACTATTTCTATAAAGGTTTTTTGAGTGTGTTGCAAAACAAAAATTTTCTTTGCTCTGGTAGTTTTGAATAATTTTATTTGAAGACTAAAATTAAGAAATGTTTTTAGATTTTTATTAAAATATTTCAAAACTTTATTACTGAGTAAACTATTCGAACAGTGAAAATGAAAATAATTTTTCCATTATAAAGTACAAGATATGAAATTTATCATTCATACTTTTTTTAGTCTCATTACAAGTGAGATCATATGGTATTTGTCTTTGCAATTAACTTGTTTTTATCTTTGAATTACTTTTTCCTCTGAATTCATAAGTAATGCTTTGATTTATATCAAAAAAATAAAAATATACAAAATATCTTAAAATTCATTTTAAAAAAGAAAGGCAGAAAAAAAAAGAAAAAAGTTTACTTTGCATTTTAGATTGCCTTTAAAAAAAGAAGATAATCATATGAAATCAGCTGAAACATACAAAGCATATTTTTATTTTTCATCCATAAATACAGTATGGAAAAATTCATGCCAGTTACATATGGGAGTATCAAAATTCTTAGATAGCTAAATTAACTAGAAGAATGAGTATACTTTCATCATGTTCATTTTTGATATCTTTGGTTTCTTGGGTGCCTAATTTCATTGATGAAAACACATCATTAGAACATTTTCAAATATTTATTTTCTAGGTAACACATATTGTATTTTATTTCTATCAGTAAAAAGATTCATTAAAGATAGCATTGTATTATCACTTCTTTTTTCAATCTACTGTTTTCATTTCCATATGAAGAGCTATTTATCTATCAAAAAAAACATTTAAATTTCATTGAAAGTTAGAAATAAAAACACAAAAGTAATTTATCAGTTAAATGAATACATTTGCTAAAATAAAGCTTGCTATTAAAAATAGCTACCATCAATTAAATAAATATGTCTTTAGGTAAGTAATCACAACTTTTATGTAATACCTGGTCAGAAATATAAATATAGTATTTTTAAAAATTAAGTAAAGGTTTAAGTGCATTTTTTATAAAAACCTAATAACATAGATTTAACTAAACACGGTAAGTAAAGATACAGTGTTTTTTAAATATTCATTTTTTTGAGGTGGCTTTTTTTTTTGAGACTCATACTGGTAATTCAATAAAATTGTTAAGTTAGTTCTTCTTTCTGCAAGAAAACATTTATTTACTTAGCTTAAGTTAGGCCTAATGAATTTGAGTTATTTTTTTTAATGTAGATTTCTAAATCTTTCTTTTTAAATAAATAGAACTCACAGATCTTTTACTTACTGTAAAACAGATTTTTACATGGAGCACACATTTATTGGCAATTATTTAATTGATTTGTATACTTGCAAATATATTCATATGTGATTACTTTTAGTATTGTATATATAAACAATATATTTCTACTTAAAGCATTGGGAATAAGATGCTTAAGTATGTACATGCCTATCAAAAACTTATACACACACTTATATATCACATAATCCAGTTTTTATGAACCAATCTTGATCTGTTTAGAGTAAAAAGGATTTACATGATTAGGCATCACTCCTGATTTCCTGATGGCCTTTGGCAAATCTGTGGAAAAGTAAAGATCAAACCTCCACTCTCCTAATGCTCTTAGTTTTCTTTTTTTTCTTCTCTGTACTTTCTTTTCTTCTTCTTTCCTTCCTTCCTTCAATCCTTCCTTCCTTTCTTCCTTCCTTCCTTCTTTCCTTCCTTCCTTCCTTCCTTCCTTCCTTCCTTCCTTCCTTCCTTCCTTCCTTCCTTCCCATTTAACAACTATTTAAATATTTGTGGCAGGCAGAGAAAGTAGAGCTGATATGAATCTAAAATAGAACACAAACTACATGTGCCCAGTCCTCATTAGAGTTTTAAAAATTTTCTTTCTGTTGACATTCTGCACCCAGAATGCATTTTCTCTCAGCTGCCACTCTACAGGGAACAATCACAAGACAACAGCTGAATGTCATCCATCATTGTTTCCAGAGAATCAAGAAGTGGAGAAATGAAGAGCGTGTGTTATTCCTAGAAGGATTTCATTTGGGAAAAGAAATACTAAGAAGTAGTGATCAAATATTAAATTATCTTAAGTGTATTATTATTGTCCAACTTTAAAGTTAGGATGATATAACAGTTGGATTTTCTTTAGGGAAAATTTTCTATTTCAATATTTGAGTTATGTTTTAAACACATTTTTATAAAATAAATCTTTCAGTTAGGAAAGCTTGGTTTTGCTTTATCCTTAGGTGAAGCAAACACACTGGAGACTGCTCAAAATATACTGGCCTAGAATTCTTATACATTGTTAAATTCAATACCAAGGACAGGTGGAAATGGGCATCCTAATTTAAAATATTGAAAATTTCTAATTTAAAATATTTTTTAAATGTTATCTTTTTATTGGTGTGTTAACTCTTAACATCCAGTTAAAGGAAAAACTTCGAAGTGTGAAGATTTTAGCTATTCCAATATTTTATTCCACATATTATATATATAAACATCCCATTACAACTTGAGACAGAAAACAATATTTCATTTTTGAGGGTTGTCCAAACCCTTCAAATTTCAAGTAGTCCCTGCATGCTAAGCTCTGACATACATACATTCTCCATTTCTGTTGCTGCAGACTAAAGGACCACTAGGAATAATTGTGAAAAAAAATTTTTTTTGAGGAATTTTAGATCAATGATTCTGGAAGTGTGGCTTAATTAGACTTTTCTGAAGAGTTTTTTAAAAATGCATATTCCTTCTGTCCAGACCCATGAAATTATAATTATTTTAGGTGGAGGGGACAGGAAATCTTTATTTTAAGAAATTCTCCATTTTTTTACTATTTAAATTGCCCTTTTAGAACTACTTCTGAATTGTAGAAATGACATCTAAAAAGAGTACAGTCACTTAAGCTACCAAACAAGGAAAAGGGATAGTTTTAGTATGTTTATAATTATCCTATCTCACATTTGCTGTTTAAAGAAAATATGCTTTTTCCTTTTGCTTTATTGTATAACCAAATTGTCCATTCTACAGTTTTGTTCAGGAAAGCAGTTATGTCCAGAAAAGAGAAAATATCCTTTAATTTAATCTTACTTTACTTATGTATCATAAGGTTTCTAGGTCCTGGGATCAGAAACTTCTGTTATTACTGTCAGTCTGTCCAGGAGCAAATAGTTGCCAGATTTCTGAACTAACCTGACAACTAGCCTCCCCACCTCACCTATGGGAAAGTGTGCTTTAACATAATAATCAAATTAATGAAAATTTTGAAACTTTCTGAGTTTTGGCCTACTCATATTTAGATATTAATGAAAAGGATTATATTTTTACATCTACTACAATAACTACATCTATTTTTTCAAAGACCTGGAAGAGTTTCATAATAAAATGGATTACTCTAAAAATACTTTAATACTCTGAACACAATGAGGTTTATAAAAATCCTTGTATGTTATTTATTTAATAACAAATTTTATTATTTCATGTGTTTGATATACATAATTTGGAGCACATAAATGTATATCATGTTGTATAAATTCAATAAACTCTTCTGGTCCTAAAGCTGTCTTTGGATTTGTTGGATAAATAAACCTATTTAGAAACATTGAATATAAATTATCTTGAACAAGATTCATTTCATAACAAGCTTTCAAGTTGATATGGTAGAACTAACAAAATGATTCATCAACTGAGATTTGGGTTAGAATGACCTCAGCCAAATCTAAAGTTATGTGAAAATTTAAGTTCAATGCAATGTGTTTAATTTTGAGGAAAATGAAAATAAATTAACTCTTAAATCATTTTAGTCAAAGTCTGCTCCAAATGCTATGCTTTTCTCTTTTTTACTTTTTCTATAGGCCGTAGACTATCGAGATCATAAGATGCTCTTCAAATAAAGAATACTCAGTTAATTAGCTTAACAGTAATACCATTTGGTACTGTAAATCTGTTCTTCCTGATTTATGGGTATACAAAGAGCATTTTCATGCAGAGGACCCCTAACAGATAGCCAAGGGGATAGCCCTCCTGTTTGCCTTTTCTAGAAAAACATTCTTCAGCTCCATTTAAACAATTAGCAGAAGATTTGGGAGAGAATATTTTGTAAAACATTTCAAGCTGGAAACAATTTCTTGTAAAAATTCTGTTTCATTATTAGAAGTATGGACAATAAGAAAAATTGTATTAATATGATGGCTTTTGTAATAATTTAATGGAAAAGATTTTGATTTTTAAAAACAACTATTATAATATCACCCTAAACTAGCCTGTTTTAATTTTTAAGGTTTATTTTTTATATGGAATAAATGTAACCTTATGTTTATTATGTCTTTTCCCCCAGTATGTTTATATAAATATAAATTATTACTTCACAGAATTGTAGTAACTAAAATAGAAAAAAAAAAGTGTTGATGACATTTTTTCATTGTTCTTTTTGTTTCTACTCTTATCAGATCAGTATGCATTCTGTCGATATATGATTGACATGTTTGTCCATGGGGATTTAAAACCAGGTATTCCAAACGATTCTTGTACTTGTCTGTTTTAATAGTTGTTGTTTCTAAGATTGTCAGCTTTTTAATATACTAAACTCTATTTTCTTTTTTTTTTTTAATTGCATAATGCATGTGTAGATCTAGAATAAAACCAATGAAAAGCAGAAGTAATAATTCACATTAGGACCTTTAATTTTACTTTCTATTATTGCATGACCTATTGCAAATGAAGTCAGCTGAAAGCTAAAAAGTGCTAATATCTTTATATACAAAAAAATGCTAATATCTTTAATAATATCTTGAAGTGAAGAAGTGAATCATCTTATTTAATTCCTGACAAACTTAGAAGAAAAAAACCTATGACAATAAAAGTATCCTTTTTTGTTTTCATAGTGAGCAAAATTCATATTAAAATTTAATGCAGTTCAAGTGTTTAATCTTTACTTTTAAACTGTTTGGTTTCTCTCACATATGAACTTAGCTTAGTCACTCCAGAGAACTGCTATTGATAGAGATAGTCATCCTCTGAGTTAATGGTCAACACAATAGAGAAGTATTTTTGCCTAAAGGAATTTATCTCATCTCTCCTATCTTAATTGTTGCCCAGAGTGTAACAAGGGATTCTTTACGAATGTCTTAATTAAGAATGAGTAACTTGATTGCTTGTACTAAATTTTGTAGATTTAAAAAACTAATGGTATTAACTATGGCATTATAATTGTGTTTGGGGAACCATTTCTAAGAGGTTAGTACTATAAGGAAAAGGCTAGTTTACACTAGAATAATTGAAGCTGATTGTTTAAAGAAAACTATCTTGTTTCCTCAACTATTTTTATTAAAATCTTTCTAAAATGTATCATTGTAATTTATGCATATGTTGGCAAATGAACATATAACATCTAAAATATATATAACACATCTGAGTCCTAGAAAATTAGAAGATTATGAGAACTTTATCTCAGGAAAAGTTGGTTAATTCTAGTAACTTATTCAAGTTGATTTCCTCTTCCTTCTCTTCCTTTTATCTTTATTTTCTTACTTTTTAAAAATAATTAATGAGTTAAAAACTAAAATGAGATTGAAATGCTAAAAAGTGTGATGACTCAGTAAAAATAATTAACTCTAACCTATATGTATAGTATCATAGAAATATTAGATGGAAATATTTAGAGTTGAACATAGAGGAAAGAGAGGGCTTCGGACACAAATACAGAGGTCATTCCTGACTCCTTTTTCTAGCATTGGAGCTTGAGTAAATCACTGGCTCCATCGGATCTTCAGGCTTCTTACATTGAAAATTGGGATTACAGTCACAACCTTGCAAAATCATTGACAAAGCTTCTAGTAGCTGCAGAAGAAAATGCTACTATAACTTTATTCTTTCATTCATTCATTTCACCACAGCCTATCTGGGTGAGAGAACATCTCACATAAAGGAATCTTCTTAACATTGACAAATCCTGGTCTGTTAACACCATTAATTCAGTTTTAGATAACAGATTTGCTGCCTGTTTTGTTCAGCTGTGATGGCTTAAGAAAGTTACATTCTACACATATTTTTTATAAGATCAACTAACTGTTTACTTATATACAAGATGAATTTATATTGTTGGTGAGCATAAATTTTAAATTCCATTATCAGAAGAAAAAATGTATTATTTGTGCCACCTAAATTATTCATAGTAGCTGCTAATTTATCATAAAATATAATTTCTAAGAAAATCACAGCATTCAGAGACCATGCATTGTCAATGTCAGTGAGGAATGCTAATAGTTTAATAGTCACAATGACAATTATTGCTTTCTGAAAATTCATCAGCACATTAAGGTCAGAAGAAAGAGTAAAACCATCTCTGCAGTAGTTGAGAAAAACTTTTCTATGAACCATACAGGGAGAGCCCTTCTAAAGTCATATGGAAACATTCTCTGACGGCCATGAGTTCAGATTTATAGCACTATAGAATATCCTAACTCCTGAAAATAATTCCGAAGTGTTATAAGATTAGATTTCCTAATACTATTTCTTGATTTTTCAATTATCTTCTTAATTGATTTCATATACCTACATTCATGATTTTGAAGGTTTGCTGCTATAATGTAAAAGAAATTGAAGAATATGTAAATCAGTATTTCTTGTCTGGGGGAGGAAGGTAGAAAGAAAGAAACTGGAGAAGGGAAACCTGTATGATATGCCCATTGTTTCATGTAACAAAACATATAAAGCTTCATAAGTGTACAGAAAGAAAATTAATATTGTCTTTGTTGGTGAGATAATACAAAAGATAAAGTGAGAAAACACAAAATATGGCTTGCACTTTGAAAAATAAGAAATGAGAAACAAGATTTAATCTGGCCATATTAATTTGGAGAAAATGCAAGTGATAAGACTTTGACTCTGACTGACAATTAGAGAATAAAACAATTTCTGCCAAGTTTATTGCTCTGCATGTATCCAGTATTTATAAAACATTTGTGCTTCCATCTGTTTCTATTTGGGATTAGTGAAACACCTGTTATTGTTTAGCTAGAGTTCATTATTAATTATTGTTAATGAGTTTTTAGAAGTATAATTTGATTTTTCCCTTTGGGATAAAGTATTACTTTTATATAATATTGTCACTCTCTCAAAAGTAGTACAAGTTCCAGTTTAAATCTGAAAAACCTTAATAATGAAATGTGCTGACACCATGACACATCACAAGTTTTATCTTTTTATTCTAAGATAGTAATAACATGTTTATAAGACAGTCATAACATTTTTTAGCTAAGCTTTTGTCTGTATGTCTGAGGTTTTAGGGACCATCTTAATAAGCCATAATAAAGTGTAAAAATCAAATCATTTTGTTGTTTCTATTTAAAATTCTCCTATACCGATGCTATATTAAGTTGAAAAATTAAGAAAATTCTATTTAAACCTGGAAAGTAAATGTATGCTACTAACACTGGCCCTTTTTGGTTTTTAGAAATTCATAGCATAGATTTCTGGTCAAGATAAATTTTTTAAGATTTATTTATCTCTCTCAGTCTTCCAGTAATACCAATTTCCTGTTCAATACTTTGCAGCTATGCAGATTTTTAAGTGACAGCCATACGAGTAGTTTTCTTTATTTCTTTCTTTTTTATTTAAGTAAACTCTTTTTTTTTTTTAAATGTGGTCTTGCTAGGCATTTTTATGTTTCCCCTTCATCAACTTCCACCTGGTCCAAATGCATTGCTGGGCAGAGCCAACCAAGTTAAACAAGAGACAAATTTCTATAAATAAGAAATTACACAACTCACAGATCTCTTACATTCACTATAGTTTAAGAAATTAACTTAAATGTCCAGTCTTACAAGGCCCAGGTCTACTGTTTAGTAATGTTAGCACTAATATTTCAGCTTTTCATCTCTGTAGTCATTACAAGTTAGTTTATCCTTTAGAAGTTATCCCACCACTGAAGTTTTGGCTACTGCTTGACTTTTACTTGAGTCAAGAATTTATATCAAGGTAATTTATTCCATTTTCTGTGTCATTTATCTCTTACAATTGAAGGTATTCACATTTCAGAATTTTCTCTGTGTATGATCAAATATTTTTTGGCAGCCTGCATTTCAATTCCATGGGTTTTGAATACATAGCTAGAAAGAGCCTAAAGGAATAAGTTAGTACTCTCATTTTATTGAGATTCTTTCTTGAACTTTAGTAGTGCTTAACTGCATTTTTGGTTTGATCTGGTTGAGAAGAGGACCAATGTAATTGTATTATAGTCACTATTATTTGATGGTTTAATCTAATGTATTTTAGAGCTCAGTTGGCTGTATTGGAAAAGATGAGGTAAGACTCAGCCTTGCTTACTCTTTTCCAAAAATTACTGCTCCATAAAAACATACTTACTTTAGTAGTAATCATCAAATTCTTTGCACAAAACAAAAATTTAGGAAGTTTTTATGTTTACTTAGTAATTGTTGAATCCTTCAGCAAGATGATAGTTCAGAAAAGATGTAAGACATGGCACAAATAATTTTATAACTAAGAATAACTTCATAAGTATGCACAGAAGCTCAGAAAATAGACATGCCAATCTCAATATACCAAGAATAAATTGTTATCTCTACTTATTTCCAGGACCTCTTAATGGCTTTCAAAAATATTTTAAATAATTTTAAAAATTGTTTACAGCAATAAGAATAAAAGAAAAGTGAAAATTGTGATATTAAACATAGCAAAGCTGCATGTTTATTTCAATCCACTGAAAACATCTTCAGAAAGGAACTATCAACTATTCTACATAAACCTGCAATGTATCCATTTGTGGATATCAATTCCAGATCAAACACATCTTAAATAGGGTCTAGCATATTATTACTCTTGGTGCTTTTAGCACTTACATCATCAAAATGCAACGGTTGCATTTTTAAAAATATTTGATGGCTCATAATTTTTTAAAAGACAATGTAATATTTTTATTTCATAATTGTAATATATTTTTTATTTTTAGACTTGCTTTTTATTCTTTTAATTAAATTTATTGGGAGTGACAGTAATAACATTATATAAATTTCAGACATCATCTGTATATTCTATTGTGAACATTAATTAGAATGATAAATCAAATAATTTTTTTATTTACACGTTATCGATTTCCTTCTGATACCTGCCTTTGCGTTTCTTCAGCATTTGTGCACTTCAAAACATAAAGTCTGGCACACAGATTTTATAAGAGATAAAAAAAGTACCAAAATTAAACTGTTCAGGTTCTTGCCACAACATATTGCATGATGAAATCCTTCTGGTTGAAGGACTAACTGGATGAGAATACTACATTTTCTTTTTTGTCTTTTGAAATGTATCATTCAATCATTGATTCTTGAATTTGAAAAATATATTTTTATCTGAAAATTCACAGTCTGAGATTTCATTTGAATGATCAATTTCAATTTCATCTTAATCATTAAAGTTTAGCATACTACTCTGTATTTTTGCATTTATCTTCTGATTCCTCTAATAACTAAAATATCTTCCTCTGACAATTTTTTTCTCTTTGCAGTTATGGTTGGAAAAAATATTTTTAATTAAATTCTATACTGTGTTCAATGAAACTAGAAATATACCATAAAAATGTCTACCGGCTTCTTTTATATCTTCTTGAATGACGATTCAATACTTTAGTCAACACAAGAAAACTGAATGATGATGGGATAATGCAGTTTGATTTTACAATTGTATCATCTTTCTATCAATTTCATCACTATTCTATTTTCTTAATATTTTAGACATTTTTTGTTAGCATAGTGAGGAATAATTGATGAGTAATAATGAAATAATTTCTAAGTTGATGTTCAAGGTATTGACTTGAAATAGAAATGTTCAAAGTATTGGCAAAATAAGATCATGAATATAATATGTCCTGAATTTTTTAAATTGTTCAATCATGCCACATGGTAATCATAAGATAGAATGTGTTTATTCTGTTCAAAAAAAATACGTAAATTTTTTCTTTGTTTCTTGGAAGATCTATAAATAAATTAGACATATTAGTCTCTACAAATAGTTACAATTGCTCTAAAAAAAAAAAACTCAAAAACTAAGATTGGCTCCAGTGGACCCTGATAGTATTTTGAGACCAAGGAAGAGAACATAAATGTAAGGGTTATGCAAGCCAGGATTTAAATTCTTTGCTTGGGTATTTTTGTTTGTTTTTTTGTTTGTTTGTTTGTTTTTGTTTTTGTTTTGTTTTGGTCTCAGTTTCTGTATAAAATTTATTTCTTAAGTTTGTTAAAATGATAAAACAATATATGTGCATGTCCTCCTCCCAAACTTCTTTGCTCCCCCTTTTACTATAAAAGTTTACTTCAAGCAAATATTGCTTTTAGTGTGAGAGATCAGAGAAGTAAAAATTGAAATAAGTCTTGAGACATTAATAGGATAGATATGCCTATACGAAATTAAGAATAGAGACATACAAGGCTGAAGAGATAATAATTAAGGCATATAATCACAATATCTTGAAATTTTCTTCTGTAACTACCAATTGTTGAATATTTACTCTCTGCTAGGCTCTTAAATTAATTTTCTTTAATAAAACCTTGAAAGGAGTGTATTATCAATCTTGTCTTATAAAGGAGAGATTTGAGGTACAAAGTGTCTAAGTGTTTAAATAGCACATAGTGTAGATAGAGGATTCGAACTCAGGCCTGCTGAGTCCTAAAGCCCTCAGGAATAAGACCAGATCTTCCTGCTTCCCAAACACAGATAGGAAACTACAAGTGGTTTACTTTGGTTGTCACC
This sequence comes from Cynopterus sphinx, assembly GCA_030015415.1. Lineage (NCBI taxonomy): Eukaryota > Metazoa > Chordata > Mammalia > Chiroptera > Pteropodidae > Cynopterus > Cynopterus sphinx. Next base: position 101,497,450 of record CM057386.1, on the reverse strand, counting down.
CAGAGAACCTAGAAAAAGAAACAGAATTGAAAATATTGTGCAAGATGGTTTATAGAAAATGGAATTGGAAAGACCAGTTATAATAAATCTATGAGGAGGAAATAAATATTGGCCTTGAGAGATAGGAAAAAGAGGATTATGATGACTCTAGAGATACTGCAGATGTAGAATCATATTTATTATTAAAGATACCAAGAAGAGGAAAGTATGAATTATCAGAGATTTTTGACCTGAAAAACCAAAGTGGTGCCCCAAATAGAAAGTAAAGGAAGAGAGTAGGTCAAAATTCACTGGAGTTGGTAGGGCTGGAGAAGAAGGGGATTTTGAACTCATCACCTGTTTTTAAATCCACAGGTGATGTTCAGTTACAAAAGAAAATATGTGTAGATTCCTATTCAAAGATCATTTTTTGAGCACCTGCTAAAAACCAAGGTTAATATCAGGTATTTTCACATGTTTTACTCAGTTAATTCTAACAGCAAACTGAAATAGGCAGTTAGATAGTCAAGTGTGGAGTTTCAGGGAGAAGTCAGTGGTAGAGATAGAGTTGCCAGGAATGTGAATGAAATAAGTCAGTGCTCAAATACTGAATATCTTCCTTATATTCATCATTTCTAGGCTGAGCACAGTAGAAGATATAAGAATACTAGAAGATAACCCCTAACTTTAACAAGTGGAGTGTATGATTATTTGAAAGAGAAAAAGAAGCAAACAGATAATAGAAAAAGTTTAAACTTAAGAGCTACATAATACACTAAATGTTATAAGTTTCAGAGGAGAGAATCTGTGATTCCTGATGTCAGGAAAGATAACATGCATCTAGGACTTGAAAGATGGATAATATTTGCCTAAATGTTAAGGAGTACACAGGGCTTGCTTTGTATCTGAATGAAGGAGAAAATGAATGGGTATGACATGACAGTGAATGTGAAACTGATGAGTTTACATGACAATAAGGATATCAGACAGGCAAGGGGATAAATTAAGATTAGAAAACACTGAGAAATAAGTAATGATAAGTTTGTGGTAACAGATTACAGAAACTTGGTCAATCAAGCAAATCTGACATTTGGCATGGAAGAGAGTTTTGGAAGCATTTTAAATAGAACAATGACATGATACTAGCATTTCAGATAGTGTAATCAGGCAACGCTCTACTCAAGCTAACAAGTGTGGAAGAAAAGAAAGACCAATTGCTCATATAGGTGTTAAAGGGAACAGTGTATAGTGATAAATTAATCTTGCAACTCAAAATGCTAGAAACTATTTTGATAATTTAAGCACATGTGTGTGGTAGAAAAACTTAAATGAGGTCTAGATATAATTGAAGAGAGTGAAATATGTGTGACTATTCACTTAAAGCACAGAGCTGTAAACAAAGTGCTAGAATCAAACCTATTTATGACCTAAAATGGAGCAATATCTTTCTTTCCTTCTATGGCTGATATCTGTTGTTTTGCATTGTTTTATTTTGACTCTTCAGAGGTAGCCATCCAAAGCACAGATGTTCCAAGCAGTGAAAATGGGTGGTTAGGCACATAGACTCCAGAGCCAGACTGCATGGCTTCAAATCTAGGCTCTGACACTTGCTTGAATATGACTTAGTCAGGTTAGTCAATCTCTGTAAGCATCCATTTCTAATAAGAGTGATACACAATACATGAGCAGTTAAGCATCCTTGGCTCTCTGAGTGTTGGCCCTTTATTAATTGAACACATAAGAGTTATTACAAACAGAATTTTGTCAGGAAGAGGAAAACATTTTTTCAGAACCACATCAACAGATAACATACCCCACCAATTTTTCCATCTGATTGATGTCATCTAGCCTTGGTTCTACTATATATAAAATGTGGGTAATAATAACATAATTTATAGTGTTATACTGAGAATCATATAAAAAATTCTGCATTATATCCATGCAACAATTTTGGTTTAAGTATTTTCTAGATGAGTTCTAAGAACTATGTTTGATTCTGTAGATACCACAGTTAATAAATATGCATGGTGCTGATTTCTTTAAAATGTGAATATAGACATTATTTTTTAGGGTTAATGTATGGTTAATTCATGCATGCAGGCATACACTTAAAACTCTACCTGACTAGGGTAAGCATAATAAGTCCTATTTAAGTCTAGAGTGGTGGTAGTGATGGTGGTGTGCCCAAATATAGAAATATTGTGATTTTCTACCCACCACTTTCTATACCTTTCTGATTTAATTACTGTATGTCACTATCATTTTCTCCCTAGCAAGTCTTTTTTTTCTGCCTTATATATACTTTCAAGAAACATTTGCTTTTAAATCCCTATTGTAAACCTTGCTAGATATATTTGTTTATTGAATTGAATTCATGATGTTTAATATTTATCTCAATGAAAAAATATCAGTGATCACCCTAGAGCATCTCTCTTTATTTACTCCTAGAAATAATCTTGTTATTTAACAAAGCTGACTCATTTCTAAACATTGCAAATAGACCCTGTGTAAAGATTCTTAAAGGAGTTATTGGCACTATCTTTAGATACAAAAGCTCAGAATTAACAAAGTTGGGTTTGCTATGAGCACCATAAACTGCTGGCAGGATACAGAACTAGACAGAAGTGACAGAAGAAAGGAGAGAGAGCCTACACTTAATTATAGGCATGCATAGTTCCTGGGTTTGGCATGCACACATGAGATTTGCCTTCTGATTATTTGAAATCGGTGGCATCTGCTCAAGATAAATGTATCACATTTTCATATTTGTCTCAATCCGTTAGACTTTCTAGTCACTATAAATAGCTGGAATGTACAAAGAAACAGATCCAAGCAGTCTGAGTGGCTGTGATTCATCTGATGCTGCTACCACTCTCAGTCTACTTCATGTGATAAAGGGCTTTAAGTTTGGAGAGAAGGCTAGTAAATACTTCTCTCCTGTAATAGAATGTTCATATGACTATCTCTGTAGCCATTAGGGGTAACAAAATGAAAACCTAAGGTTCCATGTGCTCACATTCTCAGAATTTTGTCTCCTACCCTTTTGAAAAAGGTATCAGATTCTAAAGGAATATCTTTACTGTGAGAGAGCTTTCTTTAAAGTGTTGTTTTGGTCTAGCCTTGTCGCTATTAATGGCACAGACCAGTTGTCAGACAAGAATAAATTTCCTTTCAGGTAACTACTGGAACTATTCAAAGCATGCTAAAATAGTCTGAAAAGGAACAAATAATACAGAATAATTTAAACTGCTACATGAGAAGCAAGAAAAATTAAGGCTTAATAAAAAATTATCAAACTAATTAGGTGTTTTTTATTAATGTTTCATGTCTTGTAATAATCTTATCTGTCAGTTTATACGCAAGAGTGCAGTTTAAAAAAAGCATTTTAGTAATTATGTGAATATATTCCCCTAGTGCTATTCTAAGTTTCATTTGAGTGGCCCAGTAGATAAAAAAAATAGAGAATCTAGGACTTTCAGCCATTCAAATAAATGCACATCTCTTACTCTTTTTCTTAAACAGGCCCTATTTTAAACATGGAAATAATAAGTATGCCGCATACCCATTTTGTATATCTAATTATAAACTAGTTGGTATTATTACTTTGAAAGACCCATTTGGTAAATAAATATTTCTCATTCATAGTTTTTTTCTTGTATAGGAGGTTTGTGTAAGATAACAATAATAAATTTTGCAATATTAATGTTAATGTTATGATTTGTAGACTGTTCAACCAGTTGCTCAGTATTTTTTTATCAGTTTTTTGACTGGTGTTCCAACCCAATGTATTTTACATTTTGGTTTCCTAAAATATTCTACTGTTATTCCTACATAGTAGTAACAATTATTCTACACTTGAGACAATAAATTTTGGCCATAATCCTTGTCAACATCCAGTTAAAGTCATTCCATTAATTTCTCAGTAGTTACTTAGCCCCTAGTACGTGCTCAATGCTAGTGGTCATAACCTGAGTTTCAAAACAGAAGGGAATGACATAGGCAGAGATAAATAAAACAATGAACAATATAAAGCAGGTAGAGGAGAAAAATGAGAGAAAATACTAATTAAGTAATAAATCATATGATGCAGATTTACTTACTATAAACGTCTAGAGAGAAGAAGGCCACAGAGGTTTGGACAGGCTTCATAAAGGTGTAGTTCACTATTTTGTCAATGCTTATCTTCAGCTTTATTGTGAATGTTATGAATTGCTTATAATTAGGTCAGTATTTATTCTTAATTAGGTGGTCAACTTTTTTCACACATAGGGTTGTAATATAATTAGATATGTTTTGTTTTTGTTTTCTTTTTTAACAATACCAAGTGAGAAATCAAAACAAGGTAAAAACTAAACAAAGGAACATCTCACCATGTAGGTGTTATCTAGCCTGCTATGTGTCCTTTCAAATCAGACACCATTATACTTTAGCTTCTGTCCTTTGTTATTTACACTTAATTATTTACATTATGTGTCTTACACCTTCACTACTCTATTCATAGTGAATAAATCTACTTTATGATTGACATGCTACTTTCCTGAATGAAAAATTCTTACCTACAAATTACTTCCCAATGAAATAATCAACAGTGGTTAGGTAATAAGCATATGTTTAGTAGACAAGACTCATTTTAACAATTGGAACTGTTTCAGAACGTGAACTAAAGTTTCATGTTGAAACACCCCATAAAAATGGAGGATTTAATATTCTCTCACATGGCAGTTGCATAAAATTTAAACCTTTTTCCTTTTCTATTATATGATAATAATTACATTAATAACAATTTTCTCCCAGAGGAATATTATTTTTTGGTATAATTATAAATAGCCCCCCAGAAGACATTGTATAGGCAGTGTTTTAAATGACAAAATAGTATGTTATATACAATTTAAAACAGGAAGATAAATTGGAAGACTTCCAAATGTGTCATTCAAGTGAGAATATATTTATGAATTTAATTGTGGTGTTAAGCCTATTAAAATGTAATTATTAACATGTTATCATTTTATTTCTAAGTACAAGCATTGAAATATTAAATTTATGTTATATGCCTGTAGTTGAAAAGGTGTGGAGTTTTATCATCCTTATTAAAGCACCAGTGGAAAATTCTTTTCTAAAACAAAAAGTCAAGTCCATTTTTCCCCTCCTGAGGTAAATTCCAAAACCAGAGGTCCCCATTTAGTTGGCTCCATGGTTCTTCCTTAGGCTTTTCACATCTCTTTGAATTGCTTATAAACACAAAATATTTGCATTTGTCAGAAACAAATAAAAAAAGGAAAGAAAATAAATTTTCCTACAGGTAGAGACAAAAGGTAGGACGGTTAAAAATGTCTTCCCTTTGCTAATTCCTATGTGATGTGGAAAAAAAAATTCAGGTGGCTGAAAAATTCCAAACTGATTTTATATTTTATATGAATAAGGTTCTTTATAGAAGAGAAGCAACACTGTTTTTTTAAATGCCAACCAACAGCTTAAAAAATGATCTGGCATTTGAGTATAGGGAGAAAACAAATTCACAAAAAGCCTTGACTAACCGCGTACCTAGAGCTGGAGAAAATCTCAGTCATCCATACATTATTCTGAATGTAGCTTTAAGGATTTTTGAGGGCTATCAGAGATGATGACAACATGGATGACAATGATAAGATTTATCATGTACTGAGTGTTAATGATATGCCAGGGACTGTGCTAAGCTCTTGACATAGATCATCTCATTAAATTCTCTCCCCACCTCATAGATAAGGAAATTGAACCTAAAGGAAATTGGGGAATTTGGTCAGATGACTAATATTATTCTCAACAAGGCAGGAAGAATTACAAATATGTTTTTTAAAAAGGGTAACTTCCTCTTAGGTTTTCTTTTATTCCTTCCTCTGTTTTCAATTTCTGATTACCTTATAATGTGAACTTGACATGGACTCTTAAATCTTGCCAACGTAACTGCCAAAGAATGAAGGCAATCTTCTAACCTTTAGCTGTCTTTGATGGTTGGTGGGTGAAAGGAATTGATTCCATACTCGAGCACAAATGACTTGTAACCAAAAGTGTTGAAGGAATCTTGGATATGGTTTACTTTAAATGTTCTGGGTGTCCATTAAGCTGGCCATTAAGCCTAGTAAAATATCAGTCAGTCCTATAATTAGATTTTAAGTATATTTTATTCTTAAGAATTAGACTGGCAGCAAATTAAGATGAAAGAGAACATAGAGTCAATTTATCTCTATAGTTGCAGTTGTGTCCTGAAGTTATTGAGAATGAAAACAACAGATTCTAGCGGTTTAGGAATCAATTTGGCTAACAACTATGCCAGCCTCTCTCTGTCAATAACTCTGTAGTAGCATCTTAAAGTCAAACAAGCAGAAAAGATATAAGAGAAAAGAGGCATTTTTAACTCTCCATTTTTACATTGTTTACAAGCCTCCGACCTCTTAGGAAGTGAATTGGTTATTTTACTTGTAATTTATTTAATAGTTTTTAAATATAATGATTTTTGTTTTAAAAAAAATCTTTTATTTTCTCACCTTTCTTATTGCAACTCAGATTCTCAGTGCTCAGTAATTTGGTGTGACTTCAGTCTGAGTAAACCACTAAAGTGTATTAGATATCTAAAAGTAATATTGAATATATATAAAACCTGAACTATGAAATTTTGACTTAAGAATTATGACAGATTAAATGTACTTATGTTAAGGCATATACTCCATTATAATTAACTGGTTGGTAAAAACGATATTAGAACTGAAACTTCTTTCTTAGCAGAAATAATCAATTAAATTAAATGAGTAATTACCCATTATTCATTAGTCAAAATGTTCAAATTGTAAAGGATAAGGGTGTACCTAGGAATTTAAATAAAACCTGAAATTTTAGCTTAAAAATTTATTGAAAATTTGTGGTTTTCCTTAAAAACTGCATTTTTAATTCTATTCAGTTATGTACTTAAAAACATATGTAAATGTAACATTTTAAATATTTGCTACAAAAAAATTGATTTCTAATGAGATATTTTATCTTATATCTACTACTGCTACTCAACACCTTCGAGAATAGACATCCTCATTTTATTAAAGAACTTTTGAAATTTTGACATTGGAAAATAGCATTTCAAAGACTAATTTGTTTGTTGTAACTCTGAATATTGAATTAACATAAATGATGGTCAAAAACATGTGTTATTTGTATTTTAAGTCATCTCCAAACAGAGTAGTTAAAATGTCTATTAATAATATCATTTCAACATAATATAGAATTCTATATTTGTGATATGTTTTGTTTTAATTATCATAAAATGATATTATTGACTCTGGAATTCTAAAGCATAATATAACCACATGATATTTGTAATTAATTGAAATTGTTTAGTACTATTCTAAATTTCATCACATATTTTGTTTGTTCTTATTCTTTTATGCTCCTTCTAAAGTAAATGCAAACACAAAAAGAACATATTGCTATACAAGGAACACGCATTGAGAATCTACATACATGGCTTCTACTTATAAAGCCCTTGGTGAATTTCGCAAGTTGTTTAACTTCTTTGGGTTTCAGTGTTCTCAGTGAACTCTAAAGCATCTTCTGGCATGAAAATGCTATTCAAGTTACACTTGTAGGTGATTTTTTTCAGGTTGAAATACACTACAATGGATACTTACATAATCTTTCCACTTGAGGAAGCCTGTAGATGTACAGAATATATTGCAAGCACTATGTCTTGATTGAGCTATTTAACTCAATCAAGCTTTAATGATAAAAACTTGCTTCATCTTTGAGCTTTATCTCAGCTTTTTCCTACTAACAATGGATACAGTCACTGATATTTCGCTTTCATGGAAAGACTGTTGTTCTACCCATACATAAATTAGTAAAGCTTCTCACAGAAATAAAATAAATATTTTGGTCTGGAACTATAAATAATTGAAAAAAAAAAGAAACAATAAAATTTAAATAAAAATTTTATCATGTGTTTTATTGGAAGTAATCTGCACTGTACCAAGAACTAAAAATACTATAGTTCAGTCTGTATATATTTGAACACTCTAGAAACAGCCTAAAAGAGTACTATTTAGTAACATTTATTTATTCACTTATTTGTTTAATTATTTATTTTTTCCTTTAGGTATTCATTTTTCTTCATCAAATTTGTGTTAATGTTCCAGATTCCATCCTCACATGTTCATAGTCTAGTAAGGTTTTGGGGAAAAAAAGGAAAAAATGTCTAGATGACAACATAAAATGTTGTCAAGGGAATTGATTGATATAAGGGAGTTAAGTAATAGACAAAGAGGCTAAGCTTTGAGGAGTTGTTCAGGCAGTTATATCAATGAGAATTTCAAACCCATAAATATTTGATATTCATTGGATGACTCCATGGCAAGTAGGATACTTGCATTCTAGGTACATGCGATATTTTTTATTTTTAGCTTTCCAAATTGAGACTTTAATTCATCTAATATGCCTTAACCTCTTTTTCTACCAGCTTTGGCCTTTGTACTGAGAGAGAAACAGAATTCATATCCCCTGTTTATTTGTATTTTCCATCTTTTGCGTCTCCCTTTGGCCCTATGTACAAATATGGTTTTGGTGTGGTGTTGAAACAGATATTGTTAAGATAACTAGAAAAAAAACATATTTAAAAAAATTTAAGAAATAGTAATTCTAAAAGTTTGGGAAACATCCCAGTTGAAGGTGTGACAATGAGGTCAAATAATAAGGAATTTGGTCTAAAATTACTTAGCCTCTTTCATGGGTTAATTGAGGTCAATTCAGCATCTAGTTAAGGTTAAACAGAACATGGTCACTGAAGAAAACTAACTTTATATTAGGAAATGAATATTTCCAGATTTTCCAAGGATTATGACTCATGTGTGATAATAGTTAAAATAATTGTCATTTATCTCGACCTTGTAAATAGGTATTAAATGAATAGAAAAATAAAAGAGAGTGAAAAAACCTCAGTCTTAAATTGGGTCTGCTCTCAATCCATAACCTTGCTTAAGCCACTTATCCTTCCAGAGACCACTTTTTCCATCTGAACAAATTAGTGTGTTGGAATAGATGATTTCAAAGGTCTCTTCCACCTCTCCAAACTCTATGACTATGATTCTATGCATGTATTTTTGTTAAGTCACAGACATCAGGCATCCTGCCATAATTGAGGCATAAGAATAAATAGAACAATGATATGATATAATCTTGAATCAATCTTATTTCCTTCCTATAGTTGACTGTTCCATGAAATTTTTTTTTTACTTCATAAATTGAAGATGAGGAGAAAAAAACAGTAATATTACTCTTATCATTTTTAATCAAAAGAATGTATGAAATTTGCATTTGGCTACTTTTTCTTGCTTTCCATCAAAGTGAATATGCAAATATATAATAACACATGGAAATATTAGGGAAGCTTTTTTCAGGAGGCAAAGAAACCTTTTCAGTTAAACATTTTGGCCTGGAGGATGCTCTTTGATCTAAGTAGAAACTTTTGGTGTTTTAAATATCCTTATAGTAAGGTCACATAGCCAATTTATATTAAATAATCCATTTGCTTAAAACTTTTATAAAATCATGAAAAAAATCTTGAGAATTAACTACCAATAAGAGCTATTATTGGAATAACCCAATAAAGTAACTATGTCCTCTTCTTCAGTGTGCTTTATATAAGTCCTCTGGCAAAATTGAGAACTATTATAATTCAAGTGACAACAACTAGTCACTAGTTGATAAAAGGTATCTAGCTGGGTATATAGAAATTTTTCTGGATATTATACTTCTTCAAGTAAATTGTCAGTCATTCTTAATTTCTTTCACTATCCACATCAAATTTATAAAAAGTCCTACTGGATTTAAGTCCAAATATACTCTTAATCCATCCACTTACCTACAATTCTGTTTTTTTGCTGACCATATATTTAAAACTGCCACTCACTACTCTGAATAGCAGTTACTACCCTTCCTTGATACATTTTAAATCAAATACTTATTTCCATTTTACTTATTTAATTGACATGCTTTGTCTTTTTCCACTAAAATATCAGCTGCCTTTCTACTCTGTCTCTGACGTGAGCTCCATAACACCAGGTCTTTCTCTGTTTTCACTGTGGTTTTATTTGTATTGTTATTTTCATAAACACTACAACCCAGCTAAAAGAGACACTTTTTTTAAATTTTACCTTGAAACAACTGAGATTTAAGTGATAAATTATTGGTTTTCTGTATGCCCCATCCATAAGACTGAATACAAGAATGCAAAATGCATGTGTAGAATTTAGTGATACATGTGTAGAAAATATATGCCACCTTGATGCACCCATTTCATACAAACTCCTGAACTTTTCAGATGATTCCTTATTATTGAGACTCTCTTTCCAAAGGCAAACCTGTAAATTGAATTTATTATGTAATTGGAATTTCACATTTTTTAAAAAATTAGATAGGGTAGAAAAGGGAGGAGTGATTGATAAAACAAATCTCTATACCTCCCTACTTTTATTTTATAAATGGTCCAAAAGTACAAGATAAGAGAAAGAGACTCTCAGAGTAAGGAATGTTGAAGTTCAAGGTGTCCTATTTTAATAAAGGACACTAACACAATCACAAGTCAACCTAAAATATAAAAACATATTTTATTTAATTTTAATGCTTATTAAATTTTACATATGAAAAATATACGTTACAAAAATAGTCTAGAAACTTTTTTCGATGTATAAAAGCAATATCATTGCTTTAACAAAGCTATGATTTTCTTACTAAATTCTAATCTTCCCATTTTACCTTTAGTCATAGATTTATAAATATCTTTATAAAACTGAAATAATGAATTAGGATAGGCATTTGTAATAATCTAAAAAACTTTAAATAAATTTTAAAATTTTTAATAATTTAAAAACCTTTAAATAAATTTTAACTCAATGTTACGTGACACATTCTTCATTCAAGCACCTATAGCCATTTACTGTTTGTAGTCCTGAGTCCTTTTCAAGAGGTTATTGTCTTCTGAGTGTAGTCAGTACCTCCAGAAAAAACACATTGGGGACTGAAGGAATAAAAAATCTATTAGGTGTTAAAGAAAAATAATATCTTCAGCATTTGTTTCAAGATTTAGGAGGCATATTCAGGTTTTTAGAAATGGTTTTCAACCAGGAAATCTCCTTCACTAAACTAGATAAATTAAACTTTAGCATAGTGAATTATGTTTTGTTTTGTTTTACCTCATGCAATTTGAATTCAGCTCATAGATTTCTACTTGGTTTGAACTTCTGAGTAATTCTATGCATCATTTCTAGCAAAGTAAAGAAAACATCAGTTAACTTAGATCATTAGAAGGAATGCACACTGTATACTATCCCAGGGAAATTTGACTAAACCCAAAAGAATCAAACTGACTTCTTGGGGGGGGGGAACCTCAGAACAATAAAACACTGACAGCTTACAACATGCCATTCAAGTTTATGGAAATAATTTAGACAAAATCACTCAAGGAACAAAAATAAAGCCAATTCACTGTGTTTGAATGTCAGAGGTATTTTCAGGTAATAGCTTATAAGATGAAGGGCAACTTTAGAGTTCCATTGTAAATTTCAACAGCCTAAATCTTTTCTATAGAGAGTAACAAACCTCAGGAATTCCGAAGGCATATACTGCTAATAAAATTATAATCCTCTTTCCTGTAATTGAGTTCTGCTACTTCTGTCATTTTAAATTTTATCTGTTGTTATGTCTTTGTCTTCTTACTTCAAAAGTCTGTTTCAAGTCCTCTTTAAGAATAGATAAAATATAAATTGTAAATACTATAGAAAAGGAATTAATATTTTGAGTATTTACTATATGTTGGTTGCTTTATTACTTAATTCTTATAACAACCCGAAAAACTATCCTCATTTTATAAACCGAGTCTTGGAATCCTCATGAGATTTTGGATTTACACAGGTTGTAAGTGATGGAGCTGAAACTTCATCCATTTGATTCCAAACATAAAGTTTTTATACTAAACAACATTACTTTAATTATAAAATTCTGTTGATATAATATATTGATGTAATTATTATAAAATATTACATATAATATATGCATTTATAAAACAATGGCCTCTGATTTCAAAAGCATTCTCTGGCATTATTTGAATATAAAAGAAGACTTTTTTACAAGTCAATATGAAAGTCATGTGCTGTGCTCACGTATGATATGCCTGATTTGTTTTGGTGCCCCTTAGCACAACTAAAATTTGTCCTAAACTAGTAATTCCCCTGCCAGCGCTAACTGTCACTGTCACCATGGAGGCAGGCAGCCATCTGGCTTTTTCTTTAATTTTTTCTTATGGTCCTACTTTCTTCTGAATCCACTGCCTCACAATGATGCAGTCAGCCATATTAGTGAGCATACTTAGTCCATTTCAGTTTTAGACAATTTCTGATAAAAGCTAGATATTGTACTTTATGCTGTAGAAGAACCAGATTCCTTGTTTTAATATTTCTACATATTTTGTCATCCAGGCTTTTTTTTTTTTTTTTACCAGATACTTGCTGCTCAGAATCCATTCTTCTCTTTTCTTCTTTACCTGGCAAACTCCTTTTAGGCCTTTAAAACGCACATTGCAGTAAATCTCCTCTAGGAATCTTTCTGCAATGTCTTCTCTGTATATATTATTTCCTTTCATCACACTGCATTATAATGTTCTCTCTGTAAGTCGGTTTTAGCCAGTGTATTGGGAACTTCTTGAAAGCAGGGATGGAGTTTAATGGTTCTTCTTTAGTGCTGGTGCATAATAAGTGCTCACTAATTTTTTTAATAACAAAATAACTTTATAGTTCCTTTATGAAAACCTAGAGTATTTTATAGTGTGAATTATAAATAATTTTTCAGGAAAAATGTTTTCTACATTTTGAAATAAATTTCTAAAGAGTTTATCAAGACTATAAAAAGATTATTACTGCACATTTACTACTATTCTTAGAAGTATCTGACAGAGGAGAAAGCAGTTTAGGTTGAACAGGCAGCATTCTATGAAGGTATTTTTGAAAACCGTAGTACTTAGAAACAGTTTAATTATAGTCATAGCCACTTCTACTTTAAGCTTTAGTTATTTAAGTGACTCCTTCCTAAACCTAAGTTCTCCTTAGATTTTAAAACTACAAATGCCATCCCACCTTAGAAATATTTTTTCAAGAACAAATCTCAAACTAGACATGGGAATGAATCTCTCCAATTAGACATCCTTCTGACTTACAAATAGGGTGGACAAAGTGTGGAAGTGTCTTCCCAGTCGTGGACTCCCTTATAGAAGACAATGCTTTGCTCACCTTAGACTGAGAGGAACTTTCAGTATCTCACATCTAGAGCTTACATGGAAATCTAGTTCTATGTCCGAGGAGCTGACTGGCCTGAACCCCTGTTTTCCTCAGTTTTCAAACTATAAAATAAAAATCATACTTACACCCCAAGAATCTTGTGAAGATTAAATGACAATCTATCAAAACTGTGATTGGTCCAATCACATAATAAGCCCCATGTAAATGTTTAACTGGGGGAAAAAAGGTGGATCAAACTTTTCGTTTTTGCTGTTCCCAGCCTTACCTTTCTTTGCTCATTAAAAAAGGAACTTACATGTTGTATCATCTCTATTAAATCTTTGTGCTCATGAGGGAAAAATATAATATGAATTGATATTTTCTACATATACAGCCTGCAAATTATGAAACAATATGCTTTGCTTTCATACATACCTGAACATGCTCGTGCATCAACCTATTGGTTCCAACGACTAGAAGGAAATCCTGTAGTCAATCTCAATTTGGCATGAGGGTCCAGGCCTGGGATTCATCCTTTCTCATCACCACCAGAATGTGGTGTGTGCAGCTCTGATTACTCCACTCACTAATCCACAATTCACAAGAGTGAAATGATTTTGACAAATTCTAAAAATGAAAAACTTTCAGTGAGCAGGCAGGTCTGCTGACATTTGATTATAGCTATCTGTCAGTGAGATTTTAGAAGGTACATATGCCCACATTGATTCCTGAATTAAAATAGAAACAGCAGGAGTTCATGAAATGAAAATTAATGATAAAACATATTTTAAGCATTTTATATGAAATCATATGTTAGTTAATGTTTACAGTACATGGCCTGGGTGGTTTCAGTTAATTAAAAAATCACTTGGGATAAAGAAGCACTCGGAAACGATTGTGGGTTTTTATACAGTTCATAATAAGCCCAAAGACTTAAGGGAGCTATTCAAGGTCCTATAAAACTGAATATATTTTCCCTTTGGTCCATTATTTACTTAACTGCAGGTCATTTATTTTGGCAGGAGAAAATGTACCCGTTCAATATTAAAAGGCCTATACATTTTAACCTTCTTTTATTGTCTTATTATACCTTGAGAATTTTTAGTTAAATTAAAAAATAATTTTTCTCTATATTAGGATTTCTCTCAGCTTCTGTGATTTTAGTTTCCATAATTTAAGTGCATATTGAAAATAAATTGCTTTATTTGATTGCATGTAGATTTTTCATTAATGGAGTCTATTCACTAAATTTAACATTGTGTATACATCTATGAAAACTAATATGTCCAGAAATGGCTCTGAAGAGAGCTGAACCTATGTATGTATCCACTTAAAAATATCACCCAATAACAATTTTCTCATTGCATAATAATATGAATTTATACTTCAGATTATGAATTATGCATGTTGGGGACAGATTTAGCTATTTTAGTTGTGGATATTAAAATTTTAATACTGTTTTTTCAATACCTATTTCTGTATTGTGTGTACAGGACAAAGCCCAGCCATACCTCCTCCATTACCAACAGAACAAGCTTCTAGACCCACTCCAGCCTCACTTACTATTGAAGGCAAGTATTTTAGTTTTTCCAAAGATCTTCTCTATAATGGTTAATATATAATGTAGAGAAATAAAACAAAATAATAATAGCAAAAAAATCCATATTTTCTCAAATAGTTTTAGTATGTCTGCATATACTACATAGCTATAGGTTACCTTTCTTAAAATTAGTTTGTTCCTTCTTAGAAAACCAAAAATTTTCTCTTAAGATTCTATATTGGTGACTACCAGCTTCCAGAAAGATGACCAGCTTTGTATCCTGGAAATCAACCAGAAAGTATAGGGACAAATGGACCAGAATATGCCCTGTATTTTTACAGTTTTATCACCACTTGATCAATTTATTGTCTTAAGGTTCTAGTTTCAGAATTTCTGGATTTGAATTTAAGTTCTACCCCTTACTAGGTATGTAAATTTGGGAAGATACTTAAATTTACTGTTCATGAGTTTTGTTATCCTTAAAATGGAATAAAAATAGTACTTATTTCAGAGTTATTGTTAGGATGAAATGGCAACTTAAATACCAACTTATAAGTACTTTATAGAATTAGTAGCTAACAGTACAAGTAACAAATAATTCTTGAAAATATGATGTCCAAGATTAGCAAAATTAGATGATGAAAGATTATCATAATCAAATTTGCTATAAATTTAATATCTTCTCATTGTTTCCATTTGTTCCTTCAACTATTATTTATTAAATTCCATGTTAGATATTGTCCAAAGTACTGGAGATTCAGAGATAAATAGAAAAAAGTTCATGCCCTACCAAGACTTAATTTGCAGATAAAAAATTAAAACTAATTAAAGAAGAGCCTAATATAAAACACAAGTCATTAAAGCCAAGTGCACCACTAGTTTTTTGCAAGAGAAAAATGGAGGTCTCCCCTAGATCACTACAGCACCCTTCTCACCCTACTCTGTCCCACATTGAAAGGGACTGTCAGTGTACACATGTGGACACCAGCCTGCTTGTTTAAGTTGTATTCACTCTGTCCAACAGCTACCTGTTGGCTTTGGCCACTGTTTAAGACTAGGGGTAACCACACTTAAGAGAATTCATTCAGGAAGAGGCCCACACAGCCACTGGCATTAGAGTAAGGGCTTGGAGAGGGGGAGGAATTAGGATCCTAGGATCTGGAGTATAAGAGAAGGGACTCCAGGTGGCCACACCCTATCCTCGCACTGACTCCTAGAACCAGGGCAGAGTGTAGCTGGAGAAGGGTCCAGAATAGCTCTGTAAAACACAGAGCCACCAAGAGTGTCCTTGGTTGCTGTATTCTAAGAGGTGTGCTGATTACCACAATAGGATAAGAACCAAAAAATAAATTAGTACATAGTACTGTGAAAGGTTAGAGAAGAAAGGGCATAGCTCTGGTTAGAAAAGGTGAGGAGGACCACAGAAAAGGCAGAGCTGGCTGTAAAATTGAAATCTCAGGAAGAGGTGTTCATCATTCAGGCAAGGAAGGAGAGAGCATCAACAATAAAAGGAGTGGCATATTCAAAGGCATGGGATGAGAAAGGAAGGTTTAGAGAATTAAGTAGTTCTTCATGGAGAGAAGGAAAAAGGCATGGAGAGAGTTTGAGAATGCTGATATAAAGACATACAAAGGGCAGATCATGAAGTACCTTGTACAGGCAAGCTTGTCATTTATTTTTATCTTTAAAGTTTTATTATGAAATATTAAAAACTAAAATAAATCCCCAATATATTCAGGCTGCTGATACATTTATCAACATTTTCTATTCTTATTTATCTAACTCCTCTCCTTTACTTTTCTTGCTTTTTTTTCTGATTTCATTTTTGTGTCTTTTGCAAATCTTTGACCTCATGCTATTTCACCCAGTTGAGGAATTTTTATTTGTTTATTTTTTTAATTTTGATATATTTACAAGGTTCAAAATTTAAAAGTTACAAAAACAACGTAGGATAAAAAGTTTTTCTCCAGGGCTTAGCCACCAACTACTCAGTTCTTTTCCTTACAAGTAACCAATTTAGTTCTTTCTAGAGATATTTTGTGCACATACAAACACACATATTTCCTTCTTGGCGAAGGAAATTTTATTTTTGTCTGTAGAAGGTGAGGAGTTTTTTATTAATGGAATAGACATGTTCATTTAGAAATATCAACTTAGCTCTCGTCCTGCAAGATAGACTGGTGGCATTGGTTGCAGACTCTTGGTAAAAGAGTGGTCAAAACAAGTTATAAAGCCTGAAGTAAACAGTAGTGTAGATGGAGAAAAATCAACTAGAAATAGATTTGGGAAGAGAAGCAACTGATCTATGTATAAGATTGGATCTAGGTGCTGAGGTAGAAAAAATAATTAAAATGATTCAGCTTTCTGAATTAGGTATCTGGCGGACAATAATGCTGTTAACTAAGATGGAAATCCATTGATATAAAACAGGCCCCGGGAGGTGGAGCAGGAGGCTGATGGCTTTAGTCAGGGACGAGAGAGTTTTCTGTAGAACATTGAAATAGAATTACTTTTGGCTATCCATTTATTTTTTACAAATTCAAAAGCCAGAGAAGGATATGAGTAGTGGGCAGGAAAAATTTTCCCAAGGTTATGTTATGACATCCACATGTTCTTTGCATTTGTCTGACCAGATCCTGACCACTTCATGCATATGACTATGCTCTATTTGACTCACATTTATTTAGAATATTACGTTTACTATACCTATGTGCATTTTACATTTGATGTTACAAAATGCGGGCTTGCAGTTTACTTATTTATGGTAAATTGATTAATAGTAGGACTGGGATCCCAGCCCTGGATTTCTAGTTCTATGCCCTGGGAACTTTCTGTTATATTACAATGCAGACATTGGATTTTGAGGATTATATGTTCATGTTTTCTGAGATATCAACAAGTTTTTAAAAACTAAAACTTAAAGTTTTCTGCTTTAGATCTCATGCAGTGCTGGGATAGAAACATAATTTCAGTCAGGAGTACCCCAACAATGCTTCTCAAAATTTCATGTGCACACAGACCATTTGGGAATCTTGTGAAAATGCAGATTTTGATTTGGTAGTTTTGAGGTAGGGGCTGAGATTCTATATTTTTACCAAGCTCCCAAGAATTGCAGATGCTGCTGGAAGAGGACCACATCTAAGTAGCAAATCTCTAGGTGATTTGAGAAGGAGGTGGAGAGCAATTGAATGTTTCTAAAAATGCTTTGAATTTAGTATTAGTCACCTGAATAACCTATAATTGGCCAAATGTCCTTTAGAATTACTGAAATGCTACTTGTGGAGACATTTTGATTGCTAGTTATCTGGGAAAAAGCAAAAGTTTCAGGCCAACTACATAAACATTCTAAAAATGCTTACAAGAAAAGAAGAGAAATGCCACCGGGAATGGGAGAAACATTACATTATACTTGTAAATTATAACAACCTATTATATAGTAAGTAAAAATATTGTCATCCATATGGATTTGGTCATCCATATGAAGTGAATGAATTAGTATTTGCAAATTTTAAATAAAAATCCTATATTATCTATAAATCATTATAAATTCCAATATGAAAAAAATAATTTGGTCATTAAAGACCATGATTTAATGCAATGATCTTGTAATGGCTCACTCTAAGATTTCAAATCAACAATCTTTCTTGAACATGTAGAGAACAGTCCAGATCTAGTCCACAGTTTGGACTTTTGTCTCCTATTTAGTTCAGCTGTAGATATATTTTGTTGGGCCCACAAAGGTCTTTTATGTATGTTTTTTAAAGGTTATCGTCTTGGATAGGGTAAACTTCCCACTGTCACCATTGACTTCCTCTCTTCCTTGACCCATTTATTCATTTGGCTCCAGACTGTGTGTTTGACAATTATATGAAGACAATTTTTTCTTGATACATTATTTTTTAAAAAAAATTTCAGATCACCCTTGGTGTTTTAGTATACATGGGCTACCATAACAATATACCATAGACTGGGTGACTTAAACAACAGAAATTTGTTTTTTCATGGCTCTGGAGGTTGGGAGTCCAAGATCAGAATGCCTTCATGGTTGGGTTCTAGAGAGAGCCACTTCCTGGCCTGCAGATGTCCTCCTCCTCATTGTGTTCTTACATGGTAAGGAGAGCTCCTCTGTCCCTGTTCTTAGAAGAACACCAGTTCTATAGGATTGGAATTTAATCTTTAAGGTCTCATTTAAACTTAATCACCTCATAAAGGCTAGGTCTCTAATACAGTCACACGGAGGTTAAGGCTTCAACACAGATTGTGAAGGGACACAATTCAGTCCCTAGCATTTGGTAAACTCTAAGTTTAATTAATATGTAAATAAAGCAGCTTAAATATTTACCTCATAAATTAGAGTTATTTAACTTGTTTTTAAGTAAGCAATGATTTAGCCTCTTTCATTTATGTCATATATGGTTTTCTAATGGCATAAATTCCAAATTTGCAACATCTTCTGTACATGTTTATGATTGATAGAACTTAAATATTTTAAAAACTTTCTTAAATAGACTCAAATATAACTGAGTTTATACTGAAGGTAACAAAACAAAAAGAACTGAGTAATCTCATCACTGGCTACTATTGTGTCTCATTTACTTAGCTAGTAAATAATTTTTTCCTAAATTTATAGAACTCAGTTCAAAAAAGAGAAAGGAGAGAGTAGAGTTATATTCCTTTTGTCATTTGAACTATAATAGCTTATGTGACTTGATATAATGTGTCACAAAACCGACAAGTGGCTATCTCACAGCCCAAATGTTCACAGGACAAGAGATAGCCTATAAATAATAGTGTCACCTTAAGTTTCATCAGATTCTAATTCTGTTGTGAGGTGCACATAAATCATGGGACTCTGGTCCCTCAATTTGAGACAGATTTTGATAGTCAGATTATTCAAGTGTTTGACTCCAGTTTATCTCCTAGCAGAGGTCATAAAAGATCAAGTAGCAAATACTTTGCCTATCAATCTGTGATTTGGAAATGGTAGGTGTCATTTGTTAAGTGGGACACTTAGGTTCTATTGTTACATTTAAAGAGTAATTTAATTTGACTTTTTAACCTGTAACCCAATGCTCTGTTTAAGTGAATAACATAACAAAGATGCAGGATTGTAAGGCTTTTAAGGTAGTTTTGCACTGAGGAGGCTGGCACTGAGCAGCTTCTTGAAGAGTCTGCTTATCAGGCGATGCTGAGATCATGGGCTTTGTCAGGGCTTGCAGATGTTCTGCCTGCGACTCCATTAACATAATTGATTAGAAACTAGGACATATTTAGTATTAATCAAGCTGTTTTTAGTGAGGCTGATTATGCACAGTCCTTGATGCACTATTTTAGTCTGAAATTTTCTTAGGACCAAGTAGTAAGAAAATGGCATTATAAGGAATCATAAAGGAACTTACATGTGACACTAACATATGCTGTTTGATTTGTGGAGTCCAGTTATAACAGGTCAAAATGTAGAAGCATAAACATATTTTTCATTTTAATGTTTTAAAAAAGTAGAATTTATATATAGACTATTGAGTTTATTCATTGGAGATTGCAAATAATTTAGAATTTTATCAGTAACAATCTAAAAATACCATGGACCTTGTTATGGATAAAAACACTCTATACATTTGTGAAGCCCTTAAAAAATCATTTTGTGCTTTCACAGCACTTAAGAAAAGTAAGTTTCAAATAGCACTCACCTCATTCTTTAATGTATCAGTACACCTCTTATTTCAGGCTGCTTATCTTATGCCTTGAAGTTCTCTCTTGCCTTCCTTGAATTTCATTTTTCTCCCACATCACACACTTTGTACACCATAATGAACTTTTATTGCTTTGAATCTTTGGCTATAAAGACTAATTGTATATTAAATCAGTTGTCTTCTTTGACTCTCACTATATTTTTTAGAATATATTTGGCCAGAGAAAGAATGCTATACTAGCATTTAAAAAGATCTTCATATAATGACCACCTCATGCAATCATTTTGGTTATTGTTGTCAGTTTGCATTTAATTATAGGCATAACCTAATTGTAATTGACTTATATATGAATCTAACTTCAATTTAATATTAATTTTCATCATCTTTTGGAAAAAGTATTAAATTTTGTGAGGGAATTAATTCCCATGTCTAGTGGAAGCTCTCACCGGGACTGAAAGTCCTGCAGGTTCAAAGAGTCACTGTAGTTATTCATTTATTCCACAAACAGAGCAGAGCTTTGTGTCCCCCCTGCCTTCCCAACATCAAATGGCACCTGACACATTAACATTACAAGTGGGTTTAACCTTTAGCATGAGAACCGTTTTATCATCAAATGTTTGTCAGAACGGTGTTACTTAGGAGAGATTAGCCCCTTATTGCCCTAAGAATCCTGAGTGGTTAAACAGGACAGATTTAGGAAACATTTTCCACACCCCTTTTCAATTCCAGGCAAGCGCGCGCGCACACACATAAATACACACACACACACACACACACACACACACACACAGCTGCTTCATAAAATTTTCATGTGAGCATTATTACAAGATATGATCCCATTATTTTTAATCAACAATGCCAGATTTTTTTTTAACTTTTTTACTCAGCACAAAATACCTCCTTGACCTCCAACACCACATTTTTCTGTTATTGATCTCTGAAGAACTAAGACTTCTGTCCACATGTAATTACTGAACATTTGGTATAACATTACCACAATTTATCTATTGCAGTAAAGATGTGAAAGAAAGTTAAGTGATTCCTTATTCAGTATTTATTTTATATTTAAATTACATTTAATATTCCATTGCAAATATATAATTTGCACCAATAAAGCAGAATATACTAAGGTGAATAAATACTGTATACCTTATTATCTTCTTGAATAAATATGCAGCAGGTAATTAATATTGCTATTGTAAATAATACTATAAATGCTGTTACACAAATGTGGACCAGAGAACTCAAGGACTTGGCTTCTTATCTCAGCTCTGACATTAATCAATTATGTGATCTTTGACAAATCAACTGATTTTTGAACCTCCACTTCTTTACTTGTAAATGGTAAGAACTGAACTTAAATAGTTTCTTAATTTCCTCTCTGCTTTCACACACAGATATTTCAAGTTAGTTTTTTTTTCCCCCGCAAATGATGGGTTAGTAAAAGCTGCCTTAAGAGTAGAATAAAGACTCAATGGCTTTGCATAGTGATTAAGTAGCTCCTGCAGATGTGTAACCTGTGGTCATGGCCTAGACAGAAATGTCAACCAAGCATGTTTCTATGCAGCAGATATTATTATAAAGCATATTTAATGAAGTACAAAAGTGAATGGTACAGATCCTAAAG
This sequence comes from Cynopterus sphinx, assembly GCA_030015415.1. Classification (NCBI taxonomy): domain Eukaryota; kingdom Metazoa; phylum Chordata; class Mammalia; order Chiroptera; family Pteropodidae; genus Cynopterus; species Cynopterus sphinx. The sequence continues at coordinate 101,475,328 of CM057386.1, read as the reverse complement.
GATTCAAAGTTAGAAGGAAGATGAGATATAAACAAGGTAAGGTTATGCCATGAAATGGCAAGCCTTGCATTGGGGCATGAAGAGTAAGTTGATAGGATTTGTACAGAGAAGAAAGAAGCATTACAAGAAACTTACCATTAGAAAATTTCTTGCCATACGATGCATTGGAGGACAACGCTCGGCAGGAACGGGTAATGCTTTATTTACAATTCTATTAAACCGAGTATTTTATCACTTTAGCTCTTCTGTGAAATATATTCTGGGAATCAAAAAGCATAAAATAATAAAATAGAAATTTGGCTTCAGTTCTTATTCCATTAATTTTATGGCACAATATATTTTATTAAACTTTAGGCTAATATAATATTTTTCTTTGTTTTGTGGTGAAATAAACTCATATCTTCCAGAGATTTTTAATTAAATTGACTTTTAGTTATTATTTCTGATAAAATATATAAATGAAACTACATTTAGTACCTATTTAACTTAGAAAGTTGCTAAGATGACTAAATGAAATAATGTATTTAGCACCTTAGCACATTTTCTAGAGCAGTTAGAAACTCAACCATTAGTCATTGTTATTATCATTTTTCTATCGGGAAATTTCTCTTACATGTATAGTAAACCATTAATTTTTATGATCGTTTTTAATTGGTATCAATAGAAGATAATAAGGTAATTGCACTAATGACAGCATGCATGCAACTCTACATAATTTCCCAATACAAAACAAGGGTCATGTTATGAATGGTTCTTTACACATCCTTAAAGTTTTACACCTTATCACAGACTGCACAAGCCTATTAAAGCAATAGAGATAAAGAGCAGTATGAATAGATTTGCATTTTAGATCATTGTGACAGCTATATAGAAATGGTGGATGAATGAGAGGTGGAGCTTAGAGTATTGGAAATAAGACAAATAAGTAGACTGCCAAAAGGTAATTGATCATAAGAAAAATTTATGCTACTTTTCTTTTAAACAACCATGTTTAACCCTCAGAACAACTCCCAGTGGTGAATATGATCTATATCATTTTACAGAAATGATCAGAGAAATCAAATAAATTGCCTAAGATAACACAGCTCTAACAGTGATATACAGTAAGTCTCATTTAAAGTCATCCATAGATTCTACAACTTTAAGCAAAACAATGTGTAACAAAACCAATTTTATGTACCATAGGCTAATTAATGCAAACAAGAGTTAAATTTCTATGGCATCACATAAATATTAAAACAAAACATTGTTTAACAAAATGATGCCATTTGAGGACCTGCTGTTTTTAGAATGGGAACCCAGGTATCTCATACTCAGGCTCAGTCTCTTTCCATTACCTTAGATTAGCAATTAGTGTTAGGGCTGAGCATAAGTCTAATGTCTTATCTCACCTGAATAAATGAATGGCATTAAGAATAAGAACATTGTTTTAGGAGATGAGTTTGTTTTTGGGCTTGCTGTGTATTTCGGGATCTCTGGCACACTCAAAATGACTAAGAGTGTTTAGTGAATGTAGTATGTATAAAGGTTTGAGTAGAGTTATATTGAGGTCCCCCAGGCTAGCAAACAGAAAGATTTTATAAGCCCTAGACCTGAACGGGCAGTGAAATGAAGTGGTTTACAAATCCAAAAGCCTTGTAAGTAAGATAGAGATAGCTAATCAGAGCTATGTCCTTTAATAGGGGAACACACCACCAACACTATAAAATGATATATGTAACATTTTCAGTGAACTGGGAAGGGAGTTAGAGAATAAATGCCCATCTCTCTCTTTTCCTCCTTCTCTATTATCTCTTGATGTTGCTCTCATAAGCCAGACTAACCTGAATCCAGGGCAGGGAGCTTGGTTAATGCAATCTGTAAAGATTACAGTAGAGGCTGGACCTTGAGAGAAAATGAAGATTCTGCCACATGCCAGGTAGTATGTTGAGCTCAATTCTCACAAGCGGTCAGTCCTAGTGGACAAGTGAATATAGGAGTCTGGAGTTTACAAATGAGTGTGATACAAATGTCAGAGTCATAAGCTGAACCTTAGCATAGCATTTCCTGTATTTTGTTTTGGGGAATTCAAGCTCTGTAATATTGTTGGTGGGAAAACATTTTTTTTTTATGATAAAATACTTCTGGTCAGCATAATTTGTTGTACTTTATGGACATTCACAATGCACACTAGTATATTAAAAGATCCAAGAAATTCTATACAAACAAAAAATCTGTTTAATTTTTAAACTCAGTGATTCCCATATTTTTTTAATCACAGAAATGTTTCTGTTTTCAGTAACACTTATCAAGTTCCCCCAATATAGGTGATGTCGAAAACACCCTGTGCTATATAAAGCTTAATTCTGAATATAACTGAAGTGCAGGTCAACCATAATGTGAGCAAAGTTGTCCAATGTATGGAGTTCACCAACAGGGAAATGTGTAGATCAACATTGTTTTAGTATGGGTTCTCCAGAGAAATAGAACCAATAGGATGCCTGTGCGCGCACACACACACACACACACACACACACAGAGAGAGAGAGAGAGAGAGAGAGAGAGAGAGAGAGAGAGAGAGAGAGTTTAGGAATTGATTCATACAACCATGTGATTGTGAAACTGGAAACTCTGAAATTTGTAGGGAATGCTGAAAGGCTCAGACCCAGGGAGTAGTCTGGAGGCAGAATTCCTTCTTCCTTGGAGGACTTTAGTCTTTTCTCTTAAGACCTTCAACTGGTTAGATAAAGTCTACCTGCATTATAGGACATAATCTGCTTTACTCAAAGTCTTGTGATTTCAGTGTTAATCACTGCTAAAAAATACCTTCATTGCAACATCTAGGCTGGTCTTTGACCAAGCAACTCAACTGTTACCATCACTTAGCCAAAATTAACCATTACAAACATCATCAGAAGACAAACTAGAAATTCAAAGATGAGAAGAGATGAAGGAAGAAAGAGTACAACAGGGCCAAATACTTCAGGGAGATGACCAGGGACCTTTAAATTTGTCAAGTGGAAGATTATAGTGTCCCACTCTAGCCTCTAAATTTTATCTCTGCTACATGTAAATGAGGGGAATGACTTAGGAGTCTCTAGAGATTCAATTGTGAAATTCATTATTAGTTTCTTAACTTCTCAGACACTCAGTTTTCTCATTTGTAATGTGATATTTTGGAAATAGATGATCTCAAAGGTCTATTCTCACACAATTGTATTACACTTGAGGCTTTTATTTCATTCATTCCTTTCCCCTTCATTTATTTTATTTTCTTTGTGTTACACAGTGTACTAATCAATACTTCCAAAAGAAAATTAATCCTCTGGTTTAGAATCCTAAAATCCTCCCAGTATTTTGTTGTTGTTAAACTTTTTATTTCGAAAAGATTTTAGACTTACAGAAAAGTTTTAAAGGTAATATAGACAGTTCTTGTACTCCTTTCAACAAGCTTCCTCTAGTCTTAACGTTTTTACATAACCATGATTAATTTACCAAGACCAAGAAATTAACTTTGATACAAGACTATTAACTAAACTGTAGACTATATTCAACTTTCACGTTTCAGTGGTTTGTAAAAGATTTTTTTTATGTGTTATGGAGATATAAATACTAACATATGTAATCACAGTTTTTGTCCCCCATCTTAATTTCTAAGGAATATTCTGTGTTTGCTTGGTCAACTCCTGAGTGTTTGTGTTCTGCTCAAGATATGCAGGGTGAACAAGCATTGGAAGGGACCCAGAGAATTAAATTAATTCATGTTCAAATAAGAAAAATTGCTCCCAAGAAAAGAATCATAAGATCCAGAAAATAAAAAGATAGGTCAAGAGAAGAAAATAAGAGAGCCACCATGAGCTAGAGTAAGTTTTCAGTGGTGCTTTTGGGAGAGAGAAGGGTTTTGAGGGAGCAGCTGTGATGATGGAGTGTTGGGAAACTCAAGTAAAAGGGACGGCTCTTTAGAATGTTTTGCTTTGGGTCATACAATAGCTATTCAAGAGGCTTAGTAAAGATTTACATTTATTTTCAAATGTTTCTGGAATTTTTGACTCATTTCTTCTGATTACAGCATTCTACTGGAGCTAGGTATGGTGTAACACAGTTATATTTAAGTTAATATGTTAGAATAAGTAAAATTTAGTTTAGTATCATGAAAAAACAGGCTAAGTCTTAACAAGTGGCTGTTGAGTCAATTAAAAAAAACAAATATGTAAAAACTGTGAAGAAAAAGAAATCTGAAAAATATTGTAATTTCCCAAGGATTAATGAAATATAAATACATTTTAGTAGACATTGACTATATTTCATAAGAAATATCTCCAAAGTAGAACTTTTCTCTCTGGTTATGTTAGGTTTAATTTCCAATTAATGTTTTCCTATTGACTTATATATATATAGAAGACAGAAGTTTTATTTTTCTTCTACTACAAATATGGCAATATAACTAATAAAGTCTGATTTGAAGGCCCAGTAGCAATAAGTTTTTACTCTGGACCTCAAAAGGTGACACCCAAGAATTGAGGAACAATAAAGGAGCTTTCTTTTGATCAGGTCCAACTTTCTGCCTAAGAATTCTATTGTAACTTTTATGCTGATATCAAGTACTTTTTCCCTTGTATTTTGACCAAGAGGAGTTTTGGATGAAATGGTTTGTGAATATGAGCAAATGTGATCTATTATTAGCTTTCTTATTATAGAATTCTGATTGGAACCCTCTTATGCCAGCAAATTTTTCTCATAAAGCGGTTTATAAGAACCAGTTCCCTCCAAAGCTCTCTCTGGCTTACAAGTACTAGTTTTTCTTTATAAAACATTTATTTGCTATTTCTGTCAGTTGACCTAGATGTTTCTACCTCTTATAAAAGTTTACTGCAATTGCAAATTATATTATTCTTCCTCTCTAGAACCCATGAGAAAAGTGGCTGCATCTTTAACGTCAGGTCTGGTTTAGCTGAATGGATTAGAGTCCTGACAGATGTTTACATAATAAAGGATAAAGAATACTTCTGTAATTAGTGAGGATTTTATATAAAAACATTTTGAATATACTAAAATAGGCCTTATATTAAGAAGGAGATAAAAATTTTGTTACTAGTTTGGTGAAATTCATGAAAAACTATGAAATTTATGTAGTCCATCAGTTAAAACAAACCTGAAGTCAATAGAGTAAAACCATTACAACTTGAAAAGTTTTATTCTTTGAATGAGTACTTGCTTCCTTTTTAAATATCGATATCTATTAGGAATATCTTTAAAAATTGAAAGACTTCAATTGAAAATTAGACATAAACATGCCCAAAACACCAATAAGTTTTGGTAATTTTAAATTCAAATTATATTTCAAAATAACTATTGAGTCTAGTTTATTAAATCAAGTTCTAAATTCTCAAGAATATATTATAAAAATATTAATATCTTCTTTTTGGTGAAGGAAAAAATCTTTATTGATAAGTTACAGTGAAATAAGATGGGGAATAAAAACTCCAACTGTATATTTTGATTATGAATGATAAACTTTTTCTTTAAATATTAATCATTTAATCATAAAAAGAAAAGCTCAGTTTCTCATGTTTATAGGCATTCTTGATGTTTTAAACGTAATGGAGTACTTTTATAATCCATTTGTAACTATAAACAAATGTAGGGAAAGAATATGGATAAAATATAAAAAGTTATCATTAATAAATAACATATAGAAAATGAAAAGCTGTTAGAAAAGAATCTTACATTTATCCTTTTCTTACTTCTGTGAAAAGACACACTGGAAAAGTTTACATGAGACTAAGTAAACATTTGTTGATGAAGGGAATAAATTACACATGTAAAAGTCTCTGGGTAATCACTCAAAGGTGCTATCAAGTTGCTGGTTTTGAACTGTTTGTTGTTAAATAGCTGATAATGAGAACAGCTGGCTTCTAAGAATAATTCAGTTATCACTAAAAGGAAAAGTCAAGGCAAAGACAATAGTTTCAGGTTCTGAAAGACCAGCTTAGTTATGTCAGATAATTCAAGTGAAGTCCTTAATTTAGAGAGCTTTGCAGTCATGGCACCCTAATTACAATGTCAAGAAAAGTACTCCTACTGTAGTTCTATAGTTCAAGAGTTCCAAATAAAATTTAGAGAAAATTTTTGGAGTGGAAAAAAAAGTATTTGGACTGTATTCTTTTACTTTCTTAGTTTTCTTCCTTATGCTATGATATCAAAATCTAATGCTGTCCTTGACACCACCTAGCACCAGTCAAATTTCCTCTTAAAATATAATTTATTATCATAAATTGAAACTTCCCAGTGGTCTCTTATCTAACTCACAGTAAAATGAAAAACTCACACTATGAGCAACACTATTCTCAGTGATTGGCCCGTGCTCCACCTCTGGCCACATCTCTTATTACTCTCCTGCACTTTCGCTTCAGTCACACTGGTCCCCAGGCTTTTCTAAATATATCTAGAAAGCTCCAATTTTAAGGTCTTGGCAGATATTTTTCTTCTGTCAAAAAATTCTCCCCAATAGTTCAAAGCACTTTCATTTTTTTTTCAAAAATTTTTCAAATGTTACCCATTCAGAAAGATTTAATCTTGTTCCACCTTAAAAAATAAAGCAATGCCATCTTCCACCCACTCATGTACTAATCCTCTAACCAAGCTTTATGTTTTTTCCGAGCTTTCTTAAAACCTGACATTATATATGGATGTTCATATATATTTATGAATATATGCATATATACATATTCACGTAAGCCTTAAAATTGAACTTTTCTCTAACTTTAAAAAAATTTAAGCCATAACAAAGCCAAAGAACATACGACAAGTATTTAGAACCCGAAAGCTTTTTAAGGTACCTATTTCCAGCAAAATTAGGAAATGAAATCCAAGATAATACATACTTCATTTGGAGAATGAAGGAGTAAACAAGTAAAGAGAGACTTAAATGCGCTCTCCTCATTCTCCTGCCTTTTATGGTAGAATTCAGATTTACTCTCAGTCGCATAAGGCAGTGGCTATTGACTATAGCAAAAAATGAGTCTAGAATTCACTTCTTCATTCCTGCACTGTGCCCTTTCACAGCATGTTGATTTCTCCTTATGTACCTTGTTCCCTGAAGTTTCTTACTACAAAATATTCCAGACACTGTTTCCCTCTATGCAGAGAAATAAGAATAAATGTGCATTTACTCAATATTTTAATAAATATTGCATCTAGAAAAATTACTAAATATTAGACATGACCATATTTTTACTGTTTCTAACATATAGTAATAGCTAGTTGTTGCTATCATTATTTTTGAACATCCACTCTGGTCCAGGCACTTTAGCTCAGTTTTTTCCATTCCTCACAATAAGTCAGAGAGGGTTAGTCCCATTGTTCAAATGAGGAAATTGAAATTTAACATATTACAACACATTGTTAATATCACACATAACCAAAAAAGGGGTTAAAGACAGAATTCAGACTAAAGTCACTGTCTCTCTTGCTCCATGCCCATCTGTAGATAACAATGAAGAACTGTAATAACCACTGGTATAATTGAGCTTATCTGCTTATGTGAAATTTCCCATGGTCACTGTAGTGAGTAGGGTTCCAAGTCAATCTCTGACTCTCTAGAGAAACTAGGTGATAGTAACAAGGTATGTAGGAATTCATTGTTAAGAAAGAAGCATATGTTTATTTACTTGACTGGAACCAAGAATAATACATCAATTCTGGCCATAGAGGATTAGAAGAAAAGCACACATCAGACATGTAAAATTTGGATAATCTCTGCACTAGAAAAGCAAAGAGGGGAGGAACAAAACATAAGATGAAAACGAAACATTTGCATTTGTTTTCTGGTTTTGCTAGGAACAGGCATCTTAGAAAGTTTTACAATTATAATTATAATTGTGCATTCTCTGGCTTTGAGATGGCATAAAAACATTTAAAAGAGAAAAGCCCATTGTAAGGGCTTAGAAAGCACAAAGTAAGTCTTTTAAATTTTCTTTCATCTGATGTTAATTTATGCAGAAGCTAATAACATATTTGTGGCTCAGAACTACCATTGTGGAGAGGATCACCAGTCTTTTCTGTGATCCCTGCCAGAGAAAATCATCATTTCAGGGCTTATGACACTTTAGCCAAAGAAAGGCAATATGCTCGTAAATTCACATTCTATAGACACACTTAATTGTGGACCCTATGATAATCTATTATATTAAGTGTTCTGACTCTTCTCTGTTACAAACAAAACAGCAAACAATTAGAAGAGAAGGTGAAGAAGAAATTAGATGAGTAGGTACATATGTGGAAAGGGAAGAGTATTTTTGACAGCTGAAAGAGAAAAAAGTCAGAGAAAGGAAAGGTTTCATAAAAGAAACATGGGTTACTTTTATATCCAAGCAGGGTATAATTAAATTGTTGTGTCTTTTATAAATGAAAAACTTATTCCACTGCTGCCAAATCACCGAGAGAACAGAGACAACAGTGCTTAAAGAAATGCAGAATCTTCAGAAGTTGATGTTTTAAATGAATTCACCATGCATAAACTATGTCTCATAATGACAGCTTAAAGGTCTAATTCATAAAAATGTTATTAAAGTATATTATTTATACCTGCTTTTTGTAGATTTCTGTTCTTGTTCATGACTCACAGAGTATGGTCACAATCATAGGCAGAGTATATAATGAAAGCATTAATTCAATCTGAACTAAGGCAAGACTACTATATCACAATAAAATTCCTGATATGTTAATTTAAAGGTAGAATATATTACACAAGAGAGTGCTCTTTAAAAAAAATAATAAAAAGAGTATCTTCCATCCTTTAGCCTCAAACATTTACTTTCTGAGGTTCACTTGTAAAGTTCATTAATTGGCACAAAGTTTTGAATAAAATATTTATTCATCTACTTTATAAAACAGAGACTTGGATACTGAGTTGTAATCTTATTGTGACTATGAGATTGACTTTTGATATGGGCTAAGAAATACAATTACTCTGTATGTTAATTAACTTCTTTTCTGGTGGGTGGCTTCAGAAGGTGAGGTTTAGCAAATGCCAATTCAATTATCTGGCATATGTGTTTATTTTGGTAAGATGGAAAATGCCCTCATACATAAAATTTTCTCAGAGAAGCTGAAAGAAATTATACTTAAATCAAAGGAATCTTTATTCAGAATTTTAAACATGATTTGCATATTTAATATGTATGAACCTTTAGGGAAAGGCAAAGTGGCATTCAATTGGTTTATTTCTAACTCTCGAACTATCAAAATATGACTTCTTGACTTTCTACTTCTAATAGGTGATCTGTGATGGTACACTGTAGATACTTTTAGACAGAGTGTGAATATGTTTCTCCCTTTGACACTAAAGTATCTCTAGGAGTCATGAAAAGAAGTTCTTCATAAATTATACTTCTAACACTGAAAGAAAGTGTTGTCTTTGATCTTGTAGGTAAAAAAGGGACAGCTAAGGGAATGAATTAATTCCGATATTTAATAAGGTACAGTCATTAGTAGACAACTTAAGCATTCACACTAGAAGTACTCATTGAATTTCTTCAGCATAGTAAAATCTCTTAATAGTTCTGGATAATGAAAATCTGTACTTGAAATGAGAGACAAATGACAAAGAAAAAGCTATTTCAAATACAAGGTAAATAACACTACTAAATTAAGGTAAAAATCAGTTGATTTCCAAAATTAATGTACTTATAGCTGCCTCAAATATAAAAGTACTGAATATTCCATTTCAACAGCTCTTTACTTTTACATGGCTTTGTTATTTAAGATGAAATGAGTACACTTACCAGAAAAATATCCAGGGATGTCCAGTTGTTACATGGCTATGGCTGGGAATTTGAGGGTTCATCTGCTTCTCAGATGAAAGTTTTCTCAGATCTCTGAAAGAAATCTTTTATAAAGTCTACAGGCAAAACATACTTTTTTTTATGTGACCTCCAGACCTACTGCAACCACTGGGTGCAAAGATAGTCTGAGTAACCTCGCTGATACAACCACTCATAAAGGGCAGTGGAAGTTATGTCCTCAATGCACTGCCAGATAAATGTCACCAGGCCCCAAACGCTGTTGACAAGAGGCAGATTTGAAAAAACAATTAAGTCGAAAAGAGATATTGTTAATGGCTTAGTGCATTACTTCTAATGAAATTGAACATATAAAAACAAAATAAAAAATTATTTAGCTTACGTATAGTATCTTTCTTCAGGAAATATATATATATATATATATATATATTTCATTTTAAGGTGCTAGACAATTGTTTGGTCCTTTAGCTGTAAACAATATTAGCAGCTGACAGTTTTATGTGTTTACTATGAGCCAAACACTATACAGAGGCTTTGTAAACATTTTCTAACTTGGTGAGAGATACTATTATCTTACAAGTAAGGAAAATAGACTTAGTAAGGTTAAATCACTTGCTCAAAGTCAAAAAGCTATCTGGAGGCAGAATCAACTTAACAGTAATCCTTCATTCCAATCTTGTTTTTCTGTATAAAATTTTCCTAAAGAAAATATTTTAAATTTCTTCTGTAGAAAAAGAAGGAGAAAAGAAGAAAGCTGAAAGAAAAGTGACTTCTGAAACAAAAAAGAAAGGTAAGTTTTTTAAAAACCATTGAACACATAAATCAATTAGTATCCATTTAAAACACCACTGACAAAGTCATAAAGCTATTGTTTTCTAAGAAAGAAATTCCCTTAATCTTATTATTACTATTAGTAACACAGACTCTTGACTTATAAATATTTCAAATAAAGTCAAAATTAATAAAAGTAAAAAAAATTTTGAGCCTAGACACTTTTTAAAAATTGTTATTAATTGATTATTTTTTCTTTCTTAGGAGTAGCTGTTTAATTCTAATTCAGTACTTTATTTGGCCGTATATGAATATATATATATATATATATATATATATATATATATATATGTATGTATACTCAATTCATTCAGTTTAGTAAAATGTATCTTTTCAAAGAACAAATTATTTAATGTATAAAGAAGAAACTAGTTAGTTGGTTTGCTATTTTTTTTTCTTTGTAGATGATTGTTTTTATATAGTGCACCTGAAGTTCCAAGTAAGCATTGCAGATTTCTGAATTTCTGACATTTCCAGTTGTCTTATAGCTCAGGAGACATTCAATATATTACTTTTTAAATACTTTAGAAAAACTATTGACTTCTACCATAATTAACAATGACATTTAATGTTTCGCTGTCATGAAAGACTTTTGTGACCTTAGCAAAACAAAAATTTGCTTCTTTCCTGAAGAAAAAGCACACCAAAACTGCTATTCTGATATGAAGGTGCCAGTTCAGGCATATTTAACATTATTTATGGTTCTGATTTAGGGTTCTTCTATTCAAGATGAATTGAATGCCTTAACAGTAATCATTTGTGCCCTGATATATAAGAATTAAACAGGTAGAGGCTTATAATTTTCTCATTTTACTACCAGAAAAAGAAGACGTCAAAAAGAAAACTGAGAAGGAAACTACCATTGATGTGAAAAAAAAAGGTATCATACTTCCTTTATTTCCTTAGTCTGATTATATTCAGGATGTTTGCTTCAGGAATTTTAAAAGAATCTTGGGGCAAAGTAAACAAATTGAATATAGGTACTTAAATCTGTCCATGTGCAGACTATCAAAAAAAAAAATGGTGATGAATAAAGTTAAACAGGCAAGGAAGAATTTATTCAATGCTATTGCAATAGGGGCAGGAGACCAGAACTCATTTTGAACTCAATTTTAGTGAAACAAAAAGCAGGAGGAGAATTATAAGACCTGAAATGGGATGAGAGAATTGTAGGCCATCTCTGTTTGCTAACTGGCCTTACTCAAAGCAAAAGTGAACTTTCTCTTTCCTTATGACAGGATTGTAATTTTACAACTTGGAACAAGGTACCCTAAAGGGGGTTAAGTTCTTACCCTCCCACAGAAACTAGGAAGTAGAGGTACTATGTTTCTTGATGATTACATTTTAAAAGTAACTTTCAGGTACTAGAGAAAGACATCTTGGGGTTGAAAAATTGAAAATTCCATTTAAAAAAGATTTATATCTCAAAGGAGAATAGAAAGAATTTATAATTACAAGTTTTCTAAAGTAAATATCTTAAGTAAAGGGAGGGCAAGCGCCTAAAGTCAGGATGTCTTAAATTTAGAGAAGCTTAAGGGAACTTTAGGCCATCTTGGTGAAGATACAATGAAATTGAGAAGAACTGCATAGAATAACTCCACTTTACAAATATAAGAAGCTGACAGAAAATCATGCATCTTATTTAAAAATAAGGTTATTAAATAGTTTTGATTTTTGCTTTAAATTTAATTCTGCTTTTATTCTTGTTCAAACATGAATATATATTGGCTTCTATTCAAGTTAAACTTAAGTCTAGGTAGTTAAAAAATATATGGTTATCTCAAATATTATGGTTTGATGATAAATGTTTTCGTCCTAATATTTCCTCCACTAGTGTCAACACTGCTTGAAATTCCACCATTAGACATAGTCCACTCCTTTGAGTTATGAGGGAATTGTCCTCTATTAAAATGCAAATCTCTTAGGGCCTGTGTACATAGGGTAACAGACTAATTCCTCTCAGCTATTAATACTTAAAGTGAATGAGCTTTCCAGATCTTCCCTGCACAATAATAAGCTGAAAACTGTGTTCTAGAAAATAAGTCAGTAGGTAAGCTTGCATGAGGAAGAGGATGAAGGGAGAGTTTCAAGGTAGGGCATTGTCTGAGGAGAGCTGGCCAGGCTGGATGGCATTAGTGAAAATCCTTCATCTCCTAGGAAGTAATAGCATAGCATAGAGACAGGGGGAAAAAGGTGATGGTAAAGAATCCTGAAAAAGATGACAATAGGATGTTAAACTAGACATTACTCTTAGTAAGTAGCAAATAGAAATTACAGGAAATCTCTGACATCATAGTATAAGTGGGATACAAAAAAAAAATGTAAAACATTGACTTGCATGATTGCATGCTTCATGAAATGTCCAAGAAGAGATAACCAGATGTGGATCTGAGAGTTGATTACCAATTACTTTGCATTTAAATTTTATTATTAAGGATATTATTGTATTTTTTTTCAATATTGAACATTTATTCATTTTGTTTTACTTAAAATGTTCTTCATTTCCCTGATGAATATATATATATATATATATATATATATATATATATATATATATATATATAATCACAAGATAGAGAAAATAGTTTTGATCAAATGATGATACTGAGACACTGGGTCAGTGTATGTGTAACAGTCACACGATTGGATACAAGAAAAATGAGGTTTTTTTTTCTGGGCTATCAGTTTTACTAAAGTATTTGCATAAGGAAATTTTGAATTATAATCTTCAATCATGCATATTTGTCATATGTATGCAAAATCAGAAAAAATACTCAATGATGTGTGTGTGTGTGTTGGTTGTTTTGTTTTGGCTTTGGTTTTCGAGGAGAATGGCAAAACATATTTATGTGCAGTGAGTGATAGAAAAATCTGATATTTCTGTGTAACTGGGAGACCTGTGTTATTAGCCCAGCAGTCATGTCAAAGTGAGATTGTGCACTACTGGAAAGAGACCTGATTATGCCTATATCACCTCCTCTCAGGCCAGTGCTCATCCACTGAGACAGAAACCAAAATGGGTGATTGCTTAGCACATCTGGGAAGAGCTGCTCAGCTTGTGTTGAAAAACAAGTTTGTCTTTCTTGGAACCAGTTTTGTCATTTTTATTTTTGTAAGACCCAATGCAATTCAATCTGTTATAATTAGATTCATGAACTTCTAGGCATAAACATGGTATTATAATGATGGTACAATGAGGCTTAGGCTGATGGAATATACATAAATGATTTGCTTACAAGCTTTTTGCCCCCAAATATTCAAAATTGTGTGTGTGTGTGTGTGTGTGTGTGTGTGTGTGAGAGAGAGAGAGAGAGAGAGAGAGAGAGAGAGAGAGAGAGAGAGAGAGAGTGAGAGAGATCCAGTTAGTACTGGTTTTTAACTTGTATCTCTTTTTAGTATTTAATAATTCTCCCAATATATTTTCATGCAAGAAAAATATGGTTTAAAAGAAGCCAGTTTTAAATGTTATGGAAGTAGTAAAAATGTTTTGAGTTAATGAGAGAAATTGAAATGACCTGAAATTTTGAAGAGCTGGGGGGCATATATGTCCTTTCTTCTTAAAACAGAGAAATATGGCAAAGTATATATCATTACTCTAATCCCAAATAGTAGCAAATTTACAAGGCATAAGATATGCCAGATATTTATTTGATATATGGATTTTATCATGATATATTAGTATATTTATATTAAGTTTTAATTAACTATGTTGCTATAACATATACATTTATTTATATTATTTTATTTTATTACATTTATATTTCATTATTATTATTAAAGCTTAAATTTAATTTTGTGATAAATATGCCCCTAGTGCATGAAACTGGTAAATCACATGATGCTAATAATGATCTATGTTAAGGACAAGTGGATAAGGTTTTTACATCATAAAAAAATTTCATTCCACCAATTAATAATGGTTGAAACTGGGTAATTGGTACATTAGAGTTTATTATGATAATCTCTTGTATATATTTGAAATTATCCATGAAAGAAAAAAATTATAAATAACTGCAACTTAAAAACATTGTACGAAATGAAAAAAAAAACACATGAGTATTTTACAATGTTATGAGGTATGTTTCAGCCTGAAGAAATAAAATGAAAAAAAAAAAAAAAAACCAAAAAGCAATTAAGAATGGAAATACACACTGTTAAAAAACATCTCCCTATGTGTGTAGCAGAATTCAGGGCTAGATATGCAAACTACTCAGTACAAATGTAAGGGTTTCTATACAGGGAACTGGATACACACAAAATTGTTGGAAGGACTAGAAGAATTGAAATTAAGGGGATGCTACTGGATTATTGAGTACCACAACACATCAGTGGTCAGGAAGCTGTTTCATTCATCAAAACTGTTACTACTGGGGTGATGTGAAATTTGGCATCACGCCAGCAGCATGAGGGAGGACAGTGGTTTGGTGTCCTTCAGTTCTTCCCCACCAACACAGCAAAGAATTACAGGTCGGTGAGATTTAGAAAAAGTAAGATTTATTGAAAGTACATTTTAGAAGGAAATGGGCCATGCTAAGGAAGGCTGCAGCCTTGTGGAACTTGGAAGGTGGAGAGATAAGAAAGAGTATGCCCCACAGAAGGGGCAGGTTTTCAGCAAAGAATTTTAACCACCCAGGAGTGGGAAGGTCTGTTTATGTTTGGGCCATGATGGGAGGACCTAGATGATTGGAAGTGAGGTTTACCTTGACTGACAACTCGCTGCTATATAACACTTTGCCTAGTGCATATGTACTTTACCCAGAATTCAATCTGTTATAATTAGATTCATGAACTTCTAGGCATAAACATGGTATTAGAATGATGGTACAATGAGGCTTAGGCTGTGGGCAGGTTAGGGCAGTACCTTCTGTGCAAGTGTCTGTGGCCGAATTAAACCACTGAAGATTTTGGCCCTCCTGTCGTTTGTCTCTGGGATGCAGGAGGGATTCTCTAACTACCAATAGGGCGTTCTTTGGGTGGTCTCCAGGTTGGCCCTCTGTTCCTTTGTTCAATCTTGTAACTCATGCCTGACTGGCTACCCAATAAAACTTTTTCCACAGCCTCCTCTTCACACTCGCAGACTAGCCACTTGAAATGATGAGGCCACTGGCCTCAGCCATTTACTCACATCAAAGTGACCTTGTTTGCCAAAGCGTTTCTGCTTTTCAATCTCCTGTAGGTGCATTTATTTGATAGAATTAAATATGCTACAAGTGGGTCTGGATGATCCAGGTTTTTGGCATTCCATTTTTTCCAAAGGAATAAGGAAGAATAGAATGGAAGTTGAGAGAGGCTACCAAGGTATCTACAACAAAGATAATTTCAGAAATGTTTTAGAACATAAACTTCACATTATCAGAGATGGTTTTTGATGGCATTAATGTCTGGGAACAAAAAGCATTTTGTTCCCAGTGGACAGTGACTAAACCTATCATTGAGCCCCTCTTGCCCCCAAAAGTTGAAAAAGATAGCTCAATACAGCAACATGATAAAATTTGGCAATCTATAGTACTCGTAAGTCACACTTAAATATAGTTGATTATTCTTTACATAAACTGTAGATAAAAGAAGCATGGATATTATTTCTCTATTTCACAAGGTGATGTCTCTGAAATAATTTTGTTAGTGCTTGATAAGATTATAATAGTTAAACAAATGACTAATTTGTATTTTTGTTACTGAACTTAAAGGGTTTATTTTGCCTGCATGTGTCAATGCCAAAAAAGACACTGACAAGAGTTTCTAGCAAAGAAAGTAGAGGTTTATTTATGTCTCCTGCCAAGCCCGGAGACATAGGAGAGCTAGCATTCAAAGACTTGGATTCCCGAAAGCCTCTAGGGCAGTGGTTCCCAACCTTTTTGGCAACAGGAATCAATGCTCCTATGAGAATCTAATGCCTGATGACCTGAGGTGAAGCTGAGGTGGTAATGCTAGTGTTGAGGAGCTACTGTAAATTACAGATGAAGCTTTGCTCACTGGCGCACCGTTCACCTCCTGCTGTGTGGCCTGGTTCCTAACAGGCCACAGAACAGTACTGGTCTCTTACCTGGGAGTTGGGGACCCCTGCTCTAGGGGATAGGTTATATAGGGGAAGACTCATTAGTTGCTAAAAAAGTTGGGGCTGTGGACTCTACTGATTGGTCGAGGGTAGGGTAAGAGGTAGTTCATCATTGCATCAGGTCCTGATGTTAGTGATGGCATCATTCTGTCTGGTTTTATGTATTTTGTAGTATTCTACCAGTCAATATCAGGTTATAAATTACAGATAATTCACACAATTTTGAGGGATATTGTGGCAATTATATTAACGTATGTTTTACATAAAATTATTTTTTTAAAATGTTCATTCAGATAAATAATTGGAAATCTGGCACAAATAGAATCTGGTCTAATCAACACTCCCAGCCTTGACCTAAGGGTGATCCATAATTACAGGATAACAATAAATTACTTTCAAATTAGCTTTTTGTTTCCAGACAGATTAGGTTGCAAGTCTGAGTTCAGATAATGGCAGCTTGACTATATTAAAGACATTTACAGTGCTTGAATTGCTTTGAAGGCAAGAGAAAATATTTTCAAGTGTTTCGTAATCATAGAAATCACATACAACATGATTGCTTATTCTCTTAAGGGTAAGGGATTTTGTAAAGGAACAATTTAGAAAAATCTGCTGACTTGCTACTTAATATATCTTTGATTACCTCTTAAATCACATCTGTATTAGCCTATAGAAGCTAAACTGATTCAGAGAAGGTAAGAAAGAATTAACATCATGATATGCTTGGGATCTAGTTTTTGGTGTGAACAATATAAAGTGTTTTTGGACTCAAATAAAAAATTAGGTAAAGGCATTTTGGTTTTAAAAAGAATTTTAAAATACATTTGAAAACTCAAAAAGGGAAAAAATTTTATATTAGACGTTGTTTTGGTTTGGGAAAAAAAGATGTAGTATACAAGTGACTATTTTAAATCCTTTTAATATTTGTTGTGAAGAATTAGGACTACCCTTCCACTGAGAACAGAAACAAAATCAACCCTAAACTTGAATATGATAGAGTTGTATTGGACTTTGTGAAATACTTTCAATTGGAAGAATTAAAATATACATGGGGAAGAATCAGTAAATAGGTTATAAATATTTCTTATCTGCATATATTGACATATCAATATTTAAAGTATTTAATGCACTATATAAGATAAATTATTTTTAATTGAAGTTTATATTAAAAATGAATTATTTTCTAAAAAAAGTTTAATATTAAAATGAAGTGGTCTCTTACAAACATCTTAAATTAAATTTTAATGAGATTACAGAGAGTGATACAGGAAGTGAGAGGTCAGGTAGAAATATATTTTTTTATTTGAAAATATAGAAGAATTTTGACCAATTTTCTGGGGAATAATATAGCCTGAGTTTTCCTTGTGATCTGAGATAAACATTTAAGCATATAAGCATAAAATATCCAGTAAAATAATTTTATTATATGTACAAAAATCTATAAGAGTTTTCTAAAGTAAAGTTTAAAAACATCAAAACAATATTTTCCTCAATTCCTGCCTCTCTAAGGATATCAAAAGCAGATTTCCAAGTAACTTTTCAAATTGTACCTATATATCTTCCTTTTAATCAGAGCATTTAAAGTGCTAACAATATCAGTTAAACACATTCACTGTTTTTTCATTTAAAACTTAAAACAACTCTTGATGAATACATTATAATGTCCACCTTATTTATGAAAAAGAAACCCAAGATTGGAGCAGTTAAGTAACGTAGCCATCGTCACCAGTCAGTAATGGAGCAAAGGCAGTAGGAAGTTCACCAAATAAAGCTCAATGTCTTTGAAAACTGCATTTATTTTTTCAACTCTGTAGCTTGCTTTAATGTCTTTCTCTTTCTTCCTCCTTTTTTCTCTCCCTTCTTCCTCCCTCAACCCCCTCTTTTCTTTTTTCCCTAATTACTTTGAGATTATATTGCGGAGAGGCATAAGCATGAAGGAAAGAAATAAGATACACTATCAGTCTGATTCTCCTTTTTCTTGTAGAAATTGTGTTTTTCTTCATTCATTTACTCAACAAATATTTAATAAGTGCATAATGTCTGCAAGAAAAATCTACTAAATATTGGAGATAGACCAATGTAAAAGACTTGATATTTGTTTTCAAAGACCTTAGAACAGAAGTAAATAAACAGACATTTATAATATACTATAAGCACTCCCATAATAGGACAGATACAAGAGTTCACACTGTCAAGGCATGAACATAAAAACTGTAGCAGGCTGGTTCCATTAGAAATTTAGAATAGGGATGCCATAAAATTTTGTAATAATGCATTTGGCCTATATGCATTTAACATATTTTTAAGCAGGATTGAGACTGGAAGACATAAATTTTAAGTAATGGTGTATCACTAATGATTTGCTCTTACAAGTGCTTACAAGTGACAGACCATGTAATAAAGGGAATTTATTGGTTTATACAACTACGGTCCTAGAGTAAACTGTCTATGAGTTCAGCTTGACCCAGGAGTTTATCTCTCTCTATTTTTAGATGCTGCTTTCTTGGTACTGGCCCACATGATTGCAAACTGGCCACATCAGGTGCTGCCTGAGTTATATCCTCACTTGTTCATGACTTATAGAAAAAATAATAGGTTTATTTTCTGAGAACTCAGATAGAAAACCTGTTTTGAGTTATACTGGTCCTTATGGGCCAATTTCTGAACTAAATTTTGTGGTGAGAGTGAAGGAATAACTTGATTAGCTTAGCTTATGCCACAGAATAATTAAATGAACTTTGTCCAAGATATTTGCACTAAAATTGGAAGAGGGATGTTGATTCACTCAAAGCTAAATTAGTGTAATAAAATCATGATGAAATGAAATAGGTACTAAATGAAAAGAAGAAAACATAAGTTCTCCTAAAGAAGTTACTTCTAGGTAGTGAGATTATATGAATGATTTTATTTTTAAAATGTATTTACAGAATAGAATAAGAAATAACTTTTTTACCCACCATTTATCAAGAAAATACTTAAGTGTTTTAGAAAAGCAACTCAACCTAAGATAATGTAATATAATGTAGACCAGAAAAGAAAATAAAACTGTAAATTTTATTAATTAAAACATTGTACCTAGAATAAAAAGAGAAATCTTTTCATTGTACCTTGTAGTAGTAGGATCACACTGGGATAAAAATCTTTAATTTTAGCAAAGATCTTTTGAAATGAACCAGCTGATATTCAAAAGAGGGTATTTTGGAAATGTAGATGTATAATATGGAAACAAGAAACCAGGGAGAACATCAAAGCCATGTTCATTACTTTGAAGTACTCTTCTATTTAGGTGCAGTAACTCTTTATTATCCATTAAAATTAGGAGTCAATGGTAGAACTTAGAAGAAGGCAATGTGGGATATTCAAGATTATAAAGAAAACTTTTCATTCAGTGAAATCTACCATTTCAAGTATTAAGGCAGAAGAAAAGCAGGTAACTCTCTGGGATTTGTAGAGGTAAACCCTGTAAGAATGATTATATGGAAGCTGAGACTAATAAGACTGTGTTTTTTCAAAATTAACAAGCTAACTGAAGCTGATGTCTGGACTATTTAACTTTGGATATAAAGTTCTTTTTTTTTATGATCATGATTTTAAATTTGGCTATTTGCCTAACTTTCCTAGCTGATATAAAAAAAAAAAGTCTTGTCAAGAGTTGATTCTAGAAAGTGAGGTCTCAGTAAATGTTCACTGTACAGAACCTACATGCACCTACTCCTCTGTCTGTCTTCTATAGCACAAAACACTACTCTGAATCTAATCATAGCATGCTTTATTGTCTGCATAAACCCAGGTCACTGAAAAAAGGAAATAAAACACATAACATATGTGAAACAATAATTAATTGCCCTCAGGGTAAAAGAAGATTCTGAGACATTTCAGTAGAAAAAGTCCAATGACAATAAACAAGAGGGACAATATAACAATTACTTATGATGCAAGAGATGAGAAAGAAAGCTTTCAAATATCAAGAATTATTAGGCTGGAAAAAAATTGTGAATATGTTTTAGGAAGTTTGCCTGTTATAAGCAATAGAAAGAGTCATGGGAGAATGTATATAATATTTTTCTAATTTTAAAAATTCTTTTTTTTTCAAAAAATAATTTTACTCAGAGAAAATGTAACAGTTCTGTTCGTTACTTCCCATATTCTGTTAGCTATGTTAATCTCAGGATATAAGGTCAAAAAGATAAACAAATAAAACTAGTGCCAAAATACGTGAGAATAGAGTCAGATAAAAATAATTGTCCTGAAACACACTATGCTGATATAGAGGTGGGTGCATGTGCAAGTTATAACTAAAGACAAAGAAAAAAAAAAAAAAACTATGGCATTGAACATGCAAAAAAAAGTTTCTCAATAGAATATGATGAAATACTTGGGCCCACTTCTCCCTAAAAATATGTATATTCTCTAAAGTTCCTAGGAATTTATGCTGCTACATATTATTTCTCTTCCATGGCCCCAGGCAGCATAGGCCCAGGGGACATTTGACAAGTAGATACTGAGTGTTTTGAAGTGGTACTTCCTGATGATACTATTACCTTTTAAGAATAGAATCCATAGTTGACTTCCCCCTTTCTGAGACTGCTATTTCCAAACTGTTCACCTTTTTTAATCTTTCACCTTTTACGCTTCTTTATCAGTATACTTACTTCCCTTAGAACATAAAAATTAGAAGAGGGCTCTCATGAGCTTTGACCATTGAATTTACTGATGTACATTATTTGTTTTCTTATAGCTTCTGACTTGGCTGAATATACTACTATACAATAGTTAAAATGTTTATACTTATAGGAACTGCTATTATATTTGTGCACAATATGCTATTCCCGTCTGCTAACTCAGGAATGTTTCTCCAGTAATGCTCTCCTCTGCAAATTTATTTGACTTCTTTTACAGGTTGGTCATGGCAGCATACAATATAACAGCTCTTATTATATATACAAATATAAATATAAATATAAATATATAAATATAAATATAAATAATATAAAAAATATATATTAATATATATATTAAATGTCCTGCTGTTAATAGTGCATCCCTCACAAGTTAGTAATCCATTTCTCAGATCTCTTTTATAGATAAATTTTTTAGAAGGTGACTACAGTCTTTTTTCAGTTTTTCACATGTCTGCTATACTCAGGCCTTCATCTCCACATAACTTTTGTCATTACTGACCAAACATAAATTCTCAGTTTTTAAGAGCATTTGATAGTAAATCCTTCTTTTTAAAAAACTTTTATCTCCTTTTTAAATTTTTTAATCTACTCTAATTTTTTTCAATCATGATTGGCCTATAATATATTAGTTTCAAGTGTACAACATAGTGATTAAACATTTCTATAACTTATGAAGTGACCACTCTGATAAATCTACTACCCATCTGACCCCATATTACAATATTATTGACTATATTTTTATGCTATATTTTATGTCCCCATGACTATTTTGTAACCACAAATTTGTACTTCTTAATCTTTTCTCCTTTTACACTCCCCCAACTCCACTCTCTTCAGGTGACTATTAAAATGTTCTCTGTTATCTAAGAATATGTTTCTGTTTTGTTTGTGATTTTGTTATTTAGGTTTCACATATAAGTGGAATCATATGACATTTTCCTTTCTCTGTCTGACTTACTCCACTCAGCACAATGCCCCAGGTCCATCCACATTGTTGCACATGGAAAGATTTCATTTCTTACGGCTGAATAATATTCCATTGTATTTTTGTACCACCTCTTCTTTCTCCATCCATCCCCTGATGGACACCCAGATTGCCTCTTGGCTATTGTGAATAAAGCTGCATAAACATGAATTCACATATTCCTTCGAGTAGTGTTTGAGGTTTCTTTGGATAAACATTCAGAGTGGGATTATTAAGTCCTTCTTCATCTCCTGTTAGCCTTTGTTTTAAAGACTATTTTGTCTGGTATAAGTACTGCTACCTCAGTTGTTTTTTTCCATTTTTGTAAATATATTGTGTTATTCCTTACTTTCAGCCTCTGTTTTTCAAACTAAAATGAGTCTTTTGTAGGTAGCATATGCAAAGGGCTTGTTTCTTGTTCATCAGACATCCCATGTCTTTTCATTGAAGCCTTTAATTTATTTACATTTAAAATAATTGTTGCTAGACATACAGTTATTGTTCATTATTCATATTTTGATTTTTTTCTTCTCAAACAAATTCCATTAATATTTCTTGTAATACTGATTTGGTAATAATGAACCCCTTTAGCTTTTTCTTATCTGAGAAGCTCTTTATCTGACTTTAAATTCTAAATGATAGCTTTGCAGGGTGGAGCAATATTGGCTATAAATTCTTGGTTTTTAGCACTTTGAATATTTCATGCCAGTCCCTTCTGGTCTGCAAAATTTCTGTTGAGAAATCAGCTGAAGTCTGCTGGGAGCTCCCTTCTAGGTAACTAATTGCTTTTCTCTTGCTGCTTTTAAGATTCTTTCTTTGTTTTTAATCTTTGGTATTTTAATTAAGACATGTCTTGGTGTGGCCTTTTGAGGTTCATCTTGTTTGAACTCTCTGGGCTTCCTGAGTTTGTATGTCTATTTCCATCACCAGGTTAGGGAAGTTTTTCATCATTATGTCTTCAAATAGGTTTTCAATTTCTTGCTGTCTCCCTTCTCCTTCCGGTATTCCTATGATGCAGGTGTTGGTACGCTTGATGTTGTCCCAGAGACCCCTTAAACTCTCTTTTTTCAGGGGATTCTTTTGTTGTTGTTGTGATTGGGTGTTTTCTGCCACCTTATTTTCTAAATCATCTAATCTACTATTGACTTTTTATAATGTATTTTTTATTTTAATTATTATATTCTTTATTTCTGACTGTTTCTTTTTTATGTTTTTTATTTCATTTTTATTTTTCCTATCTCTTCATTGAAGTTTTCACTGAGTTCTATTCTTCTCCTATGGTCATTGAGCATCCTTACAATCAGTGTTTTAAACTCTGCATTTGGTAGATTGCTTGTCTTCATTTTGTTTAGTTCTTTTTCTGGAGCTTTGTTCTGTTCTTTCATTTGGGACATGTTTTTTTGTCTCCCCATTTTGGCTGCCTCCCTGTGTTTCTGTATTTGTTTCTCTATATTAGATAGGGCTGCTTGTCTCCTGGCCTTGACAGAGTGACCTTTTGTAGTAGGTGTTCATTGTAGTCCAGTGGCATGGTTTCCCTGGTCACCTGAGCCGGGTGCTCCAGGTGTGTCCCTTATATGGGTTGTATATGCCTTCCAAGTCTAGTTGAGCCTTGATTGCTGTTTGAATGTCAATGGAAGAGATTGACCCCCGAGCAGATTGTTTGTGAGTACTTGACATGACTCACTGGGGGAGATATTGTGCAGGGACTGACCCTACGCAGCAGGATTCTCTTTAATGGGGCTCTGGTGCCTCCTCAATCTGCTCTTTAGGTGTGCCATCTTTGGATGTGGCCCTGGCCTTGGTTGGGTTAAAAGCCAGCCATCATGTGCCGGCTCCAGGGCCTTGTGAAAGGGGCCTCACTGCAATCCAAGTTCAGCCATAGTTTATGCCTTGCCTGGGGCTACCTGGCATGAGGCATCAATCAGTCTTCATGTAGCTGCCACTTGTGCTGGGCTTGGAGGTATCTAAAGAGTCTCAGCCATCAATCAAGTCTGGCTGCTACTAGTGCCAGCCTTGTGATTGTTTAGCAAGAGGAAAAGGGCACACCAAGGCCAGATGTTGCTTGTTTGGATTTTGTAAACCTTTGAGAGATTTTAGAAAAGCTAGGGACATTAGCCAAGATAGGCCATTTGAATGGAAATGCCACTGGAATTGGCTTGAGTGGGCCTGCAAATTGAATGGGTCAGGGTCTCAAGGAATCACCAGCATAGTCTTGTTGACAGGAAATCAGATATGACACCTGCCTGTGTCTGCATACCAGGAGGGGGAAAGGCTCAACAAAGAAACAATGGCTCTGCCAGCAGTTTTGTCTGGATAAAGCTGTGCCTTCAGCCCTTGCACTGAAGCCAGACAACCCATTTACTCCTCATGTGTCCCTGGCACCTTTCAATCTGCTCACCAGCACTGGGGCTCAGCCCAAGTGAATCTGTCAGTAAGTAAGTCTGCGTGTTGGCTATTTAAGAGAAACACCTGTTATTCTAGCTGCCTTCCTTCCCACTCAGCTACAATCTTCACTGGTTTTCATAGAAAGAAGTTATATGGACTATTTCTGGTACTAGAACCCTGGGCTGTGAGCCTGGTGTGGGGCTGAGACCCCTTTTTTTGGGGGGGAAACCTCTGTAGCTGAGAAATCTCTCCTGATTTTTAAGCACCACACAAAGTGTGTGGGGTCAGCCTGTGTTGCACCTCCACCCCTCCTACCAGTCTCAAGGTGACCTCTTCTGTTATATCCTTAGTTGTAGGACTTCTGTCCAGCTAAACCTCAGGTGATTCTCAATAGTTGTTCTGTTATTTAGTTCTAATTTTGATATGATTGTGAAAGGAGGCAAGCACAGCATTACCTTTTTTTGCCATCTTTACTGGCTGTCTCAGTCCCTCTTTCTTCACTCAAACTCTTGGACAATACTTTTCCTTTTAATCTTTCTGGTTACTCTTTGTTGAACATTTTTGTTGATTTCCTCTTTTTCTGATATCTAAAAGTAGAAGCACCTATGGCTTGATTATGTGTCTCCTCTCTTTCTCTGTATCATTTTCTATGTGACCTCATAGAGTCCTGTGGTTTTAGTACCATATTTTTAATAATAAGTCCCAAATGTATGTCCACATCTCTGATGTCTTGTTAAATTCCACATCTGTATATCCATTTGCCTATTCTACATCTCCATTTAAATATCTATTAGACATCACCAAATTGGTATGATTTACAAAAAATAAATTGACATATTCACACATATACCCTCAAACCCTGGAATGTATTTCCTATACTCAGCTTTTTCTTATTAGTAAATTATCACACCATTTTTTTTCTTTGGACCAAATCTATATGGTCACCCTTGGCTTTTTTATTTCTCTTCATCGACCTATTATCAAATCCTATTATCTTCACCTTTGAAATATATTTAGTAGCTGATGCTTTCTTACTGTCTTTCTCACTGCTCACTCAGTTTAGGCACCGTCATCTCCTCTTTAGGTAAGGTTATACTGCAAATAACAATAACCCTCCACCACTCAAATTTTAATAACTTTAACAAATTTTATTTTTTTTACATGCTACATGTTGGAAAAGGGGCTCTACTTATAGCTGCTCAGGTACCCAGGCCAATGGAAACCACCTCAATCTGCTTCCATCTTTACAGAGGCTTCCATCTCACTCAGAGTAAAAGCTAAGGTCTCTTAAATACTGTAAAAAGCTCTTAAAGAACTGATGACTGAAGATAACTCTAGTGTAGCATTTTTCATGCAGCAAGGTCATTAGTTGAGTTTCTAACCACACATGCTTACTGTTTCTAATCATTTGTTTTTTAAATAAATTTCTTCAATTTTCAATAGAAGGCAATAGTTTCAGTGTTTGATTTTTACCAAGTATGTGCAAATTTTAACTTGCTGTTTCAACTGAATTTCAGCTTCACTCAAATTTTATCAAAATGACAGCTATAATCAATATGTGAGGTCTTTAGCTAGTGAGTAGTTTTAATAAAAATCACAGATAGAAAGCTAATTCATGTATGAGTTATTCTTCCTTATGTGCAGAGAGCCTATAAATATATAATACATATGAAAAAGAAGCCATGATTTTAACTTTGTTATAAAATGGTTGCTATGAAAAGATTTAGCCTTGGTAGGAAGGCCTAACTCTGTGAAAGTCAGCTCAAAAAAAGTAGGCTAGAATAACCATTAGGATTGGGGAAGGGAAGGGAGGCAGGAAGGAGTTAAAGACTGAAGATTGGGAAAAAGTCTTCATTCATTTAGATGCATTAGTAATACTAGGGATAAAATATCCTTGTGTGCCATTGAATCAAGTTAGGCAAAGTATATAAATATGATAAATTAAAAACTTTTATGTTCTTGGTTGATAAAAAATTCTATTAATAAAAACTGGCAGTAGACAGTTAAATTTTTTTGTCTCTGGTACTTTTCTTCTCAACCTCCTCAGTTGGTAAATGGCTCTCCCTTTTAACTATACTCACATAGTTGAAATGGGGGTTCAAATCATCATTATTGATGCACCTGCCATTCTATCCAAGAGTGTGGGCACATGACCAGAGTAAAAGCTAAGGTCTCTTAAATACTGTAAAAAGTATTTAACAGTATTTAAGTAATCCAGAAGTATTATTTATGGATATTATGTAATATGAGTACAGGAAATGCTATTGTCATGTTTACACCCTTCTTGTGGCATTCAGTCTTGAAATAATGCTGACACAGAGAAGCAGAGAAAAAGATAATGGTAAAATTTTAATAGTATTTCAAGTCTAGGATCCAGGTATCCCTGGAAACTACCAATCTCTTGACCTCTTGCCATTAGATTACATCATTAGTTAATTCTTTTGTTTGTCCAAATTAGTTTATGCTGGATTTCTGTCATTTCTAACCTAAATGTTCATTACCAAATGAAACTTCCGTGCAGATTTAGAATAGAGATAGCAATTTAAAAACTATTAAACCATCGAAGTAAATAAATTATATCAAGGATTTTGTGTTTGATGGATCTCACCTTGATTCATTAATTCTTATAAAGAAGATAATTATTCTCTGACATTTGTTTACAGATGCTTGTCAAATGGTAGCCTACCTTAGAAAGTGAAATAAATACATCTATCTCTATCTATCATTTATCTATTTATTTATCTAACTACCTATCATCATCTGTCATCATCTATCATCTATATCTATCTGTTCCTTTCTATCTATATCTATATCTAGCATCTAGCTATATAGATATATATTTAATCAGGCTTAGAAAGGAAACTATATTTGTCAATTCAGCACTTGCTTACCAGAAAACATTATGTTAATGTAATTAAAAATTTTTATGACTAAATGCAAGGGTGACTTTTATTTATTTTATTTTATAAATAAAATAGAGAACAAAACCCAAATGATCCTTTTAATTCTATTATGTGTTTAAACTTGCCTTTCTTTTTGAGTTTCAATTTGAAAATATGGCATTTTATAGCTGGAGTATAAAATTAACAATATGTTTATCTCTCCAAACTATTAATAAACACAGTGAGTCAGCTCAAGACAAATTAGAGATAATGCAACATCCCATAATGGCGTTACATTTATTAGCCTCTCTAGTAACTGTGGTTAGAAAAAGCCCACTATATTTTCTATTACATGAGAATCTATAATTTATTTCTGTTACACCTTTTTGCTATTTTTCTTTATTAACAGCCCCTTGAAAACACATATCTTCTCTACTATAGTCTGTAATATCTATTAGAAATCTTGGAATTTTCAAAACCTGTAATAATTGTCATTATTGAGATAAACAGAGGGTAGTTAAAAGGCCTTATAATCTAGGACTTAACCTTAAGTAGGAAGTACTAAAGATATCAAATGCTTCTTTTGTTAGGTTAAAGTCTTATTACATAGGCTTGCACAATTATATTTAACTAATTTACCTTAAGTTACTACTTGTGTATATCTTGAGCAATAGTGATTTGCCATTACAGTCCTCATGTGAAGATCATGGGGACCTCAATTATTTTAAAAATGTTTGAAGTGCCTAGTATTTTGTGAAGAACATTTTAGGTATTTGTTTTATCATGGTGAATTCATTCAAACTAGTAAAAAATAAAATAGATTTATTGGATTACTTACTTTGGTAGTCCAAGGGAAAGAAAAAAAAGATTGTAATCATAGTTTTCTGTCTTGGTCTCTCTTTTTCTATCTCTCATCAGTCTTTTGCAATCTTCCTACACCTTGAAGCAAGATTACTTTTGTAAACTTCAGGCTTATATAGTCTTTAAGTACTGAATCCCAAGGAACAACATGTAAATTAAAATTCCCATGAAATATTTTGATTGGTCAAACTGAGGTCAAATGCTAGGCATATGGGCTGAACTGAGTAGCATGTTCAGTCATGTGATTCAGTTTTCCTGAAAGGGGCAACATATTTTAGGTAGAAAGAAGATGGGGGAAAGCATAGAGAGAGGGCAGCATGGGAAAGAGTGAAAAATAAAATAGGGAAGCCAAATATTGATTGGAAGGGTAGCTGGTCATGATTAGCTTTGAGGGCACATGTAGATAATTTACACTTCATTTGATAATGGGATATAAAAGCAAGGGACTGACATGATCATATATATGCTTAAAAATATTAACCTGCCAAAATTTTATCAGGAGAGAGAGAGACCAAGAAAAATACTAGTTAGGGAGCTATTTGAATAGATATTTTGGAGTTCAAATCTATTAAAATAGCACTGGTGAGAGGTAAGGAGGACCTGATCCAACATGCTATATCAGGAGGAGATAGCCATTCAAAACATTATGGAAGAAATTGATATAATATATGGCAACTGAGATTCACAGCAAGGGGAAAAAATCATATTAGTATTTGTTTAAATGAGTTTTCACAGATAAAGTTCCTCAGAGAATTTTGAAAGCTCTGCTGTTAACTATAAGAAGTGACCTACCTAAAAGACTTTTAACTATAAGAAGAATGTTATTAATAAATTAATATAAGAGAATTAGAAAAAAATGAATTTCTTTCTGTCAAGATGACTTTTAAATAAAACACTGTTTTCATGTCAGCAATTAAGTTGGGTGGTTAGGTTGATGCTGTTAAATAATGTTTTGGGGAACCCAAATAATATTTCCTTTTTCCCATTTGTTAGGAACGATTGAATTTTTTCATTAATTTATAATGTGATTTCTTTGTTAATCAGGTTGTCTCTAGGCAAAAAAAAAAAAAAAGAAAAAAAAAAAAGAAAGAAAAGAAAGAAAGAAAAAGGAAGAGAGACCATATCTGCTTTGTTCAATACAGAATATCTAAAATAATGCCTTTATAAAGCAGATGCTATGCTAAATACGTTCATTGAATAAATAAAATAAATATTTACAGTTTTATGTCCTTTAGTAAGAATTTGTCTTTTTTCAGTGAATTCTCCACCTTCTCTTTGTCTTTCTCTACTCACTTTTGCTTACTGCGATCATGCAAAGAAAAACTACATATTGTATTCCCAGACTACTCTGCTGTATGTGGAGTCTTAATTAGCTTTTCAAACATATTGCAGATAAAACCTATTAATCCTCTGACCTTCACTGAATTCAGAAGTTTCTGTGTTAATTGTTTTGAGAGAATAATAGACAGTTTTGCTAGAAGAAAAGTCTTGACATCTCTTCCAGGAAAACAGTAGAAGCAAGAAGAGTACTTAAAGGATGCTTGTATCTGAGCTTCCATCTTTGCCATTATTACATGACAGGAGGATCACTTCTAAACATTAAGAAAACAATTTGCTTTCTTAAAATCATAATAGCCTTTAAAAAATAATTTATTTCCAAAAACAGCACAGGTGGAACTTATTTATATCACTTGAGATAGTTGTAATTTTACATATTAAGACCATAAGAGGAAGAAACTAATAACAGTTTGCCTATTATATTTCAAGCATTTTGCTTGTATTATTTTCTTAAAACTTCTGGATTTCCCTTTTAATGAAATTTGACCATTCATGTTAATATTTGTTTCTGCTTAGATTTTCTATCCTTCAGTTAGGTACCAAAGATAAAATGATGAAAATTGCCAACCACATTTCACAGGTGAGCAAACAGGATTACATATTCATTTGTTTTCAAGAGTAAAAGTCCCTACTGTTTATACAAGAAGGAATCATTACTTGAACTCTGTTCTCTGTGATTCAAGAACCAGGGACAAAGCTTCAGTGATCATAAGCAGCTGGGAGGTGGGGTGGTGTTTGAGAATTACCCAAAGTCAAGGTGAGTTTGCTTACAAGTTTGCATCTGTTCTACTGATATAATTATTGCTTACATTTCCCCTTTATTCTCAAAGGTGTCCAGTATAGACAACTACACCCAATCTAGACAGCTTTTTAAATTATGCTTTCCTAGAAATTTAGATTCTATCACTCCCTCAGAGATTATGATTTAGTTGCTTTGGTATGGTGCCTACAGATTTGCATTTTAAAAATGGTTCTTGAGTGATTCTGTGCTGCCAAGTATATTAATCTGCTTAGGCTACCACTAGCAAAATACCACAGAATGGATGGCTTTAACAATAGAAATTTATTTCTAATGGTTCTGGAGGCTATCAGGTACAAAATCAAAATGTCTAGCAAAGTAGGTTTCATTCTGTGGCTTCTTATTCTGACTTATAGGTGGCCACTATCTCACTGTATGTTCACATGTCCTTTACTTAGTGTGTGTGCATGGAGAGAGGAAGCTCTCTGTATCTCTTCTTAAGGGAGCACTAATGCCATCAGACCAGAGCCCCACCTTCATGACTTCATCAAACCCTGACTACATCATAAGGGCCCCATCTCCAAATACCAAGACATTGGGGGTTTGAGCTTCCATATATGAATTGTGAAAGGGACACAAACACCCAATCTATAACACTAGGCAGGGAAAACACATATTAAGGCATTTAAAGGAAGTAGTCCTGAGCTACTAGAGTGAAACAGATTACCCTACTGGGAGTCAAAAGCCCAAATGCGAGATCTAATCCTGCCACTGGCTACATAACTTTGAGCAAGTCTTTTATAATTCCAACCTTTTTTTTTCTTTATAAACCAAGGAGTTGGAATAGCATGAGTTGACCTCTGTTGAAGTGGGGATTCAGACCCAGAGAAGACGAGACTCAAACTGCATGAAAGTCCAGTAGACATCTCTGGAGGAGTTAGACATGCATAAAGAAGTGGTCACTTTGATGACCACTGCTTTACAGTGGTCATTCTGGTGATGAAAGAATGACATTATCATTGTTTATGTTGGAACAGGGTAAAAGAAAGTTTGAAAACTTGGGTAGATGACCCTTCATTGCTCTCTCTAAATCTAAGCATTAAAAAAAAAAAAAAAACCTTTATGATTGGCTTTAACAACTTCTCGATTAATTAACGTATCAGTCAGGTGCTTAGTTTAAGAACCTACACACACTCGCACACACACACAATTTGTGAAACAATAGCTGAAGACATATTTTATGATATGAGCACAAACTGATTTTTTTTTAGTCTCTTCCCTGCTGAGTTGCTGGAGGACAATAGTGTGAACATCCACCCTTCCTTGCCAGCTGGCTTGTATTCCTAAACCCGAGAAATAACTGTCACACTTACTCTATCCATTATGACAAGCTGCCTCTGGTCAAAATTATTACAGCTTGTCCTTATCAGTGTCTGAATCCTGCTTCCATTTGTGCATTACACCTACCCAGTCCTGGATGAATAATTTTACTTGTGAAAGCTAAATAAGCAAAATGTCGTATTAGCCTTGGACAAAAATAGCCACTGTTTCAAATGTGATTTAAGAGCTGAAATGGTTCAGATCATCATCCCTGGTGTCTTTGCTTAACAAAGACAGCTAGGCGCGGTTGTTGATCTCAGAGGTGGAATAGAGCTACTGCTCTGTTGGAACTAAAGTGCTTCTCTGGCTAGTTCTTCTTTGTCCATAGGGCAAATGCTGTAATATGAGAAAGGAGAGAAGTGGTAGGTGCAATAGGCAGTTTGGCATTGAAAGCGTTAGGGCAGTATTTTTCTTTGTGCCCCTTGCCAGCTGTCTTTTAGCATAGGTTGAATGCAAGTGCTTTTGCCTTTGACATTGTGCATTTAAATGCCAGCCCGTGCAATTTACAGTACAAAAGGGCAAAGATACAAGGGGGAACAAGAAAAAAAAATCTCCTCCTTTCTCATTGGTTGACCTTTTAGGTTCTGCTTTATATAGACATTGAAAGAGCCCCTATGACTATATTTCTGATCTTCAAAACAATCACAAAAATAACTCCGTATACAGTGTTATTTATATACATTGCTCCTAACTTTCATGCACTAGAATATAAAGAACAATTTGCATCCCTGGTTCTGAACATCAAAAGCTGTTCCTAAAAGTAAAATCAAATTGCATCTGTGATTTTGGTGATACGGGTAAGAAAAAATTAGTATCTAAAAAAATATGTGAAAATGAAATGATAATTTCATACATAGGAGTTTAGGCCAATAATATTTGAATTTGAAATGCATGCTTATCATGCTTACCTCAAATTAATTTAGAAAATTTCAAATTTTAACAGATTATAACATAATAATTTTATGTAACAGGTGTAAAAGAAAGTGCAATACTGAGAATGACAACTGACTTTGGTGCTAAGCAAATCTGCATTTTTAACAAGTAATTTATGTTGATTTAACAATCATCTAATTTTCCCTGGATGTACTTTCATTCATTCATTCATTCATTCATTCACTTGTTCACTTATTGAGTTCTACTATGTGAGTAACACTTCGAGGTGCTAAGGAATAATTGTGAAAAGACTAAGTCCTTACCCTTATGGAATTTCAGTCTAGTTAAGAAAATAGACAATAAAGAGGGTGTAATATAATACCTGGGAGTGACAAATGCTATGAAGAATTATGACTGTAAAGGAATAGTGAATAAGGAAGTTGTTATTTTCTGCAGAGTGGTCTGAGAAAGCCTCTCTGCAGAGTTGCTATCTGTGCAGAGATTTGAATGACAGAGGGAGTGAGCTGTGCACACATCAGTTCTATAGCAAGGAAAAGGAAATTACAATGCCCCGAAGGTCAAGGGACAGTGAAAGAAGCAGTATGGTTAGAAAGGCATGATCAAGAAGGGAGAGGTAAAATCACAGAGATGTGGGGATCTGGGTAATAATGGCTTTATCTCATGTCAGATGTCGAGCTTTCAGAGTGTGAGTAAAGAGCTACTTAAACAATTACAAAATAAAATTAGAAAGAATAATAAAAATATTTTTTTTCTGTTGGCTAGAAGAGTTGATTAATTTACTACTTGCTCTGTCCCTTTTACCTATAGTTACATTGTAGTCATTGAATTTTGCATAGAAAATTATTTTCAGAAAAGGAAAAGACTACTGTCATCTGGTGGCCACACTTATGAACATCAATCTCTATCAGTATGTATTTGCAAAAAATGGAAGCATTTAGGCTTAAAGGTAATGAAGCTTTCAATAATAGTCATCCTCTTAAGTAAATGGATCTATTGAGTACATATAAAACTAGAATAAATTTAGAAATTTGCTAAAATACTGACTGATGCTATTCTGTGCTTTGTGCAATCTTTTAATTTAGTCCAACAAATAGTTATTTTTGTTTACAAATGTAATTTCATTCATATAGTGGGTATTAGATAAATTCTTGTTCAGTTAAAATAAATCTAAAATATATTTATCAATGATGTTCCATCTACCTTTTAAAAGTATATAACTATAACCTTCTTATATCCAAAAAGAGACCATATCGTATTCTGTTTATTGTAATAGTTACTGTGGTAGTGTGATTATTTGGCTAGCACACTGACTTCTTGTACATAGCATTCACCTAGTAAATATAAATTAATTTGTAGGAAAGAAATAACTATGTTTTAACATTACATAGAAGTTTAGTACAAAGGTTGCAGACTCAGGCTGCTTGGTTGAGTCTTAGCTTAGTTTTGGCAACAAGCTTGTGACTGAAACTGTTTTCTCCTGGGGGGAGAAACTAACAATTTTAACTTCATGGCAGAAAACAGGTAAGATGTCTAACACAGTTAATACGTGTCACTATTTTTATTATTATGGGTTTTGTTCACACTACTTAATATGCTGAAATTTAAATCATGTCTCATGGAAAATTTATACATAAAAAAAACAAATAGCTCATGAGGATGGTTTAGTCTGACCATTCAATAAACATATGATTGAATACCTTGTTGTAGTAAGCACCATTTTGGCATATCTTACTAACATGTACATTACCAAGGAGTATCAAAAACTCCATGAGGGCAGGCCTCTGAGTGTTTCATCATTGTGTTTTCAGAGTCTAGATTGATCAATTAATTGATCAATTGAGATTGCCCCAGAGTAGGTAATCAATTAATGCTATCTGAATGAATGAATGAATGAAATAGGAATTAAGTATTGAAATTATCTAATTTTATCTCATGTAATTATTAAGAAAGGAATGTGATATAATTAAACTTTCTTTATGTAGATGTATGCAAAACAAAAATGATACTTAAAATTATATTATTGTTATATATTTATCTTGGCAAATAATGTCAGTAGTAATGCTATCTTAGTATACTCATTTTTCAACAATAATAAAAAGATTCTTGCATTACTCATTGCAAACAGGATCTTTCTACAGAGAATTATTACACAAATCACTAAATTGTTATATGTTGGCTTTCTGTATTTTAAATATAACTCACATGTATGCTTCTCTATTCAACCAAAAATTCCATCCCCATAACATATAGACTCAAAGATTTAATCTTCTGCGACTCAAAGAAAAGCCAATACTTGCAATATACTCATTTAATACCTATTAAATGATCTCAAGGACAGTTTCACCTGCTTGTTTCTGTTCAATATATGCCAACAGGCATCTTCCCTCAAACAATGAACTTTAGGAATATCATGGCAATGTGGAAATTCTAACTGTCTAACTCACATATTTTCCTAAATATTTCTATCAATCCTGTATGGTGAGTTCTTATATATTTATTATGTGAAGTTATGTTTCAGTGGTCTCTAGAATTTTTTAAACTCTGAATACAAAGGACCTTGAAATCTTAATGTTAACCTTGGTCAATGTTTTGGAAAGCATTAGTAAAGGATTCTTTACTGGGACCTAGGGATATTGCTGATCACAAAGACCCAGCAAGGGTTCACCAAAATCAGATAGGGATGTGAAATTGACCTTATTTCGTCATCAGATAGTGAACTAGAAGGTCAAAGAATTATGAATACTTGGTGCATGTGTGGTAAAGCATTCATAAGGGTGCCTTGTTCTATGTGATTAAAAGGGAGAGAGTGAACTGAATACAATGGACAACTAGTTAATCTTTTACACATCTACTTACCAACACTTAAAAATGAACAACTGTCAATGTGGCAGAAATGTCTAATTATGTATCAAGGGCTATGCTGTTTCCTGAGAGTCTCTAGCTTTAGTGATTCATGAAAAAAGGTTGACTTGTAGTGCTATTATTACTAAATAGAAAGAATTCATCCATCAGGCACTAGCAGAAGCAAATACTAAACACCAAAAATTGCAGTGGAGAATAAATGGTTATTTTATTATGAATGGCACCACCCAGGAGAACAGGAAGCTAATACTCAAAAGCCAGAACTCCCTGACAGTGAGTAGGTTACTTATTATACAGGGCAAAATCACAAGATACCATGGGTTAGGGGTTCAGGGTCATGATGGAAGCTGATTGATCAGAAGTGAGTCAAGAGTAATAAATCATTTCCTCAGGCCTTGAGGACATCTCTGAGGTCTGCTCTGACATTCATTTTCTGGTTTCATAGAAAAGTAGTCAGGGAGTCATTTCACCTTAGGGTTCAGGAACTGAAATACAACTTAGGTCAATATGTTATAACAGAAACCCATATCTTGTGACCTTTAGTGAAGGTATGGGCACTTTTTATGGATGTCTAAGGGAGTTAATGACCAGTAAGGAAAAGGGCTAAGGCTTACAGGACATGCTGTGAAGAAACAGGGTGCTGGAGCTACATATTATCAAAATTATATATTAAATCAGGACCCTCAATTTCATTATTGAATATTTCTTTACTTTCAGAAAGCCCATTCATGATTTATCAATAGTTTTTGACACATTTACTATCATAATAAGCCAGAATATCTTTAAAGTCAATAATATTTATAGCAATTTTATGTAGAAAAACAGTTTTTAGAATTCTTACTGGGACTATATTCACTTGCCAACTGGCCATATCAAACACTGTTGTTGAGTGCTCTCCTTACAATACCCTAATGACTTTTGCAGAATCAATTTAATCTCACTGGAACAAATTAATGCTACTCCTTGAGTGCTTTAGTTACTCCTAAGTAATTTCAAGTCACAGTAGTATACAAAAAAAAATTCTCTTCATTTTCTTATAATTGATATTACCTGGTACTTTACCAAGTTGCTGTTTCAGATACAGACCCAAGTAAGTTGTGCCCAAATAGGATGATTTAATGTCAGAAAGTACAGGCACACACAGCTCTCTGCACTTGAAGCATTTTTGAGAGTCTCTTTGGGAGCAAATATAGGATGGTGTCTCTAAGCTTCAGCTCAGCACACTGTTCCCTCCCTCAGCCAGTTCTTACTCTCAGACCCCCTTAGATGGGAGCATGAGAAGCTCATGTGATTGCCATTTCTTTCACCATTGCCTTTAGCACTGAGACTTTGTTGAACACTGTGTGATGAAACCCTTTAATGTTTTAACAGTCTCAGTACATAGATTCTTAACTCTCTAAAGATCTTCATTTTTTAAAATAATTTTCACCATGATACTACTTAGTTCTTGATGTCTTATATTGTTTTTAAATCCTTCTTTATGCTATTTTCTATGTAACATGATTTTTTACTCCCCAACACTCTTAT
Source organism: Cynopterus sphinx (assembly GCA_030015415.1). Taxonomy (NCBI): domain Eukaryota; kingdom Metazoa; phylum Chordata; class Mammalia; order Chiroptera; family Pteropodidae; genus Cynopterus; species Cynopterus sphinx. The sequence goes on along the minus strand of CM057386.1, from coordinate 101,438,146 downwards.
ATATTTTATAGATTACTTATATATCAAGTAAATATATGTAGTACTATGCTTACGCTCAGAGAATTATTGAACATTTTAGACTTTTTTGGCACTCCAACCTATGAGAAGCTGTAAAATTTTAAATTAGTTACTAATATCTCAATCATTTAAACAATTTATTTCTTCTATGATTTTCCTACATTATATTCTTTATTTTTCTGATTTATTACTAGTTTTTAAGAAACTGATAGTGTTTTACATAAACTTCTAAAATTTTTACCATAAAATATATTTATGAAAGTTATTAAAAGCTATGTGTCAGAGCTTTGTAAGTTTCTGTCTAAACCCTCCCCAAAACTGAGCAATCTGTTGGTGAAGAGATATGATCAATAATGATCAGGTATCTTGTCTAAAGAAAATTAAAAGACCAAAGAGGATGTCAACAACCTCATCAGGAAACTTTATGGCAACAATTGGAGAATTCTGAAACCTAGAAAGAAAAATGTGACATTTCTCAAGTTTGATGGTCTGTTAGCTCTGACCAATTAAACTTTCTGTTTTGATCAAAATATTCCGTATCTGTACTGTCATTGGTTACTAGTAGCCACATGTGTGTTTGTTTTTTTAACTCTTGAATATGACTGCTGCTAATGAGAAGCTGAATATTTAATTTAATATTTGAATAACAAGATGTGGCTAGTGGGTGCCATATTGGCCAGTATAGCTTGCTTTTTAAATTCACTAAGTCCTCCCTTTGCTCCCACCACACTTCCTTGTTTATCTGAACATAGACACAGGAAATACATTGTAGTTTTAGTTAATAAGCAGTCGGTTAGGTTTCCTGTGCTTTTTAAGAGCTGGCTAAGATTCCATGGTGTGCTGGTAATCTGGCTTTTGAGGAGAAAAGTGTAGCTCTGAGTTAGCATTTGTTCATGTCCATGGTGTAAATAATCTTACTATAGCCAATTTGAAGCTAGCAATGTGAAACCAGCCTGCTGGGGAAATTTCTAAAACTTAACTAGTGGCTTTCATAAACTGGTATGAATTTGTTCTCATGCACCTCTACCCTGTGAAAGTCCAAAGCACTCCCATGTTTTCTCCAAAGTCCTAGAGCTTTATATGCTCAAGGTCACCTCTGGCTGTGAGCCCTGCTCTCATCTAATTGGTTCAGTTTGTGGCTTGGCTTCTTAATCCTCTTGATCTTGTCTTTTCATCTTACCAACATATTTCTTTAATTTCAACAAAATCCATCACACAAACTATTTTTGTAAAGAATAGAATTTAAAAAGCAGTTTTGGGGCAGTAGGGTGTATACATTTGTCATGGGAAGAGATCACTGCATTAACAATGGTAGAAAATACAAATTTAATACAGCATCGACTATTTCTGCTATGTAACATCCTTTGGATGTTTTCCATTGTCCTCTCCTAGGTAGTCTCCAGCCAGGTGTCATCTCTCTGACTGTACATCACTTTGCTCCTCCCATCACTTGTTCTCACCCCCTCACATTTAAACTTCCCTCAGGACTTCAGAGTTTCTCATTAAGTCATTAAAAGCAGTTCAGTTCTCTCCAGTGTCTACTCCCAGACACTCCTTTTAATGTCCAAACTTATCACATTGCTTGAAGGGTACTTTATTTATCAGGATCAACCTTCCTTATAAAGCAGTTATTCATAAATTCATCAATATTTATTGAATAACAACTGCCAGGCACTCTCCTGGTTGGAAATATCAAATTTGGCCTTCTATTATATTAGTATTGAGTGTAATAATTGTCAAAATGCCTAGGGCAGTGCTGGAATATGTTAGCACTCATATATGTCATTATATTTTTAAAAGAAAATTTAGAAGCATTAAGGACAAGAAGTAAAGTATGTAGTCTTCAGAAAGACTGAGCTCTTCATTTTTTATTTCATCTTAATTACACATCCTATTCTACCTTCAAAGGTATCTTTCCATCAAGTTATTTGTGACTCTCAGATATGTATAAATAATGTAATCCATTCTCATTTTAGTAAAGGTACATATAAATCATTGTACTTTTAATTATTATAAGCATATCTTTCCATTGACCTGTATTTATTTGTTCTTGTTGTTGCTGTTGCTGTTATAAATTTGCTATTGCTGTTATAAATTTACTAGCTCTATATTGTGGACATGTAGTAAACATGTACTGGAAAATTTTGGTTCAATGATAAGAAATGACAATAAGTAAAAAATATACATTTTGCAGTTATGCAAATGGCTTATTTTGGTTCATTTTTTGCTGATTATTCTTTTAGTTTTTACTGTAAATTATTTAGTAATTTTTATGAGTGCTTCAAGCAAAATATTACTATTCTTATGCTAGGTGCTTGTGGCAGAGGAAAGAATGCACAGTGTTCTGCATTATTTCATAAAGTGGGCACAGAGACGTGTCTTATCAAGTCTATCCCTCACACCTGTCCACTGTTGTTGGTCTCCACAGCCTCTGTTCTAGTCCAGGACACTGTTACTTCTAATCTGAAACACTACTGTAACCTTCTTGGCTGGTGCTTCACGAACCGTAATTTATAACACATATTTCACACTACATGGTTTAATGGAATGTGTATTTGATTATTTTGCTCTCCACCTAAGCCTGCTGAAGCTTTACTTTGTCCTTAGGATAAAGTCCGACTTTAAGAGTTTCAATACCTTTCCCGATTTGACTTTAGCTTCATCTCTTGATACATGCTTTCCACACAAAATTATTTCCAATTGTTTTAAGTCATCCTGTTCTTTCAGAGACTTCTTTCGTTGTTCAAACCTTTATCCTTACCTCTCCAGATCCCTGCTTTTTTCAATAATTTTTACTTTTATTAAAATACCTGGTTATTAATTTCATAAAATCTCATCTGTTCCTAACACTCTGGATAGATAGGCCTTCTGTTCCATGAGTTCCCATTATAAAGCATTCATCATCTGTAATGGAACGTAGAATACAATACTTGGTATTTCATTGTTTCTTCCAAGATCTGAGTTTTATTTATTTATTTTTTAAATTATTTATCTGTTTTAACTGACAGAGCTAGGCACAATGCAAAGTGAATATCATGCCTCTGTTTAACTTAAGGTGAATTAATAAATGCTATCTATAACTAGAATAATTTGTTTCTCTGCTGGCATTCAAAAGTGACAAGGAAGAAAGCATACATTTGCAAGTGTCTATTATGTTCAAAGTATTGTTCTGAGTACTTTACATATGTCACCTCATTTAATCCTCACAGCAATTTGAGCCTTTGAAAACCTAAGCATGCTATTTTATATTTACTATATAAAATAGTAAATGGCAAAGCTGGGATTCAAAACTTAACCTTTTTGAGTACAGTATTTATGTTCTTTTCACCAATATACTGCTTTCGAGGCTCTGTGAAAACTGAATTGTGCTGACTATTACCCATCTTGTTGGCTGAATTAAAGAATATGTATTAGAGAGTCTTGTAAACTGTAAATATTCTACATAGGTATAGTGAGCTATATTCATTCAATACGTACTATTGAATGAATAACTAAATGACTACACAGTATTATTATTGTAATTAGTGTTAGAGAGAAGCAAGAAATATTCTTTTCATTTCCAGGAATAACATCACCCAGAATACTTTCCTTATTAATTGGTGTTATATTAAAGAAGAATTTTATAATCAAAAATATTTAAAAATAATAAGTTAACTTAGATTGGTTTTCTGACTATTGAATTTCAGTCTGGAATATGTTAAGTCATTGTAAACTCCTGAGAAGGTAACATCTTGTACATTGAGCTTCTCTTAAACTCTTTTTGTGAAGAAGAGCATTTGTCATGACTAATATTCTATGCATCCCATTTTAAAGTCCTGTAAACAACTTGTAAAATTATTTTACTTATCAAAATATAGTACTCCTAAAAATTTGTTCTGCCATGTAGATTCAAACAATTAATGTGTGGTTACCCCGAGATTGTAAAATATGAAACTAATTTTATATGTGGGTTGCAATAACTCAATAAGTTACTCTTCTAAGACAAGAGTCCCAATCCCTGGGCTGTGAACTGGTATTGGTCCAAGTCCTGTTAGGAGTCCAGCAGGAGGTGAGTAGAGATATGTGAGCCAAGCTTCATCTATATTTGCAGCCACTTCCCAGAACTAGAATCATGGCTCACAGCTACACCTCAAATCACCAGGCATTAGATTCTATAGGAACACTGGTCCCTGGTGTCAAAAAGTTGGGGACAGCTGCTCTAAGATGTAGATATGACAGTTTTCCACTTTATAATACACGATTTAAAGTATGGTGTCTTATTCAATTGCTTAATTAGTATTATGCATACCACAATCCTTCAATTAAATTTAGGGACTTTGAAGATTGAATATTGTGCTTATGGTATTATGATGAACTAGATGAACAGCACAGAGCACATGGGTCTTAAAAACTTATTATCTGCTAGAGCCTTTTCTTAACATTTTCAAGGTATTGACTGATGTATTAACAATGTGAAACCAGATGTCATTGTAAATACATTTTAACGATGATAAAATAGTGTCACACAACTAGAAATTGGGATGGAATTTGAAGCCAGGACATGTGCCTTCAAGTTTTCTATTCTTCACCCCTATATGATACTATATTGCCACTTCTAACCGATTTCTGGTAATGAAGTCTTTGTTGAAAAACAATTTCTTGTTACAAAAGCGTTTTTTGTATTGCTGTAATTTTGAAGTTTCTCAGTAATTTTGAATGAAACAATTTTAAAAAGGCAGCAAACTAATGTTTATCCTCTTTAAGATTTATTTTTACCCTCAAATTAGCATTTGACCATGCTTCTCCCTTTGTTTTTTTTTTAATCCTTGAAGATAGCATACATTTTTATTCAATAGACTTACTGTTTAGCTGATCACTTAGGGAGTGTGGGAAATCTTTTGAACAAATGTATAGAGAAGGGGTGGCATGAAGGAATAAAATTATGCATAGGGAAACTCTATTCTTATAGCACACGTAGAGTAGGAGAGATGGAAACATACATGAGCAATAAAAGCAAGCGTAGAACGGATAGATGTCTTGCCCAAAGTCCAATGCAATGCTATGCAGGCACAATAGAGGAAGAGGGATGTGCACTTTGGAAATTAGGAAAATTCTCAGGAAATGATGATACTTGAGGATGGATGGGATAGAGTGGTTGGATGTGAAGATAAAGAGAAAAGTAGACTAGTGAAAATATGGGGATGCTGGGAGAGAGCCCCAGCTTTGTTTTTATCTGTCAAGAGTTACTAAAATATGCCCTATTTAGCTGGATGTAAGCAAAAAGCAAAATTGTTTTTTCTAAGACTACCACTGCAAACCCACTTTCTAACTTGCTTTTCCCACCCCTTTGATGAAATCAGGAAGAAACCTTATAGCTTTCCTGGCCATGCTTAGATAATGAAACAGTAATCTATTTTCTCAAGCATCAAAAACCTGTGAATTCCATGTAATTTCAAAGCTCTCTACTTTTATTCCAGTAACAATTCACTTCTCGTCTTGGGCTTGCCCTGAGCGTGGAAGCCTATAAGAGGAAGGGTGCTGTGGGCTTCCTGTCTTTTTTCCTCACTCTGCTACCCTGCAGCTTATTATATTACAACACCCTTTTCTCCCTTCTTTCCCCCAGGGTAAGGGCAAAGGGGAAGAAACAGGGATTAGGGACAGAATCTTACCTGTCTCAAGTGAAACCTGAGTTTAGTGTCATCTGTTGGTGTCAAATGTCTAGAACTATTGATTCTTTGTCTCTTGTGGCACTGTTTCCTCTGGAGACACCTGACTGTTGTACATTGATTGTGGGAGGTCTCTTGTAGCTACCTGTTTAAGAAGCTTCCTCAGCCTACTCCCATTACCATCTTAATTACTTTGCTCCTATGGACCATTTTAGAGACAACTTCTCACCTTAGTCTTCCGGATGTGAAATAAGTACCAATGATTGAAACTCTCTATACGTTTGTTTTATCTGTTTTTTTTTTTCCTTCTGAGAATTCAATAAATAAAAGATGAGACATCAATGAAGTTTTTAGAAATTTGAGAAGACATATATTCCTGGTATTGATGTGGACTCAAGTACGGACTCAAGAAATATCAACATTTAAAACATTTCAGCACAAAATACTAAGGACCATTACTAAGTTTCAGCTTTCTTTTTAAGAAATAGTATATCCTTCTTGGTATTAGTAATCTAATGAACGATATCTGGTTATAGTACTTGAAATTTTGGGTCAGATGCATATGAGGATTGCAATTATTATGGAGCCACTGGTGAAATGTGCATTGCTTCTTGGTAGTATTTGCCACTTGCCTGCCAGAGATATCAGTTTGTTTTTTAAATTAAATCAACACCTAAAATTTTATATCATCATGTGAGCCTGGATGAGATAATAGGATGATTTGTTAAATATTTAGCCTGAGGATTTAACATTATGACCCCTACTGCATTACTTTTGTCTTCCTCTAGTTCCATCACGTGGTACAGAAACTCATTCTGTTTGCTTTTGAAATTTCTTGTCAATGTTAATTAAAGTCCTTAAAAATGATTCACGTCCCACAAAGAATCATGTGAAATTTTTTCTTAACATGGATTTTCCAAACTCTTTTTTCGTTTCCGAGCTCAAATATGTAGTTCACATTTGTAAAATTTCTACTGTCTTCAAATTTGTCCTTTGGAATTCATCTATAGGGTGTTGACAATGACTAGTTAGAAGCCTTGTAGCTCTAAGAATAAATTTCAGTTTTATGCTGTTTGTTAGAAGACTAGTACTTCGTCTTTTACCAAAGTACGTGGGAACTTGTGTTTCTGTATTAGCATTCACTCACTCATTCTCAACTGCTTCTGTGCACATTGCTCTTGTAATTGAATATTAACTCCCTTATTTGTGCACATAAGCGTGCATTTTAAATATTCAAAGTGAGAGGCCGTCTGCTAAAGTAACCCATTATGCTTCATTGGATGGTCCTCTGAGGAAAGTGGTACATTGGCTTCAATATGTGAAATTGTGGGCTCCAGAAGCAATGTCAATCCTGAGTAACTTCACCTTGCAATTTTACCTTTAAGAGAACCTCTGGGCTTCCTGTTAAATAGCAATTTAAGTTTAAATCTCCATGCCTAACACTGGGAACTCTTCCCAGGAGGGATATATAAGTTCCTTTAATATTGATGGAAAGGAGAGGATGAAGAGGTGAAATACCCTTCTTGAGAAGTCAACATTGTGAAGCATATTTATCGAGATCATTAGTGTGTGAACTGACAGTTAAAGCTTGAACTCTTAGAGAGATAACATGAATATGCTCTAAAGAATAGTTCATCAATTTTCATGATTTTTAATATTAGGAATAAATATGGACTGTTATCCATAACTCAATTGTTCAGTGACATTTATCTTAAATGTGTGATGCATACTTCTTTACACATCCCAGAGATAATCAACAGCAAATATGTTGGGTTCCAACCTCCCAGGAAGCTTCCAGGTATAATCTGAAACAGAACCCTCTAGGGGGAGGGTTGTGAGAGACCAAAGAAAAGGCAGAAGCTTATAGATTGATAGGTGCCAGATTTAATAAGCAAACCAGCTCTCAGTTCGTGATGACTTTCCCTAACAGCATACTTTATATACTAGGTTAGAGAAAGAACCTCAAGTATGTGGCAACTATCATAGTATATAGCTTCAAAAATGAGTTGCCATTTCATCCAAACATTTTGTTCTTCATGAGTGTTCATAAAAGCACAAGGAGAATGAGATCTTGATATCAAAAAGAAGAAAGTAAAATATTTGCTTGTCTTCCTGAAACATCTGTTAACTGTTAGCCAAATGGTACTTTTTAGTTTGAGAAAGAAAAATTGCCCTGTAATCTTGATATTTTAATATGCCCATAACAAATGTTTAACAACACAATTATGCATTAGAAAACCTGAGCCATTTCAATAATTTGAATATCAAACATCTTTTCCTATTCCTCCTCAACTGTCATTTTTATATCACTATTCTCTCCTTGTTATTACCTATATTCTTTACAATTCTCTTTAGCAATTTTTTCTTTTTATTCCTTTCTCTGACTCTCAATTTTTTTTATTAATGAAATTTATTTTTGTTAAATTGAGATAATTTTGAATTAGGACTTCTTTCCTGTGCTCTGTATATTGTGTCATTGATGACAATACTGTCCTTAATAGGAAATAGCTGTGCATTCTTGACATTTCAGTAGGGTCATTTGATTTCCAGCAGAGTGATGCCTTTCTCTACAGGTAAATAACTCCACCTGTGTTTTTTTTTCTATTTCTTTCCACATGTTCTGGGATCTTGGTACCTTAATTGCCTTCCCACTTCCCAGACAGTTTAGTTTCCTGATGGTTATTGCTGAAAACATCTTGCAATCATTCATAAGAACCACAAGGGCTAGTCCAGCCACATCCTTTGTTATTCATGGGCCGAGACCAGCACAAAACAATAGGCTTCCTTCTGTTTGCATTTCAATTTCAAAATCATGTTCACAAATATTACCAGAGACTCTCTAGATATCAAAACAAATTCTCTTTTTATCTGATCCTTATTTTTAAACATTATTTTTTCTTGACCTTATTGAAACAAATATTTTTTAGCTCGGTCATCTATCTATTAATCAATGTTTTTCCTGCTAGAATGGCAACTGGATGCTTTCTGTTTGTCCTTTGGAAAAACTTACACCTCCACATGGGACTTTAGAATCTTCAAAGCTCTTCACAGGCCATTTTTTTCTCCCAATGTCTACTAGATATTTTCCTTTTAAGGTCCATAATTATCTCAAACTCAACATATATTATAGATTTTAATTAAATTATATTAAAATCAATTTTGTTTATCAGGTCCCCAACCTATCATATATGAATAAATAGCCTTCTTCTTCCTCTTCTGTACGTCACACAAATCTAAAAATTCTATTATTATCTTCTTTTAAATATCTAACTTATTATTTTCTTTCCATTTCCATGAACACTTGCCAAGTCCGAGACATTATTATCTTACAATTAAAGTATTTCAGTGACAATTTACCTGACTTTTATGCTACCAGGATAAACAGTATTTCCTGACCATTATGGAAAGTTTTAATCTTTTCAAAACATTGCTGTGTATTGGAAGCTAAGCAGGGTTGGGCCTACTTAGTACTTGGATGGGAGTCTACCTAGCAAGACCGTCATATGTTGTAGGCGTAAAAAATAAAAAACTAAAAAATAAGGAATTGTAAGCTGGCAAGGTCCTTGGAATCTGTGAGGTCAACCAAGGGTTAGCTTGACTTAAAAAAAAATTGCTGTGTAAATTCCTGCAAAATAAAAAGCAATGACTCTCAATGTTCTAAGAAGAAAGTACATTTCCTTTTCTAGATTTCAAGATTAATTATTTTGACCATAATTTACTTTTAAACCATTTAAAAATTTTAATTTTTCATTAACACCAATGAGACTCTTCTGTCCTAGCCAAATTAATGTGTACTTCCTTGAGAATACTTAATCATTTACCTACTTGGCAGTTTTTCTTTCCCTCACACTTTTATGATCTTGCCTTTAAGTCTTATATATCTTGCCTCCTTAAGAATTGCCAGTATCTAAAACTCAAATTACTATACCCTTTTTAAAAATTTTTTCATGTAGCTTTCCTAACCAGAGTTGGATGGTGGTGCCAAAGTCCCACTAAATATACATAAAATAAATTTTAAAAAAAGGGTGAGTGATGGACTTCAGTAATTATTTGGAGAAATATTTTCTCTCATTTAATATCAGACTGGGTGTTGGTCACTCCCTAGGCTGTTTAAACTTTGAGGGAAAAGTTTAGCAGAAAGCGTTTGCTTAAAAGTACGCCTCTGAATTTTTCCTCAAATTGCTTGATTTTGGACTGTTGAAGATTCCTTCTTTTTGGAAGTATTCTAATTTACCAGTAGAATAAATCTACATTTTAGAAACTGCCATTTTTATTTTTAAAAACTCTATTCTTTTAAAAGTTGATTATAATGTCTTTCAATTTTGACATCTTTAGTACTGTAGAACAAAAAAGTGAGTCTGAACAATTTTATAAGAATTGCTACCTATTTGGTTTACAATTTCAGGAAAATTTCATTTTTTTAAATACCTTGTCTCCTAATCATTATTTATTTATTCATGCAAAAAAAAAAAATTTACTCTATGGCTTCTCAGTGCTAAGAACTGTGTTAGAGATTGAGAATACAAAAAAGAATAAGTCAGTCTTTGTTCACAATTTTCACTTCACTATTCTTATTATTTTATATTTTCATGGGCCTACATTTGCACTTACAATTGTTCTGTATAACATTTTTTAATTGGGTAATGAGATAAAAGAGGTGTGTATGTTTATTATTTTTCAGGAAAGTAATAAACATAATGGTGATATTCAGAGACACTACTTGCTGATAGAACAATAGGACTGGTGTTTTTTAAGGGCCGCACTTAGATCATGATGTCCTCCTATTTTTAATGAGGAAACCATTTTTTATTCTATTAGTAAATTGTAAGTTAGGGGACCTACCTTTAGTTTAATTTTTAAGACTAAAATTTTAACCAGAAAATATGGCTAAATAGATTCTATTTTCTTATAAAATGAGCAATAGTTTATTTTCTCAAACTCTTGACTCTTTAAAAAACTTAAAGAAAATTTTGCTTAGAGAGCCCAAATCAATCCTAAGGAAATAAATCACCCATACAGAGAAAGCAGTAATTTTTCCAAATCATAGCATTTATTTCAAAAAAGCATCATTTTTCTACTTGAGTTCTAATTGTTCTAGGAAATGTATGTTTATCCTAAAAGAATTAGTACTGTTTGGTAGTAAGAATGCTTGCTTTAAAAATATTATCAAAAAAAAGGGAATAATTATTTAAGGGAGGACTATCAAGGTAAGCCTCACTAATAAAAAGAAATAAATAATCAAGAAATTTGCTATCAAACATAATATATGTAAATTTTTCAAATACTTTTTTATGTGTGCATAGTCTCTGATTTTATAAAGGTAAAAAGGGACCTGGAGTGATCATCAGGGGGTTGCCTCTTTGCTTTGAGCAGGTATATCTAAGACCCCTCTAAGACACATGTCTTAATCTGGCATCCCCAGGAAAGGGACCTCATCTGTTCCCATGGTATTGCATTTCATTGTTTTGTTAACTCTATGGCAGGAGACTTTTTCTTAATCTAAATGGAATCAATCCTCCCCTTAACAAGTCAGATTTTTTTTTAGAGTGAAAGGCCAAATGATCTGTGTCTCATTCATAATTTCCCTTTTTATAAAAAAAAAAAATTATTCTTTTAATTATTTAAATAAATTGATTTTCAGTTCTAAATTCTAATTAAATATTTAAAAAAAAACCTCTCTGTCATTCTTGCATGCTCTATCTAGACAGCAAGATGATGCCATGAAGGGAAAATGCACATTACTCTAATTGTGAATATTCTGACTGATGTTTCCCAGTCACTTTTTTTTCTACGCTTAATTCTCTCTAAAAAATATAGAAAAAGCTGATTCCACATGTAGAAACTATATGTAGATTTTGACTTATACTTAATTAAAACATCAAAACTATTTTTTCAAATTAAAATATGCCCAGAATGGTTTTAATGGAAGTGATATTTTGTGGTACTAAAGATTAAGAAAAAGATCGAGAATATTTTAGCAAATATTAAATAATCATTTTTTTCTGAATTAAACTCATGCTAAGATATTAAATTAAAGGTTACTTAGATTCTAGAACAATATACATTGTTTAAGAATGAAGATTTTGTGGAAAAAAAAGTCTAGCTAAATTATGCTATCTATTGTAAATGATGCTGCTAGTTTATTTTGATTTTAACCGCTAGCAATAACAGATTATTTTGATAAATTATTCATATTTCTGCATTATGCACCTTTGACAATTTGCATATCTGGTAGCAAATAGACCCTCCTTTCAAGCTTCAGTCCCCTTGGTCAGACAGGATGGCTCAAGGCTGCTTCATGATTAAGTTCATCTCAATAGGGTAATTATCATACTGAAATGAAACAATGCCCCTGAGATATGCTGTTACATATTCTAGAGGTACAAGTACAAGAGGCTTAGCTTAAGAGCTTTTAAACATGTAGTAACTTTTAGCTTAAATGTTAACCTTTTCTATCTTGGGAGTATTTAGATCTAAAAATAGTATTGGATTTTATAAGCCTAGAAAACAATAATTTAGAGCTTGATTTAGCAGCTATTTGGATTGAAGAATAATTTTTCATTAGCTTTTCATTAATTACTAGTATCTTATCAATAAAGACTATATGCATTTTGAGAGACCAAGGAGGCTTTATATTGTTGGTTCAAAGTTTAGTCACTGAACAAATAAATATTAATTTTTCTTCTAGTTAGTAAAAAAGTCATTTGACTTTTCTATATTTAGGTTTTTTTTTTGGCCTAAAAACAGCCTAAATGCCTTGTACTATTACAAAATTAGGAGAGATGTTTTTTAAAAAATGCTTTTGTTTTCTTATTAAAAGATTAAGGAAAGTAAGTTAATTCATAATTTGATTCCTAATAAATGCATAGTTCATGTTATACTCTTAAAAGAGAATTTCTGTATTTCTTAATCCATGAAAAATTAGTTTGAAATTTATTGGAAATAGTGAAATTTTGCAAAATTCCCAAATGCAAATCAGTCATAGAGTATTCGAGTGAAAGTCAAGTTCTGAAATTTAAAATTAAAACTCTTTCTGCATAATACATGATCAATGATCAAAGAAGAAAGAGTTTGAATTAGTTTTGTATCATATTAAAAATGAAACAGTTTTCTAAATTTAAAGTCTCATTTCAAGCTGACTCATTTGTCACTTTTGAATTCAGAGTTTTTACACAAATTTCTTACATATTTATTAGAGAGAACGTTTTTAGCATTTTGCTAGGTGCTAGTGTCATGAAGTTGAATAAATAACAATCACTGATCTTAGGCAGTTTATAGATTAGTAAAATGTTATAATTGCATAAGTAAATAATTAAAATATGATTTCACATTGAAATAAAAATCTGTACTGCCAAGTCCAGTAGGCTGTGGACTGAGAAGTGAACAGGGTTCATTATAACCTCACACCTACTTTATCACCTGCTAGTACTCATTCTCCTTTCTCTGTCAGATTTTCCTCTCTAATAAGCAGACACTTCCCTTCAATTGCGGCGTGGGGGATTGGGGTGGGGCATCTTTCTTATTTATTTTGCTATTTGCCAAAGGGAAAGAACATGTGATTTATGGATTGTTCTTTATTATTTGTGAAAGAGCAAATGATTTCTGTCAACTTATTTAAAAAGTAAAAATAATAAATGCGATGATTTACTTTTTTTGGTGTAGGCAATTGTTTAGAAAATATTTAAAATATAAACATGAATTTCTACAATACTATTATTCTCCATTAGCCAAAGACCACACTGGACTCAGAGTACAGCAGTCCATTTCTTGTTAAATTTATGTGAAACATTTGAAAACTCAATCAGATTAGACTTCACATGAAGTCAGAGTATAAACAAAGTTCTAAAGATAAAATGTTCATGATATTAAATTAATAGTTAAACCTGTATGCAGAATATTATTCCTTATCAAAATATTTGCAGACTCATAGTTTTTTTTCAGTTTTGTAAATGAGACTATTCTATGCTTATTAAATCTGAAGAGACCAATATTTGTTTTATCTGATTCATGGCAATTTGTTTATATAAATACAACATGTCTCAGGAGCCTAGGAACACTCACTTCTTTGATCATTTCCTGCTAAAACATACCCAAGTAAATTATGCTGACATTTTAATCTAGGTTCATCCTGTTTCTTATTTTACAGTCCAAAATATTATTTATCAATTTCAAGAATTGTTATTATTTTAATTGAATTTCTTATCATCTTATTTTTTTAAATCACTGTATTTTATTTCAAAAATATAACTATAAAAATGATCAAACAAAAACTTAAAAAAAGATACATTATTTGATACAATAAAATTTTTATCTGGGATTCAGGTATTGGAGGCAGTGAGTAATGCAGAGAAAATAAGGCTGGCCATCATCTGATAACTTGTTAAATGAATGTTAAGAGTATGGAGCTCATGATACTTAAAAAATTTTTTTTTGTATATAGTTGAAATTTTCCCTAATAAAATATTAGTTTCTTTTGCAGCTGGGTATAATCAAAAGGAGGCAGAAAGAATACTTATAATAAAAATTTGTCTGTATGGATTTGATGTGTTTTCACTCTTAAGCCATTTTGGGTGTGGCCTTCTTAATGTTGCACAAATTTTAGTCTGAGTTGACTCTCTCCTTAAAGTCCTGTGTGTTTTAATACTGAAATGCTATACACAAACAGATGTCAAATCTAATCACCTCTGCATATGTCCTCGACAGATTTGAAGCCAATATTTTTGTTGAGTAGATGCAGATTGTCAGACTTGTTAAAAAGCATTTGGTTTTAAATTGTTACTTTCACATAATAGTTTGGGAATATAATATAAATTGACTTAAAAGCTTGGGATCAGAGAAAGAATAGATGGAATTCTGACAAAAAAATCTTACTGTTATAATCTTGAGATTTATCTCCCATAAAAATCATTCTTTTGCATGTGGACATTGTAGAACTAACCCTTTAAAATAACACTTTCCCTGAAACAGAATCTTTAATGACATCAGTGTACATTAGTGGATTAGAGGGTTGTGTTCTTAGAGGGCAGGTAACAAAGGCATAGTGTAAAGAAGAGTCCACAGGAAATGAACCCTTAAAATATGTTCACTCAATGTGCACACAGCCAGATACAAGATAAAGGTACTGAGGTTGTAACTGTTAAGAGATGACTGGTCTGTCATCTGTCAGAATACTCAAATGGGAAATACTGAACAGTCAGGTTTATGATCTGACTCTTGATCACTGAAGAAGAAAGCAACTGCCAGAGAAACCAAATGACTGATGGGAGAAGTAAGAAGGCCCTAAGAAAAGCTCTCCATAATTCACAATTGTGTGTATTGGGTAGTCCAATAGAATCAAGTGTGGAGGGGTCAGTTAGGATAAGTAATGTAGGAGGATAAAAAGAAAAAAGAGAAGATAAGAGGAAAATCAACTGTAAAAATTCTAAGATACTTTGCTGACAGCAAAGAAAATACCTTTAAAAAAAATCAGGAATTACTCTATAACTCTCTGATATGTTGAGATCTTAAGTAGTGTAACATACCTGAGAAGTTTAGAATAAGTTTGGTCACCTTTTAAATCTATTCTTTCATCTTTTATCTCCTTTATTTTATTCATCTATTACTTATTAAGTACCTACTAAATGCTAGTCATATATGTGTGGGGTTAGAACAATACTTAGAAATATATCAGCTAAGAATTCAACATCTATGAGTAAGTCTTGACTAATTATTGGTGTGACAAATGTAGCACTAGCATGATAGCATAGAGTTTTCCTCCAGAAAAAATAAAAATTAATAGTAAAGCAATCAGATAAAATGAATTCTAAATTTAATTTTGACAAATGCTATTTTGTCTGAAGAAATAAATATAGTGATGAAAATCATATTTGAGAATCAAATAATATTTCTTTATATAAAAGCAAAATAAAATTAGCATTTTCATAATCATAGTTATGACATAAATGAATAATTATCTCACCAACAAAAGGTAAAGAATGAATTAGAAATTGAACCTCTTTTGTTTGGCCAAAAAACAAAAACATGAAATTTTTGCTTATGATTCTGTTCTAAGTTATTCTAATGCAGTCTTATTATTTTATAACTCTAACTAGAATTATAATATTTAGCAAGGTGTAATCAACATTTGAAGATAATTAAAGATTGAATATATATGTATACCAACTACTACATTTATATATAGCTAGTACATACACAGAATAAGTCCTAAATAAATATATGATGACTGAGGTCAATGTATAAGAAAAATGACTAAATGTTTCGTCCCATGTTGTTTAATGTTAAATCAATTATTGAAAACCATAAAGAAAATCACGACCCACTACTTAGTGAGATGTGAAATGAGCCTTTGCTTTTTGCAATCTTTATTTTTCTTTCATCTTTTATGCTAATTAAATAACATTTAAATGTTTATCAATGTGCTTTTTTTGTATCCTGTTTCTTTAAAGAGAAAATTCTGAAGAAAGAAACACAAAAAAACAGAAAATGGAAAAACATAATACAAAAGGGAAGAAAGATTTAAAATTAAACTTGTTCATTCTCTCACAAGACATATTATTACCCAGGGGCACATTGACATTGAAGGGCACCACAGCCATACAGAGTGGTATCTTAAATCAAAGACTGAAGCTGGAAATGAGTTGTTCTGGGCTTTATTCTGATATTAGTAACTCAGAGATCTTCGCAGAATCACTTTAAGTTTGTTTCATACATTGCAAAGGGATGATCATACAGTAATAATTTACAAAGAATCCTGAGATTTTCAAATTCAAGTGCTAAACACATGAAAAGCGTTCCACAGTCAGTTAAAAGTGAAGTGAAGCAGTCTGGAGAAACTTTATTTTATGCTTTTCTTTAGTTCAGGCATTTTATTTTTGTCTCAGAAAGCCTATATCTTAGTGATTCTCTCTAATAATTGTGCTCATTTTGTAAATAAAAATTATGAGTGCCAAGGGTGATGATTTTTGTTTTTGTTTTTGTAATGTTGCCTTAAAAATTTTTGTTACATATCTTTTTGATCTAGTACTTCATGGTAATTTACTTATATTTTCTCATTATAAGAACCAGGGAAAACCCCTGAAACCAAACAAGGGACTATAAAAGTTGCAGCACAAGGTAAGCGACAAAACACTTTAAAAAGTCTCTTTTTTTTCACTTACTAGCACTTTATTGACAAAAGCAAAAGCCGTTTATAGCAGAATAGCACCATCTGCTGGGTTATTACAGAAAACATTGTGTTGTTGCATAAACATACACATTTCAAGTATTCAGTAATTAGAGAAAGCATAACTGAGACTTATGCCAAATTTTCAGAGGAACCACCGAGGTATATAAGAATTTATATCTTGTCTGCAAGTTTCAGTCGTTGAGTTTTTACTTATATTTCTAAAATTAAAGCAAAGAACAATTGATGTATAAATGGAGAGACAGATGATAGATACCAATAGATGATAGAGATATGCAAATAATATAGACATTTTCCAACACTTTCAGTTATACCTTATAATTTGAGTCACATTAGAAAAATATGTCGGAATGTTTCAAGGTTAATATTACTTCATCTATTTACCAAGACTGCAAAAATTGGTTTCCAGATATGACTACTAAGTAATCACCCTAGTCCTTATGAGCCATTTGAGAAAATCTGTTTTATCACTTCCTAATATCTTTTGAGTATGACATTTATTTTCTTTACAAGAGCTTTAGAAAATATTGATTCTTCAAGTTGTCATTTTGGGGAAGATATTTCTTTAAAATAAAATTTCTACAAAATTATTTTTTAACTATCACTTGCAATCACATCCTTTGAGAAAGGTATTCTAACTCCAGTGTCCTCAAGTCAATAGAGTGGAATATCATGAGTTATGTGACGTTTATTCTTCAACCATGAGGAGTAATTTGATGAAAGCAGAAAGAAATGGTACAAGTGTTCTACCTATGTCATCTATGCAAACTTTACAGAACACATTCATGCTGTTATACAATATCAAACGATAAAGGAGATGCGTTTATTCATAGGTGGTGGACATTTGTTTCTGGGCAGAAAGCCCTTGTAGCAGACTCTTCAAATTTTTCTTTCCTTTTTAATCTTGAACCCATCTACATGCTGAATCATTCTAGTAAATATAGGTAAAATGGGTTGGCTAATTGCCATTTGACCCAATGATGTTGTTTATAAGCAATATATGCTAGAATAGCTGAGAGCTATGATGCATTTTTAGTTTTCATTTGATCATCAGATTGTTCAAGAGAACTAATTCTTCTTTAGAAGAGTTCTGATAGAGGATGTAACAAATATTGTAGAAAGGCAGGGCAACTATTACTATCACTTCTGTGTGTTTTACTTGTGAAAATGCCCCTCAGCATTAATTCTTCAAGCGGATGACTACTAGTTCAAGGAATCACTATGGTTAATGTATATATGTTCTCATAAACAAAACAACAACAACAAAAAATAAACAAGTGCTCTAAGATATATCTGTTTTGACTGAGGCTTCTAAGGGTTGTGGTGGATGTGGAATTATGATTTATAGTAGGAGTTTAGTGCTTCATCAGCCTCATATTACAGGAGTTCGAGGGGAAGAAATTGAAGAGATACCCAGAAACTTGCTTCAAATTTGAGCTTGGGGGCCATGGACTCTTCACCTTTACTTTCTTACTACACTGGGCAAGGCAGCCTCAGCACTTATTCTTTCAAAATGAAAGATTTATTGTTGAGTGAATAGTGACCTAGAGTTTCAAAGCCTTCTTAGAACTATCCTTTTAAAGAAATTAGATGAAAGTGTTGATTAACAGTGTAAAAGGCAAGAGTCAGGGCTAAACACGTTCCTACTAATTTGACTTATCTATGTAGCAATGTATTTTTATTTGTATATTTTGCTTTATGCTTATATCTGAATTTCAAAAACTTCTTATGAATTAATATATTCAGGTTATTTGCTTAGTGCAGATTTGGATGGATTAATTTGTCCACAATGACCACCGAGTTTAAGAGTACATGAAATACATTCTCATATTTCCAGGAGTAGTCTGAGGAATGGTCATTTAATGCGTTTTAACACTTTTTTCTTTCCTTTATTTTAGCAGCAGCTAAAAAAGATGAAAAGAAAGAAGGTATGTTTCATGAAAAATTCCACTCTGCCTTTTGTGTGAATAATTTATCAATATTCAGAATTGGGTTTTGACTGCCGTATTGTCTGTATTTCCTTTGTATGACTGGATCTATTATGTGCGTATATTTTGCGTGAATGTGATTTTTTTACTTCACCTCACATAAAAGGCACACTATTTTTTTTAAGTAATTATATTTTAGTCTTTCTCAAGGTACAGGTTATATAATGTAATATCTCAAAATTCCAAGACTCCTATTCCATTAGCAATTCTATAAAATTTCAAAAATATGCAAAATGCAGACCCATTTTCCTGTAGTAACTACTAAAATCTCTGATGCTGACAAGCAGCTGACATTACTTTGTTCTATTAAGTTGCAAAGAAGTCATAGTCCACTACTACATACCACTTCCCTTAGTCAGGATGTCCTGATATAAAGACAAATACTCTCCGCTTTCAAAGAAAAATTATGAAATTAAATTGTCAACGAAGAGTTTATTTCAAGACTACTGCGAGGGGTGTCAAGTCTATTGCTGCAGGAAAAATTGCACTCTCGACTCCACTGAAACAAAGATGTAAATTTTTAAGTAAGTTCTGAGGTGAGCTAGTAGAAAAGTACTGGAGCGTGTTGGTGGGGTTGGATTTGGACGGCGGTGACAGGCCGCCTGTGTTTGCTAATTGTTACTTATTGAGGTTAGACTCTTCTGCTCCCACAGAGACTAAGAGAGAAGGGCCTATCTTCTTTAATGATTACATTTGAATGGGATGTTTCAGGGTCTTGAGAAAGATATTTCTGGGTGTAGAAATTTATGTTGCACAGGAACAGAAAAATAATTTATAACTGCAGGTTTTCTAAAGTAAATGTTCTAATAAAAGGGAGTCGGAGAACTGTAGTTGAGTAGAAAGCTGTCTAAAGTTTAGTCACGCTGAGAGGAATATTAAGGCCATCTTGATCACCGTGATTCTATTTGGAGAGATGCTCCTAATGCATCCTGGTATCTAGATAACACTATTGTTTATTAATCTGGGTTTATTTTCTCAGTAAAAATAACATGTAGATATAAGCAATCACTTCTAACTTTGAAAATGACAGTTATATTTTAATTAGTGTTCACATGATCTGAGAAAAAAAAGAAAGCAAGTGTTACAATTTATATTTAGTGTCTGAGTTTTACATAATCAGGATAGCTTGGAGGTCAGATTCTGCTTCTGTTAAACAGGAATCTAAGAATCAATAGACATGAGAAGGAGACAATATTTTAGTTGGTCATCGTTTAGAGTGAGAAAAGCCATAGAATTATAATAGGGTTAACTATGACACATTTATGTGTTTATTATTTCAATAGATTGAAATCACCATTAATTCCCTCATATACACACAAAAAAAGTTTGTGTGTTTTGGAAATTATATGAATTATATGAGGGACATTGTGGTGAACATACAGAGATAGTACAAGAAAAAAGTAGTAAGTTTCTGCCACAATTTTTGACAGATGATAAGTCCTCAAAAATAATAACCTTTCCTCCACTATTTCTTTGGAATAAAAAATATGCCATTTGATTTAGGTAAAGGATTAATATAACAATTATTTTTGCCATTCATTGGTATTTATACCATAGTATTAAGAGTCTTTGGGTATATAAAACCATAGTCTAATTAGAATTGCACAGCTTTAAGCTTTATATCTATATTAGTTCTGTTATACTTCGAGTTTTTTGTTATATTTTTCCTGGATTATATGCCTTATTTTTTTCTGAGAAATTGTGCATGTGCAATATACAATAATTAGAAAAGCTTGAGGAGATTTGCTCATGGAAATTTATGTGACCCAGTGACCACCACTAGCTGTAAAATATATGAAACATTTACCTTTATTATTTATTAATGTTCTCATCATTTCTGTCATCATTATTAAAACTATTAGTTCCAAAGAGTTTCATGTATTATTTCTTATCTCTTGTTTAAAAAAGTTTTATAATTGCTAAAATTATGATATTTAATTAAAAAGATAGCTATCAAAAATAATTTTTATTTTTCTCAGCATATAATATAAAGGAAACATCTTAATATCAAGTTATTTTAGGCAGTCATTTGATTTTAGGTTTCATGAATTTATATTTCTGTAGAGACAGGAAGCATATGTTTCTTCAAATAAAGCAAATTTATTACAAACCACCAGATACAATTTGGATTTTCAACATTTATTTTACACAAAGTTTATTTCTACTCACATTCAAACTTTTCCAGTATAGTTCAAAGGTACTATGATTGACAACATTTCTGGAGAAAAAAGAGAATCAAGAGGGTTTTATGAATTTAATTAGAATGTCCTTAAGTTCTTTTGTTGGTGAATTTTAAAATACAGAAATGAAAGTGCATAACGACTTTCTTATTATTAGAGATTTGTGCATTCAGATTTCTTACATTAGTGAATTCTGAAGATGTGATTTTCATATTAAGATCTTATCCCAAACATGTCTCATCAAGTCTCTTTCAGAAATTTCAACAAGAGAGACCCTTGGCTCCATGAGATTTGCCCATCAATTTTACTGTTCTTGGGAGTTTTGGCATCAAAGCAACCATATCTTAGCCTAAGTGAAGTGACATTGTTGAATAAATGTTCTACTGAGGTCCTGCTATGACAAGCCTTTTTATACTAAGGTTTCTCCTATATACCACTTTTCCCTTTCAGATACTTTCCTTATTATCTATTAGCACACATTCTCTCTTACTTCCCATTAGGTGTTCAAAGTCAAACTCCCAATAAGATTGTCCTTTTTCTCTATGAAATGTGCTTATTCTCTATTTCTTCTTCCATAATTGCCCCACTCTCCTTATAGACACCAAGACTCAAATTCTGGTATAAGCTTTAACCTCGGTTTTTCCTTTGCTCCTGTCATTTAGTCCTTCATAATTCTTAATTTGGCTGAACTCTATTTTGTTTGATCCTTACTAAAATAATTAGAAAAGCTCATCTTCACTCACAGCCTCCATTCCTCTAGTTGTGAAACATTGTCATTTGTGACCTCTTATTGGTCTTGCTAACTTTTCATGTGAAGCTGGCAGTGATCTTTGAAATTAAAGGTTCTCAAAATGTGGTCAAGGGATTCTGGGGGTCTCTGAGACCCTTTCAGTGGTTCTGCAAAGTCAAAATAATTTTTATAAAATTGTAAAGTCATCACTTGCCTTTTTCACTTTCATCCTCCCATGAATACACACTGGAGTTTCCCAGAGGTTACAGAATATGGGATATTGCAACAGATTAAATACTTAAGCAGATATGTAAATATAACTGTCTTCTCATTAAGTCACATATTCACAATAGTGTGAAAGTCACTCATCTTATTTTTTGTATTGTAATAAAAATATTTATTAACATGTAACAGCTTTATTATTTTTAATAAATAAATAATTATATGTTTTAACATTTTCTCAGCTTTAATTTTTAAAATAACAAACAATTGATAGAACTTATAAAAAATAAAAGCTGTTTGGAGTCCTTTAGATTATTAAGAATTTAAAGGCGTCTTGAGATAAAAATATTTGAAAATCTCTGACCTAAAAATTTATCCTTCCTATAATATTTTCTCTAAATATTTTCTTTAAAAATATTGAATTGTCTTCATAAAACTTTATATGTCATTTAAAATATTTAAAATATTCAGTGGTTCTACACTGACCATAGAATATAGTCCACAGGCCTTACTTAACCTAAAATTCAAGTTGCCCTGGTCTGTTTCTTGATCTCCTATCACACATACACATCTAGGCAAAGTCAAAGCCAAAGCCTGAATAATTCCACCTATAAAGATACAATGAGCCCTTTTGAGATTGAGGTGATTAGTTATTTTCATGATAAGCTAAAGCTAGAATAGGCAAAGGTGGCAGCTTTTTATGGTCCTTGTCCCAAACACCAAAAAACAGGACACAGAAAGGAAGACAAATAATGCATCACACTTAGGGACATTTTATTGCTGAGAAGCCTATTCTGGACTATAGCTAAATGATTATAGTCTGCTGCTCTATTGCAAAGGGTTCTAAGAAGGAGTCCCCAGGTGGTGATGAGAAGAAACATCTCATGACAGCCTCCCAGAAGAGATAGGAGACATGAAAGATGACCTCAGAGAAGCTACTCCCAGGCCTCCCAACCTCTTATGTACTAGAAGGATCACAAGGCATCCTGCCACGACTCAAATTAGCTGCAATTCAAACCTTAGCCTTCATAGCTTGTATGACAAGTGCAAGGCCACCAAGGAACCATGATAGAGCCTTTATCCTATGCTCCTGCCCAGTGTCTTCCTTTATGTGTATCATACACATCATCTGTACCAAGTCACTCTCAATTTTACATATATAATGTGCTATATTGCCTTTGTTGTGCTGTTATTAGAGTTTAATTGTGCTATATTTTCTTTGTTGTGCAATAACAGAGTTTACCCTTTCCTTTTCCTTTATAAATATTCAATGATTTTAGGGTTCAGAAAAATTCTCCTTCCTCTAAGACATCTGTCTGACCTTCCTACTTAAATATATGTTTTTTTTTCAGTTTTAATTACCCATCAGAGTTTATCTATACCTATCCTACTCTCATTAATGTCTTGCCACCTTGTACTTCATACTACTTGTGCTCATTTCCCTTCTATTCTGATTGACTCTAAGGCTTTTAACTAAAGGGACCATGATTAATTCACTTTTGTTCCCTACAAGGACTAACACATTTTCTCAGTTTGTACATTGCTCAACAAATATTTATTCTGTGAATAGATCAGTAATACAGGACTCTCAAAGTAAACATAATAGCCACAAGAATTGTGAGTAGACACTTAATTTCCCATATCCCAGGCAAGAAATATTTATTATTATTATCGAGAGTTATATTCCAGTGAAATTTTAAGGTCTGGGAAATTATAACCAATTACTGGCAATTTCATCCTATGTATATTTGATCACTAGCTGCTACTTACATTGAACTAGCAGATCAGGTAAGTCTCATTCATTTAACCTCAGCTTTATTGATGAATTCCTAAGGGCTGGAAAGCCTGTGAGTTTTCATATATGAGTTATTTTCTGAAGGAGACAGCTCTATTGAGACATAGCCTGATTAGATTCATTGTTTACTATAGCTAGAAAAATATTGAGGGTTGAATGCATGTAAGAATTAGTCCCAAGTTCTAGTGGTTTGGAATTGAGATCTGAAGAAGAATCATGTTGAAAAAACAAAGCAAAATATCTGTATTGTAATTGAATAAATATGTCAATCAAGCAAGATTCACAAAGGAAATGGGATACTGCATTATCTGCATTATTAGTCTATCAGAGACTTAATTTTTTTCCTTCAATGTCAATTGCCATTTTATTTTTCTCTGGCATCAGTTATGAACGTAATAAACCATACCTGATACATTACTAAAGATGAGTGAGTGATGGACAGATTGCAAACACATCACTGCTTGTAAATCACAGCTGCTGTGGGCCTCAATGTTCTTAATAAAAGACCATTGTTCAGATTATTGGGCAGACGGCCTTTAGGGAAGTATATTCACCAAGTAAGCCTTATGATATTTTTAAGCCTTTTCAGCAGAGTGCTGAGAGGGCACAATGAAGTTTAATAGCATGAGTATTAACGGCTGATACTTAGAGCTCTTCAGGGTCAGTATGTAATCTTTCAATTGCAAGTATATTTTTTGGTTGCTCAAGCATTTTACTTGTGTAAGTCTGCTACTCTCTTGGCTACTAACTAAAAGACATGATTTTATGACAACATTTTAATGAAATTTCACTATAATTCCCAGTTCTTACAGCAAATATATTGAACTTTTAAAGACTAGTTAGTTAGAACATGACTTGTTATTTTTATGTTTCTAATTCATGGAATATATATATATATTTTATATATATATATATATTATATAATTTATATATATATATATATATATATATATATATATATATATATATATATATATATATAAAATCTCAGTAAGTGCTATACTTTACCTGACTCTGGACTTCATATTCTTTTTCATTCTTGTATTTTTGTACATTTGGCATCTAATATAATATATTATCAATTCTTATTAGTGTGGAGAAGGAAAACAGACTAAAAATAACATTTACTTTACAGATACACATATCGTATTTAGCTTTCCACACCTATCTCATGCTAGCATCTAGTTGGAGAATGAGGTGGCTGGAAATAATCTTGTCATAATCTGTCACATTTTTATCTCCTGCCTGTTTCAACTTTCTTCCCAAGGTTTATTTCAATTGTATTTGTCCATAAATATGTACTCACCACAATCTGCTTGTGTTTTCATATTGGCTGTATTTTGAGTTTGAATGATTACTCAATGAGGATCATATAACCACTTGAGCAGACAAAAATCCTGCTTTACTATCCTGGAGCCAAACTAAATGATAAATCATGATGACCATTGAACTATTCACTTCGTATTTTCAGCTTTTGTGCTAGAAGAATGTCTTCAAACAGAAGTAGCCACTGCATATTATTAATATATTGTTAGATATAAGAGTAAGGTGATATTTATCATGTTCTTATATGGAATTGTTTTATATAATGTTTCTATATATTTTAATTTCTTCCTTGATTAGGATAATTATTCATGAAAGATATGAATGAGAAATTGCTTACAAAGCACATATGTATATATGTTTTATATAGCAAATTCAGCATACTCAGTTATATTTTCTGATGAGAAACTGAATATCAAAACAAAAAAGATTGACTTTTTTGCAGTGGTGGGCATTAATAAAATTGTATCTAAAAATTTTTTTTCTATACCATTCTGGAAATAATAATGTTTAATAAATGTTTACTGTGTAAATAAATGTTCTGTTTCAGAAATCTATTATTTTGAAAACCAAGGCTTGTTTCTCCCACATATGTAAAACATATTCTTATTAGAAAAAAAAATTTAGAAATTCAGAAAGGTTGCAGAAACATCATTCTAATGACAGTATATATTTTTATTATGTGAATATATTATGGAGTCTTTAACAGTTCCCCTCTTATTTAGAAGGTATTGTTGAATAGTCATATTATCTAGACATGTAAAACAATGTCATGCAAAAAGCACCTTTATATATTTTATGATAATTTTGCATTTTTGGACTATTTAGAAGCAGAATTACTACATTACAAAGCATTCTCATTTTTATGACTACATTCTTCCACAAGTTGCTTTCCTAAAATATGTTTCCATATTATACTTCTATGAAAGTAGGTTGTTATTTTCATCACACTATTAAGGTCATTTGTTATCATTTTTTCATATAATAACACATTTTTTCATATAATAACTCATTTAACTATCTAACTGCCTTTGTATACAGACTCTTAGTTATTTCCATCTTCAAACATTTTAGGTCTATTACTTCATTGTGGAAGTAAAATCATGATACCAGCCCATCACTATAGGGCACATACATCCACTTACTTGTAAATTGTTAGTGAATATTTATTTTTCTAGGTTCTAAGCCATATAATTGTCAGCCAGAAAACAGTTTATCTACCTTTCGTAAGTATCAATTCACAGTTCATTTTTCTGATTCTAATTTCAAAACTCAATTATAGAAGAGATAAAAGAAAGAACACATAATATAAGAAATAAAATTTAGGCAAAAATTTAAGTTAAGATGACTATGTTCTAAAATAAAAGAAGCAAAGTACCTCTTGTTTTTATTTTTAAGTGATAGGAACAGATATTTTCATGGCCCACATATTAGAAATAGCAAGCTTCTCAGGTCTAAGCTGAACATACAAAAGACTAAAAATAAAATAGATGTTTGCTGACTGTTGAATACACGTTACTACATAGCAGTTACTAAGTATAATGATGCATTCATCAGTAATCCATGAGCCCAAATCCACCTGTTTCTGCTTTAGATTGAATTGAAAAAAATGCAAACTAAATTCATGGACTACAACCCATCTTTATAGAAACAGATCATATATTTATTCAGCTTGACTTTCTTTGAAAAGATCATTAACTAAATAGGCATAATGTAATCTATGAAAATTATATATGAATATTTTTTAATTTTTTTTATATTTTATACTTTAAAAGTTTCTCACTTCCTACCTTACTCTATAACTCATCCTCTCAAAAACAAAATAATTTCTATTTAAGCCTCATACTCTAGAAGTATATCATGTAATCAATCCATTTTGTTGAAAATGATTTCAGAGTCTATAGACATTTTGTTGTGAGCTAATCAATTTTTAATTTATCTCTTCTGCTTTATCAATAATTTATCTTTTGTTTTCAGATTCCAAGAAAACAAAAATTTCTACAGAAGGTATTGGAAGTATTTATTTTTTTATCTTATATTTGATGAAAAAAATGAGAACAAGAGCAGAGTCTTTTCTGACAATACTGCTATAAAAAATACTTGACAGCAAAAGAAAATAAGTACTACATATGTTTACCTTTCACAGTAATTGTTTTCAAAAAAATATTTGCTTGACAAAATAAACCTTTAATCTGAAGCATTTTTTTTACTAAAAAGCATAAATTCAATTAATCTTGGATAGACTAGCATCAATTAGAAAGTGAATCATGCCTTTGAGTCTTGAATAGAATCATAACTCACCTGGCAAGTATATCTATTTCTTTTGTATTTCTGTGTTTATGTGTACAATGCATTTATTTGTTCACATATGTTTACAAAAATGCAAAGTACAAATTATTTAAAATAGTTAAATGATATAATCAGAGGTTAATTAATTGTCAGGCAACATTTTACAATCAAATTATGGAAATATCTATGATGATCAGCAATACCTCTGAGCAACATGCACTATGAAATTTAAGGACTCTCAAAAGGTGAGAGGTGGGGTTGGAAAATGTACAGTCTTATCAAGCTGTTGGGGTATTATATTTTAAAGGTTTTAAGAACAATAATTTTCTGTTTATATTTTTTCAACAGAACAACCCAAAGGAAAAAGTAAGAAAATGCAAGCAAAGTATATATTTTTCTCTTTACTACTGCTATTGGTCCGCAGGCATACATAGAGGTGCAGTTTTGAATCTCCCTTTTCTACCTTTTGTGCATGTGAACTCTGTTGTTTTAGTCAGAACGAAAGAATATGCAACTGGGGTGGGATGGGTCAGAGTAGATGAAAAAGCATGGTAATAATTCTAAGAGTCTTTTTTCAAACTCATGCAACCGTCTAATAATATTATTTATAGCCTCACAACCAAAAATATAACTGTGTTCCATTAACCAGAACTGTACTATGTTAATGTAAAATTAGTCCTTATTATCTAGTTAGCTCTAGCCTTAGAAAAACTGAATAGAAATTCTTCATCAGACTGGTTTTACAACTTTTTCTATTTTTTCTTTTTATAATTCATAAATATTTTGGCATGTTCACACAATATATGACGTTTTGTCCATTATATGGTTTTCTTCCACAAGCGCTGTGAGCTTGGTGGAATACCGTTGCTTGGGATCTATATCTTGGGCAGCATCCACTGTTACTTTAATACACTGTATTAAGCTGTTTGCTAACAATTAAGTACAGTTTGACTCCCTGAGGTTATATCTTTTGCATATATATACTCTCCTCTAAAGAAAATAGGATATATTGAACAAATGAAAACAAGAAACACAACTTAATCCACTTCAATTAGACATTAAAAATCATCACATTTCCAGGTATTTAGAGCTTTTAAAAATCCCAGTGATATTAAAAACATAATTAAAATATAACAAATTAAGGTATTATGTTAAATTAAATAAGTCAAACAGAAAGAAAAATTACCATATTGTTTTACATATATGTAGGATCTAAAGAACAAAATAAACAAACAAACAAAACAGACTCATAAATATGGAAAAATGAGCTGAAGTTTCTCATTCTCAAATGAGGGGGTTGGGGGCCAAGGGTAAAGGTGAAGAGATTTAAGAAGTACAAATTGGTAATTGCAAAATAGTCACAGGGATGTGAAGTACAACATAGGGAATACAGTCAATAATATTGTAATAACTAAGTATAGTGCCAGGTAGGTACTATAGTACTGGGAGGTGGTCACTTCATAAATTATATAAATGTCTAACCACTATGCTGTGCACATGAAACTAATATAAAATAATGCTGAATGCCAACTGTTAATTTAAATAAATATAAAAGAAAAAATATATACACCAATTTAAAAAAAATGGTTATGTATGATTTGGTCCTGCCAAAGGTTTAGGACACTGAGAGATTCAGTGTCACAAAAATGCTCTAAAATGTCCCATGGAGAAAATCATAAAATTATAGTACAATTCAACCAGGGGTAGCAATCTATCTTTAAAGAAGGATATGTTTCTTCGGTCTCAGAATGATATGTGTGTGTGTACCTGCTGATGAGCACTGAGAGGTGGATACAGAAACCACTCTACAAACCCTCACATTGGTAGAAAAATAAAAAACTAGAGATTTAAAAAAATGTTATTAAATGATATATGTATAAACGTGTGTGTGTGTGTGTGTGTGTGTGTGTAACCTTAAGGCCCTCACTTCATTGCAGTCTATATGATTAAAAAATTCCTGCAGACATGCTGCGGCTCCTTGGCAATTTTCAGGGCATTGATGTATTTAATAAACAGGTAAACATCCCTAGAAGTTCATTTATATCTCAATTGCTTTCCTCATTGGGAAAGTCTATGCATTTTGACCCAAGCAGTAATAGAGAGAAGAAAAAGAGTTATCCTCTAAACAACTAGTAATTATTTTCAAATTAACTCATTTGCTCTGGTTTATCATCAAAACATGCTTTCATTATTTTTATTCCATGTTTGAATTCAATAATTTTTTATCTTTAAGATGGCTTCATTTAATTATATATCTCAAACCCTATGTTCTTATTTTGTGTCTACTTTTCTAGTTATCCTGTAATAGTTGGAGAAACAGAGTGAAGAGTATATGAGACCTTCCTATACATATTTTTATAAATTTTTGTCACATAATTTTTTCAAAATAAAAAAATAAAAAATAAAATAGAACTTAAAAAATCAATCAAGGCATGATTTGGCAAATCCTATAGTATTAATGTGCAATTTAATTTATATTTTTTAAAGATAATTTAATAATTACATCCTGATTTATTCCATGTAATAAATGCTCTCAATAGCCTTTTCCTGCTTTGTTCCAAATTAACCAAAGGAATCTTTCTGCTTATTTGGCAATTATCTGTTATGATTTTAACTTTAAAATCTTACATTTAGATGGTATTTGATTTTGGTGTAACTCAAATCACTTTCTAGTATTTTTTTACTATCATCACTTTATAGATTTTTTAGAAATGTTTTCTAATTGAGACTTCAGTTTATCAACAAATTAAGCAATGCTTTTTATTACTCCATGTTTTGGTAATGTTCTTATTTGTTTAATTTAGCTAAATCACTTACATGTCTTCCTTTTGACTTGTAACTTTTGACCAAATCATTTTTTTTATTTGTTTTACTGCCTGCCTGCTATCTTGAGAGTTACTAAATCAGTCATTATACCTTAATAGCTATAAGCCTGATAAATAAAATTGTATACTTAAGAGATCTATGAGATGACTATAGAAAATTAGATGATACTTTATGTTTCTAAAATATAGTTCTTCAAATTCTTTCAGCATAAACACTTTTTAGCTCTCAGAGAGTATTCATTGAATAAAACTTGAAGCAATCTTCTCATTCTTTTGTTTTTTAATTTGGGTTATACTGTGTCTATGTTAATGCATTTCTTGAAAATCCTCTTTTAAATTAATTCTACAAACCTGTCAAAGCAAAATAAATAAGAATAAAAATGTAGATAATAACACTTCATATAAAATTTGTACTTGCCCTTTACATAAAATTAGTATTTATTATAATATGAATGCCAATTTGTTTTTGAGGCTAGATAACATTTTATTTGATACAATATTGACAAAAGTGGGTTCTTTAAAAGAATCATTACATGAAAAGAACTCTACAAGGAGCATTTGTCCTGTAAACAGAGGAAGTGTGTTTTGCTTCTCTTTGAAAATTCTTAGTCCATTTTACTGTCTTAAATTTGCCTTAGCAAATTCTTTTTCTCAGCTAAACAAATATCTCTTCAACATAAGATTTCACCATAGAAGTCCATATGAAATCTATCTACATCTGAGAATTATTTAAAAACAGCTACAGTAATTATCCTTTATACTTACTTTTATCACAAATTTATTTCATGTTGGTCTAACATGATAGCAAATTTATTTTCCCTATCCTTTATAAACTCAATTTTATTTTTTTTGGTTTATTACCCATAAAAAATTGCAATTTTTTTAATATTCAAAATATTTTCATGCTGTCTGTAAGGGAATTCTGTGAAGGAAAATAGAAGAAAAGATTTGTTTTAAATATGCAGTATTAGTTTTTTTATGGCAGTTATTAGTTGTTGCAATCCTGCATTAATATATACATATTTATTTGTGTTAAAACAATTAAGTCATGACACATAAAATTGGAATAATAATATTAACAATATAAATACATTTCAGAACAGGAAAAGAAAGAAAAACGTGTGGAACCAGGTAATGGCTTATAAGTTCTTTTAACCGCTTTATTTAATTTGCAAATGAATGTTGAGTTGTGATCAAATGGCATGATTTTTTTTCTTTTCTTGCTTGATATAGCAAAGCCACCGAAGAAGGAACATTCAGGTAAGTCAGACTAGTGTTGCTGGGTTCTTTTTGCCTGATGTCTAATGATTATTAATGTTGTGGCTTCAGATAGACGATTAGTGCCATGGTGGGAAAGGGGAAGAAATCTTCCTATCTCAGTCTTTTCTCCTAGTTCTTCACACAGATTAACACCAATTCAGTTTTAGAAAATGGAAGAAATATGTTATACTCTTCCAACTCAATGTGTATTCTGTGAACCAACAGCATCAGGATCACTTGAAAGGTTAGCAATGCAGAATCTCTGGTCGCACCCCAGACCTACTGAAACAGAATCTGCAACTTCCTGAGATCCTCAGTGGATTTGTCTATGCAGTGTTTGAGAAGCACTGTTTTATAGTTTAGTGTAAAGACAAAACAAAACAAAAACAAAAACAAAACAAAACCAAAACACTTTCTGTAAGTGCGTCTAATCTTGCTTTGTTTTTAAAATATGGAATATTTAATTTCAGCAAATATTCTCCCCCATTCTAAATATTAGTTAATAACATTTCTGAAGTACATAGGGGAGTTGCAATAAGCATACAGGTAGATTTTGACCTCAATATATTTGTAATTTAATGACAGAAACATTGACCCGATAATCAGACAACCAGAAAAATCAGAAAAAAACACAAACAAAAACTAGAAATGTAGTTACTATCGATACCAAATGGTTTTTCAAAAGGTTTCTACCTTTTGAAAAGCTTATTACTTGTTTCAAATGAAAATAAAATAAAGTTACTGAATTTTTTTAAAAAAAATTGACCATCATATATATGTACCACGTCTTCTTTATCCAATCATTTGTCAAAGGACACTTAAGTTGTTGCCATGTCTTGGCTATTGTGAATAATGTTGCAATGAATTTAGGAGTACATATATCTTTACATATAAGTGTTTTTTAACTTTCCAGGTAGATACTCTGAAGAGAGATTGCTGGGTCATAAAAAAATTCTATTTTTAATTTTTTGAGGGACCTCCATACTATTTTACGTAGAGGCCACACTAATTTACATTCCCACCAAGAGTGTAGAAGCATTCTCTTTTCTCCACATTCTTCCAACATCTGTTATTTCTTGTCTTACTTATAGCAGCCATTCTAAAAGGTGTGAGGTAGAAGTAAGCATAGCTTCATATTATGTTAATAAGTCATTCCTCCTATTTTATTGTAGTTAAATGGAAATAGCATTTACTCAATATTATGTAAATGACCATGCAAATAAGCTCAACTATACTCTTACCCCTGACACAGACCACAGTCTAACACAGGCTTTAAACCATATTTGTCATTCTTCTTCCAAATTTGTGAAACTTCCACAGACAATCCAAATTCATTTAGGTGTCTCTCTAAGTAGTTCTCATAGCATTACTTTTTTTTATTTCAGAAAAAGACTTAATGTAATGTTATAATCATATTACTTTTTTTTTTTACTTTAAATAGTCAGAGATTAGGGGATAAGAATTGTTTTTGATATCTTTATTCCAAGAGTGCCTATTATAATGTCAAGGTACATAGTATATACTTAATAATACTGGTTGATTGAATGGAAAGAGAAATATTAAATAGGATATTTGCTTTTAAAAAATTAAATCTGAATGACTTTCAAATAATTTTTGATCGAAATAAAAGCATCTTTCACCACTTCAAATGAACATTCATATCATTTACCCTTTGGAAAGAAATGGTTTTATATATCTTACAGAGAATAAACTATAGGCTCAGGGGTAACATTCTCACAAGTGGGCCATAACACATATTCTTGCTTATGCACATATGCAGAAAGCTAAAATAAAGCATACAACATAGGAACATATAAACTGGAGAGATAATAGAATAATTCTGGGTGTTATCAGTTTTAAGAGTTTTAGTTGCTAAACACTATTTTCTAGTATTGAACCTGAAAAACACAATAATTTAAATGACTTTAAGTCATTATCTTCTCATTTTAAGGTGTGATGATACTGTGGCAGCTTAACAATAATCAGCTTTATTTTACAAATTGAAACCATTAGATAATCTATCAACTCACTTTATTCTTTACATATCATTTCATAGAGTTTAAGAAAAATTCATTGACTTGTATATAAAAAATTGAATTCTTAGATAATTTGGAATAGAAAACTGAGTTGTGAAATGAGCACTTTGTGTTGGGAGAAGGTATATGAATATTTAAAAAATCTATTGTTTAGGACATAAATGTAAAGCATATCAAAGTAAATGGCACTCTGTTATAATTTTGCTTCTCTGGACCTACTTTTTTCTTTAGTTTCCAAGGTTATAATACAATCTTTTTAAAAGTGAAAATGACCTTAAGACTGTTAGAGAGAGAAGTTGAGTTAAAATTAACTTAGACCTTATTTTTTCTTGTCTTTAACAGCACCAAGTGAAAAACAAGTAAAAGCAAGTATGTTGAATAAGACTTAAAAAAAAAAAGAGAGAATGAGAAAAGCATATCTCAGCAGCTTACTCATTTAAGTTTTCTGCAATAGACAACGCTAACGCTAATTTTTAAGGCTGGCCTACAAAATGTTTTTTGCTATTATTATTTGTTGTGTTGAAATAACATGCATAATTATTCAACCTTGTATTTTCTGTAAATTATATCTTATTAAAATGTATCTAGAGATTTTCCATTTCTAAATGTTTATTTGTCCAGATCATAACCCCTTTGAGTTGTTTGTATTTCTGTTTTCCATTTCACAGAAGGTTAAATGATCTCTTCAGTCTCTTAAGCACATCGGACTTAATTTTCTTAATGATTAATCACTTGACCAAACCACTAGTGAACCTAATTTGTCTACCAGTAAAAGCCATTGTGCCTTAAATAAATGAAGTCCCCAACAATTTAATTAACAACTACTATTATAATGTCACAATTTCTTTTTAAGGTTCATATCCTCAGATTATAAATATTGACTGATAATTATATATTCCATGGCATTTATATCAACAGTAGTTTTTGATACACATAGGGGGAAATGCTGATTTTTTTTTCTGTCAGTATTTCTCAGTTCAATAAAGTACCTAACATATTGTGATTAAAAACTATTTTGGCATAGTTACATGTGTTTCATTTTAGAAAAAGTATATTATGCTTTGTATATAGCATTTATTGTTAAATCACAGTTATATGCCTGTTGTAATATATTTGTATTTTCCTTTTGGATTAGAACTCCTTAAGTATTAATGATTGTGCTGTTACATAAAGCAAATTCATGTTTGATTTAGTGCTAGGTTTTTGAGACAGTGAATGGATCACAAAAAAATTAGAAATATAATACTGAGTAGCTTCTTCAAAATATCTTTTAAAAAATTACAGATAGAAATGTTCATATAGACATGGTAAACTTTGAAAGATAATTTTAATTTTAGTTGAATATAAATTTTAGTTAAATATAAATCTGATTGGAACTCTATATTATGGAATCCTTAGTCTACTAATACTTTGCAGAAATGTATAATCAAGAAAATATTTAAAACAAAACTGAAAATTTTGTAACATTAATAAAAAACATTTTTATCATTAAAAACATAATATATAGATAAAAACGTTTATATTTAATTTCAAAATCTTTATAAGTTCTGTTGTCTATGTAACAAACACACTATCAAATCAAGCTCTGAAGAATCAGTATCTTTTATAGAAAATTAGTTAATTAGGTTGCCAAGTCATCTTAGACCCAATATAAACTATCTATGTGGTTGACAGATTTGGACTTAGAGTGAGAATAATCCCTCAATATAAAAATTAATTAGAGATAATTCATAAAATGTAACCAACAATTTCCCCAACTGAGAACTGTTTTTTTTGTCTTTGAAACCACACAACAGAAATATTTTTACATAGCTGCTATATATGGTGGGCTATTTGTAAAGTTAATACCTAAGGTGAAAATTGCATATTATTACAAATACTCTTAAAATTCTTTAAGTCACCCATCTACTGTGATGCACAGTTTTGTATATATAACCTTAATTCTCAAGATTCAATTTACATCATTTTAAACTATGAAAACAAATGAGAGATTGAGTTGTATAGTTTAATTAACATTCATTAAGTATCTATATGATACAATTTCATAGTATTAAATTTAAAAAGATAGGTGAGATTGACTGGGTTAAAGCAAGTCCATGGACAGTAAAAAGTAACTTGTTATTAGTATGGACTTAAAGGAAATAACTAGAATGTGGACTGAAATTATTTACTCTAAGTCCTGAGGAAACCAAAATCACTACAAAAAAAAAATGCTGGAAGATGCAGAAAAGCTTGGGGTGGAGGTTCTCATAGTAATATAAACTTGAAAAAAAACAACAGAAGGAAATTTTTCAAATTCAATGATTTAACTATAAGAGAAGGGGAGCCTTAGTGCTTTCACATGTAAAATTATGTGCCAGGGATTATGTGGATGAGGAAAAGGTTGGCTTGGACCAAATAGGGATGACAAACCTCAATTAACAATTTCTTAAAGTCAACACAAATTTCTTTCTCATAGTACATACAAAAATACCTCAACACACCTGATTCTCCTCCCTTCGGTCCTCTACGCCCATTTATGCATGCACTGGATAGTGAGATAGCAGTTGAGATCTATAATTAGTTATTTCCAAGCAGGAAGAGGACCAAACAAGTAGATTTTTAGACTCTAGTGCTTCTCAGATATTTCACACTGTCCTTTGTAAATCTTCCAGAGAGAATATAGTAGGCAATGCTTAGCTAATATATTTGACAATCTCATCCCCTTTTTCACATAGAAGACTTCAAGGACCAGTGTTCCTTAAGACCTTGGGAAGCACTGAGATGCATCGCTTCATTTCATATCAAGGACCAAGGGCTCTGATTGTGTATTTCCTGTGCACATTCAACCATCCAGTGGTCAGTTTGAATTTTGATCAATGAAGGCACCAAAGATGAGATCAGGGCCAAAATGTTGTCATTTTTCACTGTGGGCCTAAATTTGTATAAAGTGGCTACCATCAGGCATTTTTCATCTCTGTATTTTAGCACTATAGTAGATTTTGTGGTCTGCTTGCCACCAAGCCTGACTATGTTCATCAGCTTAACTACATTTCAATACTTAAATGTGTGAACCAAAGTCTATCCCTTGATCTACATGTTAGGATCATCCAGGAGAAGTCAGCATGCAGACTTTAAAAATAAAGTCCTTTTGAATTTATCCCATTATATAACAGTAGAAAAATATTTGGAGAAAATTTATATTTTTTAGAAAAGTAATATGGCCTTTTGGATTCAGTTTAAATACTCTGCCATGAAAATTAGTGGGGGAAAAGATCTATGGACCTGACTCAGTAGACCTACTATCAAATGGGGTATGTCTAGACCACAGATGGCATGACAAATATGACCATGTATGTCAGTCCCTTAGGACAGTCTTGGTTTACTCACATTATTTCATAATAATTATTAATAGTATTTCCTTTTACTTGCTCAGTTTGGATAATAAATTATATAATTGCTACCCAAATCACAGATGATACTGACAGAATGAACCCAAAATAGTACAGAAACACTGTCAGGTTGATGGTTTGGAAGGTTTCTGTACCAGAAAACAATAGAACATGAAAGACCTGGGACTGATTTAGGTGGTAGAGCAAGATATGCTTCTTCTTTAATTCTATGTATAAAGCCAAACTTAATATCCTGGGCGACAGCCCCAAACTGGAAAATGCCATGGTTCCAAGCTCAAGAATATTTATCAGGGCCATTCTAAAAAATCCAAGGTAGACATAGGTCAGGAGGAAGGTGGAGGAGAGGATTTCAAATGGGAAATCAAGAGTAAATTTTAGTATTAGGAAAGTATAATTATAAATATAGAAAAATAGCTCTACAAAGTATGACTACTGAGATCAGTACAATGTGTTCCAAGTCTTAGGAATAAAATATCTCCTGATATTGTGTAGAATGGTATTGGTCTAGCTCTAAACAAGTTTTCCAATAGAACAGGAAAAAAGTGACCTGAAACAGATCACTCTTGAGCAAAAATCTCATATAAGAACGAGCAACCATTTCAGACAGCTAGAGAATTAACAGATTATTGTTAAATGTTACTAAAGTAGATGTTATTCATTACCAAAAAAATGTATTCTTATTTCATACAATTTCAAAATATCAATTCCATATGGTTCAGGGACTTAATTGGTAAAGAAAAAACAATGCATTAAGTCAAAAAAAAGTTTAGGAATATATATTTATATATTTTCTTGAAGCATGAGAGGGTTTAAAAATTATATATACAAATTCAAACCACAATAAAAGGCTGATAGATCTTATTGCATTAAAATTAAGAACTTCAATTAATCCATACTCACCACAGAGATAAAGTTTAAGTTACAAACTTGGAAAAAATATTTGTAGCACATATAAGTAACAATAGATGAATAGCAAAAAACAAATTACTCAAAAAGTAAGAATACTACAAGATAAAGAACTTGATTGAATGGGTAAACAGAAAATTGTTAAAAGATACAAGCAAGGATAAAATAAAAGCACAAATGGCCTATAAACATTTCAAAAGATGTTCAGCTTCTTAATATTAATGGAATAAGATACTACTATTTTACACATATTAGATTGACAAAAGAAGGGGAAAAAATGATCATTCTGATAATAGTGATGAAGCAATAGAAACTTAAATACACTGTTGGTATGAAGGTAAAATTTTTAGGAAAAAATGTTGGCTTTTATTTAGAGGAGTAAAACATGAGCACATTCTATCACAGCCATTTTACTTATAAGAAAGTCCTTGCACATTGAAGAAGCAGACATGTACAGGAATGTTCATAGCAACACTATTTATAATAATACAAAATTGGACATGACCTAGTGTCTATTGGCAGAAGAATTAATATATAATTTGTAGAATATATAAAGAGTGGAATAGTATACAGCAATTAAATAAATCAGCTACAGTTACTCACAGAAATGTGACTTCTGTAAAAAGTTAAACAGTGTATTTGAGCAAACAGTAATTTGAGCAAACAGGGCAGCAGAAAACCTGAATAAATATTTAAGGGCACTCCACTGGCAGGTGCTAGAGCAAAGTTTTTTATAGAGAAGATGAGGAAGCAAAGCAAAGCAATTATTTGATTATTGATAACATAAATTGCTTCATTTGGGAAAATTTAGTTATGTAGCTATTGTTGTAGTCACTCTTGAGTTCCATTTTCTCAAATTCGAGAAATCTAGTTGACTCTGGCTTTAGTTTGTTTATACAGGCTACCAAAGGCACTAGAGCTCCTCCTGTCTAACAGCCTCCTTGTGTTACTTTTTTACCACTGAATCTCAACACAACATTTGAAGAAGTAAACCACAAAAAGTAAACAACATATTTCATATCTAAGGTTCCTACTAAACAATATAATTTTATCTATATAAAATGGTCACTGTTCAGAGAGAAATACATGTAATAAGAACTTTATAGAAAAATAAAATAATTAATACTACATTTGAGATAAATGGAGAGTCATGCAGTAATGATAGGATGAGTCAGAGGTTTTAAGGACCTTGACAATATTGTATTTCTTAGCCGACAAGGAGTTTCAAAGATGGCCGTTTTTTATTGCCACTCATTAAAATGTTCACATATGCTGTATGCCTTTATGTCTTTTATTTACATATTATTCACAATTAACCAAGTTTTAAAAAGTAAAGAATGAGAACATGGAGTTGGTGATGTAGAGTGTAGCAGCACCTTGGAGGCTGTGGTGGACCACAGGGAGATGAGTTAGTTGGCCTGGGAAGGCGGGAGGCACAGAGGTGAAGGATGTGGTTGTCTGCGGTTATAAAGCACGACGTATTATGTTTCTGAGCGGATGTGAGAGCATCCGTGAAGTGGGATACCTTTGGAAGTGGAAAGAAGACGGATAGTTCTGGTATGTGCTAATGAAGTGGCGATTGTAATGCCCTGGTTTGGAACTCCACGAGCCAAGAAGGAAACTGACAGCGATGCAAGCACGAGAGGGAGTTTATTGACCAACTCGAGTTTGGACCCCACTCATCCACTGACGCAGCAGTGGGTGAGAGGAGCCCTGATTGAGAGGTTGGGACCGAATTTAAAGGATAAAACCGCAAGCCTGCCTCGGCATTGCTCGATTGGAGGGTTAGGGCTGACCTTTAAGGAGATGGGGTCATAGGTTATTAGGGCCGCCCGCGAGAGGGCTGTGCGCAATAAGGGCCAGGTGCAGGGAGGGCTGACTGATTGATGGCTTTGGTCAGCTTGACCAGATGGCAGGGTGTTGTCCCTATTGTTGTTTTTCGGGGAATTTTTCTTCATTTAATCTGGAGTCTACATAGCAAAATGGAGTTACTCTAGCCCTTCAGCGATAGGGTGAGGTAGTCTAGTCTAGTCCGTTTCTGTTATCTCTGTGAATTTCCCAACAGCAGCTTGCCTCTGTGTTGCAGGATGTTGGAAGTTTGAGGAAGGAGGGAAATGCTGGTAAAAGTTCACCAACTTGCTCTTATTTTTCTATGAATGAGCAAAACCTTTAACTTTAATTAGCCCTGATTTTAGTCCAACATTTTGTACTAGGACCAGCATTTCAAATTATGTCTTAAGGGCAGCTCTCTTATTTTCCTTTTTAATTCTCCAGTCTCTCTCTGTCTGTCTCTCTGTCTCTTTCTCTCTCTCTTCCTCTCTCCCGCCTCTCTCTCTCCTACCTCTCTTCCTCCTTCTCCTCTTTGCTCTTCTCTGTGTCTCTCTCTCTGTCTGTCTCTCTTTCTCTCTCAGCAATATTCAAATGGATTTTTTTTTGTTATTCTATGGCTAATCTTTTATAATATAAAGCTAATTGATTGAGATCAAATACTGCTTGTTATCCTCATAATTAAAGGCTGAACAAACAATGACCTCTAGAGTCCTCTTCTCCATAACTCATATATTGTTTGGAATTTGAATATAAACTAATACATTGGTATTCGAGAGTATTTGGGGGAATAAGCTACTGTCATTTGTGATCACTACTTATATGAGCATAAAATTTTAATATTGCATAGTTATATCTTGGAAGAGAGTTTCTGTATTACCATTTAAGAAAGTTCATTAGTTATAAATAAAATGCAAGCACATTTTATTTTGTTTTTCTTGGCTGCTTGCTTTGCTCTCAGGTGCCACATGGTTTATCTTTTGGACAGTTTTAGTCTTGTCTGACTTATAATACTATATTGACCTTGCAACTCTGATATTCATTTTTCATTTTTTTAATATCTGAATCTGTAGAAACCGATCGAGCCAAAGAAGAGATTGGTGCTGCCTCAACTAAAAAAGGTAAAGGCAGCTTAAAGAAAAGATGTCATGACTAAAACTTATTTCTGCAAAGATTTCTAATTTAATGTGCTGCTTAGTGCTTATAGAAGAGCTCTATTTATTGATTTTACTATGTCATTGATATGGAAACAACCTACTTTTCACAAGATTTATAGTATCTAAATTAACAAGGTTTTGTCTTCAGTGTTCTAATGCCAGTGGTTTTATTTCTTTAGGGTCATAAACTAAAACTAGTTATTGCGGTTCAATTGCAAGTTAGTTTTTGAAAAACTGAAGAAATCTAGTTGCTCAAGCTCAGTAGAATCCCAATCATCTGGCAAGCATTCAACTTCAACATGCTGCCTTAGGTAATTAGGGCTCAAAAAGTAAAATCATATGAACAGTGTTCATTTTGTGCAAGAATAATATCAAATTAGAAAATATATTACTCAGAATGCTCGTTTAGGAAAAATTTCACTTTAAGAAACATATTATAATGTGTGAAAATTAAGTTTTCAATTATTTTTTTTTGTCATGTCTAGTCAGAAACAACTTATGTGACTATTAGAGACTTTTAAAGGGTATATTTTTACCTTTATTTTTTCAATTACAATTGACATTTAATATTACTTTATATTAGTTTCAGGTGTACAGCATAGTAGTTAAACATTTGCATCATTTTTGAAGTGATCCCCCCCTGATTAGTCTAGTACCTTCCTGGCACAATACATATTCATTATAAATTATTGACTATTTTTTCTATGCTATACATAACAATCCTGTGGCTGTTTTTTAACTACCAATATGCACTTCTTAATCTCTTCGCCTTTTTCATCCAGGCTCCAAAAACCCCCTTCCATCTGGCAATCATCAGTTTATTCTCTGTGTCTATGATTTTGTTTTCATTTTTTTGTTCCTTAGATTCCATGTATATGTCGAATCATATGGTATTTGTCTTTCTGTCTGATTTATTTCACTTAGCATAATACCATCTAGGTCCAACCTTGTTGTTGCAAATGGTAGGATTTTATTTTTTATGGCTGAGTAATATTCCATTGTATTTATCTACCACAACTTCTTTATCCCATTGTTGATTGATGAGTACTTAGATTTCTTCCATATCTTGGCTATTATAAATGGTACTGCATTGAACGTAGGAGTGCATACATATTTTTGAATTAGTGTTTTGGGGTTTGTTCGTTTGTTTGTTTTTGGATAAATACCAGGAAGTGGAATTGCTGGATCACAAGGCAGCTTTATTTTTAATTTTTAGGGAACTTCACACTGTTTTCTATAGCAGCTGTGACAATTTGCAATCCCATCAACAGTGAACAAAGTTTTCCTTTTCTCCATAACCTTATCAACACTTGTTGTTTGTTGATTTATTGATGAGAGCCCTTCTGACAGGTGTGAGGCGATAGCTCATTGTGGTTTTAATTTGCATTTTCCTGCTAATTAGTCACCTTGAACATCTTTTTATATGTTTATTGGTCCTCTTTGGAGAGATGCCTATTCAGATTCTCCGCCCATTTTCAAATTGAATTGTTTGTTTTTGTGGTATTGAGTTGTATGAGTTCTTTATAAATTTTGGATATTAACTCCTTATCAGATGTGACATTGGCAATAATTTCTTCCATTCAGTAGGTTGTCATTTTCTTTTATTGATGGTTTTCTTTACTATGTAAAAACTTTTCAGTTTTATGTAGTAATATTTGTTTATTTTTTCTTTTGTTTCCCATGCCCAAAGATAAAGTGGTTAAGGTCTTCTTTTGATTCCAAGCAGTTAGAAAATCCACTTACACTTACTTAGTTGAGCTGTTTAATTTCTAAAGTTTACTCTCCATAGAATTAGGCCTGGTGAATTTTACATCAGAACCATAAATGAAAGCATCATCATTCTATGCAAAGTGTCTCCTTTTCTGTATATAAAATTGGCATTTTCAGTAACAAGAATAATTCAGAAGTGATAGTATATACATCGTATAGTACATATCATGAGGAAGCACAGAATGTCTGGATGTCCTATTAAGAATGTCTGGATGTCCTATTATGTAAGAATGTTTCTAAGTTTCATCAATGAGTTAGGTTCATGTCAACCATGTTTCTTCATTTCAAAGTTGAATTTTTTCCCCTTGCAACTCTCTGGGGTAATATTTGGGTATAATGGCAATATTCACTTTTCCATTAGAGTTCTTCATCTGTTTAATAGTTGCTAATATCTGCTAGAGATTTTTACTTAAATTAATTATTTCAGTGGGGTACACTGATGTTGTGTGAATCATTTCTACTATTTTAATGTATAAATAGGTATACAGTGAAGATTTTACTGAAACCAATAACTCTCAGAGAAAGCATAGTTCAGAAGAAACAGCACTTAAATGATAATCTTATTTCTCTTTTGGTTACTTGTTATTTGGGATGATTTCATTTAATACTTAAATGAATCTCAAGTATGACTACACTGTCCTTTCAGTTGTTTAAGCTATATTAAGCCTGAATTTAAAGGAAAATCTAGTTGACACTTATTAGACACTAAATGATTTCAGCAATAACCTGGAATTTAAGTTGATTAATCATAATCCTGTTGAGTGGAAATCTTTGTAGAGCTTGTTTATTAAACCAGAGTTTATTAAAGCAGAGTATAAAAGAATAAAATAGAAAAGTGTGGAAAAAATAGTCAGAGAAAGACAAGTGATTCTCTTCTCTTCCATAAGGTTAGATTTAAAATAGGCTTCAAACAAATTATAAAGAATAAGAAATGTTGAAAAAGCTTTAAAATACTTATTTAAAAAAAAAAAACATTTAACACTGAATGGGTTAAAAATGCTTGTTTGTGTGTGTGGAGGAGCAGCATTTCCATGAGAAACTTTTACTTAAAATTTATCTCTGCTTTGCAGCTGTACCTGGAAAAAAGGAAGAGAAAACAACCAAGACAGTGGAGCAAGGTAAAAAAAAATGAAGGAGGTTGACATTATCTTCTTTAGAAAGACAACATGAGGAGGAAAGCACTGGATTCAGACAGGAGGAAGACAATAACCTTTAAATCTATTGCTCTCTATCACTGTCCTCGCACGTTTTTCTGCGCCAGGGAGAATGTGAGGCAGCAATCTGGATTT
The DNA here is from genome assembly GCA_030015415.1 of Cynopterus sphinx. NCBI lineage: Eukaryota > Metazoa > Chordata > Mammalia > Chiroptera > Pteropodidae > Cynopterus > Cynopterus sphinx. The sequence goes on along the minus strand of CM057386.1, from coordinate 101,394,312 downwards.
TTCTTCTTTTGTATAACCAAATGTTGAATATAAGTTCAGAACAGGAAAATTCTGTAGACTGCTTAATTACATCAGAAGAAATGCTGAAAATTGTTGGAAATAAGGGAATGATCTGGGGAAACTGGTAGCCATTTTTCTGTTTGACTTGTGGTTTTAACGACACCTGCCCAAAAATAGTTAAACGAATAAAGATGACACAATTCTTTTATGCAAAAAAAAATTTCTATTGATTCAAAAATAATATGTGAATGTTAAAATAAAGAAAAAAAAGTAAGTTATTTGAGGTTATAACTTCAGCACTTGATTCTCCCAAGGTCTGAAATTTTAATTTTATAAATCATAATTCTATAAATAATATATTTTATTTTTATGCAGCTATATAATAAGTAGATCACTCCAGAATATGCTTCAGAAAAATGCCACAGCACAGTGGAGTTAAAAATTTAAAATATATTGGGTATTCCATTAGAGCTCAGCATGCTGATTATTCTAATTATTGTCCCTTCCCCCAACTCTTTTGCTTTTTATACATTATAATATTATTTATTATAATAAATAAATAAAATAAAAAAGCAATAATTTTGTCAAGAATACAAAGTCAAAAATCTCCCCTCTTAAATTTGAGCTACAATTAAGTTTTTAATATTGAAAATTTTAAATTTTATATATAAATATCTTCAAAAAAATCTTTCAATCCTTCACGTTTCAGATAAGCAAACCAAGGTTAAGGATTTAGTTAAGTAAAATAGTCACTGATTTATTTCCTTGGGCTTTTCTCAATAAAAACAATGTTACAAGCACATCGAAAAAGTTTACAAATTTATTTTAGCTTCTGGGTTCTACCCATAATTTAAAAATTTAATACGTTTCTATCAAGTTCTTTTTAAAGTAGATATTTTAGTCTCTGAAATATAAAGTAGAGATGTAGGAGTACTGGATCCTAATTTTAACTTGTTCACGAAGGCAAGGTTCTGAGCCTAAATTTTTTCTTTAATAAATGAAGTTGATTACATCTGACCTGCTTATCTGACAAGATGTGGAGCCCAAAAAAGAAAACATGTGAAAGCATATGAAAAATTATAAATTTCTAGATTGGTACATAGTATTTATTTAAGCATTTTTCCCTTATAAAATCAGCTTCAATGTAGGTGAGATAAACTATCAAACCACTTTGATTTCCCTGAACTTCATTGTTTTCTTTCCTGTATTATAAAGGTGTTGATTACTCATCTTAATGGCTTTTGTAGATCGGTTTGATAGCCACAGGATATTAAGAGAAGTTTAGATTAGAAACTGGCCGCACTAATAATAGTACCTAACAGATAACTGATTTAAGCACAGATTGTTTATTTCTTTTTACCTGCATGTTCATGTCAGTTTCATTAATTCTATAAATTGATAAGAGATTGGAAATGGCTCTTAGAGATGTGAACCTAACTTCAGATGATTTTCTAATTCATTTTTTTAATTAACAATATCTATTATATTATGAAGAGCTTAGGCTTTTGGCTTATGAAAAAAATGAGGTTATTTCAATGGCATTTTTATAGTGACTTAGTAAATCCGTTCAGTTTTAAATATTGTAAAGCAATGGCCACATATTTTTCAACTATAAAATCATAAGAAATAGTGTATTTGAATAACTTGCATATTTCTGAGATGTAGATCAGAGTAATAATTTATATGAAAGTATGTATTTTGTATTTATTAATAAAGCAGGGAATTTATGTGAGAATAAATCACTAATATTCTGTAGATTTCATCATAATATTTATTCATAAGATTATGCTTTATGAGTGTTATGTACTTTTCTTTCTTATGTAGTTTTTTAGTTATCTTCAGAAGTATAAATAATCTTAACCTAGCTCATAATGCATTGAAGTACAATTGAATAGTTTATAAAGAGTTATTTTCATTCATTTAAGTTTGAACTTATGGACTTACACTAGGAAAAAAACTATAATTTTCATAATTTTTATGAATGTCCAAAACAGTTTAGGATCTACATAAAATTATGTATATTGAACCTCTGGACTTAGTCTGCATTATAATTGGTAAAACTTAGGAAACATTGATTAAACTTAACTTACATTACCGGAAATTCAGATAGTGAAAGGTGGAATAAATTTTATGTTAATATCCTTTATGTTAATATGCAAACTAAACATTATATCATGTAAGAAGTAGAAATTTAATCTAAATTCTGCAAAAGTCCAAAAATATAACTATTCTATCACTAATTCATGATGAATCATGTGTTTTTCACTTATTCTTCTCACAGAAATCTTAAATTGGCTCAACTAAAATTTTGAGCATTAAGAAAATTTTTAAAAATTATTCCACTTTAAAGGTTTATGTACATGCGCGCGTGCATACACACACACACACGCACACACTATTAACTGTTTCTCCTCGTTTAGAAAGCAGTTACCTTGAAGCATCAAGAGATACAAACGTTTTCCACAATAAATCTTAGCTTAGTTTATTCATTTATCAATCTTTAATTTCTTATATTTTGTGTACATTTTCCTCCTTGGTATTCTTTTTCAAAATCAACCTACCCTCCTAAATCCCATTTCCCTTTCCTTTTTTAATCTCACTTTCTCTTAGAAGAAAATCTTTAGTAATATGTGCTTGTTATAGACAGTAGAGCAAAACTGTCACTCTAAAGAAGCATCCAGTCTCTTGTTACTAGGGCAGAGAAAGAGACCAAATGGGACAATTAAACTTAAAGATCTGAGTTGTAGATTGGAGTCCCAGAATTTCTCTTTAGTTTTACTTGTATTTCCTTCAGAGTGGCTTAAGTTGAACAATAAGAAGGTGAAGTAAATTGTAATAGATTAAATCAATCACAGATCATCTTTTCTTTCATTCATACTTGTACATGACATAACCTGAATTCTTCTTTAAGAGGCTGTTCGAAGAGCTTATAACAGTACCAGCATATAGTTAACTGTGTAGTAAATATTTATTGGGTAAATGAAAACAGAGGAACTGTTGAAGAAGGGAGTATTAGATGATCCAGACTTCAGTGAACTGTGCCTCTAAGTACTGTGCAATTAATATTTTAGCAAATCAAAATGTGATTTTCAATAAAGAGGCTTCCTAAGCATTTTAGAAACCAGGGATAAGTGATTAAATTCTTTAACTATGCCCATTTTCAAGTGGAAACAATAGAGGAAAATTAACAAATATTCATTAATTATATTATTAATGTTATGCTCTTTGTAGATGCTGCTCTTACATAAAATAATCTACATGTTCAGTTATCTGAATAAAGTTATTGAAAATATTAAATTTTAGTATTATTAACTCTTTTTTAAAAACTAAAACTGAAAAAAAGTAAAATAATTGCCCCTGAGGATAATGTATGTCTAAATATAGAAATGTTAATTCTTAACCTCACTTTTTTTATTTTTACAACTATGAAGCTGTATTAGATGATTTCTTATGCCCCTAAATGTAAAAATTTTGTATTCAACAAAGTTTTAAGTAGCGTATTTCATATATATGAAAATATAGAGTCTATTCCTTCTCTAAGGGAATACTGGTCTAGAAAGACTCATTTCTAAGATTTTGAGATTCAAATGCTAAGGGAAACACACTTTATGAATATGAATACTTATTGACACTTTAGTATTTCAAAATTAAACTGAAAGTTTTATTACAAAATATTATATGTAGTTTTAGATCCTCTTAACAATTAAAAATCACTTCAAAATTCAATTAAGCAGAAACATGATAGAAAAATATGAAAAAAAGATTAAATAGAACCGAGTGCCTATTAACACCAAGAATAAATTTGAACACAACTAGTAATTATTTTATTAAGGGTAAACTTAGAGAATGTGGATCATAAATATATGAAGTGCAGTTTATTTACTGTAATAAAAAAATCAATTTTGTCTTAAATTAAGAAATGTTTCCAAATCATAACCATGCTAATTTGTGTCCTACCAGAAGACTTTCTGTCTTTCTTTGCTGTTAATGCTATTTTGTAAAAAATGGTACCCTACATAATTTTATGGTTTTAAATTGTCATAACAGCAGATGAAACTCAAATGCTATAACATGATTTGTATGTGTGTCACTGTCCTCATCTACCTTTTCGGATTCCTCTATTCTTTGTATATTCACTTTTCTATTTAGAATTTATGATGTGTGCTTATTTAGCTCATACTTTCAAGTGAATATTAATAATATCTAAAGTAATTTCCTGATAGAAACTTATTTAAATTATTAATGTTTATATTTTATGGTGTGTCATCATAACCTAAAAAAAGAAATAATTTTACAATAAGATCAATGGAGTAAAATTGAAAGTTTAGTTAATACAAATTGTACTTATTGGCTTAATAAGTGATTATAAAGTATTTGCATATTATGGACTACATCATGCTGTTGACCCTCAATAAATGTTAAATGGTAATACGATTGATTCTTGTGAATTCCAAACTTCTTGACAATAATTTGTGTTTTTATTTGTTTAATATTTATTGAGCGCCCACAACAGACTAGGCGCTGGGGAATGATTGTAAAAAACATAGACTGAACTTTAGAGAGAAAATGGTCTTTATAAGGAGCCCATGAAACACATGTCAAAATGAGTGTACTCTGCTTGTTTATGTATTTTATATATTTTCAAGAGATTTTTAGCAATTCTTTACTGTCTCACTTGATCACATAACACATTTCACTTTTTCTTACTGTTTAATACTTTTAGACTGCTTTCACAATTATTTTATCTTATACATGGGAAATTCCTTTCTAGTCCTTTCTTTGTTATTAATGATCCATTTCTCTCTAATAAGCTAATGTGTAACTTGATCACTCTTATTTTATGCAGAATATACTATAGGCATACACAGGTCACACAGGGAGGTAATTTATGAAAATGAACTACTTTGTCAATGTGGCCCATGTGCATATATATATATATATATATATATATATATATGTATGTATATATATATATACATATATATATATTTTTGAGACTCTGTGCATTTCATGAAAAAACACATTAAATTATAAGAATACCACCAGACAACTTGTGCTACATTTTATATTGGGACCACCACTCCTACCACTAAATTTACCTATTAACTCTCAGGTCAGAGGAACTGGTTGGCACATAGGCTAAATTAAGTTACCTGATGTAACCAGAACAGACAACATGCCTAGGAACAACGTGTCACTCCTACTCTGCCTTCATTCTGCCTCTTGCAGGATTAATCAAAATACTTCCTTAATGGAAATTTTATCCACCTTTTAGATTTTTAAAACTAACAAACTTTTTACATCAAATATGTACTCTTGCTTCACCTATCTTATAATTCTTAAACTTTGTCTTCATTTAACTTCCAACAATCTTCATGTATAATTAATAGAAGGTAATTTTAAGCCACTTCTTAATGCTCAGTCAAATCTAATTGTAATGACCAACAAATATTTGAAAAGTTGCTCAACTATTAGGAAAATGCAGATCGAAACCACAATGAGATACCACCTCAAACCTGTTAGAATGGCTGTTATCAACAGGACAAGTAAAAAAAATGTTGACGAGGATGTGGAGAAAAAGGAACCCTCATATACTGCTGATGAGACTGCAAATTGGTACGGCCACTATAAAACAATATGGAGGTTCCTCAAAAATCTAAGAATTGATCTACCATGCAGCAATTCCTCTACTAGGTATTTACCCCAAAGACTTGAAAACCCACATCTTAAAAGATATTTGTACACCGATGTTCATAGCAGCATTATTCACAGTAACCAGGGCATGGAAACAACCAAAGTGTCCCATGGGAGAAGATTGGCTAAAGATGCTGTGGTACATACATAATGGAATATTAGCCACAAGAAGAGATTAAATAGTGCCATTTGTGACAACATAATAGAACTCAAGATACTCATGCTAAATGAAATAAGACAGACAGAAAAAGTTGAAAACTATATAATATCACTTATATGTGGGATATAAACCTAAAAGCAACTAATGAACAGGACAAACAAACAGAGACTCATGGACATGTACTACAGACAAGTGGTTACCAAAAAGTAGGATGTGGGAGAAGAGGGGGAGTTAGATGGAGTAAAGGGGGCAAATATAGGGTTTAGGGGAAGGGTAAAATAGGTAAAAGAGATCAAATATATGGTAGCTAAAGAAAATTGGACTTTGAGTGGTAAACACACAATAGAATATACAGATGTCAAATGATAATGTACACCTAAAAATTATATAATTGTATTAACCAATGTTACCCCAATAAACTTAAGTTTTAAAAAGTTTAAAAAAAATCTGAACTTAATGCACTTCAGATTTCTTTTAACAATATGTAATTTAATAATTTTAAAGCAATGTTGATTGTGAATTTTTTATTATTGTCTCTATATCAATATTAGATTGATGGTTTTTTAAGGCATGCTTAAATCTAGAATAGGCTATTTTCACTCCCTTCATAAAAAAATTATCTTATAAATCTCACTTTCCCTTATATAAAATTTTGATCACCATCACAAGAATTTAGCATGTAAAAATAATTTTTTATTATTAAATATTTGAAAATTAATTAAAATTTGTTTTCCAGAAAGTAAAAATTAACTTCGTTTGTTCCTTTGACATTCTACACTGTCATATAAAAGACTGTAAAAACACCTTATAGTTTTTACCTTATAATACACCAAGAATATATATTCTTAAGCTTAAGCATATTAAGTTATGATTATATATCTTTTTTCTATAATATTTATTTCCACTTCTATTATTATCCTGAAGCTACATATCACTTTGTTTTCTTTTTTTCCCTAAATAATTTATAATAGAAATTAAAAGTTGCTATGATATAAAACTGAGTGGCCAGAATAAAGATTGTTTTCTGAGAATGGAGTTTTACTTTTTTATTAACTTAAAAAAAAATAATTAATTTTCTGCTAAAGATCTTTTGGAAAAAATTTTTTTTCATAGACTATATTGAATAAGATTACTTAAAATCGATTGTTATGTCACATCCTGGAATAAATTAATGGAGTTTAAGCTCCATTCTCTATGAATGAAATTGCAGAAGTCATATGAAATCAGCAGCCCTACATAAAAATGCTTCGTTATTTCCTTCTTATTGTAAATGAAATCACACATTTTAAATCAAATAATTTCAAGAACGAACATGAAAATTTTATCAACATTATAAATAAAATTTACTTGCACCTTATTGATTATAAACTTACCATTTCTTCATAGAACATTGTGTGTATACACTAATTTAAAAGCAATTCTTAAACTGAAAATTCAATTCATATCTTCCTTTGGAATTATGAAAAAGCAAAGTATGTTAAAAATTACCTCATGATTATAAGTTGCAAAATTTGGGTTACATTTCACTTAATTTTTATGTGAGAAAGAGAGATACTAAGTTAGATAACCCATACAAAGCACCTATATTCTATTAAAAATTTTGGCAATAGAAATCATAGTGAACAATTGTTAAATTAGAGTTAGTGTTTGTAGTTTGTCCTTAAAATAGAAATAACTGATTAAAGCCAATGGTGATTAGAAATATTAACATGCTTGAACAATAGAGTATAGAGTTTTCTCAAAATACAATTTATGGCTTAATCTAGCCTTTTCAGTGATTTATTCTGTGACAGAATAGTTACTTGTCTTGTAAAGCTTCTTTTGTAAGCCAAGATCGTTTAAGGAATGTCTAGAGGACTTTTCAACCTTTTGATTATGTAATTCTCATTTGTAAGAAATGTCTCCATGGCTGAGACATTTCTACTTTACCCCAAATGCTGAAGAATAGACTTATTTTTTCTGATTGCAAGTATAATCTGTACAAAAACATAAACAGAAAAGCTAGATTAAATTCTAAAATAAAAATGATTAAAAATTATATAAATCTATTTTGTAAATCTATTTGAAGTATTTACTTCAGTTAAATTTCAAAATATACACTTATATTATACTTAAATTTCAAAACATACATCTCTGGAGCAAAACATATTATTCAATGTCCAATTAAATCATATGAAGTTTCTCTAAATATTAATTTAGCTCTAAGAATAACTAATAATATCACCCAGGATATAGAAATTATACCCAAGACACACACTATAAAAGAAACCATGAAAAAATAAATCATTACATCAAACTAAAAAGGTTCTGCACAGCAAAAGAAACCATCAACAAGGTAAAGAGACAGTCATCCAAATGAGAAAATATATTTGTAAACAACACCTCTGATAAGGGCCTAACTTCCAAAATATACAAAAGACTCATGCAACTCAATAATAACAAAAGAACAAACAATCCAATTAAAAAATGGGCAGAGGACCTGAACAGACACTTTTCTCAAGAAGACATACAAATGGGCAACAAGCATATGAAAGGATGCTCAACATTGCTAGCTATTAGGGAAATGAAAATCAAAACCACAATGAAATACCACCTCACATCTATTAGAATAGCTGTTATCAATAGGACAAACAATAACAAGTGTTGGAGAGGATGTGGAGAGAAGGAACGCTCATATACTGCTGATGGACTGCAAATTGGTACAGCTACAATGGAAAACAGTTTGGAGGTTCCTCAAAAACCTAAGAATTGATCTACCATATGATACAGCAATCCCTCTACTGGGTATTTACCCCCAAAGACTTGAAAACCCATGTCTTAAAAGATATTTGTACACCAATGTTCGTAGCAGCATTATTCACAGTGGCCAGGACATAGTTTCACCTGGAGAGTCCTACGATAGATGATTGGCTATACACAATGGAATATTACTCAGGCACAAGAAGAGATGAAATACTGCCATTTGTAACAATGTGGATGGATCTTGATATAATCATGCTAAGCAAAATAAACCAGACAGAAAAAGTTGAAAACCATATGATATCACTTATACATGGCATATAAATCTAAAAGCAGCAAATAGGACAAACAAACAGAGACTCGTGGTCATGGACAATAGACTAGTGGTTACTGGAGTGGGGAGGGAGGAGGTAGATAGAATAAAAGTGGTCAAATATGTGGTGACAGAAAGAAATCTAATTATGAATGGTAAACACATAATGCAATATATATGCCTTACTGTTGAATTGTACACCTAAAACTTACTGAATTTCATTAACCAATGTCATCATTAAAAAAAATTATTATAAATAAATAATAAACAAACAAACAAACAAACAAACAAACAAATAGTCAGAAGAAAATATTGTATCTGGAGACAGGAGAATGTGGATAACACTACTGTGGGTACCAGTGGTTTCAAATTTGGACCATTTCCAAAAAAAAAGACAATGTATTGTTAGTTCAGCATGCATTATATTCTCTTATGAGCAAAGCTTTATTAATTATATTGACACAGTGACAGAAAAAATGTTTAGCTTTAGGATCTAAAGGCTCCTCATTATTAGAAAGGTATAAATTTAAAAATTAGGAAAATATAAATTTAAGTACTACATGCAGGTTTCTTTACCATTAATTCTCAGTGCAACTTTCCAGCCTTGATTCACTTCTTCTCTTCCATTTTGTACATCTAGTGATCCAATCACATGAACTTTCACACTCATAGTTTGCTTATGTTGTTCATTATGTTGGACATGTCTTTTCAATTCTATTTTCATATCAAACTTTATGTTCAGTTTTGGAATCCATCACAAATGCCTGTGCTTCTGTGAGATATTATCTCACTCCATCAGGTAGAGTTTGCCAATTCTTCTGCTATGGTCTCTAATCTCAGAGCCCTGTGTATGTGTCTCTGTCATCGTAGTTAATCTATGAGGATGCACTCTAGTAAAGTCCGAACTCCATGCAACCATCTTGTTTTGCCAGCTCCAAGCACAAATGAGACATTGAATAGATGTTTATTTACTGTATAAAGTTTATCTTTTTAAAATATACAATTTTATCCTTCTTTTAAAATATTGTTCTCAATGAGGGAGCTTATACACACACCCAGGGTTCTTGCTCTACAGGGAGATCACACTTTGTCACACTAGTAAATACTGCAAGAAGGACAGTGTCTAGTTTGTTGAAATGACATTAGCTTTTGTTTTCCTCCAGTCAAACTCTTTTTAAGAGTCTCAGACCTCAACTTTTTCTTACCTGCATATATCCATCACAAAGTTTTTAAGTACTGCTAGAGTGGAGAATTCTAAAAAAATATGGAAATCTAAAATATTAGCAAGTCAAATCAAATAATGTATGAAAATAATTATACATCATGACCAACTGGGATTTATTTCAACTTTATAAAGCTGGTTCAACATTTGAAAATAAATTAATGCAATCCATCACATCAACAAGCTAAAGAAAAAAATGCATAAAAACTATAAAAATTAAGAAAACTGTCAGTAGATACAGAATATTCCTTGATGAAACTCTCAGAAAACTAGAAATAGAGAGGAGCTCTCTCAAATTAATAAAGAATATCTACAAAATACTTACAGGTAACATCATACTTAAGGGAAACTAGAAGCTAACATAGAAGATGTTTTCTCTAACCACAGTTATTTAATATTATACTGAAAGTACTAGTTAAGGTAAGAAGATAAGAAACTAAAATAAAAGGTATACCAATTGGGAAGGAAGAAATAAAACTGTATTTGTTCACATGTAATGTAAAATTATCAAAGTAGAAAATCCTAAAGCATCAAAGAAAATCTGGAACTAATAAGTGATTATAACAAGATTGCAAGATATGAGGTTAATATGCAAAAGTCACTTGCTGTCTTATGCCAGCAATGAAAAATTGGAATTAACAAAATTAAAAACAATACCATTTACATTAACACTAAAAAGGTAATATTTGGATATAAATCTAAATACACACACACACATGTATATATATTCTTTGGAAACAATAGGTTATATGTGTGTGTGTGTGTGTGTGTGTGTGTGTGTGTGTGTGTGTGTGTGTGTGTGTTACTATAAAATTCTGGTGAAAGCAATAAAAGAACTAAATAATTGAGAGCTATTCCATGTTAATGGGCAGGCAGACTCAAAATTGTTAAGATGTCAGTTTTTCCCAAATCAATCTGTAAATTTAATGTTGTCACAATAAAAATCTCAGTGTATATTCACAAAGTGATATTTTCAGTATTAACAAACTAGTTTTAAGATCCAGAATAGTCAAGACAATATTAAAGGAGAAAAACAAAGTCAGAAAACTACTGAACTTTAAGACTTCCTATAGAGCTACAGCGATCAACACAGTATGATATTGGTGACAAAATAGACAAACAGATTGATGAAACAAAACAGAGAGCCCAAAAATAGACTCACAAAAATATGGTCAACTTATCTTAGATAGAGGAGTGAAAGAAATTCAATGGAGATACAACAATCTTCTCAACACGTGATACTAAACAACTGGACATCCATTAGAAAAAATAAAATCTAAACACAGACCCTACATTCTTCTCAAAGAACTCAAAGAGATCATAAACATAAATTTAAAAATAAAGCTATAAAACTTCTAGAAGATAACATAAGAGAAAAATGTATGGGTTTGGCAATAACATTAGATACGACATCAAAGCCACAATTCATGAATAAAAAGTTGATCATTCAACATTAAAATTAAAACTCCTGCTCTGCAAAAGATACTGTCAAGAATACTTGAAGACAAGACACAGAATGAGAAAAATACTTGAAAATACATATCTGATGAAGGGCTATTATCTGAAACACAAAAAGAACTCTTAAAACTCAACAATAGAAAAATGAACAACCCATTTTAAAAACCGGCACAAATCTTAACAGATACCTCACCAGGGAAGATATACAAATGGTAGATAAACATATGAAAAAAATTCTCAACATTATGCATCATTAAGAAACTGCAAATTAAAACAATGAGATACCACTACACACATGTTAGAATGGCTGAAATTGAAAATATCAACATCATCAAAAGCTGAGGAGGTTGTGGAGCAACAGGAATTTTAATGCATTGCTGAAAAGAATGAAAAAGGAACAGACACTTCAGAAGACAGTTTGATAGTTTCTTACAAAAATAAATGTACTCTTCCCAAATGATCCAGCAATTATGCTCTTTAGTATTTACCAAAATGAATTGAAAATATTTGCCTACTTATGTCTTGCACACAAATGTTCATATCAGTTTTATTTCTAGTTCTAAAACTTGGAACCAACAAATATATTCTTCTATAGGTGACTGGATAAACAAACTCAGATATGTCCATACAATATTCACTGCTAAAAATGTATGGGCTATCAAACCATAAAAAGACTTAAAGGAACCTTAAATTATATTTCTAAGTGAAAAAAGCCAATGTGATAAGTCTATATATTATATAACTCTACCTACATGACATTCTGGAAATGACGAAACTTTGGAGATAGCAAAAAGTTTGGTGTTTGCCAGGGGAGTTTGGAGAGAGGGAGGAATAATTAGATGAGGATTTTTAGGGCAGTGAAACTGTTCCATATCATACTACAGTGGTAAATGTATGTCATTACATATTTGTCAAATCTATGGAATGGAAAAAATGAAGAGTTAACCCTAAAATAAAATGTGACCTTGGTTAATAATGATGTATCAATATTGATTCATTGATTCTAACAACTAGTTATTGTTTTAAATTAAGAATTTTTAAACAGATATTTGGAAAAAATATTTTAAAATGTTAAAAATATAAGTCAAATGTTTTAGCCCATATAATAGAGAATAATTAAGTGCATCATTAGGACAAAGAGAAAGTTAAAGCTGATTTCCTGACCAAGTCATACTTAATTACAAAGTTAATGGGCAATGTCCTGAGTAAAATTAACCTCTGACAACACATCTTCAGAAACATTCAAATATACTATTAGATAAGCATCAATATATTATACTTTCCCTCATGGGAATTACAAGCATGATATTTTAAACTATTTAGACAACTTAAGAATACTTTTTGCTGTATTTACAAAACATTTTGGAGTTTGGAAAAGAAATAAAAATGCTATAGAATACCATTTCTAAAATATCTCTAATTGTCAAAATTATGTCCAAATGAACATAAATAATGATAGGTACAGGTAGGGCCTTCATGTATTAAATATTAAAAATATAAGAACAATGCAACATCACTTTAAGAAACAATAGAGATATTTTTGATGCTGTGTGATGTACATTAATATTTACTCTGGGAATCTATCTAGTGTCATTGAACTTATGGGAGAACTTTCCATATGGTACTTTAAAATTATTCTTTTCATTGGAAGAAAAATTCAAAAAGGTAATACTTTGATTTTATTTATCATGCTCATGAAAAAATATCTCAAATCAATAGGCATTTATATCTATAAAAGAGGAAAAATATATAGTTTCTGATTTGATATTTCTGCGCTCTTCAGTAAAGCTAGCTGGGTAAGAAAGAGTAAGAATTTTGAGTTTGATTCTTTACACATCTAGGAGACTGAACTGCCTGATGATTGTAAGGATCTTTTTAAACTTTGAGATTTCAGGATTTTCTTTCTCAATCTAGTTATACTGGACATTGATGTCAAGTCAGGATGTTCCACCAGAAACATTTTTGTTAATATCCTAATGTCACTAATAATATTGATATTAAAGTTGATCATTCAGAATAATAAATAATAGCCAGATCAAAGATATTATTAATTACTACTATTTTCTCTAAATACATTGGGGTTCAAAATATTTACGCTTCTGCCAGGGAAGATCTCTAGTGCCTATTTCCTCTGTTACAACATTGTCCATTATTTCAGTCTTTTGTCTGTTTCATGGGCTTTTTAAAAAATTGTTGTAAAAGGAAACATTATTGTTATATATACATTTTGTCTGCTACACACAATGTTTGTAGCATAATGTTTGAAGAATAAACATATACTGTTTTCTATGTATTTTCCTTGTTAAATATCTTCAGACCCTTAATTTAAAAAAAATTCCTGGATTTATTAAAATTGAATATTTTTCTCTTGAAATGAAAATTTTATCTAGTAAATTATTTAAAACCTGACTTGTATAGCTATTTTGGTAACAACCTGTATGTGTTTATTTTTAAATATCTGATCATAGCTAATAAAAATTCATAAAATTCAGTTGTTACTACTAATATATGATGATATACCCATCTAGGCAAATTACATGAGATTGGATTTGAAACACACAAGCAAAATAATTCAGGACATCAATCTTTTTATTTGCATATATTATTAAGAAAGCAATTTTTCAAATTCTAGCTTATTTTGCCTTTATATACTAAATTTATTCGCTAAATAAAGTCAATTTGTGTGAACAAAGTAAATGAGATTTTGGGGGCCTTTAAAAAATCATGTTACTGGTTGTATTGATGTTTTTATTTATGAATGAAACCAAAAATTGCTTTCCTTCTGCAATACTTGCATATAATCTACACTTTATCTGTATTTCCAACCACTTCTTAGACATTTCTTTTTAAGATATCTTGTTGGCATAGAAACACTACATTCTAAACAAAAGTCATATCTTCCTCCAAAGGCCTGCCTATACTACATTTCCTATTTAAAATGTCATTATCATTCTGTAAACCAAGTAAGAAATCAGATCCTTGACTCTTTAAGTAATAGGATTTACATACTACACCCCATTATACTGTTAAATTGGCATTTCCTGACCAGTGAAATTCTTCTCCGTGAAAACCCTCCTCGATTTTAAAAGCAGAATGAGTAATTCTCAGCTATCTATATAGTTCTAATGGAAAACTTATATTGCACATGGGGTAATACTTTGTTATGTATTAGCTAACTTTCGCATGATGTTTCTGTATATAGACCATTCCAAAACTTAGCGGTGTAAAATAATTGACTTTACTTTTCTCATGATTTAGAGGGCCAGAAATTCAGGAGATATTAACTAGTCAGTTTTCATTTGGGTATTTCATATGATTACAGTCAGATGTAGACTTGGGCTGTTGCCATCAAAAGTACCCTTAACTCTTGGATGTTCAGGATGGCTGGCCTAGATGGCTGGTAGTTAATGCTAGCTGTTGGTTGGGAGCTCAGTTTGGGTCGTTGACCAGACCATTTATCTATACCTTCTGCTACAAAGGGGTGTCAGTTGGAGTACTCACATAGCAACTGGCTTCCCCAAAGTTAGTGTTCTTAGAGAAGCAGGTGAGAAGTGCATGGCCTTTTCTGGTTTGGCCTAGGAAGTCACACAGCATCACTTCCATTGAATTCTGTTGGTTACAAGTGACTCACAAAGCCAAACTGACAGACCATGCAGCCCTGGCCTCTCCAGTCTCTCTTCTGTCCTTCGAAAATGTTTCTTCCTTTCCACTTCATCTCTGTCAGTCTAATTTCTTTCCATCTTTCAAATTCTGTCTCAGTACCACTTGCCAAAGCTTTTCCCAATTCTGTTATTTAGCTATCAGAGCCAGTACCTTTGTGATTGAGTACAGAGTCATCAGGTCAAACCCCAGGTTTCCTATTTTAGAGCTACATGACCTTGAGAAAGTTATTAAATTCTTTATGTGAAAAACAGAAATATAAGATGACTTACCTACCTTGTAGGACTGTGAATGTCGAATGACAAAACAGTAGAGAACATTCTTTGTGACGTAGTAAATTGACAATGTTAGCATTTTATTTGTAAATTTTTTGTGTCTATCATAATTTGTCCCTTATGATAAAATTAGTGAATTTATTTTTTATTTTCTACATATTTAGTTAATGCCTTATAGGCAACTTATCCCAGCATAGCCCTGTATTTTGAATATCAGCTCAAAGCCTTTTGATTTTTTAGGCTTCAGTAAATAAAATATATGAAGAAACTTGTTATTTTTATCTTTATTATTCTTTTTAACCTTTTTTTCATTATTATTTTTGCAGAAATTAGAAAAGAAAAACCTGTGAAGACTTCTTTGATTTCTAAGGATAAAGGTAATATTGCCAATGTAACATAACACTAGAAATGTATTATCAAAAATATACGAATGAGTCCATAATACATTAGAGTCATTGCCTTTGCAGAGGTGCAGGCCAAAATTGCATAAGTCACTCTCATATATTTGAAAACTTGTATTTATTTACATTTCTCTCATGTATTTTCTTCTAGTTTACTCTGACCTAAAATGTACCTTGATTTTAATTTCAAGACAGAAAGAGAAGGAGGAAGAGAAGAGAGGCAGAGAGACAGAGAGACAGAGAGGCAGAGAGAGAGACAGAAAGAGAGAGAGAGAGAGAAAAGAAAGGGTTTTCCTTAAAGAATTAATGGGTTAAAAAATGTAGAAGGAAATAAAGAATATAGAATGGACTCACCTCCATGTGCTGTGGTTTTTCTTTCTATCCATTCATAAAATTTATATTATGTGCATAATCCTTCCAAGTACTTGCTAATTATAGGAGAAATAAAGATTGTAAAGCTAGGAATAGGGAGGAAGACATGAGAACTGGAGTTCTGAATTGTGTTATTTTCAAAGATACCCAGTCATGTTGTGTCTACTTTAGTCTTGTCAGGCTCCTTATTCCTATGAAAGGGCATGACATTCTCATTTAAATGTTGTGATTTTAATCTGAATGAGCTGAATTTCCTCCTTATCCATCCAATCTCAGGACTCTTTCCTAGAATAATTTCCATATTAAGCACTGAGTTTTCTCTATCTACTTCAATATTCACTGAAAACTTCTTTTCTGAATTCACCCATTTATAATATTTATACTCTATCTTTCATCTATCTATCTATCTATCTATCTATCTATCTATCTATCTATCTATCTATCATCTTCTATCATCTATCTACAATTAATTAATTAAAATGCCACCTATTTAATAATCAAGTCCAAGTGTTATTCTTAATCTTTTATGTGGATGTATCCGTACTAAAGTCAATAATTATTTCTATGTACCTACTATTTAGTAATCAGAACACATATCACTAGACACTGAAAATATAAGAAAGACATAGTATATGCCCTCCTGATGTTAATGACATACTTAATTAAAATTATAAGGATCATAGAGGAAATATGCATGGTGCTATAAGAGAGTGAAATCAGAGATCCTAACTGTCTGAGGAATTGGAGAAGGCTTTCCTGAAGAAGTTATATTACATTCAACTAAAAATGATGAGGAGTTAGCCAGGCAAAGTTATGGGAACTGTTTGAAAGAAATACAGAGGCAGGGCATCTGCTCTTTGACAGGAATATTGCTATCTTAATCCATTTGTTTCAGCAACTCATTCCTGATATCTCATTTTTTACAATGAGGAAGCTGAGGTATAGCTCATGTAAGTTACTCGTGTTGCACTGTGTAAAAGGCAAAGGCAAGAATCAAAGTCAAGTCTGTTGGACTTTAAAGTCTATCTTTTCTTTTTAACACAGATGCTGCTTATTCCTTAAAACAGGGTTTTTGTATTTGTATTCTTCAAAGCAATTTTGCTTTGAATTTAGAGCTTATTACATAAGTTTGAAAAGTCTGACATCAGCAGTATGAAAAAAATAGTCTTAGTTCTTTTGCTATTAAGGTGGCTCCCCTTAATTTCCACAGCTGAGGTTAGTCTATTTTTCTCCAGTAGTTACCTGTACTTTGGGAAAAACTCCTTCTCATCTTCCAGTCTCATTTTATTTGACAATTATCAAAAATATTTTCCTTGACTATGTGAGAACGAAAGCTGTCATTGAAATATACTACCAGGAAAATCCATAGATATAATATGCACATGTATTATATATGGCTATATATACTATACATATATATATGGATTATATATATATATGTATATATATCCATGTATAATTTACAAATTGCAATTTGCAAAATCTAAACTTTTCCTCCTTCCAATATACTATAAAATACATTTATTTTGGTCTACATTTATGTCACAGGAAAATTTGGACCATACATTAGTGTTTAATATAAAAGCATCTCAAAAGAAAGGGGAGTTTACCTACAAAACTACCTTTCAGGCAATGATAATTATCAAAATTTTAAATTGCCACTTAAAGACTTCACTTGTGTCAAAACCTAAAATAATTAGAAATGGTAGTTGTAAAACTCTGTCCTGGAAAATATTATCAGTGGGATTTAAACCCACACTGACCACTTTACTAAGTAGACTCCTGTAATTTTCATTATTTTTATGTTATTAATGTATAATTGCAGGCAATTTTGTTAGTGAACACTTTCACTCAATGTTAAATTCTCTATTACTTTCAAGGTGTCTTCAGTCACTAGAAAATCATATATATAAAGGTTTACTGCATATGATTATTGATCTAGGACTATTTAAAATGCACCTCTTTTTTATTCAAGCTGTGTCAATGACTTCAACTGCCTTTGTTATATATAAGTTGAACATTATTTTAGAATAGAATTGTATTGCCATGTTTTCTTTATTTTCTGAATAGAATTTATCTTTACCAAAAAAAAGAGAGAAATTTCAGGATTACCTATAAGATTTCAAGGACTTTACAAACTTCTGCAATGGAATTTTTTCTGAAGTACCTCTTTGAAGCCTGCTGCTGAGCTGTGGCAGAATTAGAATGCAACAATTCCACTTGATAAAAAGCCACTTATTGCAATGAAGTCATTGTATATTGTGAGTTGTTTATATTATGCAGTTAAGAGGTTGCCTACATTTGCCAGTTTTTCACAGATTCCACTTTTTATGTACACATTAGATCCTAGATTGAAGCAATGCTACAATTCTAAAACCAGGATTATTACACAAAAGATTGTTTGGGGCCACATTTACCTGGAATGTGATAACCATGAATTAGGCATTTAAAGAAGCATCATTAGGCTTGTGTATTTATTTAAAAGATGTAGAGGAGGTCTAGTGATGGTCTTTTGAAAGAAAAAGAGCAGAAGAAAGACATGTCTTGCTGGCTTTTGCTGATGATTTTCATGGACTAGTGGACTCATATATTTCTTCTCAACCAACTCACAGGGCAGAGCCCTGATTGTGTGGCTGTGATACACATGGAATCCTGTAGATACCCCCTTTATATACCTTCTGGCATCCACCCTTATCCCATTACCACTTGCTTCTTATAGCTGATCTGACTTATATGAGGATACAGGATTCATCCATAGATGGAGGAAGAGCAAAACAAACCCAAACAAGGCAACAAAGAGATCAATTTCTCCTCTACCAAGAATGCAATAGAAGTACCTTTAGGTTTCTCTGGCATTAGATTAGTATGATGGACATTAGAACTGTTGACTACTTTTGTGACACAGGACTGTGTATATTTGGATCTAATGACAAAGGATTTTCAGCAGAGCTTATCTTCTTTTATATTCTTGTGCTCAGGACCTGCACCTGATGACTCCCCAACTTCTATTTGTCTTCAAAATTCTTTTATTTGGCCATTCTTACTAACCAAACAAAAACTAGGCTAAAGATGGCATAAGTCATCTGAGGACTTTGAATCTGATTCTCAACAACCTAGACTTTCTCATGAACATTCACCCTAGTTCATTACTGCCTCTCACTCTGTGGGTAGTGACAAGGAATGGAAAAGTCGAGACCATCTTCTTATTCTTTTGTAATTTTTCTTCATCACAAACTCTTTTCCCAGATGATTTGAAAGCTCCAATTTATATATCAGAATCTTTAAACATGTTCCAGATGCCGATAATCAAGATGCGTATGCCTTCCTGTAGGCTCTTGGACAAATGCAAAGAAACTACCATATTTATAAAAAACAACATACACATAAAAATGTCTTCTCCAATGCCTATCTCCTGATAAATAAGACAAATGAGTTGAAAATGCCTTAAGCTGATCCAAACCAATGATGAATCTATCTTTATTAATACAGAAGTGCATAATTTTCATATAGCACTCATTCCCCATTTTTTGTCAGATTTGACATTCCACTAACTTCTTTGGGTAGTTAGAAACTGCTCAGACCATCCTTTGGACTTCCTAATTCAAGTTAAAACTTCTTGAAGTTAAAAAAAAAACTCTGAGAGGAAATGGTCTGCAAGAAAGTCAGTGCAGGAGATGACTTAGCCTGGGAACAAAAATCACCTTTCCATTAGCAAACTTGGAAATAAAGATCAATTTACATTTTGTGACAACTTGCTTCAAATTTAAAGTAATGGTTGAATGACCTTCAAATACCCTATTACAGTATAGCTGTTACTATACTCCTTTCTTCGAAAAATCAAATCGGTCTTGTTGGTTCCTCTCCCTAGTTCTTATATTTCACAACTACATTCATCTCACACAAGTATATACACTCACCCATTTGAATCAATATACTGAATCTTGAATCCTGAAGTTCTAGAAATTGAGCTCTCCCACCCCATTGAGAATCAGTTCCCACCACCACTTCTTATTTCACAGTACGATAATGCTTTTGGTTTAGCCAGGAAATGAAAAAGCAGTAAACTTTCCTCCTTGACTTAGAACAAAAAGTTAATGAAGTTTCTCAGTGTGTTCATTCAATCCACAGCTCTTGATTTCATCCTTTCATTCTAAAGTGTAGGAAAAAAATTGGTCCTATTTATACTTGGCACAATAAACAGCAACATGGGCATTTCTTTGCCACCAAAGCCATTTTTAAAAATTCTACAAATATATAGATATTTAAGGCTGTATCTTATCTGCCAAGAAAATCTTACTTTGAGGGACCTGGCCTTTGCAATAAAACCCATAAGTTCATTTTTGGACACCAACCAAAGGCACCTGGATTCAATTATTTCTAAGTGATTGCTTGAGTGACATATCTATTTCCAAGTGCCACTATCACATTCTCCATATTTCCACTCCCAACCATAGGTAGGAATATAAAAAGGGCTAAAGAATTTATTTCTTTTCTTCTTTCTTTCTCACTGCATTAAAAGTAATTTTTGTCAGTAAAATGAATACTGAGATCTAATGTTGCAGAGGCAGAAAACTGGATTAACTTTTTATAGAGGTTGTTGAAGAAATATATATAGTTGTTCACATATTGTCTGGAATCCATAATATGATCAGAATCATTTTGTATTTGAACCTGGTGGAATTTATAAAGCTTTACTTGGTTAACCTTAATCAAGGACCATATTTTTAAGATGTTGGAGATTCATAGAAGAAATTGTCTCTCATATTTTATTTTAGTCTTATTTTTGAAACTTGACTAAAGCACCATATTTACATGTTGTGTATAGGTTTTCTATTTGATAGTTTTTGAAGAAAACATAACCTGAAAGAACTAAAATAAGTGTTGATTATAACAGTTTTGGGAGACTTCTGCATGCTGCAGCCATATATTTTTAAAAATTACAGGTAAAATAAATTTCTATTCATCCAAATAGAATATAACCCATTTAACAATTTTCATTTATTTTAAATAAAAGTAATCAGAGAATGGCTTGTTGTACTTTATATTGTTCTTTCTTTATCTCTGTATGATTAAAATCATTTTTGAAAGAAAACATCATTTCCACACAAGTTCATTTTACTGATAGCTCACTAACTCTGTTATATATGTGTTCTCATTTTTTTAAAATCTTGGCTGCAAATTAATGCTCAGTGTTTTTTCTAGAGCCTCTTAAGGAGAAAGAAGTGAAGTTGTCAGCTTCCCTAAAGGAAAAAGGTAATACTGTGTGATGAAATGTGAAAACATATTGATCTGCTTAATGAATATTTAGTTACTTACAACAAAGTAATATATCGTTTTTTAAGACTCTCAAATTATAACTTTCATAAGCCCTCATGTGTTTTTAAGCAAAGAAAAGGGGTTTATTGTCTATCATCAAATTCTAAATTATTCTATGAAACAACAAAGGAGAGAGTAGGTATATCAGAAACACCGCAAAAACTTTTTAAAATTCAAATGCTATTCTGATTTTATAAGTCTGTGGTGGGAAATCCACATTTTATAAATATTTCTAAGGTGAATCTTGGTAGGAATAGCCACAGAAACCAAAGATTTAAGATAAAAATAATACTTAAAATTTCCTAGTGATATCTTCAGATACAGGAAAATCCTAAACAAATTTTATGGCTAGGAGGAATTTAGAGGTAATCTGTAGTCCAATGCCCTCATGTTATAAGTAAATAAAATAAACAAAAGAAACTTTCAAAGTTATTGTAATTTGTAACAGAGCCAACATTAGAGTTCTGATCTTTTAAATCAAGCTCTGTGCTCTAGCTATTGCATCTTATTGCATCTGCAGCTTTTCCATTATACTAGGCTAGGAATAATGTGGATTCCAATATACCATGTATCAAGTTGTGTCCCTTAAAACATAAGTAAATATGCTAAGTCTAATGTAATACATTAAGTTTCTAGTTAATCTTCATGTATTCTATGGGATTATATTTTACTCAGAGTTGTCTAATATTTGTTGTTATCAAAAGGAACATATTAGTGAACTGGTGAAACTGTGAAATATAGCTACCATATTGAATGTCAGAAATAGAGCCTATTTCTACATTTACACTGAAAGGAAGATTTGCATGTACCATTTACCAATTGTTGCTTTGCAAACATGGCCAGCAGCTTCCTGATTTGTAACTGGAGGGCAGGGAAATAGTAAAGAAAGTCAGACCACTTCAGATTGATAGATGGTGGTTTTAATAAACAAGAGAACTTAATTTAAAAGGCTTGTCTTGGGTGGCCACAAAACCTGTAGGTTTTCACACCAGCCTGCCAGAATGTTAAAAGTTTGTATAGAGACCTTAACTAAGTACAGTCAGGAACAAAGAAAACCTTTATAGGCTTAGTCATGTACCCAGTCCACATAGTTTTATCACCAAATTATTATCACAAAGCTGTGTCTTTGTGCAGCTTCTAGCTCAGGGAAGGCAATTGAAGGACACATTCCAGGCACAGAGGAAGGAGTGGGGAACCTTCAGTTGCTCATGTGGATCTTGTGGGTCAATCCAGTGGTCACATCTTGATGACCTTTCCCAACATTAATGTATGGGGACTAAGTAGTAAATCTTCCAACATACTGGCATTATTTTATTAAAACAAAACAAAACAAAACAAAACAAAAAAACGTTTGGTGAACTTGGATAAATCAACTATAAAGTTCCCAGGAGAAAACATAGGGAAAAATCTTCATGACTTTGGTCTCACCAATGATGTCTTGCATATGAAACTTGAAGGAAAAAAAGAAAAATGGGCTTATGATACTAGGTGGAATTAAAAAGCCTCTGCACAACAAAGGAAAAAATTGACAGAGTAAAAGATAACCTATGGAATGGGAAAACACTTTTGTAAAGCGCATATCCAAATATATAAGAAACTCCTAAAACTTAATAGCAAAACAACTAGATTAAGGCAAAGGACTTGAAGATACATTTCTCAAAAGACATGCATTGTTGACAAGTGTATGAAAAGATGTTCAACATTGCTAATCAACTGAAAAATGCAATTCAAAACCACAATGTAATATCACCTTAAAGCTATTAAGATAATCACTGTAAAAGAAATAATAATGATAATAATAAAACAGCAAGAGTTGGTGAGCATGAAGAAAGAGGAACTCTTTTACCCTGTTAGTGTGAATGGAAAATGGTGCAGTCTCTATAGAAACAATATGATGTTTCTCACAAATTAAAAATAGAACTACCATATAATCCAATAATTCCACTTCTGGCATTTTATCCAAAAAAAATTTAAATCAGGAACTTAAAGAGGTATTTTCACCTTCATATTCATTGTCACAGCATTCACAATAACTAAGATATGAAAGCAATCTAAATGTCCATTGACAGATTAATATGTACATATATATGTATATATGTATACATATATGCAGTGAGATATTATTGAGCCTTAAAAAAAAAAAGTAAAAGCCAGACTAGAGGTCTAGAGTGTGAATGGGGTCAAGTAAAGGAACCACACAACCATAATTCAAAAAAAGAGAAAAGAGAGAAAAAGAGAAATAAAAAATGGAAGGAAAGAAGGAAGAAAAACAGCAATCACCATAATAATGCAACTCTCAGGTTGAAATAGAACCCCCAATTCTAAATAATATGAAAAAATTAGATTTGAACTTAACCAATGTTCCTGTACTGATGTGCAGTAATTGACATAAAAAGAATTGTTTTCTTCTGAAAAGTTCCAGGTTTAATGTTGTTTAGTGTTCTAATTCTCTAAAGTGATATTACAGGATTTAATTTGTCTTTTGTAACAAATAAATCCAATTAACTTGTATATTTGTTTCACCATTCTGAATGTTTTCAATTTTCCCAATATTGCAAATCTCATATATATTCTTTGCTTATGACATTGTCATTCTCTAAGAAATATTAGGACTTGCTTCAATATTTTTTTAAATCTAATACTTTATCTAATATACTGACTTTAATAATTAACATTAGTATTTAAAATCTGTGTATTTTGTGTGTGTGTGTGTGTGCACGCATTTCTGATTTAATTGTCTGTTAACATATTTAATCTTGCTTTGAGGTATTTTAAAGAGAAATTATTATGACCATCATCATATTAACAGTGAAGAAATTCATGTACCAAAATAAAATGATTATTAAGGTTTCTATGTTGTATTAGCTACTTAGTATCAGATTTAAAAGTACCAAAAAGTAATCTTATTTTCTTTAGTCTTCAGCATTGAAACACTTACTCTGATAGCATTAGCAAAACTTACTCTAATATCAAAGGGGTTTCTTATATAATAATTTTATTATATTTAGTATGAATTAAAGAAAGCTTGAATTATTTAAAGTCAATCAGCTCATTACCCAAAATATATCCAAAGAGCTATCCTGCCATCTTCAGATAACATCACAAGATCATGTTCTGACTGACTGTGACCTACAGTATGTCAGCCTCTTCCAATTATTTTATACTTATTTTAATGTGTACTCTTCATGTTGGATGCTTCAGGGAAGAAAAGAATAATGAGGCACACATGGTGATTCATTAAAAAAAAAGAGTAGATGAAAGCAGAGTGACACTATCAGATACATGGTATGTTATATTTAGCATATACAAAAGACAAAGGATCCCTAAAAGGGAATAACAGAATGAGGAGGGAAAATGTATGCATTTATTCTGTGCTGCAAGGAAAGAATACCTTCTGGCTTATTTTTTGTTTTTAGTGTCTACTTAGCAAACTTTCTATGAGAGCATCAAATTCCTATGAGAATCTCACCAAGAAAAGGCTGCAGAATCAGGACTCAGGCATAAAGCACTGACACTATGGACATAGTTTAAAAAATAGGAAGGAAAATATTAAATAGTCCATAAGAATATTGAAGTGAAGAAATGTTGATGCAGATAGGAATATGGAATGTCATGTATTGGTTCACTGTGCGACCTCATTCAGACTTAGAACAGTTCCTTCTTTTGGAAGCCTATAAACTGAAGGAGTTCAAAATCAGACTTAAAGATAGTCAGATCATGTTTTTCTCACAGTTGCATCACAAAGTAATGTAGCCACAGCAATGAAATCAAATGCTACTTATTAACACAGACTGTTTTCAAAATAAATGTCTCTTATGACATATTCAAAATAGTAACATTATCAGAAAGAGCATTTTATTCCTAATTCTTAAAATTTCTTATTGATAAGATTTGCCCTATGAAAAAATTGTCATATTTACTTACTTACTTTTATTAAATTTATTGAGGTGATGTTGATTAATAAAATTATATAGGTTTCATGTATATTTTGTTGATGTGAGAAAAAGGTAATTTTTAAGATAGAGATGTATATTTAATTTATTTCATAGTTGTATTGATATAAATATAATTTTAGCAATCAGTTCTTAATATCTACATAAATATTTCATAATATTTTTTATATACGTAAAAATAATAAATAATTTTAAATGTATAAATATATAGGAAGAACTTATGTTTTGTTACTAAATGAATTACTTGGACTGGAACATGTTTACATGTTATAAGTTTTTGGAAATTTTATGTTTTTAAGTCTTCATAGAAC
The DNA here is from genome assembly GCA_030015415.1 of Cynopterus sphinx. Lineage (NCBI taxonomy): Eukaryota > Metazoa > Chordata > Mammalia > Chiroptera > Pteropodidae > Cynopterus > Cynopterus sphinx. Next base: position 101,368,438 of record CM057386.1, on the reverse strand, counting down.
TTATCAGTAAAACCTACTGCTTCCTTTCAAAAGTTAAAAAAAAAGATGTATTCAAGGAAAAAATATGAGTTTAACAAAGGTTCTTCCAACTCCCAAAACTTGAAGCCGAGCTACTTGAAATTGTAGTAGTTCTCCATCTTATCTAGAAAAGTCTCATGTAAAAAACAAAATGTGAAAGTGGTGTAAATTTTGCATCCCATATATTTTTAAATAATATAATGAGGACCACAATAAAGTTGTATGATGTAAAAATCATGGATTTGAAATAAATTCACAAATTTTACTTTTTTATTAGATGTATATATATATATTTATTTAAAAATATATATTCTATTTAAATATACTAACATTATGAAAAGAGTACAAGAAATTAATGTAAAATAGCAATAGAGAATAACATGTACTGTTTACTTTGCATCTGAAGCTATTCTAAGTGCTTCCATCTACTGTTTAATTTAACTTTCACAGCAATACTTTTTTTTTCTATGTGAAAATTGAAGCAGTGAAAGTGATTTGCCTAGGTTGTACTGCCACCTGAGGTAGATTTTGGACTCATGCCCTACAATATGATCTGTGTCTTTAGCCACCATACTTTCGAGACTTCCTCTCCAAACTAAAACTCACAGAGTTGAGTGGGAATATTACTGCTTAAATTTCTTCAAATATTTTACAAAATAGGTTTGGTGACCTTCTTTTAAACATGAAATCTTCCCATGTTGTTTAATTTTGAATACTGCTCTAGGTGTGTGCGAGACAGCTATCAATTTTCTATCGATGCTATTTATTTAGTTTAACCAACTTAATTTACAAAACTAATTTATACTGTTTATGACTTACTGACTAGATGAAATAAATAGAAATCTCAGTGGCCAGATTGTTCATGCCAATTACAGTCTTAGTGACTCTGTTAGTAAATTGTCTAAGTAATATAACATAGGTAAATACAACCCATCTATAAGATATAGAATGTGAATTACTACATAATTTTTAACCTCTAAAATGCTAATAGTCTACGGCCATGCCGCTCTGAGCAAACAAACCCAATCCTGTCTGATCTCGGAAGCTAAGCAGGGTTGGGCCTGGTTAATACTTGAATGGGAGACCACCTAGGAAGACCAAGTGCTGTGGGTGTAAAAAATAAGGGATTGTAAACTGACAAGGTCCTTGAAATCTGTGAATTCAACCAAGGGTTGTCTAACTTAAAAATATATAAATAAAATTAAAATAATAAAATAAAATAATAATAAAATAATAATAAAATAAAATAAAATGTTAATAAAGGCTTTTAATTCTATTTGTGGCAACAGTATTAAAACAGTGTGCTTAGGAGTGCTTAAGAATTTAAATACAAATTTTGCTACTTGCAACTGACTAGGGAGTATGTACTTTGACAAATAATCAAACATCAATATTGGTATCTGTAAAGTGGGTATAATTAAATATTTACCTCAAGACCAGTTATAATTATATAAGATAATTTGTCCATTTGTGCAACAAAATATTTATTGATCCTTATACTGTAAAAAGCACTGATCTAGGCTCTATCAAACAGCAGAGAAAGTAAAAATTTACTCCAGAATTCATGTTTATATTCTACTGGGGTTAGAAAGCTATAAACAAGTGAATATTTACTATATAAATAAAATACAGATAAATGAGTACTATATAGCAAACGTTAAATATCGTTGTTTCAAAAAAAACTACTAATAAATATTATTAAATTTTATTACACATACAAGGCATCTATGTACTGAAGCAAATGTGTTAATAATAAAATAAAATGTGAAAACAATAATCAGTGGTATTCTGCAAAGTATTTAAAATAGAGGCATTCTTAAAACAATACATTTTATAAATTAATAAATAAAAATAATAGGATTTATAAATTAAGTAGATTTCTTTTTTTTCCTTTTATAAAGACAAAGCAGAGTTGATCTCCTCTGCTACCTTTCTCTGACTCATACACGTGCATGCTGAACTTTGGGTCAGCCTGTTTTCCTTGATAACATAGTGTTGATAACATTGAAAAGTCATTAATGAAACTGCCCTCCCCAGGCCCATCAGCAATTTACATTTTATAAATGAAATCAATGGCCTGGAATAGTCAGTGCTGCATATAAAATGTCAAGTTTTGTCTGCCTCCATCACTCAACATAGGGATTTTTTGATTCCACGTGTCTGCAATGCTTGTGCGTGGAGCCTAAAATAAAGGGCTCAAGTAACAAATGTTTAAACCAGATATTTTATTGTTAAACAATTATAATCATGGTAAAAAGAATTTAAACAGTAAAGATGGGGTGAAAATAAAAGGTCCTACAAACTCTCTCTGACCTCCAGGTCCTAATATTCAGCATTAACCACTGCTCTTAGTTTTCTGAAGCTTCTCAATGAAGCCTTTTGACTGAACCGTAAGTATATGTGTATGTATACATAGATATATATATACATATATATATATATATATATATATATACACAATATACATATAGTTGTCAAATTATGTGGAGAAGAGGCAGGAAGAGAGAGAGAGATGTCATTTTTTTTGTAATGTGACCAGGAACAGGACTTTTTATATGATTCAAAAATTAAAGACAACCTTCAGGAGAAATGCTATCTACAAAATTAGGGAACTGAGTTCTTAATGACCAAATAACTTAATGAAAGAGAGTCTCACCTTAGAAATCTGTTGACAATTTCTCACATATCAATTCTTGCTTTGCATATCCAAGGGTAAAGTTCCAATTCTGTAAGGAAAAAATTACCTAGTAAAATCATGCAATTTAAGTTTATGAGCATAATTTAAAAATAACTAAGACCTTTTCATACATCACTTAAAATTCTCACATTGATTTTACAACATTTTTCTCCATTTTAGTGATGACAAAATTGACTTCAGATTTTAAGTAATGCCCAAGGTCACCAAACTTAGTGAGCTTGCTTTTAAAGTCAGATTAAAGGATCCAAAACCCATCTTTTCAGATTTCTCAAGAACTCATAACTTGTGAGGTTATCTTTTTAGTTTACTAACACTAAAAGTCAGTAGTTCTATCATGCTGAGAGGGTCCACAGTACATGCATACTGGATAGTAAATGCTCATAAGAGTGCTTATAAAATTCTGTGTACAAGATAAAAGTTGGCTCTGGTTGTATTGTACTTATAGCTAATAAAAATATTCTCCATACTTTTATTTTTTCAAAAAATCTTTTAATAAACATTAAGACAAAGATGACTTCATTTTAAGATTTTGACAGTGTGACTGACAGAGGTAAAAGCCATGTGTAGAATGAGAAGCAAGCTTCTTTCAAATTTCCTCTACTCGATGAGCAAAATATCTATGAATCCCATTCTAGAACACTGAATTTTTATCTCTAGCTCTCAGTGCACAAGATTAATTAATTTCTTCTAAGACTACAGATATTCAAGAGGAAGCATGTCATTTTTCTACATTCCTTGTTTTCTTCATTTGTTCAACAATATTTATTGATTATACAACAATCTCAGATACATAACCAAATGCTGTTATTTGAGTAGTGAACAAGACACAGTTCTTGTCCTTATGGAAATTAAAATCTAAAGAAGGGGTATAGGAAATAAAACTAAATTAAAAATTAAATAACAAAATTTTATATAACATTAAGGCACACAAGAAACATTAAAATAGCATACATCCTACCCAGTGAAGTGCATGAGTTAAATATGTGCCAGGGAGTGTTGAGGTGCAATAGTAGCACTGAAATCACTTTTTGCAGTATATACATTCAAGAATTATAAGAAGTAGGGTGTAAATGCTATGTAATTCTCTATTACATAAAACTTTGAGGTTAAAAAAATTATTGTAACTCCAGAAAATTAGAATCTATTAGACTCCAACCTAAATAAAGTGGCTAGCACTATCCCTGACACAGTCTATACTCAATAAGTATCTCAACCACGAAATCAGTTTTTCTACCATTTGAAGGGAAGGACAATTGTAATGTACCAGAACCCTTCTGTTAATCAAAATAAGACATTATGTCAAGAAAGGAAAACTATAAGACCTAGACAAAGTTGTTTTAATAAAAGTAATAACTAGAAAACAATATCGTCAACTATCACATTGGTTGAGATGGTTCCATGACTATTTTTTGGATAGCTTATAAAATTATGTATTTATTCTATAATGATATTAAGTTAAAATTCATGGTCTCTAAATAAAAAGCATTGTCCTAGGACAATAAGAGAAAAAGACATCATTCTACTAATTGTGTTATTATATAGAATTTAAGCCAATTTAATTTATTTTATAAAATTAATAACTGAAATATTAATAGAAACAACAGTAATTATATCAATTTGAAAATATTAAATTAACCACCAGGTGGAGCTCCATGAATTGAGCGTATATAGTCAAAAATAAAAAGTGTGTAAAATGGTCAAATTCGAAAAAATTACACCTTCCTCCTGAGCAGTTTTTATTAATTGTCTCATTTGCAATACTTATGAATCATAAGAAACAGGTTTTCATTAAAGACAGGATGCCAAACTACTTAATTTATGTGAAATGTTTTTAGCAAAATGGGTTTTAAAATCTGCCCTTTTGTTTAGCTTACTATATAATTTACCAAAAATACATTACATTGTATACTAATAAAAGTATGTAAAAAGTATGTAATTGAAATTGAGAACAGATTTAAAAAATCTAGAAAATCTGCCTAATAAATCATTTAGTACTATTTTTATCAAATGTTAATTTTTTTTTCCTTATTTGTGTGTTTGTATGTGTGTATGTATATGTTTTACCCCAGAAACTGAAATTAAAAAAGATGAAAAAACATCCAAAACAGGTAAGGACACTTTGTAAGATTTACGAAGTTATAAACAAGGCTAGTTTTATATATAATTAGGGCTAAGAAAGCCTTGAGATGCCTAAAACATTGAAAAATACTGGTGTACCCTCCCTATATATTTTAAATATTATCAGCAATAAACTTAAATATATGCTAAAATTAAAATAGATTATATATTTTCTAGTAGCAAATTTGGGATAGTTTAATCAGAGTGCTAGAAAGTTAGCATATGCTATTCTTCATTTTTTCTACTGGATAGCTGAAAACTATTTACAGAGTGCTAAGGGGACAACATGAATTTCAAAGGCTCCAGTCAGATCATGACAAATGCCTGCAACTTATCCTTATAATTGATCGAACCTTATGAAATCACCCAACCATTTTTATTAGAAAACAGTAATTTCAAATGGTTCATCTTAACAAATTCAACCATTTTCTTTCCCACTAATTAAATATGAAGATTTTGTTTTGAGAAAGATAATCTGTTGCCTTATTGTCCATTAATTTGAAAATCTAAATACTTCTAATAGACTTTCTGAAAACACATTTTGTGAGGGAAAAAGTCAAGAGATTAGCTGGGTACTCTTAAGACAGGTATTACAAATCAGAAGAAAAAACATCATAAAAAGAGAAAGTATAGAAAAAGAAGACTAAAAATCTTGAGGAAAACACCAATTCAATTATAATATGTCTAGGATAACCCTACCCCAAATATATCTTTATAAAAATATTTACATGTCTATATATCTTTAGAAGATTATATCTATTTTTATACACAAAAAAGGTGATGTTACATACATGCAGACATTTACATCATTGGTCTTAAAATATTTGCATAAACTAATTTTCACAAATTTTAACCTATATGTAAGTAATTTTTGTTTCACCTTTATATATATATATATATATATATATATATATATATATATATATATACCTTTATATATATGTATATGTATATACATATATATATAAAATATTAACCTGAATTATTAACTCTCTTGAAAGTACTGCCAACATATCAAAAAAAAATGTTTGTGTTTTCTTATTTTTAGTGAATGAATATAATCATTTTAAGTGACTATATAATCTGAAAGTGTGCATTTTTCTGGAAGATAAGTAGGAAATGGGCAATTTTAAACTGTAAGAAAATGCATAATAAAAATAAAATGATATTTTGAGTCTTTACATCAAAAGTTATAATTGAGCTTTATATACATCTGCAAAAAAGGAAAGATACATATAAAAATTGCTCTATTGTTGTTAGCCTTCTTACTGGTGTCAGTGAAAGCTTGCTGATCAGACTGAAAAGTGCATTTGCATTATATTCTTCCTTCTTGTAAGCATAATATTGTGTTTTGTACTTTATTCTACTGTTGGGATATAATGGAAAAATAATATATGCATTATAGATTTTTTATTATTAGTTTACATTAAATTATATATATATATGTTTATGTTATAATTATATTTAACTTCCTAAAAGGAAAGAAAAATCAACATTAATGAAATATTTTATTACAAAATGCAATCAGTCAACAATTTATTGAAAACATATATTATGCTAATACCACTGCCATATGTCTTGAGTTGTGCTTGGTGATACAAAATTTGCAAACAAGTAATAACAGATTGTTTTCATTCCAAGAAAGTATAATCAAGGACATATACATGAACTATTAAAAGGTGTCTATGAGATCATTCATTATATTAGTGAAGAGTTTTCTAGGAGTAGAGAGAGAGGTATCATTCCTGTAGCCTGTTGCAATAGCGAAGATTTCAGAGAGATGATGGATTTAAGGTGAGATTTTAAAAATGGGTAAGTGGGCGAGTCAGAGAGATATTTATGAAGGATGATGGAAACAGTGCTAGCTTTATACTAGAAAAACATGAATTTGACTCTCTTTGCCAGTTACTAGGGATGTGACTTTCCTTAAATTAAAATTTGTGGACTTCAATTTTATTATCTCTTGAAAGAAGATCTTCATACTCACCTGGTAGGGTTGCTATAAAAAATATGATTGATGCTTGCCATTTGGTTCAATTTCAATAAATGATAGCTCTATTTAGAAATTAAACCAAAGATAGGGATGAGCATTATGTTAGCAGAGGACAGTGAGGAGAAGACCAAGAACCAAAGAAGTTTCCAGGAGGCCACATGAGGAATAGGAGATGACAAGGCTTCAACAGTGTGGTATGTGGCCATATGAGATCATTCTGGAAATCTGGTAAAAGGAGCTTAGGAGACCAAAGAGAATAGTTTAGATTCTTGGAACACAAATGAGAAAGAAGTGATATCATACATCTTATAATAATAAATAGTTTAATCAAGGTTTTAAGCCAGGAGTTTTTTTTATAGTAATCTCATTGTTATAAAATAAAGGTGGGAGATATTGGTACAGAGAGGAAGCAACGAGGAAGTGAAATTTGTTGACTTACAAGATTATTTATAGTCATGACTAATAGTGTGGAATTATTAAAAATTAAATTAAAAAAAATTCCAGAACCTAGTAACTCATTGAAAAATACTAATATGTTGTATATATTTTCAGTTACAGAAGTACATATGCTTTAAAAACACAATCATATTTTCTGTACTGTGCTCTCACTGCTTATATAATTGTCATGCTGTTTATAGGAAAAGAATAGACATTGATGACAAAACTTCAAGTTCTCAAGCTCTAGAGGATGGAGAAGGTGATCAAATGTAGAAGTTGCAAAGGGAACACAGGTGGAGTGGTACATCCACATAGAGATATTCGAGAGACACTTGGAAATTGGGAGCATTCACTCCTAACCCTCACACTAGGTTTTTTATCCGTGAGTTTAGAGATTTGGGGCAGAAACCAAGGAGGATAAAAAAAGTCTTCAAGAAAAAGGAACATGGAGAGAGAAAAAAAAAGGGAAGAAAGGGCAGCTTCTTGGAAAAGATAAAGAACTGGTAAAGAGAAGGAAAGTGTGTTACCTGGAAGATCAGGAAATACAGTTTATCAGCATCCCAAAGCAAGGCACTTTTAAGACAAAAGTGGGAATGTCAGCAATAACAATGTTTCAGAAAAGTCAAGGAACATGATGACTGAGAAAAAGTCGTATCTGACAGAATTTGTAATTTTGTGACATTTTGGAGAGTATTTTCAGTACAATGGTGGAAGTAGAAATCATTTTACAGAAATTATTAAGGGAATTTTTCCATAATAAGTAAAGGCAGAACAGAGATGACTTTTTCCAGGAGTTTGTTTCTAAAGGGAGTCAACTTGGTACATCCCGGCAGGTACAATCAATGAGAGAGGTTTGTGGTTTCATGTTTATGATAGGGTGGAAAACTCAAGGGAGGGAAAGATCGAGAAACCCAAAGGGAGATATTAATTAGAAGAGAACTGCCCCCAATATAAGAACTATTAGGGTGCACAATATAGGTGGAGGGACTTAGCTTCATTACGAGGAAGAAGAAAAAAATCTCCCCTGAGCTTTGAGAGAATAATGAAAGGATAGATTAAATTGAAGCTGAGTATGTAATAAGACACCACTGCCGTGTGATCTTTTTTCCAAAAGCTTTTCTGCAAAGGTAACCACTAACATGTTTGTCACTCAATCTAGGAGATGCTGTTTTTTTTTTGCTTCACATAATGCTGGCCCTTGGACAATATTTGACCAAATTCACCATCTCTTATTTCTCAAAAATATTTTTCTTTGGCAAAGTTAAACCATTTAACCCCACACTGTTAAAAATAAAATAACAACAAGAGATGACTATGTTTTTAAATACTGAATCAACATTACAACAATCATTTATTTTTGACAAAGCATATTATTAGGCACTAAATTCCTTTGAAATGAAAATGATGACAAATGATGACAAATAAGACAAGCATTTCATTAGGTAATGGGAGAATAGCTAAGCGTTTTTTTATGGGAAGCGATGGACATTAATTATAAGTCGTAATATAATGAAAAACAAAAAAGACTTGCATAAGTAATAAGCAATAATTTATTTTTTATTTATCAAGAAAATTAATATTCCTAAATAAAGTCTTCAGAGTTCCATAATTGAATTTCTACTGCCTAATCAATATCTTCACCTGGTTATTCTGCCTGCACCTCATTTTGTCTAAAATTGAACTCAATATCTCTCTCATTGTCTTTTTCTTTTGTTCTTCAAGAAATAGAACTCATGACTCACTGTTTAGTTACATTGACTAATACTTCTGAGTCATTTACAGCTCTCCTCTTTCAGAACCCAGCATCCAAGTAGGTGCCAATTTATGTGTCTCCCAAATTTCTTTTTTTTTTCTTCCCTCCAGGTAAGACTCAGTTCTAGCTTTCAACATCACTTGCCTGAATAAATACACAAACCCATAACCTAATTGATCACCTTGTTTCCGTTTCCTCTTCAAAGATCCACCACAAGTCTATGCTAGTTTCCTTTTCTAAATGGATTCTTATAGAGAACAATGTGAGATTTGTTGCCACTGCATTATATGGCCCCAACATTTCTTCAAGTAGTTTCCATTTGTCTAATCCATCATCACTACCCTTTCCCCACGCATGCATAGACATTTAAAAAAGATGATCAGTTCAAAGGGTTATTCGTCAAGAGTAAACCGTCTTTATATTTTACCAGTTGGCTGAGCTATTGACACAATGGGTGAATGACTTAGCCAAAAATAAAACAGTATACATTTGTACCTATCAATCATCTAAGTATCTTTGGCTCATATTAGTTAAGGATTTCTAATTAGTTATTTTATTCAACTTATGAGTGTCGTTATATAGAAAAAATACACTGCAATATCTATTTAAAAGTTACCAGAGTGATTCTACAAGAGAAATATATATAAATTTCATCAACTGGATCTTTTAACAAAGAGGGAATGTATACTCTCTTTCTCTCTCTTTGTCATACATGCATGCATGCATACTGCTTAAATAATTTATATATATCCCTATGTTAACCATAAATCATTGAATATAAAAGGCTTTTCAAATTATAAAAATAATTAAATCTCAATTTTATTACTAAACTAAATCAATGGCTAAGTAAAGTGCAATAAGTAATTATTGCATTCCTACCATGTATAAATACTTTGCTAGTTTTTAAGGATATAACAATAAATAAATTTTCAAGAAATATGTTGTAACAAGGCAGAGATCATTAAATAAAGAGCTAACATTAACAGACAAAAAAAGTAATTAAAATTAAACAAAAAAAAAGAAAAAGTGTGCAGAGCTTTGCAAACAGAGAGAAAGTTATATTTTTCCAGCTTTTCGATTCCGGGAAGAATTCTCAAGGGAGCAGGTACACATGTAGTCCTAGAGGATGGATAAAGATTAGCCAAGTAAAGAAAGCCTGGTGAGAACATCCCAGGCAGAGAAATAGCACAGGCCTCAGCCTGAGTTGGAAAACAGTGGAGAGCACTGAGGGCTACAGGGATTTCACCTTCAATTCAGCAGAAAGTGTGAGCTGAGCATCAGAGTAGGTAAACTAAAGGCCAGCAGGGACAGAAAGCCATGGCTTCCTGAGTAAGGGTTCTGTCCTTTCTCTAAAGGAAATGGGGAACAATTAAAAGTCTTTAAGCAAAATGAAATATAGCTAAAATTAGAATTATAAATTGTTCATTTTGGCTAATTACAGAGATTGAAAATACAGAGGATACCAATAACCTCAAGAAATCAGTTTTCTGAGGGATTTGACAATTGCACTGAAAGCTCTAGAGTTATAGTAGGAAGAAAAGAAAGAGAGCTATTATAGGAGTATTCAGGAAGTAAAAGTGTCAATTTGAAAAGAGGAGGAGAAAAATTCAGGATAACTCCTAGATTTCTGTCTTAGAATAGTGTGTGGGCAGTGGTGTCATATATTGTTACTGAAATTTCTAAAATGTTGCAAATTTAAAAAAGGAAGCGATATCTGTTACATAAATTTTAATATATTTATACAAATTTTTGTTGAGCATTTATTATAAACTAGGAAATATGGTAAGTGCAACCATGCATTGGTAAGCACAGTCAAGATCCTGTCCTCCTAGAAGTGATAATCTAATTGGGGTAAGGGTGGAGGAGACACATTTGAATTCGAGTTACCTGTGGTATATGCATTTTGGTGTCTTCATTAGGAACCTGGAGAGAAAATACAGTAGTAGATTTGGAAATTCCCAGTCAAGATGTGCTGGCTAAAACAATGAGAGTTACTGTTGTCTACCAAGAGGAGTATGATGAGGGAGAAGGCCAAGGACTGAGGAAACAAATCAAATAGAATGCTAATATTTATGAAAGAGAAAAAAACCCTGAAAGAGTAAAAAAAACAAAAACACAAAAACAAGGGGGAATTCTCTTAGAAGCTTGCAAAACCAGAGAGGAAAGACTTACAAAGAGGAGGAAGCTGCCCGAGTGTCAAATATAGCAGAAATTTACAGCAATTTTAGGACTGAAAACATTCATTGGAATATGTAATTTGGAGTCATTGATGATCTTAGGAGCAGTTTCAGTGAGCCAAATTGGAGAAAGACCTATTTAGTTTTACTGTATTTCCTTAGTTCGGGACATTTAGTTGCAGGCCACGAATTGGGACCAGAAAATATATCTTATATAAATTGTAGGTTATTCTTTAAAAATATTGTCTGAAAGGGAAAATAGAGTGCAGCTTGTTAGGAAAACAGAATGGCAGAGTAAAAAGAGAAAAAGGTGACATAAGACACAACCGTAGGTCAAATGGTTTCTAACCTGCCAAATAGAGATACAAAGCCAACTGTCTTTCTAAGTTTACAGTGTTAGCAGTGTCTATAAAAGACAATAGTACATGTAAAAGTGCCAGAAACTTTAGTATACATTAATTCCATTTTTAAAGACCTGAGAGACAAGGAATTTATGTTTATAACACCTAAAAGAATTTCATTTTAATTACCACTGAGATCAAACCATTTCCTTTCTAATAAAGATCTCCTTATTTGTTACTTCAGTTTACTTATATAATCTTTCCCCAGGGGTTCATATGATACCACTTTTAATTTTAAAACGTTGAACTAAGTCCTTCTTCTTTTAAAAAACGTACAATTTTATATATAATTTTATATGAGTATAAATCAATAGCATTATTGTTAATAGTCTTTCTTACTGTAAAAAGAATAGATGCCCTGCAGTCTAATTATTTCTTGCACTTGTATTTTGCAAAGTGTTTTTCATAGAAGACTAGTTATAATTATTGATATATGAGTTTAGAGGTTAAATAAGTTGGGGAAAAGCTCTTGGAATTTATCATATATGTGAATATATTTTAGAAGGATGATAGCAAAGAAACCAGCTGAGCATTTTTCACTCAGTGTTTCTCAAATTTACTTAACCATGGTATCTTTTTGTATACTGTAATAATGGTGTTCAGCTGAACACCCTGAGAATTGGTGTCTTACAGTTACTGAAAACATCTGGAAATGCAGTGGAGCAAAGATAATAGAATTTTTTTAAATTAGTGACAACATATATTTAAAAAAAATAAATGAGAAAGACTGGAAACAATATTCAATTGTGTTGTAATTAAAACAATGAAAATATATTAATATATTTAATAAATTTATACCCAGGCTTTTCTTCCTCAGATTTCATTTTATCTTTTTTCATAAACAAACAAACAAACTAAAATCAAAAAATTTTTAGGGAAGGAGGTTGTCATTCTCTTTGAGAATGACAAGAAGTATTAAGTACACTGATGTGGAAGTTTGAGTAATTGCTACCAAGTGGCAGTGGTGATAAATACTTCATAAGTATCTCTACCAACAGCCATCTACATCTGCGAGGCAACCACCCTTTCTACCATAGACTAATGTTTATTGAGTAGCCACCAGATATGCATCATTATATATTCCAAGGGAATTTATTGTCACAAAGAAACATAAATCAAGAAAAATGTAATGGTCTTTACTATGATAGTTCAAGGACACTTATTGAGTGCCTACTAATTTAAGTTCTTGAAAATGAAAACATGATATTGGTGGAGAAATTTATCTGTTAATCAAGAGGATTCATGCACATATATACATAATATGATTTGATCTTATAATGATCTTGTGATTTAGGTTCTGTTGTTTTACCTATGTTACAGGCAAGGAACCTGAGATAAAAATGAGATGGATCCTCAGATTACAAAATTCATAGATAGGATGACATGATTTTTTTTCAACATATTAAAAACATTACTCACATACTCAACTTGATTTGTAAGGCAGTGAGCAAAAGACATACAGCATCACAACTTGTCCTCTTTGGCTTCAAGGTAACCATAAATGTAGTACACTTTCCTCTTCCCAACATACCCTGGATATAATTTACTACCAAAGATAGAATCTCAAATATACTATTACCATTCTATTCTCAGAACAATATAAAGAGAGATGGGAGAGGGCCGCTAGTGGAAAACAACAAAAAATAGTTGGAGTGGCAGTACACCTATTTGGAATTGTAAACCTGTAGTGATCCCTAAGTAACAAATCTGGATGATACAAATAACATTGCAGAGCTATAGGCTAGGGGATCTTTAATGTAGAGATTTTTATTAGTTTAACTTACACAATTTAGTGGATCAACACAATGATATTTATGTATGGAAATATTTTATAAGCCAATGGTGAAGTTTTTCACACTTATGATGTTTAACAGAGGGTTGATATTTAATAATTAAATTATATTCCAGAGGAAAATGTTTCAAATGACTCTTTTGGACAAACATGAGGAATATTTCCTTTTCTTTCATATGCTGTTCAAATCTAGCCCTCAATAACACAGAACATAGTAAGGAAGGGAAATAGGACTATTTCTATAGATGTAGTAGAAAAGAAAAGTAATATTAACTGCCATCTTTTCTATTCTCATATACCTGGTTTCAGAACAAAATATTTTCAAGCTGAGGAACTGAGATTAATGTGACCAATAACAAACATGGCAGCAAAAACAGGTGCCATTGAGGCCAGGCCTGGCTACTCTAGACAAGCACATCAAGGTTCAGGCAAGAGCTCTTCCTCACAAACTTTTCATCCTCTATGCCCTAACCAGTGCCTTTACCTTTAAAACAAGGGATAAATCTCACTGGCCTTTTATCATACTGGGGCTCATTTCTCATTGTCTAATTTTTTTTCTAAGACCCACTTAGAGGATTAGGATGTGACAGAGAGGTGTTTAGGGTAATATAGTTTAGTAAATCTTAAAAATTAAGACATGCTGTGTCAGGTGGTGCTAATTAATTGAAAATCATCTTCAATGGATTTTATATTTTAGACCAAAACTACTTAATAGTCATAATGAAACTTGTCTTTTTTGATAAAATAACCATAACCAATATTAATGAGAAATCCTATAAACAAAGTTTCATATTTTATTTTCCTATATCTCAAAGTAAGGTGATCACAACACAATTTTGAAAATCCTCCTATGTAGAGAAAAAAATGGAAGATTCTGCTGATACATTTCAATGAAGTGCCATAGGGGTAGAAAAACTCTTTTTTTTGCAACCCCCTCTCAAATAGTTTAGCAGTGCCTTTGATGAGTGCTTAGAAAGAGTGTGTTGAGTGTGTGCACTACTCAACATAGGAACATTCCATTCATATAAAGTTACTACTTGTTCCTTAAAGACAATATTACGGACTATGTGTGAGGCAATGCATGATGCTAAGAATACGAAGATGATAGCTGTAGTCCCTGCTTAGTGAATTCCACAACTTATTTGAGAAAGACAAATAAGTAAATAATTTAAAAATATTGCAAATAATTACAATGTATAGGGATGATTGATGGCTTCTAAAGGGCACTGAGAGTACATATTAGGGACATCTAACCCATCCTGAAAGGATCTCATGAAAGGCTTCCATAGAGACAACACTGATCCGAGTCTTAATAAATGAGCATGGTATGGTGAAAGATCACAAAAAGGGGTAAAGGACCTCTGGTGAATAGGGAAACAAGAGAATGAAAATTTTATATTTGAGGCTATAGGGAGAGAGAACCTGAGGAAGAAATGAGGTAAAAGTGAACACGTGAAAATACATTCAACATGTATTTAGGACATGTAATCATCAGGACTCTGAACAACTGAATCGAAATGGCAAAGCATGGAAAATACTTTTGGTTGACTTCCAGCTTCCTGGTTGGAATTATAGGCAGACTGTGATATCATTTACTAATATAGGAAATGTGTTTTGAGGAAAAAATAATAGATCATGAGTTCAATTTCAGTTTTATTAATTTTGAATTTTATATGGTATATGTATTTTTCTTTGTGAAGTTAAATATGTGGGTTATTAGTGAGATAAACCTATTATCCTTTTATATTCTATTTTTTTGCTAACTTTTCAAAGGATATGTGTGATATCTGGCATTGATAATTTTTTCTATGCCCTTTTAAGGAGAAGCATCTAACATGACATTTTGACCAAATCCAATTTCTATGACTTTAAACAAAATTTAATTCATCCATAAGAATTAAATTCCAATTAATAGGTAAATCATATAGACTGAATATTCTTGAGAGACTGAAGTTCTTAGCATGTAATAAATGTGAGCAAATGCATGCTAAATGAACAATTGAAAAATTCAATAATCATGGTGGAATATCAATGCTATATCAAGTTCCAAATCCTGCCCCTGCCACCCCTCAAAAGGGCTTCAAAGTAATGTTTCTGATTGATCTCCTTTATTTTTCATTTGATTCATTATTAACATCTTCTAATCTCCCATACTTGATTATGATGCAAACATTTGCTGCTCAACAATTTCATCTACACCACTTTTAACACCTTTGAAAATTGAAGGTCAGGATCCAAATGGTTCCCTCACCACTTATTTGAGAGATTTTGTAACTGTCTCAGAGGAATTGTGAAAACAAAATGGTCAAAGGTAGGAGGATGCTTGAATAACAGCTAAAAAGATTCCATATAAATGCATTGTAGAACATCTTCAAGAAATTTAAAAAAATAATTGGTGCCTAGAAAACTTAGCAAAAAACAAGGCCAATGAGGATGAAAAAATCATTTCTATATAGAAATTTCACTGGTTTCATCTACCTAGGAGGCCACATCAGCCAGAGACCTTCATATTGTAAATCTTAAAGAATTTCTCAAATACTATCTTATCATACTTCCAGGTACTGTTGCTTTTAAAATTAAAACCATGAACAATATTTTTACTTTTTATCTACTAGACTACATTTCTATCTATCCTAACATGAAATAAAAATTTTTCCAAAAATTTATTTCCAATTTTCAGGGTAACTTTTTGTTTACTAAATATTTTTCAGACTACCGGTCAATTTTCAAAGTATTGGTTGTAATTTCTTTTCCTGATTTCAAGCACTACACAGATAAAGCTAACCTTCACATAATTTTTCATTAAATATCTAAAAATATGTTTCTTAACATTAGATAAATATTACTGTACTCTTGTTTCAAATACTTTAGAGTGTACAATTGATAAACAAGACAGCACCTATATGAGAATGCCTCTATAGAGAAAATATTTTTTAAAATTGTTTACTCAAATTCATATACAGATCAGAAAGTCCTTTTTGAGTTTTTTAATGTAATTTATGTATTTAATGTTTGTAAATTTTTCATTTTAATTTTGATAATTAGAAGATAGAAAAACTCATAAAATGTAGCTGAGTGATAATGGCATAGAATAAAATTTAATAAAATTTTAAACTGATTTAAGCCTCCCATCAAAGTTCTTATGATATTTTCTTGCCTTCTCCAGATGGTTTGTTTTTCAGTATACACGGTACAAAGTTTAGATATTAATCTTCAAGTCGATTTAAAAGGTAGAGTGTCTTGTAGATAGTTTTTTCTGGCTAAGATGTGTATCTACAGCAGACTTAATATCTGCTCTGTACTAAATGACTGTATAAATAGATAAATTATATTTAGAACAGACTTACTGGTCTTAAAAATAAGATTTATTAACCTGCCCTTAGACTTAATTATGCTTCCACAGCAGAAAATCTATCTGGAGTTGAGTAAAGAGATTTACTAAATAGCAGTAAAGGAATTAATGCTGCAACATTTTAGGTTGATTTTTATCCAAAAAATCTGTGTCTTCCTAATAAATGACTTAATATTTAGATTTAAATCAATATTTAACATAAATACATAATTTTAGACCTGGATGAGATCTAAGAAATCATCTAATCTAACTTCCTACATTTCTTTTATTTTTGGAAAAGAAGAATCAAGCAGTTAATGGCATGCCAAGTTTCCACAGCAAATGAATAGCTAAGTGAAAACCAGACCCAACCATTAAGACCTCTTATTCATTGCTTGTCCTAGAATAAATAATTTCTGATTATACTAGGTCAAAATTTTCTTATATTTTCTCATGTTACTTTGAAGTCTTCTTAATATGTAAAGATAGAGACAAGTTATTCATTTATATACATAATTTTAAACCTATAATTTTTATCATCTGTGTGAATAAAACTTTAAAAGCTTTACTCTTAATTTTTTTTATTTCTTCTTTTATTCATTGAGTATGATCATTTTTTAAAGTCTATGCATAGTAGGGGTAGGATGGATATATGACATTAAACCGTTTGTTTTTTAATACAATTCAAGAAATTTAAAAAATACAAAACAAGATAAAAGCTATAACAAAAGCATAAAAACTAAGATTTCTATAACTAAAATATATTTGTGTATATATTATGGATGTATATACTTGTCATAGAGCTACTTACTATTTGAAACATATTCCATGATATATAGAATTACTACCTTTATGAGATCAGAAATACAATGTATTGGTTTTCTTTATAAAAATAAAATAAATTCTTATGTTATGTGAATTTGATTTCATATCACATCCTTTATAGACCTCAATCACAAACATCTGAATAGAGCATTACTGTCATCTATATTGAAAAGTTGACACACTATAATCAACACAAAATGTTCTGTTTTTAGGTTTATCCAGTTATGTTTCAGTAGCTGTAAAGCTTTCTCTCTAATCAAGCCTTCTTTGCTGATATATAACATACACAATTATCTGGAAACTCCAAACTGTGAAAAATAGCCATAGCTTTTTGTTAAACAAAAATTAACAAATGTAGCCATGGTTATGAAACAGTGGTTCTCAAAATTTTACATGTGTCTGATAGACCTGGAAAGCTGGGCACACCCATAGAATTTTCAATTCTGGAGATCTGAGGTAAGGCTGAGAATTTACATCTTTAACAATTACAGGTGATGCCATTGTTTGAGAACCACTGCCTTTCAGAATTCTCCAACAAACAATCTACATTTGTCCTTATTGCTGATTAAATGTAGGCCTTAGGGAAGTCAGACTATGTATATACAGACATATACATGCGCTTTATTCATTCATACATTTACTGATGAAGTTTTATCAGATTTTAACTGGATGAAGCATAGCAATAAGAAAAGAAGCATTGAGATTCCATTCCTGTGAGAGGAAGGTGAAATGAGCACCTGACTTCATTACAGATAACAATGTTCACCTGTCTCAGCACCAGGCCAATGCTCGAGTTTCATAGGTGGTTACTGTGTCACTAGGATTCTGGAGGGCTCTCACAAACCCAGGATACCAGCCCACATTAGTACTGGTTGGCTCCCACAGACCCAACCTTCAGGGTGGCCCTCAAGAATTATGCCTGTAGGCTGGCTCCCCACAGTCCCAAGCTACTGGTCACCTAGCATCAGGCTGGTCTCTATGCTCCAGCCTCTGGGTTGGTGCCTATGAAACCAGATTCCTGAACTATTCTAATACCGGACCAGCCCCAGTGACCTAGGTACCAGGCCCAGTGGCCCCCAGCACCTGGTTGACTATTGCAGACCCAGGATCCAGGACTATCACTGAAGACTCATGTACTTGCTTTAGTGAACTCAGGCTCCAGGTCTACCCCAAAGACCTAAGCACCAGGTCTTCCTGCTCAAAGTCTCCAGCAACAAGCTACCATAGGATACCACCAGTCAGTTCTCTTAGAAGCTCTGGATAGGCTGACTGGTGAAGGGTTTTGCCTGCCAAAGCCAGATCATAAAGACTGTAAAGGTATTTATTTCCTCAAATATGCAAGGACCAATACAGAGACCTATACATCATGAATGATCAAGGAAATATGACACTACCATAGGAAACTAATAAAGCTTTGATGGCCATCCCTAAAAAGATGAGGAGCTATGAACTGTCAAAGAATTTAGAAAAATCCTCTTAAAGAAATTCAATGAACTACAAGAGAACACAGAGAGAAATTTAAATAAAATTAGGAAAAAGATGCTTGAACAAAATGAGAATTTCAACAAAGAAATATGAACCATTAAAAAAAAACAGAAATTCTAGAGTTGAAGAATACAATGACTAAATGAAAGAATTTGATAGAGCATTTCAACAGATTTGATCAAGCAAAAGAAAAAAATTAGTGAATTAAAAGACAGTTCATTTGAAATCATCCAGTTAGACGAGCAAAAAGAAAAAAATTAAAAAGATGGAAGAGAGCATATGTGAATTATGAAATACTGTTAAAAGAAAAAATCCATACATTATTTAAGACCCAGATGGATAAGGAAGAGAGAAAGAGGGAAAAAGCTTATTTAAAGTAATAATTAGTGAGAACATCCCAATTCTGAAAAGAGATTTAAATATCCAGGTTTACCTTATAGACCAAACCAAAATTTCAATCCATAACATGTTTCTGCAAGTCACATTATAACAAAACTGTCTTAAATCAAAGACAAATATAATTTTAAAAGTAGAATGAGGGAACAAAAATCTTACATAAGAGAACCCCTATAATTCTATAAGTGAATTTCTTAGCAAAAACTTTTCAGGCCAAGAGAGAGATGATACACCCAAAGTGCTGACAGAAAAAAAAAATGCTGACCAAGAATACTTTATTCAGTAAAGTTGTTTTTTAGAAATGAGTAGAAATAAAGTGTTCCTAAGCAAATAAACAAACTGAGAGTTATCACCACTAGACCTGTCTTAAAGTATTATCTTGAAGAGATGTTAGTAACCCCATGTTGATTGTGGCATTGCTAATAATAGCCAAGATATAGAAACAACCTAAGCGTTCATCAGCGGATGAGTGGATAGAGAAAATGTGGTACGTATATACAATGGAATATTATTCACTCACGAGAAAGAAGGAAATCCTGATTTTTGAGACAACATGGATGGATCTTGAGGACATTACGCCCTCTAAATAAGTTAGAGAAAAGCAAATGCTGCATGTTCTCGCTTATATGTGGGATCTAAAAAAGTCAAACTCATAGAAATAGAGAGTAGCATCGTGATTGCCAGGGGCTGGAGAGTGTGGGAAATGGGGTAACATTGGTCTAGGCTACAAACTCCCAGATATAAGATAAATAATTTCTGAGGATCTTATGTTCAGAATGATGAGTATAGTTAACAAAACTATACTATATACTTTATAGTTGCTAAGAGAGTATATCTTAAATGTTATCACTACAAAAAATGGTAAATATGTGAAGTAATGGATGTGTTAACTAACTTTATTGTAATCGTTTTGCAATATGTACACATATGAAATCATCTCAAGATATACACCTTAAACTTACATATCTTGTATGTTAATAATGTCTCAATAAAGCTAGAAACAAATTAGACTTGTGGGGAGTTTTCACTATCATGATCTCTTAATGTTCTCACTCTTGATGTACTTTTTATCCACTAATTGTTAACAAGCCATTTAAAAATGAGCCTTGTATACACTGTATCATGGCAAATGTTTATTTTATCCCTCTAGGACAATAGTTCTCTTACTTAAATGGTCATCAGAAGCACCTAAGAAGTATATTAAAAGACAAATTGCAAGACCCCACCCTCAAAGTTTCTGATTCAGTAGCTACGGGGTGAAGCCCAAGAATTTGCATTTTTAACAACTTCCCAGGTGATGCTGATGCTGCTTCTCTGAGAACCACAGTTAGAGAAGCACTGCTCTAGGACCTTGACTGACAAAAACATTTCAGAAGGGAAACATATGGAAACATAATACATGCATATAGTTTATTAAGCTTGGTGTCTTTATTTTAGAAAACAAGAAAGAATTCTAGTGATTTCCAAGGTCCCTCCAATTTAAAAATTCTCTTAATCATACATTGTAAAATTTGTAAAGTCCAACTGCTTCTATGTCAGATCCTTACCCTGCATTAAAATTTAATAAATTTATTTAATGATACTCTTTATCAGATTCCCTAAGTAAAATTTGTCCAAAGTTTTTATATGTATTATGTGCATAAAATAATGTTATACTTATGAATTTACAAAATTTAAATTTTATGATAATCATCTGAATTGTCTTGACAAAATTAAAATATAAAAAATCCTATGGAGGGAATTAATTTGCTCGTTAGAGTCAGTATGAGGCAGTTTCTGTGATGTAATTAACCAAATTATGAATTTTTGAATAAATTTTATGAAAGTTTAGATTCCTACTTCTACTTGTGAATTTTATTTTTTCTAGATTTTTAGTCTAAATAACCTTATCATAAATAGGCTTTAAGTAACTCTTGACTGGTTTCTGGACCATGACTGTCGTATTGTAAAAGTGTTTAGAAAGTTTAAGATAAATATAATACACAAATAAAGTTACTTTATTAATAAATTAATGTAGTAATTTGACAAATATTTATATATATTTAAACTTGTTAAAGCTATTTATGGACCTGTGCATCACTAAGGTCATTAAATAAAACTATTCCACTATGATCAGTTAAATAATTAATCATTTTAAAAGAAATTTCTTATGAAGCAGATTATTTTAAACCTTTGTTGACATTACTCACTTTAACAGTTCCTGGGCCAGAATCATTACTAAGCTTAGCTGTGTAAATCGTGTTCTATATAGACCTCTGACTATTGATACACATAGAAAACCTGAAATACAATATTACTTATACAGTCAAAAATCTGTGTAAATAATTTATTAGTACATTAGATTATTATTACTTATCAGAAATAATTTATTAGCAGATCAAATCATAGATACATTAGGAAAATAAAATATCTAGTAGCACAACACAGGAATGTATATCGGTCTTATTTTTTGCCTGTAGCTAAATGAGTTGATATCAGTTGAGTAAGGCATGATTTTTCCTCACTGTAGAAAACATAGAAAGCAAATGTTACTAATATAGATCACATAATTCCAGGGTCATGAACTAAAAAATAGGATGCCAGAGCTAATTGGGACTGCTACCTAATTATTGCAGAAATGATTTAAGATTTATCATTCAAATCTTATTTAATATCTCAAGGACTTATGGTGAGCCATGTATCCCAGGAGGTTTCTAATAAAAAGCTTTCAGTCCCAAATTACAATCAATTGCTAGTATAAAATATTTTCATGGTAGATATTTATTTAATTGAGTCAACAGATATTTGTTGATTAATTATGATACGCCAGGGGCTGTGCTAAGTTTTGGAAACACCATAGTCCCTGCTTACATGAAAGCTCAGGATATTGGAGGTGATAATAAAGTAAACAGACATTTAAATACAGTATTTTTAGTGTTAAGACAAAGATAAGGAAAGAATACTATTGGAATATGAAAGGTGTGTCTGATTTAGACTAAGGGATTAAGAAAAAGCTATCTAGAACTGCTTATTTGGGAGGGAATGTCTGAATAATAAATGGAATATAGCCAGATGAAGAATGTTCTAGACATATAAGACAGTCCAGAGACAAAAGAAACCTCACGTAGGTTTTTAGGGCTATAAAACTCAGTATGGCTTGAACACAGAGTATAAAACAGTGAAGAGAGAGGTGATGAGATAAGCAGCAATTAGGTTCATCAATAACCTAATAGACCAGGCAGAGGTAGTTTGAGTTAATAATGAAGATACATGCTTTAGGCTGAGATATGATATGTAGAATGACCAGAAAATATTTTCCAGAAAAATCTCTGGCTTCAGAGTTGAAAGAAGAGTGATGGGAGAAAGTGTATATTTTCATGGCCAGTTTGAATTTTCTTGATTAATATGGTGAGAAGTAGTGGTGAATTGGCGTAGTGTTATAGTTTCCTAAGGCTATGGTAATAAGTGCAAAGACCTGGGCGTCTTAAAACAACAGAAACTTATTCTGTCACAGTTCTACAGAGAAAAGTCTAAAATCAAGGTGTAGGCAGAGCAGTAGTCTTTTTGAAGTTTCTAGAAGAGAATCTCTTCCATGCCTTTCTCTTAGCTCCTGGTATTGCCAGCAATCCTTGGTGTTTCTTGGTTTGTAGATGTATCCTTTCAGTCTCTGCCTCTATCATCACATGGTTTTCTCCCTATGTGTCTTTACGTCATTTTTCTTCTCTGTGTTCCATTTCCATGTCTCTTCTTCGACTTTCACAATCACATATCACATTGGATTAGGGCCTACACTAATGATTTCGTCTTAACTTATTTACATCTGCAAAGAGCATATTTCAAATAAGGTCACATTCATAAGACACTGAATGTTAGTATGTCAGCAATGACAGAAGAGTAATGAATGACATTTATAAGAAAATACAGAATCAAAGAAAGGTTTTTTATTGTCAGAATCTTTGTTGAGATATGAAAATTAAAACTGACTACAGAAAGGGCAGAGGGTGGCAAACAATTGCCTATAGACTGGACAACATTTTGTGTAAACAGTTTTATTGAAATACATCCATTCCTATTCATTTACACATTATGGCTATTTTTGAGCTACAAAAATAGAGTTGAATAGTTGCAACAGAGACATATGGCCAAAAATCAAAAATATATACTATCTCACCTTTCACAGTAAATTTACCAAACCTGACATGAGGATTACAAAATGCCATAAAAGCACATGGTATATTTCAATCATAAAAAATTCCAAATTCAGCACAATTGTTTTTAATATATTATACTGGGATAGATAACATATTGATAATGTTAATAGATATAAAATAATAGTCTTGTATTTTTTGTCTTGGATAATGAAAGGTTAAAAGTAATGTCTCAAAACTATGCGTTCTATCAATATTAGGTTAAAATGTTAAAATTTCACACAAGAGTTTGTAAACAATTATTTTTAATGGTGCAATGAAATTAAACTAAGAGCATTATTATTTGAAATGATTCTTTAATTAGTAATTTGGCATGGACATTAAATTACAAGCCTGTAGAATTTCAGTAAAGAATAGCTGAGGTCTGTATAGTTTGTTTTTAATATTTAAATTTATAATGTTCTATCATATTCAATCCCAGGTCAGTAAGAATTAAATGACTCAGACTTTAATCATTTCCTTTAACTTTTTCTAGGAAAAGAAGTCAAACCTAAACCACGTACGTTATGTGCATGCCAAAAAAATAAATAAATAAAACAAATCTTAAATATATGATTTTAATCATTTTAAAATTTCATTACTGAGAATTTTGCTTAAAGTAAAAAACTTTACTATTTTGTGTAGACAATGTGCCTATTATCCCTTTATTTACTGGAGGTAAAAACTAGTACTTTTAATTAACTTCTCATTAAAAATCTTAGTTCAAATTTTTCTTTTTTTCTTAAAATAACTCATTGTGATTGATAAAAAGAAACATTTATTTGTCTGTTTTAATTTGTTGCAATTATGAGAAGAAAACTAATATGGCATATTGAAAAACAATGACTATGTAAATAAAATATGCCTGAGTACAAGAAGTAAATACTTTCATATACTCATTATTACTACTGTTTATCTATATTTTGTAGACCCACAAGTAAAAAAAGAAAAGCCAGGTATGTGCATTTTATGTATAGATTCATACTTGCATTCCATATTTCTAATGAATAGCATAATATATGCTTAAATGTAAATAAAAATTTTTAGCATATTGTTTTCATGCAACCAAAAACTTTAAGTTTTTTATATAACATGTGACAATAAAATCTAGGAATAGTTTTTCTCCATGGGCTCAATTGTTGAAATCTGTGTTATTTTATACTTAACAAACTATTGGCCTAAGCCACAAAGGAAAATTCACAGCATGTTAATTTAAAAAGCTAAACAACTGAAAAGTTTTTTTTTATTATTTTCAGAAGAAGACACAGTGAAACCAGAAAAAACTGTTTCTCATGGTAAACCAGGTATTTTGCAGGTGGTATTTGTAGTATCAAATCATCTTTCCATGTTCTAGTTTCAGCAGGATGAAGGCCTTAGAGTCAATTCTTAAGTTATTAGATAGGATTCATGTCCTAAGTCATCTAGTTTTAAAAGATCTCTAGTTTTAGTCATCCTTACAATGTTTTTTTGTACTGAGGATCTGCCCAGTCCCATGTAATTACATAGCTAGTCATCTTTTTCTATCAGAGATTGACCTTAGCACAAGGAACATTATTCCCAGCACTCAGGTGAATGAGCTATATATGTTATTTTGCATTGTTATGTTTGAGGCAACAAATCCTTAGAAAACATTTGTAATTCAGATTGGTTTACTCATATGTGACTATCTTAGACTCGAAAACAAGAAAAAAAATCAACATTTCCCCCTACTTTCTTTTCTCCCTTCTTCTTTACTCCATCTTTGTTTGCCTTCCTTCTCTTTATTCTTTGTCTTACATTCTGGAGAAAGTAGAGGTAAGCCAATGTGTTCTGCTCATAAAAAGAAATACAGAAGTTACCAAGAAGAGTTTACTAACTAGTTTTTATTTCAGAAGAGCAACTTTACTCAAGTTCTTATTTAACCGAATTAAATAAAAAATTAATTTTGAGGCAACCCCAAGCCTCAGTTGTTCTGTAGAATTTTGTACTTCATTCTAGGCTGAACAATTTACCCAATCTTGTGAATAATATGATTAGTCCACAATCTTTAAAATGTTAAAAATATACTTTCCCTCTACATATCTTAGGAAACCTTTGGCTTACATTTTTAAAATTTTACTTTAGAGAATCTTCTTACAATGGGTTTGAGTCAGATTTTATTTTATTTTTATTTGCCAGATTTTATTTGTCTATGCTTTCAAAAATATGAAACATCAACAACAGAAATCCTAGGAATAAAGAAAGCAGAGCTAGAGTGTGAGGAATAAAGACTAGCTGTTTATACTGACAGAAGTAAAACCTTAGAAGGAATTTTAAGAACCTCCTAATTTAAAGATTATTTTTTCACTGTCTCAAATGTCTGCATTTTGAGGTGAAATTTTAGAAAAAAATAGAGATTTTTAGTTTTTGAATGTATAGCAAATGCATTAAACTATAGCCACACCTTTCTTCTCAGTAATAACTCCCTAAAATCTGTTTCTGAGAAAGTTTTCCCATTAGGATAATTGATCAACTGATAGACTCCCATGTTGAATACTTGGAAAGTTTAATTTTATATAGACTCATTGTAATAATCTCTCTACTTGAGCCAAGTCTTTGACTATGTCAATAAAAACACAGAGAGCAGACAGAAGATATTCTGCAAATGTACCACTGTCGCTCTGCCCAAGCTTTACACCATAAAAACACTTAGGTTTTCCTGATAATTTAAGGTTCCCTGGCAGGTATCTTGCACAAAAAAAGAGCAACAATTGCTTCTTCCTATTCTAATTCAATAATAAAAAAGGGATACATGTTTTATAAAGCAATATTCTATGTAGACAAACAGTGAAATATAGTGAAAGCAAGGAATAGGGTGTGTCTTAGCAGGTCAGGGAAGCAATTCAAATTAAGAAAAGCCTTATAACAAGATAACTTCAAAAGATGTCTGCATGTGGACAAGTTTTATTTGTGCTTCCATTCAATTTAAATAGAAAATATCACTTGCTATTTTATTAAGGAAATGGCTGTTTATGTTTATCTCAGTGTTGGTGTTATTTCAAAAGAATAGAAAACATCAAGGTTGGGTATGTCATTGTTTTGTACTGAAACATCTAAAATTTCTACTTGTGAAAACATTTTTTTTTCTATCACAGAAGAAAAAGTTCTCAAGCAGGTAAAAGCTACCACGATAGAAAAAACAGGTAAATAGATATCTTGTATTTTTATTCTATGTATCTATCAGTTTTATGTTATGTGGGTACATACATACACACCTTTACTAAAGTTGGTACACTGTTAGTGTCACATTCTAAGATTCTAAATTCTTGTAAATAGCTACAATATATGCTCAATAAAAATTAACACTGAAAAACTAGAGTGACATAATTTTATTTTTTAAAAGTGTGATTGACCTAAACTTATATGTAATTCATAAGGAAATCCATGTAATGCACTGATGATCACATACTATTAGGTGTTTAATCTTATTTTCAAACCACATTTTCTCAAATATTAAAGTTATAAAAATCTTAAACTGTCTGTTATTTATGTATTATATGGAAAGGTTTCCTCTCATGAGAGCTCCTCAGAGAGTCACATTGTTATATAACTTTTAAAATCTTTCCTAAAGAACGATCTGAAAAATATACATTATTAAATTAAACTGTCTATCCATCATTACTTTATGTGAGAAAAATTATGGAGTGAGTGCACACACTCTTACAGTTCTTGAGCTCTTTTCTGTAGAGATGAAAAAATTGAGTCTTTTTTCCTTACTGACATCTTGAACCACTGAATCTCCTCCATTTGATTCCAAAACAAAAATTCTACCCACCTTGGTCATTTAATAGAGTTCCATCTCTCACTAAAAGTAATTTTAAAAGAAAAAGTCTGTGAAGTAATTTCTTTTGACTAAGATAATTATGATTTAAAAAAAAGATTTAAAAATAGTTTTTCAGAGCAAAATATAATAGAGTTCTGGAAAAAAAACTAATTATTTCTAGAAATTAGAGACTTAAGTACATGAGAAAGAAAGAAACCTAGTAAGGCTACTTTACATTACCCTTTGTGGCCATTATACTCTATTTCAACCATTGCCTAAGCTCATAGTTTCACTTAAGAGTTCCCTAATTTTTACCCTAAGGTGTTAACATGGTTCCCTGAGTATCTTATTTAGTTATATGAGTATTTTGGGATTATGAAGAAACTAGCCCAATGTATTTGTGCCTCAAATATATAGTTTTAAATTTTATATCTCAGTTTTTCATTAGCAGAGTGATTAATTAATATATTTGCTGACAGTGAAATGATAGTGCTCAGAGAGAATGGATTAAGCTTAAGAAAATAATCTAAAACTAAGAAATATAAGCATAAATGCTCAAGAGTGATATTTCTATGATTTATACTCATCAATGTGCCATTTATTTTCCTTCCTTCTCCATAGTCAAGCCCAAAACAGAAAGTAAGAGATGAAAAGAATAAAATATAAAAAGTATTGCTTGGTCATTTCAACTTTAACAATTTGCTTTTTTTTAATTGTTATTTTTCGTGTTGCCTAAGACTAAAATACCTATATAGGTGATAAAGTAATGTTCTTGCTGTAACTTTGATTTAACATTCATGTCTTTTACTGCTAATTAATAGTTAACTATAAGTGTATAGATGAAATTTCTGGAAGTTGTATTATTATTAATATTAAAAGAATGAGTCTGTATAGGCTATAAAATAACACTAAGAAGCTAGGCTATATGAGCATCTTTTAAAGGTACATAATAAATAACAAAAAAAAAATAAGAAATGGTATACAATTGTTGGCATTATGAACCACACATTGTTTTTTTTTTTAGCTTGCTTTAAGAAGCATTACCTATGCTATAGGTACTTGGTATTTAGAAATTCATAAAATTATAAACATGTTGTCATTTATTTATTAAAATCACAGAATTTTCTCATGAGCATGAGCTTTAAAGATCAACCATTTTATTGTTTGGTAGTAATACAGAGGTTATTACAATTGTAGAGATTTAAAAAAGTGATT
Source organism: Cynopterus sphinx (assembly GCA_030015415.1). NCBI lineage: Eukaryota > Metazoa > Chordata > Mammalia > Chiroptera > Pteropodidae > Cynopterus > Cynopterus sphinx. The sequence continues at coordinate 101,339,851 of CM057386.1, read as the reverse complement.
ATTGGGCTTAGGAAGGTGTGAACATTTGCCCAATGTCACAAAGGTAGTAAATACATCCAAAATTGTGTTGGTGGTCCTAGAATGATGTGTATTTGTGAAACAGAAGCTTAGGTGAAGGCATGAGTAGCTCGTCAAATATTCTCTGGTTCTTGTATGAAAATGAATTGACAAGGCTCAAGGATGAATTTGGTGACACCAGTTAGGAGACGATATAAATTGTACAGGAAATATGGTGCAAATGTATGGAGCCTAAATAGAACATATTCACATTCCAGAACCTGTTGCATGTTATTTTGAACATTTTATAACATTTTATAATTGTTACTATAATTTATTATACTTTTACATTGATATTATTGATAGTTTAATAACTTGAATATCAGCTTTTTAATTTTGCATATGCTTATTTAATATTAACATTTATGCACATTAAGTTCATAGAAACTCATTCTTGAATACTGGCACCCCTAATTTACATATATCCAATTTAGTCTTATGACAACATGGGTCCTGCATCTTCCCACTTACTTCACTATTGGTGCAGGAGAACTAGGTGATTAGAGAGAATTAATGCTTGGCAGTGATATCTGTTTCCAAATATTCTCAACTTTATTTAAAATATCCTACTCTATGTGGTTTCATCTGAAATTCTACTTTTGATGAAAGAGATCTATTTTTTTTAATTCAAATATTTTTCAGAAGACAGATATAACAATTGCCTTTTGAGTCCATTTGTCATGTCCTAGACTCAATTTAAATTTATCTGTGTGAATTCTCACTAGACCTGGTAAAAGAGGGTGGTCCATGAAAATGAAAATACAAATGTGTTGTTTTCTGGAATAGGGCAAGTCTAGGTTAAATTTTCAACAAAAAGCTGATGTCCAGCACCAAATTTCTTCTGACCCAGCAAGAAGAGAACTTGGAGTCAGAGAGGTATAAAGAGAGGTTGTAAAATGCCAAAGGCACTTTAAAACACCCCCAAGAAATGACTCAACCTTCAGCAAAAGAAAAAAATCCTTTTCTTATCATTCCCCTCTTTGTCATATTCTAGTCTCTTCTTTTTATACCACGTGGCCCCAAGAGGGCTGATACCTTCATAACTGTTTCACAGGATGCCCCGAGAATGAACCTGACCTTGTTTTTAATGTGTTTCTATGGCAATATGCTTTCTGTGTTCCAAGTTACATGCAAATGGCTTTGGGGGCATGCTTCCCATATAAATGAGGATAGCCTGCAACTATATAAATAAGAAATGCTTGCTACACAAACAATCCACAGATTGCCTGTTAATTTTGATTTCTCTCTCTAGAAAAAGCAGAACATCAAGAAAAAGAATCTCTACCTATAAAAACAGGTGTTTTTGCCTTTTTGTTTTATATTATCTTAATTCATTACTTTTATTAAATTTAAAATTGCAAATTACAGCAAAGCTTAAAAATGCTTTTTTATTTTATTTTCTGATAGTGTTTAATCTTGTGGTTTTGTGGTAAAATCTACTTTACCTGATACGGGGCTGTGATATTGACAACTGAACATTTTGTTAAATATTATAATCAATATATATATATATATATTGTCAAATATGCTATCATAATACAGCACCATTAACAAAATAGTATTTTCTTTCATATTCCAAAATATTTAGTATCTTACTGTTGCCAATATTAATTTCATTTTTTATACTGATGACATTGATTCACTGTTGATAGTATGTAGAATATCCTATCAAATTTCACATACCATATTTCACTGAAAACTAATCATGAATTTCAACATTATATATTTTCTTAAAATAGAAATTATTTCATCCTATAATAGTTAGCTTAAGTCTTTTAGGAATATTAGCCAATTTTTAAAATATATAATATTTGTTTCAAACACCAAATCATATAGGATAACAGAAGATATCCCTCTCTTCTCTCCTTTATTCCTCTATGCCCATTCCCAAAATATTTGATAATATCTAAAAGGTAATCAGCATTATTTTTAATGTATCTTTCACCATTATAAATGTATATACACATATATATATAATCTCACTTTTTAATACAAATTATGGCATAGTATTAAAAGTCCTTCCCTAGATTTTTTAGGAGTGTATTTTGAAAATTTTTTATATGATTAGATACAAACATTTTCTCATTAATAGTATTCTTTTATATAGTTGTACACAGGTAGCTAGTCTCTGATTTACATGTATTTAAGTTGTCTAACCCAATTTTTTTAATGATATATAATAATAAATATATCTGTCTAGTTTTATAAATTTGATTTACGGCAAAATTTTTAAAATATTTTTAGTAATATAGTATATTCAATGTAATTTTTATAAAGATTTTAATTTTTCTCTAAAAAAGTTGTATCAATTTGTATTAGGCACTGTTAATGAATTAGTTGAGTTAATTTGGATGATTCAAATTCTTCACAATTATGAGCAAATGTTACCTACTTTTTAATAAATAAATAGATCTTGAGGTATAAGACAGAATAATTAATGTTTTTAGTTAATAATTTCAGAAGACAATGTATATTGAAGAAAGAGATTATATATTTAGATGGTATAGTTTTGTGGTCTTTTGCCTACCACTCATTTAATCTTGATTGGAAGAGTTTAAATAGTTAATATTAAATAATATTACTTTGTATTCTGAAAAGACAATGCAGAACATGTATTTTTTGCCATTAAGAAACAATAAGAAGTTGAGATTATCATGAACATTTATATTGCAGCAAATCAAAGATGAAGTTTTACAGGAAAAAAGAAGAGACCAAGAAGCTTGCACTCTGAAGCTTTACAATTTCTGTGGGAAATTTATTGAGAATATTACTTTAAAATTACTCAAAATGCATTGTGTATTGCTCATTTTAATATGTTTATCTTATTCTTATTTTAACTTGAACAGACAGAAATAAGAAATACAAATGGTTGGTATTTTACCTGTAGATTGAAAATTATCACTAATTTTTAAAATCTTTTTTATCTTTTAGACAAACCAAAACCAACTTCAAGTAAGTATATCATTTTAGAATTTTAAAAATTTGCTATTTAATTATTTTAACTTTATAATTTCTTTGAATTGTATATGCAGAAAAAAATATTCAGCATATTTATTAATTCAATAGCCATTATGCCATTAATTATATAAATGATTCTGATTGACAAAGAATATTGTGTGTATTGTATTTATTAATCCTTGAACATGTATTTATTGAGCATCTCTTACATATATTACACTGTATCAGGATATATGAGGGAATGTCTAAAATAATTTCTGTTGTCATACCTGTGTAATTAACACATTTACCATAATAACTAATACCTGTGTGAAAAAGGTGGTTTTATCTCTCATGTATGTACTTTTAGTTGTTTGTTAACTTTTATTCAGTAAACACAGCATGGAGAGACCTCTAATAGTCATTATTATGTCAAGAAAAATTCAGAACACATATTCAATTATTTAATTTTAACACATTAGCTTTTGTTTTTTTTTCTTTCAATATCTGCAGTTAAGTTGTTCTTAGTATTTCAGAATTACTATTTTATTTTAGATGTTTTAAACATTAATAAAAATTCAAGTTTATGACATTTTTGAAAATTTATGAAACTATGTTCGATTTTATAAAAATGAAATTGTTTCTTTAATACCATTAAATTATGACCCAGACTTTACTCTGGGGTAAAAATATGTGCATTTCAATACAGAGTGTATCTAGAAGTTATATCCAAAGTTTTTAAATAACAAGGACTAAGAATGGTATAACAGATTTTTATAAATGCAGCAATAATTTTCTTCTGAATGGATTCCACACCAATGTTGAAACATGAAATGTTGTCTTTATATTAGAGAAAATGTCTAATTCATTTAGTTTGTTTTACTGCTATTAAATGAAGAATGTAATAAAAATTAAGGGTTGAAAGTCAAAACTAGAACGTTAATATAAAATATCAATAATTTTCAAATACTGTTTTATTTATAAAACATAACATTATTCATTTTGTAGCATCATTATAATAAAATCTTTTAATCAATTTTATCTTGAATTTTGAAAATAGCTTCCAAAGTGTTATGTAAGACTGATAATTAAGTGTATCAGGTTTATAGAAAATTTTATCAATTCAGCTGAGAAAAAATATATTTAAAAAATCCTGACATATTTTAAAATATTATTAGTCTATGAATTTACTTAAAGAACAAAATGAAAAGCTAGTTCTGTATTATGATAGGCTAAGGACCTATAACATTTTATATCTTGTCTCATTACTCCAGTTGTGGTCACCATGAACTGTTTATTTCTGTGATATTTTTCAATCTCATCCCAAAATTCTACCCAGTGCACTTAGTGCATCTTATACATAAAGTTGCTTTATAAATATTCAGTGAATGCATGCATGAATGGATATATGAAGATCATGTTAAAAGCTTATGTAATGGAGATTTATAATTTGTAATTAGGAAAACCAAACAAAGGACTTACAATTGATTAATTCTACCAAATGTGAACAGACTATTTAAAATTCGTCTGTAAATGGTTTTATTTTCAAAATAGATTTCTAGTTACAATTTTCAGGAATATTAGCTATTATTATTATTCTTTGACATTTTGAGTATTTGTTTATTGTCATTACTGTTGGAATTCAATAGAAAATATCTGCAGATGAAGTTCAGTTACCTGGTACGGAAATACAAAACTATTTTTTCCTTTTTTTTTCTATCTTTTTTTTCTATTATAGTCTTCTTTTCTAAAGAGAGAACATCAGAAGTCACAGAATCAGGTAAATGTTTACTTTCCCAGAGAAGGTAAGAAAGATCTGTGGAAATAGTATGTAAATTTGAGTCTCTATCTAGTTCAAGTCCCTTAACAGCTCAGATTTCCAGTTTCCTATCTATAGAACAACCATAATGACTTCCCCAAAGGCTTGTTATAAGTACTAAATAAAATAACATATGTAAAATTCCACTAATTACTTGGTTGTCCCTCATTAAATACTTGCTTACTTCTCACTCTTGTCTGATAAATATAGTCAAAGAATATCATCAATCAACCAAAACTGTTTTAAAAACCATTTGTCCATATTTTTCCTGGAGATATTTTATCTCTTTTGCTGTTTTATTTAATAGTTTATTTGTTGAGTATTCATGGCACCAGTCAAATTCTCATTTCCTAAAGAAAACATTTGAAAATTCAGATGTTTTTTCTAGTTTAAATATATTAATAAATGCCTGGCTACTCTAGCTTTACTTCAAAATGTAAAAACCAAAAAAAAAAAAAAAAAAAAAAAAAAAAAAAGGAAGGAATTTGCCATACAGGTGACTGAATATAAGCCAAGTAATCAAGCATAACAAAAATGTATGTGTTCTCACACACAGGAGGAAGACTCTTCCTTTACATCTTGAAAAAGCAGAGTCCTGACTCTGCCCTTCTACTTAAGGGATTTAGTCTCATCTTCAAATGCTCATTCCATGATTAAGGAAATTATAATGTTTAAGCCAATGATTTCTTGTCTTTTTTTTTCCTCCTAGGGAAGAAAAAAATTGAAAGATCTGAAAAAGAAAGTAAAGGTAAAGATGAAATTTTAGTCACGAACATCAAACTAGTGATAAAAATACAGAAATAAAAATTTATATAACTATACAAATTCTATCACTTAAAAGAAATATATAAAAATATGTACACTGGTTTTAAAGCGCGTATCACAATTGCAGTTTATTATAGTATTATTCATATATGAGGGGTACGTATTGCATTATTATTAAATATCTAAAGAGAATAGGAATCTATATCCTAAAGCAAACTCTGTTATTGATAAATTAACACCATAGAATTCTTTTTATATAACACCCAAACAGTCAATATTAACTACACAAAATGCAATTTTAAACAGAAAGACATCAGTAAATATAATACAGGACTCTAAAACTATTCTTCTCTATAGAAAAAGCAGAAATGAAGCATTTTAAAGAAGAAAAAGACATTTAAAAAATCTTAGAAGCCCTGAAGCCAAAATATCTCAGTCAAAATTTATTTATATCAGTTTTTTAAAAAACACCCTTTATTTAAGTATGTGATGAGTGCTGGCGTGATTAAAAAAAAGACATGTGGTAAATAATAGTGGATTATGTGGTAATGGCAGTGTCAAAGTAGAAATAGATGGTCGAGTCCCCCTAAGTATGCATCCATGTTTTGTGCCTCTGGTGAGCAATAAGTGAGAAGCTGCATTGCAGTGTTTTTTTCTTAACATTGGATTTATTTATTTAGTAAAATATACAATTTAATATGATAATCACTGCTTATAAAAGCAGTTATCTGAAAAAATTACAAAGGTCTCTCGTAAGAACTATTCTATTGGATCAGAAGAAAAGCATTCTTAGACATATTCAAAGATTATTATTAACAAAAGAAGAAACTTTGTTTTTTGGTTTATTTTCAAATTTAGTTATATGAGCAACCTACTGTCCATGAATCTAATTAATTTAAATACCTTTTAGTTATTGTATGAGTGTTATATCTCTGTTTATGCAAATAAAACTATCTCTACTGCTAACATTTATATTTGTTAGGTGTTAATAGAAAAAAATTTTTTAAATCACCTTGAGAAATATTTACAGCATTTAAATTGTTTCCATGTTGCTAAAACTTAAAGTGAGCCAAATATTTTTTAATAAAATCATTTTGAAAATTTATATTTTAATTTGAATTTTTAAAATATTATTTTATTTTTCAATTACAATGGTCATACAATGAAATATTTGTTTCAGATGTAGAACATAGTGATTAGACATTTATATAACTTATGAAGTGATCACCCCAATAAGTCTAGTACCATCTGATACCATACATAGTCATTACAATATCATTGACTATATATTACCTATGCTGTACTTTTTAGTTCCATGACTATTTTGTAATGACTGATTTTTAATTCCTTCACCTTTTACACCCAGCTCCCCAACTCCCATTCCCTTCTGGCAATCACCGATTTGTTCTCTGTATTTATGATTCTGTTTTCATTTTGTTTATTTATTTTGTTCCTTAGATTACACATATAAGTGAAATCATATGGTGTATGTCTTTCTGACTTATTTCACTTAACATAATACCCTCTAGGTCCATCCATGTTGTTGGAAATGGCAAAATTTCATTCTTTTTTTATAACTGGGTAATATTCCATTGTATATATGGACCACATCTTTATCCATTTGTCTATCAATGGATAATTAGGTTGCTTTCATATCTTGGCTATTGTAAATAATGCTGCAATGAACATAAGGATGCATATGTCTTTTCAAATTATTCGTTTGATCTTCTTCATCTAAATTTCCAGAAGTGAAATTGCTAGATCCTTCTTCCTCTCTTGTTAGGGTCTTTATTTTAAAGTCAATTTTGTCTGACATAAATATTGTTACTCTAGCATATTTTAAATTTCCATTTGCATAAAATATATTTTTCCATTCTTTTACTTTCAGTCTGTGTGTTTCTCTTCCAACCTGAAATGGGTCTTTTGTACACAGCATATGTATTGTTCTTGTTTTCTCATCTATTCAACCACCCCATGTCTTTTGATTGTACAATTTAATCCATTTACACCTAAAGTAACTATTGATGGATATGTAATTATTGCCATTTTATTATTCATACTTTTATCTTTTTTCCTTCTTCTTCTTAAAGAAGTCCCTCTAAAATTTTTTATAGTACTGTTTTGTTGATGATGAACCCTTTTAGCCTTTTTTTTTTTATCAGGGAATCTCTTTATCTTTTCTCTGATTCTAATCATAACCTTGCTAGATAGAGTAATATTGTTTGTAGGCCTTTGCTTTTTATCATTTTAAATATTTCATACTAATTTCTTCTGGCCCACAAAGTTTCTGTTGGTTTCAGCTGATGGTCTTATGGGAACTCCCGTGTAGAAAACAAGCTGCTTTTCTCTTGCTGCTTTTTAAATGCTCTTTTTGTCTTTAAATTGCATTATCTTTATGAGCACTCCCAACTAAAAAAGAAAGCCCTTAATTATACAATGTGACAAAGGATAATTTTAAACTTTGTAAATTTTCAAAGGAAAGAAATCTAGCAGTGAACAAGTAAGAAATACAGCAAGAAGCTTAATTTCAATGGAAAACTAGAAAATGTGAAAAAATTGAAACAATATAAACATTTAATAAAATATTTCAGTACATCCCAGAAGACAAATTTCTCTATTACAAAAGACTTAAAATGATATAATAGTTAAAAAATGATATAATAGTAAAAACAGATAGAAATAAGATTTATTTTATCTATGACTACATAAAATACAGCTAATACCATGAGTATTTTTTTTTATTATTTATAAATTGGTCCATTAAATTAATTCAACCCAGATACAAAGTGGGTGGTAGAGAACAAATGTGTATGGCAAGTAAATGTCCTTTGCCAAAAATGAGAATGACCTATTTTGGTGATATTGATTATCATAAAACTATAAGGTTGTCAATGGTGATATAATTTTAGGTAAATTCAATTAATTCAAAATGTAATGAGATGCAAATGCTTTAAATTCTAAAGAGTTTAGTAAACGTGCCATAATTGAGCAAGTATTTTCATGGTGGGGGGAGATGGAGTGTGTGTGTGCGTCTTGTTTTTCATTGGTTCTTTTTTATTACTCACTGCAGTGTGTTTACCTGAAACAGCAGGACATATTTAGACATATAATTTAGACATAAAATTATTAATAATTTAGACATAATTATCAGTAATATTGAGTAAAATTTAGAGTAAGAGAGCAAACCAAATATGTAGAAAGATAGATATAGCATTTTTATATTGAAGCTTTCTCCAAAATATCGTTTAATATTTTTTAAAGATATTCAGCCAGAAAAATGAGAAAAACCAATTACTTAGAAAACCTGTAGCTATATCCTTTCCTATTAATAGTTCATGTAATCCTTAGTAGACAACCAATTATCATACTCCATTTAAAGATGAGGTAAGTGTGATTGAAAAAAATTCAACTCAGAGTGTTTACATGGCAGAAAAATGAATTGGCTTCAAGTCAGTATGATGCCAAAGACTCAACAGTTAATCCAATTCAATCACATTTTACTCTCCAATCATAGTGTAGCCAATATAAGGAAAGCTTTCTACCAATCAGAGTGGCCCACAGAGAAAATGGACCCCACTTAGTACTCAAGGAGGTAGTTATGACTAGAGGGCTGTACAGGGATTCAGACATTAAATAGATACTCCCATCTTACCCATTCTGTAAGTCTATCACATTCAAGATCTTTATATTATAAATACACAGTAGAAAAGAATTGTTATGTATGAAAACATAAATTCAATCCAGAGCTAGTTGACACTATCGTCACATTTCTATTACTTCTTCATTCAACAGATATTTCATTGTATCTCAATAAATGTTCATTTGATTTTTTTCTAAGTTCCTATCTTTTTAGGCAATCCTAGTATTTTTTTTTTGATAAATAACACTTTAGACTTACTAAAGTATTTTTCTGAATTATGTTATTTGTTTTGCAATTTTATACATGAGGTGTGCTGCTGTAACATCACCAAAAACATAAGTATCCCAAGTGAAATAAAAAGACTTTATATTGACATTAAACTAATATCTGTAAATTTGTAATTCTTAGAAACTTCAGAATTAAATTTATATTATAAATTCTATGTCTCAAATAAATAATATAATGCAGATTGTTTTTAAAATATTTTCAAGCCTAGAACTTTAAATTAGACCAATACTGGTAGAACATAGATATTACCAATCCTATTCTTCTCTAGAAGAGAAATAGTATTTGAGACAATTTGCTATAGTATTTGAGACAATTACCTCACTTTATACCTTTGACTTATATGCACAGTTTAATGGAAAAACATATTACTTTGAAGAATTATAATCTCACATTGAAACAAATAAATGATTCTGAAAAATTAAACCAATTTTGCATGTTGCTTCTTAAGATTTATATTTTACAGTTTAATTGGTAGTTATTTGTTTTTATTGAAAAATAATTTTCATTCATATATTTTAAGAATTTTGGAAAATTTAAAGCAAATATTTAGATTATATCTTACAAAGTAATTTTACTCTAATTAAATATAATTATAGTTGAACAAAACCTCTTAATTTAAGAAAGATCCTGCTGAATTTAGTGTTTTTAAAAATTATAAATATTTTGTGACACCTTGCAATGATTAATAGCTTTTTTTGATATCTCACATAAAAGCAATTAAGATGTTAAAAAACTCACGTTCTCAGGCAATAAAGAGCTATATTTCTTCATTAACTCATAGACAATAAGAAAGTGAAATGATATTAGAAACTTTTAAATATTCTATTGATGTATAATTTCTTTGCATTTTATTTGAGTTAAACAGAACTTGTTTTGGGTTTATTAGTTTGTTTTTTAGCAGAAAAACCTGCAAGAATATCAAATGGGTATTGCTTGTATTGATTATAAATTCTCTTTAGCACACAGTTTGAATTTGAAGCTGAAATTTATAAATATTTATATTTTTAATGTGTTCGGAGATTGAGTCATTCCATACTGACAAGAATTTGTTAACTTTTAATCTTACTTACACTGAAACAAAATATAAAACTACATTATTTAAAACAATAATGTAACAGAAATATCTTATGATTTTGAACCTGAAGATTAAAGTGACTTGCATTCAAATACATAATAAATCTTTTTAGTGATTGAAGTAGAATGAAACAAAATAATCTAGTTTCTGCTTTAAATTCTCAATTGCTAAAAATTTGTTACAGAGCACATGTGGTCAAGTAATTATTCTTTGCTATTTTTCCTAATGTTCATTAACTTAAATATACCTGTATATCTGAGGAGAATAACATAGTTAGGAAGGCTTAATTTACATAGCAGAAACACACAAAGCTCTCAGAAAACATTCTCTAAAATATCAAGATAAATACAGATAAGGGTTCTAAACTTACAAAATATATTTGTAAATTTTCTTATAAGTTCCTAAAATTTCATAAAATAGCAATTTTTCTTTCCACTTTTCCAGATTAAGAAAAACAAACCATTTTAAATCAGCATTTTCAAACACAATATTATGTAAGCCACACATGTAATTTAAAATTTTCTTGTTAGCACATTAAAAGGGTAAAACGAAACACGTGAAAATGGTTTTAATAATGTTACTTAAGCATACATAAGAATGCTATGCCGATATATAATCAATAGGGAAATATATTGATAGTTTATCTTATGATTTATATTGAATCTTTGAAATTGTGTGTATATTTTACACTTACAACACATAGCAGTTGTATTAGTCACATTTCAACTTTCCAAAATCACATACCTCATTCAAAGTTCTTTGACGGTAAATAATGAAACCTCACATGGTCCTCTACCTTTGATAGACCATTTTTTTTTTTCTGCTTTGGTGTTGGATACTCAGAGACCATCCTTCATTCCTAGATGTATTTGGTTGGGAACGGAGAGTGTTAATATATGGGAAATGACTGGGATAAAACAGAGGGAGTTATCTTTTTTTAAATTCTAGTGGTTCACTCTGATTGAGATCGCTGAAACCATTTCAGTATACTGGATCCTCAAATATCTAGGATTTTATTTTAGGGATAAGAAAAAATTCTGATAAGAATCAGCAATGCACTAATATCTTTCTAACATCTGTGAGAGTAACACTGCAAAATCAAGTTTTTCATGATTCACAGGTAATTATGGTTTAATCAATGCTTGTTTTGTGGGCTTATGTATATTTTAAATGATGTAACTTTCAATTTCTAAGCATTCATTTGATTTCATTCTGTATCTTTTTACTTGGTAGATGTGGTAAATATATAATAAATAATTTGCTTTTCACAGAGTTTGGGGAAACAAATTAAGGAGTGCTAGAGTTTATTCTAAGATCGATTACCTTAAAAATTAAAAGCAAAATAAACACATTATTGAATTTCAAGTAGACAACTATTTCTTCCAGATATTAATATTTTAAGACTTTTGAAAACCTTTTCTCTGAAAAAAATAATAACTGTACATATTAAAACATTTCTCCCTAGAAACTTGCCCCCAAGCAAAACATGTAATAAAACTACGAAATTAAAAAATACATTATTAAATGGAAAATGGTGCCAAGGAAAGACCTGCACCTAGAGGAGTTGCAAGGCTCTTGACATAGCTGAGATATTGGTAATGGGTGCTAGGTCTTCAAGAAAAAATATTTCCACGGTTCTTATGTTCTTGTTGTCTGGTATATTTAGATAAAGTTATGTTGTCTTTCTCTTCATTAGTATTTCAAAATAAGTAATGTAGTAAGAACATCCCTTAATACAATTCTATGTGGAAATTTAACTTGGCATTTTTTTTCTGTAACATTTTTTTTGATTGTGAATAATGAACATTTTGTCATTAGCACATAACCAAAATTATCTGCATAGACAGGTTTAGGATCATTATAAAGTTTCTGAGATCTAATTTTGATATCAAGATTAATGAATTTAATATATAAGGCTGTACTGATAAAACAATCTTTTCTAGGAGTTACTTTTTAATGAAACTTCGAACAAGCCCAGCAGAGGATTAGCCAGGATTTCCAACTACTTTTATAGTTTACATATGTGATTTGCTTTTTAAAGATTTCTAACTTCTAAATTGCTCATTTATTTTTTGGCTCTGCATTGTTTCTTCTTATAGAAAAAAGAAAAATTAATAAGCAATTGAGGACTTTTCTTTTTAGTTGGGACAGTTTATTAAGATTTAAGATATCAGAATTAAGCTAATTTGGATATTTGTCTGAAAATTTAAGTTAATGCAAGATAAAAGTAAACAAATGCTATGGATATAAAGGTTTTTAGTCATTTTCTTAATTTACATATTTGTGTATCTTAGGCAAAAGACTTTTTTAAAAAGAATATGATTAAAAATAAAGTATATTATCTGTCACAATAAAAGCATAACCTATTTTTATTGATTGTATGTATCTGCATTGAAAATTTTCTAGAACTTCAGAAAGCCAAAATTTTCCAAGTATATAATTTCCATTTGAAAGAATATTTTACTTTTTCAGACAATCAGGAGATTATTAATGTCCATGAATTAAAAATGATAATGTGGCCAAAACAACTAAATTTTCTAAATTTTTACAAACAAAAATGTAGCATTATATGGAATATAGAAGTTACTATAACAAAATAATAAATTCACTATCTCTTCAGCTCTATGTAATATGTTATTTAATGCATTCCATGAACTTTTACATAATTAACCTCTTTTATTATAATAGTTATAATTTTAATATGAATATTTTAATGTTGTTTGTTGTTTCTTCAGACTCACACTCATAATATCCTTTTTCCTTCTGGGATTGAAACTTTGATTGTGACATCACATATTATTTCTTTTGCTCAGTTTATCTGACCTTATTTTTCTTTGTCACTGCTGTCTCTGTCTCACTCAACTTTTATCCCACAACTATTGGTGCCTACCATCTGTGTTGTACTGCCATGGGAGTGAGCTCAGGCTCATGAGTTTCCCAAGGTCATAAGGTGGCCACTGGCACCAGCACTCAGACATCATGGTGGGCAAGCGCATTATGCTCACTTGCTGCTAGACTGGCCAAAGTCTCTTCCAGCCTCAGCAATGTTTTCAAGTATTCCTGACTCACTTTTCAGAAAATACCTATTGGCTCTTTGGGGGTTCCCTGTTCTTCCATCTCTCAGCTTCCCCATTGCTTCCCTCTGCTTCCTTCTCTGTAGACCTGGTATGCTTTTAATCTCTTGGTTTGTCCCAATTCACATGTATTTTATAACTTCATTTCATTTTATAAATATTACCCATGAGTTTTGTTATCAGTTTTAAGGGCCATTTGTAGGATACTGAAATGCTATGTTGCTTTTATCTTCTCGGAATCCTTTGAAACAGTTTTATTTTCCTCCCACCACCATTGACATAACAAGGGATATCTGTACCCCAACTTTGCTCTTTGCATACTTAGTTTCTGAACCTCAATTTTAATGTTGGTACTTGTCTTCTGGGTGACTTCGCCTTTAATATATCAGGAGGGATTATTTTCCCTATTCCCAGGCAGTAGGGAAGATTCTGAAGATTTCTTTTACCTCCTCTGACTCAGCACTGTTCTGAAAGGTCTTATTTTTCAGTTGTTGTCTAATTTATTATCAGAAGTACGAGTGTCCAATAGTTTTTTTTGTTATCCACAAATCTTATTTTAGCTAAAATTCATGCCTTACTTTTGCAAATTAAAAATCAAGATATCTTATGTCCTATGTCCAGACAACTTTATCAAACTAAATTTGTTACTAGTCTTCAGACAGTCCTTCATCATAGAATCCTAAATTCAATCCCCTTTAGAACAGAAAAAAAAATAACATTCTCAATTTATACATATATGCACAAACCTTAGAGAAGGGTTCCTTGCTGGGATAGAAAATTGTTGGAGATCACTTGCTGAAATAGAATGCTGATGAATACTAACGTCAATGTAGTTTTTGTTAAAAACAAATTAACACCAAATTTATGGTAGATATACAAAAATTATCATAGGGTAGAGGCTGATAGAGAAACTGGGTTCCAATCATGACTTTAAAGCTATGTAAACTTTGGAAAATTACTTAACATCTCTGTGCTTAGTAGCCTTATTTTTTAAATGTGGATTATAACAAGAAGAAATTTGGGGCCGATTAAGTGAGGTAAAATAGTAAGGTGCATAAATAATGATGGGTGCATAATAAATCATTAGTAATTGGTACCTGTGAGAATGACGACAATAATGACAGTCCTGGTGATAATTATTGCATAATACTGGGTTACTTCCTTTGTTAGGGACATGTTTCACTTATTAAGCATTTTTGTGAAAATGGATAAAAAAATGAGATCAAATCATAACAAGAAACAAAATCTTACTTATTTGAGGGTGGATTTAAAACAATCTCACTTTTTAGAGAAGGGGTGATTAAATTCATGGAAATTTTGTTCCAGGAAATAAAAAAAATTGGAGCAGTTACTTTTGGCTGAAATCTGCTAAGTAGGTAGTAGCTGCCATGCTACCCCTCTGATCATTCTTTATGCTAGACCCCAGGGAAAATCTGTGTAGACAGCACATTTGGTGAAATGTTTGTCACTGTTAATTATTAGTCTTTGGGTGCCGGCAATGTGGCCTCATTCATTTTTTGGTGATGTTAAGTAGTTCTGACATTGCCCTCAAGACGGTTGTGTCTTATGCTCAAAGTGATAGTACAGACACTCAGAAAGGATTACACATGTTTATTTACACCCTTGGCTTCGCTGTGCACAAAATTCCAAATGTGAACTGTTTCTGTATACTTTATTACTCCTTAGGATCAATTTCAAGAATTCTGTGGACATTGCTCAGTATACCAGTTATTTTTCTTTAAAATTAATGCTCATTTTAAATAATACCATGTATAAAAGACTTATATCTGAGAGCTGAAATAAACTATTAACTGCTGCTTTGAATTACCATGAATTATTTTTTGAAAAATGAAAACTCTTAGAATGTACTATTTCACCTATTTACACATAATTCAGCAAATCAGTTGAAAAAATAATTAGGAGTTTCCAGTATTTCTGCAAATAAAAAGTGATGCAGTGAATTAGATTTAAAAAAAAAAAAGAGGAGTGAGAAGAATACGAAATCCAGGATAAGTTACCTTTGTGTGTGTGCACAAGGATTCCAGATGTTTATCTATGAGTATTTCTTGAAACTCTGCACAAATTGGAATAGGCTTCTAATGAAAATAAACCTTCAGTGACTGCTGGTACACACACATGCATTATTTAGGTTGTTTTTCTTTATTTATCATGTTTGTTAAAAATGTACAGAGTAGATTGGACACTACACAGGACATTTTATTTGAAAAAAATAATAAAAATTAAATTAACAGTCTATATCATCAATGTAGAGACTTTAAAAGTTTCCTTCTTTCCAAATTACAATTTCTTTTAATCTATCCCATTATTTTACCTAACACTACCCTCCCATTCGCAGATGAAGAAGCATTGGTTCTCCAAAAATCATGGCCTTCTTGGCTTCATCCCTTCTTGCCTCCCCCTATCCTTGCTCCTCAGTCAGCACCTTCAGTTCTAACTCTAAAAAATTCTTCCCTCTTTGTTTACAAAATCTTTAGACTATTTTCTCACGTAAAATTTTTCTTACCCTTTCTGCTTCGTAAAACTATTGTGTCTTTTCTGTGCTTTCATTTACAATCACACTTCTGAAATAAGTCTCCCAGTAATTCTTTACCCATTTCTTCAGGCTTTAACTTTATACAACCTGAATATTAACCCCTGACACTTCTCTCAAATAGTGAACTTTAAACTCAATCCAGATCTCCAAAGAGCAAAGCTTAATTACATTTTCTTACCTCTCCTCCATTCCAAACCACTCTGAAGCACTCAACATTGTTGGTCTCCCACCCTTCTTGAGGTGTTTTTCTCTCTTGGATTTCACAATATTGGACTTTTTTTTTCAGTCTGAGTATATTTTCTCATCATTGGGGTTCTGCTGCTTTTCTCCAGAGGTTGAGTTCTTCCATCCTCAACTCTCTTTCCTACTGCACTCTTCTGCAATCTTCCTCAGTGGGGTCATCTACACTTGCTATCTACCTCTTTCTGTTTAAGACTCCAAATTGTTCTGAACCCTAACCTACCTTCTCAGCTATGGTCCCATATTTTTAACTCCTACCTTCACTTTTCGTTGGCTAATGTTTATAATTGACCTTCCTAACTTACTCATCTTTTTTCACTTTTTCCACTACCCACTGGAAATCATAAATAGAAATCTTCTATAGCCACCTATATTCAATTTTTTTTTTAGTAACTTAGGCATAGAACTTCAAATTCTACTTTGATGAATTGCTATTACACATCTCTGGCCTTAATTCAGTTGCCAAGGCATATTGGTTTTTACTATTTCTCATCTGAACCATTGTAGCCACTCTTCAGTAGGCCACATTCTGATTTCTGTCATTCTTCTTTTTTATTTCAACTAATGGATAACATTGTTCAATATTTAAAATTGATTAGAAAGTTTATAAAATAAATATTCAATATTTCCTCATGGAAAATTTAGAATAAAATCTATATTTGTTAACCTGAGCATCTAGAGCCTCTATGATCCAGGCTTAAATTATATTTTAAATATTTTTTCTATAATCATTTTCTATACACATCAGACTTTCTAACTCAGTTCAAATTTCCATGTTCCTAATATTCTTGCATCCAAAACTTTGTTCCTGCCATTCTCTTTTCCTAGAACATTCTTTCCATCTCTTACTGTGTGAACCCTCAAAGTCTATCTTTAATGGGAATGCTTCTAAAAAAGTTCTTTGATAGCTTTATTTCTCCCTCCCTCCTCTACCTCCCCATCCTCTTCCTCCTTCTCTTTCTCCTCCTTCTCCTCCTCCTCCTCCTCCTTCTCTTTTTAAAATGTGTTGCTTGAAGAAAGTTATTTTTTTACATTCTCTGAGGCTCCATATTCTCTTGTAAAATGGAGATTGTTCTACCTATTTCATCAGTCTGTTGTGAGGCTTAAGTAAAAACATAGGTAAGGTACTGAGAAGAGAACATGCACAGAAAGATAGCTCACTGTAGTTATTATTGCTGAAAAAGTAACTGTTTCTAAATGAACAAATTACAGGAACTTTTACAGGTAATCTACACATTGATTATAAAACTAGAATCTAGGAAAGAAAGAAGCTAAAGTTTTGAATTTATGCATGGTGATGTCCTCAAGAGTAACAAATAGATCCAAAGAATAGGTGTTTTAGTTTTAAGTGTGCTGTAACCTACAAAAATAAAGTATATATTCCTTATGTACAGGAATATTATTTTAATTTTATAAACATCTTCATTGACATTAGCAGACTCTTATCAGACAATTAAAATGTTATTTGATTTATCTATAACTCTGATATTATTTTTAAATATAGATATTAGTTACTTCTAAATATCATGTATCTTTATTTATTGCTGTTGATTTGGCAGTTTAAAATCATGCCATTTAAACCAGTATTTAATTGAGCTAAGCCTGTATTTAATCTTTTAAAAATAATTCAGGTTAAAACTTCAAAAATTTTTTATAGAAAAAAATATTAGTGATTTTGTTTCTTTTAAAAATTTTTTTTTACATAATAACATTTATTCCTAAAGGTCACATTTTATTCTTATTTGAGAAAATTTGCATGATGACATATTTTACCTCTTTTCTATTTATTCAGGAACAGCTGTTATGCAAAATCTGAATAAATGATATAAAATTGACCCTCTTTAAGATCATTACAAGTACTAAAAAGTTGATATGAAAATGTAACAATTATCTAATTATATTGTGTTAAAATTATATCTGACTTCAAATTACTTTCACATTATTTCATTATTTATCTTTAAGTAGAATGAACAAAAGACCATATATATAAAATGCATATACATATCTATAATGTTTATGAGCTTTCATTTAACTTTTAATGTCTTTTAATTAACTTTACAATTGTCAAAGGTTACTCTGCTAATACAATTTGTGGATGGATGTTTTCCTCTTGACCTGTGTTGTGTATGTAAATTCATTTACCTCAAATATTCTCTGTTCCACAAGTGATGGTTTGGGGAAGGAATTTTAGGAGTCAGGGGAGGAGGCGCACATTTGGAAGAGTCACTACAGGCCCTCCTTGCCTTAGTCAGCCTTTGCTGCCCTGCTGACCATAGTCCTGACATGACATTAGTTCCTTCCTCACCCTCTCTCCAAGTCAGAGATGTTGCTTTATTTGTCAGAAGGCTCTTGTTTGTAGAGTTACTAGATGTTGAGTTTATAAGTTAACAGATTCTGTGACTCATAAAGCTCTTTAAATATAATATTTCTTCTTTGGAAAATCTGGAAAATAGACTGTGAATTGATGTGTCTTTTTTTTAATCTCTAGAAGAAAATTTTGAAGATGTACCAGCTTCAAAGAAAGCTAAAGGTGAGTTTATTAAGTTCACTCATGAGTTTTCTCTCAACTGTAATTCTTCAATTGCCTGATTTATTTAACTATTCTTGATCTAGTTCTTACCTTTACCTAAGCATTGTTTATATGATAGACATTTTTTAAACAAACAGCACTTTTACATTATTTGGAAATATTTGTAAAAGACGTTGTACATTATTTGGATATTGATTTGTTTACAAGTAATTATTAGATGCATTTATTACCTAATCTATTTAAAACAGCAGTATTTCAAAATTATCGTCTCACCAAAAATTAGTAGTATTTAACAGCAGGACTGCATAAATGTTTAAATTTTCTTATTAAGAAAAATTAAGACAACTCACCTATACTAGTAGCAATAGCATAAAGGAAGGAAGGAAGGAAGGAAGGAAGGAAGGAAGGAAGGAAGGAAGGAAAGAAGACCAGCCTTAAACCTAGAAAAATCTGCTATACCAGATGCACGATCTTGGGTGACTCTTTCCAGGACTAAATTCCTTCATCTGTATTGTAAGGATTTCAACTAATTTGATGTATTTTTTTTTCCTTTATGGGTTTCCTGACTCCCTAGTTTGGCTTGTTGTATAACAGATATTTCCTATTCTACTTCCAGACTTACCTGAGGACCATAAAAGTTTGCCTAAGAGTTGTTCTTATTATCAAAACAAAAGTTCTGTAGCAGTGTTCAGAATTAACAGTGTAGAAAATAGTGCTCTGAGAAAAGACACAAGAAAATTGGTACCTGAGTCTTATGAAAAATTGTTTATACTTGTCTTAAGATAAATTTTTAAATATTAAATGTTTAGCTTTAAAAAAAAAAGAATTATTAAGAACAGCAGCTCTTATGTGACTTCTAGACCATTGCTTCTTACACTATTTTATACATAAATTTCCTGGCAATCTTATTAAATAAAATAAGTCTGGGTTAGTACTAAAAACTGCATTTATATCAATTTCCCAAATAATGATAAAATTACTGGTACTTGGGTCATACCTTGAGAAGTAAAGTTTTTTAATACATTTAGAATTTCATAAAATCTAGAATCTAACTTTTGATGAAATACCCACTCACATACACTCAAATCTTAACGTTTCAGGTTTCATAGGAAACCCCTCAAAAGCCCATCTATGGAGATCAGTAAAGAACTTCTAACATGAAGAAAGAGGTTCAAATGAATACCTTCAAATTATCCATCACGAGATAAACATGTAACACTACAGCAAAAAAATTCTTGCAAAAAGTTCTTGCATCAGATGAGGAAAAGATCTAGGATGGTTTCTTCCATGGAGAGGATAATCACTAAAAATTTATGGCCTTCACAAATTTAGAATTATTTTGACTAAATGGTCATCTTATAGCCAGATTCCATCTGTACTATATTATCACTCTAAGCATCAAAGTCCTTGCCTAAGAAAGAAATGTTATTCACCTGCCCTCATCCAGCAATGTCGAACACATCAGGAACAGTTTCCTGTTTAAACAATTGCCTATAGCATGCTCCATTCTTTCCTTAATTGGCTCCTCGTCTAGCATTGGCTCTTACTTATTAAAGTTTAAAGTGAAAGATTGAACAGAATCTGAATAAGATCCTAGAGTATATTAGAAGGAGGGAAGGTAGCTCCTATTTCTTTTATACTGTGCACCTGTTTAGATGTTTTCAACCCTTTACATTTTTGTTGTATAATAACTGTGAAAATACAAGTTATTTACTTTCAAATTTTTTATTCACCAAGCAGAAGCAGAAGATGTGTCTTCCACAAAGAAGCAAAAAAGTATGTTTATAATTAGATCGAAACTATTGAATCCTTTCTATATTAACAATGGCACACAGAAATTGAAACTTTAAAGTCTCTTAAGACCAGTATTAGAAGAAAAAGATTTTTAGCATAGACCTGAAGAATAATGTTAAAGAAGACCATTTATATTTCTAAGAGAGGTTCACCACTTTTTGTGTCAGACAAGAGACACCTACTTGGAGAAATTGCAAAGTAATGACTAAAGAGGCATTTATCGCAAATCATTCTACATGCTCTGATCCTGAGCACTTCAACTGAATCAGTGCTTAAATGTGTATTCCTGCCTGCTTTGTAAAAAGACAGCTGAAGTGATATGCCAAACTTTTTTACATCAAAAAGAGAAAATGTAGATATAGGTCTCAGCAATTCGATTGCTTTAGAAACTCACTTCTAAGATTAAAAGTTCTTTTTGATTTTTCTAGATAGATATATGGCAGGCTCTTAATATTCAATTTTGGGAATCGGTGATTTTAGAATGCAATCAATATTCATATGCAGTTACAAATTCAGTGTCCAAGATTCTCATTATTTCATTGCTTTCAAATTAGACATTTTTCATCAGATAGTAAAGCAGTACCTTCTGAATATCAATTTTGGATTCACATTAAATTTATTGTTGGACAGAATAAAGGAAACAATTTTTAAAATAGGTATAACTGGCATTTGCTTTGCATAATTTTTTTAAAATAAAGAAAAATACATTTATCTGAGGAATTGATATTAATGTTCTCTAGATTCTGTGATGCTTCCTAAATGTATTTCTGTAGGAAGTTACAAAATGCCCTCTTCAGTAGCAAATGCCTCTGACTCTGTGTTAGTTACTGGACTCATTGAACAAATTAAGTACCTGCTGTGTTCCAAGCCCTGTTTAGGTTTCAGAGGTGCTCACTATAACCTTTAAAATTATCAGGTTGTAAAAAATACATGGAAATAAGCTGTCTTAACAATACTTTTAGATATTGTTGCAAAATCCATAAAGTCAACCTAGGCGTGTTTCTGACTTATACAGCAATACTTTCCCAAATGTTTACCTACTGGTAACAATTTGTATCTAAATCACATATATACTTGAAGTCTCTTATTTCAAAAATAAATATAAAAGCATAATTCAATAAGAGCAGTGGAATGTATCAGTGCCAATTTCCTTGCTGGGATATACTATAATTTTGCTAAGATGTTGCCACTGGGGAAAACTGGGTGAAGGTACATGGGATCTCTCTTCATTATTTCTTATAATTGTATGCAACTATACAAAGATCTCATAATAAAAAGCTTATTTAAAAATAAACAAAATAATTCAAAATTTTTAATATAGAACATATCAAATATTTTAAAATTCATTTGGCAGACTTACTTTAGCAAAACAACATTTTATATTTTTTTACTGTAAAGTAATTCTATGGTCTAAGATTCATGAGCCTTTTGCATAAATTCTAAACTTTGCAGCTATAATGATATTTTAATTGATAATGTATTCCACAACAATTAAATAAATGTGTCTACATTCAGCTAGAATGTAGCCTGTCTTCAGTGGACTCCTACTTTTAGCAGTGGTGCTGCCATTCCTCCTTAATGCAGGCCCAGCTTTATTGCCATCCCTCTCAGTAGCCTGTCTAACCTTCAAGGTGCCACAACCTTGGGGTTTGAGGCGAGTTGTGTTACTGCATATGTTTGATGCTAGAACAAAATAGAAAATAATTCTGGATGAGTTGAATAGAAAGAAAAAGAACTAAATTCAAGATCTCTCTAAACTATTTTCACCACCAAAAACACAATGACTGAAGTCAGATGATACCCAAGGTGATGAAATCAACTGAATAATCTCTTAGTGCTTCCCTCAGCTTCTTTCTATCCAGGCTTTCCTTTATTCTACTTCATAAACTCAGGCTCATATGGATTTGGCCAGCTTCTCCATATTTCTTACACTAGCAGTTTTAATTCTCATTCTCTTTTCCTGGCTATCTACAAAAAGTCTGTGACTGGTTGATAGACTACAAATGGACAAGATAAAAAACACTGAAGAGTCAGTACGTACCCATGATTACAAAGAGAGGCTAAACTCACTATCTCTGAACAAAATTGCCAGATGACAGCACTAGTTTCCTGGGCTCAGAGCTTATGCTTATATCCATTTCATATACTGCCTCATTCAGCTTTAATTCCTTTCCTGTGTTGCTTTTTGGTCTGATAGCAGAGCTATCTGGAAGCATTACCTTAATGCCACCTCAGGGGATCCCTTGCTCCAGTGTAAGGGCAAGTGGAATACCTCAAGACTTTAGGAACCACAAAGCTCTCTGTGGTATTAAAACAGTGAAAAAAAAAAGAAAAGAAAAAAAGAGTCAATTAGTTAAATATATTGATAAATTTGTGTTTTGAAACCTGTTCAGATACAATTTTTTTCTGAATACTGTATATGTCAATAGATTACTATAAAGCATGCACTTTGACTTTTTATGCCAGGCCATTTATATTATCCTTTATTAAAGGCTTGTTATGTGCTAGGAAGCATTTTTAGTGCTTCGTGTATATTTACTTACTTAATTTTCACTACAATTGTTTTGAGGTTTTTATTGGTGTCTCGATGTTACACATAAAGATTCCAAGACACAATGAGGTTTAGTAACTCACCAGTCAATGCCAAGACTATAATGCCAGACCTGTGTTCACATGCACTGTACTATGCTGCCTTGCTGTGCTTCACCTCTGTTCTGGTTAGTATTCTTGTTTGAACAAATTATCATGCTCTATTCCTTAGGCCCCATCAGTTTCTTCCAATGTGTGTACTTGGATGGATACAATGGCTACGGATTTCAGTTTCCTGTCACTCCTGCACAGCGGCCTGGAGAAGGCTCTGGACCAGCAGGTTCTCCAGGACTGAAGCAACAAGGGCAATAGACACACACGCACGTGATTATGAGTGCTTTAAAACTTTGAAAACAGGATCTTCCATTTCTTCATTGTGGCATAGGCAATTAAAATTATGAAATCTGGGGATTTCTTTGAAAATGTTTTACTTTTTTGCCTGGTGTAAGGATAGACAAATAGATTGGCTAATAAGCAGACTTGTTGGAGGATCTGGCACTCAAAAATTTATTTGTGTTCGTTGCTGGGCATAGGTGCTTATATTTTTCTATTTCTACTCACCGTACAGTTGTTCACAATTTAATTTAAAATTTACTTAATAATGGTCTTTTAAATTACAAAGTAAAATTTCTAACTTCAGTTAGAGAAATATTTATTTTTAAATGAAAATACAGATTATGCTTTAATGGTACAGGAACCTAAATAAAAGCTAGTCTTTTGCATCATGTGGGTATATAAACTCAATTTACCCAATAAGTTGATATATGATAGTTTAATTTTATTTATGTCTATTTCTATTTTAGTTGTGGTTGTGTTTTAAGAATAGGTTACAGTTGCACCAAAGAGTGCTTTAAGTTTCTTGTGATACTCTTTTAGAGCTCAAAATGTCTCTGAAATTTTGACATGACAAGAAACTTATTTCTAAGTTAATTAAGACATTAACTTTAGCAGAAATACACCTTCTAATTAGTCAGGTCTGTTGAACCATTTTTTAAACTATAAGCAAATGAGATGTAAAATTTTCAGATTTCTTCAGACTGTGCCCTCATGAAAATGTCACCTGGGTGAAATTTTAGATCAATTACTAAATTTGCGTGACAGGTGCAAAAGTATTTTCATTTCACTTTAACAGGATCCTTCTGTGGATTGAAATAGGTTCTCTTTCTCAACAAGAAAAATATGAATATTGCCTAAGTTGAAAGAATACTGTTTAAATATAAGCACATTATGAGATGTCTTACTTGTTTGTTAGGTAATTTGTCATCAGTCCCAACCTTTAACATACTTGACGACACATTGCTGGGAATGGCTATTACGGTTTTTTGTTACCTTTTTGTCTCCCAGTGATATAAACACTTTTGCTCTTTATCACATTTTTCTATCAACTCTACAAGTCATGCCACTGTTATCTATTTCATGTTTACAGTTGCAACTCAACTTATGACAAATTAACTCAGTAAATAAATTGAGTTATCTTTCCTAGCATTATAATTACCTTCTGGTGAGGTAGCCAGAGCTGATAATAGCCAAGTGATTTATTTTTAAGGACTGCAACCAACTAAGTTCTTTAAGTCCAAGGTTTAGAACACTTTTACTAAAATATTATTAGGCTAGAGCATCAGTAACATGGTAATTATTAATAATGGATTTTCAGTGACTTTCGTGAAATAAATTGGTCTTGTCCACATGCTGGCGAAACTAACTTACACCGCAAAGGCTAACATTACAATGAACCAAGATTAATGACACTCTTATGAGGAGGGGTGAGGGTGACTGGAAGTGTGTATCATCAAGACAGAACAGATGGCCCCATCTTACAAAGCCTTCATGAAGCAGTGGAAGCTTGTGGATACGACAGTGTATAGACTTTACTGCTTAGTTACTTTAGTTCATCCAATTTAAAGGCATAGAGAGTAAATATGACAGTTTTTTAGATTTCATAGAACAAATATGGTTTGTCTATTAATTCCTTCATTTAATGACTATTTATTGAGCATTTACTCTTTCTAGAACACTGTTAGACACTGTTCATTATAAGAAAAACATCAGAGATAAATTCTATTCCCAGTGTTATCCTAACAAAATGTATGGCCTTGGAAAATTTGCTAAATATGCTATGCTTGTTTTTCAATGTATAAAAAGGGAATATCAAGACAAACTACAGAGAAATGTACTGTAGACAGTGAAAAACATCTTAATATGGATATGACATAATACTTTGAATGTTTGCAATTGAAAAATATTAACTAAACTCTCATCTATTTGTACGGTTCCACCAAATAAAGTATCTCTGGTTCTTTTGAGTTTTGTGTTTTACATTTTAAAAGGAAAAAGATAAATGCTTGATTAAAATGTTTTGTCTTCAATAGCTCATTCATAATTCATGTCATATTGGTCATGAATATGTAGCATTTAATAATTGTGTTCATCATTTTCACTTAATTAGAATGAACAAAATATCCCAACCCTCTATTCACCCCACACTTCACCTCCTTTTAAAAGATGAAGGTCTGTAGAAAATAAATACCTAAGGTTTTTAAGTTTAGTTTTCATAAAGACTGATAAATTATTCTTTAAACAAGGTAAGCCTTTTTCTGAATAATGTCTTTGAAAAGCACCTATATATTGATTCATTCTGGTATATCCTTGTCAAAACTCCTCACAGAAATATTTTAGAATCTGAAACCATATTTTTAGGGACTCACCTTATTTTCTTGAGTTATTTTATTGTGAAAAAAGAGAATAATGCATATTATTGCTGATGAAAACTCAGAGACCATCTAGTACAATTGGCACATACAGAAAATAAATCTAATCCTTAAAGAAATACATAAATTTGCCTATAGTTACAAACTATATCAAAGCCAGGCCTAGAACAAGGGTCTACTAGCTCCTTAATGCCCTTAACTATATCCTCAGAGTGTTATTACAAACCTTGGCTAATTTATCTGTATATGAAAACCCAGTTTTTGAATTACAGTCAGTGTCAGAAATGTAAATCCTATGTGGAAAGTTTTAATTTTTTTTTTCTACATGAAAGCTGAAAGGGACCTTAAAGATGAGCCACATTCACTTGCTTTAAAGGTAAAGAAAATGAGACTAAGTGAGGTTAGGTGACATGCCAACGGTCACAATGCCAGTAGGTAGCAAAACTAGATTGAGAACTCAAATATGTTTTTTAATTCACTGCATATTCCCCAACCTGTGCAACTCAATATGATGTTTTCGCATCATAAGCTTTCTTCTGTGATTTATAAACTCATAAAGATGTGGGAACGCAGCACTGCTTTCCAGGAACTGGCCTCTCATGACACTCTTTGCTTCACTCTTCTCAAGCCTATACCACTGCTACACTGTACCTTTTCCCCTTTTTAATCTTATTAATTTTATGTGTCCATAAAATACACTGTGGATGCTTCCCTTTGATATTAAAAATATATATTATTTTCTCATATTATTTAACTGTAAAAAAATAGCATAAGTCACTGAAAGACCCCAGGTATTTGCCCCAAATAAAAAGAAAACAAAAAAACAAATATATTACAACTCATCCAAAGATGTGGGTTAACAAAATAAGTAAGAAAAACAAATGCTCACAAAAACACATTTAAATTAAAAAAAAAAAACCAGCATAAATGATAAAGTGAACTAGTGCACATCGTTATTTAAGAGTCAAACACATTCCAGTAAGAAGCAAGCACATGTAAGCAAGATAGTAATAGCAAAGAAATTCTTGGTTTCTTTTACATAGCCACATTCAGGTACCAACCACGTGCCCTTTGCAAGATCATCAGTTCCTATGTCTATGCTCCATGTCGAACTATTAGCAAAAACTGCTTGCATCAAGTCATTAGTGCTACTTTACTTTTCCTCCCACCATATCCAACGTGTTCTTGAATAACTTAATAGAAAGTCAAGAGTATACTCCATGCCTCTGAGTAGAGTTGTCAAGCCAGATGTGTTTTCAGATCAAGTGTGCTGTGGTGGAGCCCCCAGCAGACTAAGGGCTCCCAAACCCAAGGTCAGACTCTAATTCTAGGAGTAACTCTGGTCATAAATCTCCTCAGCCCCTCAATTCTTTATCTCTAAATAAAAATAAAAGTTTCTATGGCAAAAGGACATTCATCTTTCGTACTTTAGTATCTTGTAAGGTGATGCTATTGTTACAAACTTTCAAATTCCCTTCTGGTTTTGCTATTAGTAAATGGTCTCACTATGCCCTTCACTGAAGACCTAGTGTTCCTAAGTGGCATGAGCCAAAACAGCAAATGAAAGTCAGACCTGCTTAAGCCAAACACTGAAAGGGGAACGCTGCCACTGGACAAAACAATTTTGCTTAAAAAAAAAAAGCCCACTGCTTTGTCTTATTTTCATGGAATTTTTATAAATCAATGACAGCAAAATATCTTGCAAATCACTGAATCAGAACACACCGAGTTTGTAAGATGCCTGTGGAAAAGTGGTTTTCTGAATGGAAAGCTTGGATGAAATGCCAAGTGACCCCAAGACTGCCATAGAATTGAACAGTCATTAGAAGATCTGAAGGTGTTTCAGCAATGAAAGTGAAGATAGTGTCAAAATAAATATCAACTGTACTATCTCAAACATTTAACGTATGTCTTTGCTTAGGGAGGAAGCATCTCTCTCTCTCTCTCTCTCTCTCTCTCTCTCTCTCACTCACACACACACACACACACACACACACACACACACATTCAGAAATGAATGACAAATCATATGTACATTTCTATATATTTGACACCATCATGAACAGAGTTGGAATGATCTGAAAAGAAAATGCATTATCTCCAAAGAAGGCAAGAGTTTTTAGAAAAGATGTAACTCTGAATTCCAGCAATTTTGAGGAATAATGTAGCAAATAAACAATTTTTATCTTCAGAACATTTATGTATGAAAACTTGTTTTAAAAATTGAGTCCAATTATAAAATAAATAAGTCGTGAGGATACAACAGATGGTATGGTGACTGTAGTTAAATATATTGTATTGCATATTCGAAAATTGCTAAGATAATAGATCTTAAAATTCTCATACCAAAAAAAAAATGTAACTATGTATGGTGACAGATGTTAATAAACCTTACTATGCAGATCATTTTGCAATATATACAATAACATAATATGATGTTGTACACCCCTATTGAAATTTTCTGTTGCTTGCCTACAAATCTGCCAATTTTTTTCTTATTACATGTAATCTACTGATTAACACACCCAGTGATTTTTTATTTCAGATATTTAATAATTCTTCTCTAAATATACCTTTTTTATTTTTTATATTTCACAATTTCTTTCTTATTATGCTCATGGCTTTTAAAACATACTTTAGGATATTTAAAACAGCAATTTTAAAGTTCTTTTCTGCTAATTCTATCACCTCTGTCATTTATGTATTAGTTTCTATTGACTGATCTGATATTGGCCACATTTTTCTGTTTTATTGTATATTTAGTAATATTTAATTAATGTTGGATATTTTTTACAGTCTTGAATGCTGAAAGTTGTGTCCTCTTTAAAGAGGATACAATTTTTTTTCTTGAAATCAAACATTTATGGATTAGCTTTTTCTTTGAAAGCGTATTCTTAATCTTTATTATCCATCACTTTAGTCTTTTACCCTCTGTAGTCTCCACTAAATGTTTCAGTGTCTATTGAAGAATCTCCTCTCTAGGTCAGAATTCCATGAGAATGTTCAGGGAATTGCTCAGGTTGCAACATTCCTGTTCTTTGTTTTGCATCTTGGAATCCCACTATAGGTAATCATACATTAGTATTTCGCAACTGACTCATGTGTATTTATTGATATTCCTTTTTTCCTACTTTCCCCTCTCTGATGAGCTACTGTGCAAAGTCCCATCATTTCAGTCTACCCAGACTGGCTCCCTTATTCTAAATGCAGCAAGCCCGATCTTTTTCTTGGGTTTCATCTTCATAAATTATTGTTTGAAAAATTCCTCCAGACACAATGACATGGTGATCATTGATCCTATATCATTTGCTTCCTTTCTGTCATGAATCATGTTCTGTTCAGTGTGTTCTCTAACTTCCAAATACATTTATGCTAAATATTTTTTATCAGTTTTCTAGTTGGTTATGGTGCAAGAACAAGTATGATATCAATTACTCCATTATGTTTGGAATTCAAAATCTCAAAACTACATTAACATTTTTTTATAGAATGTCTATCAGCACTGCCAGCCTCTTTAGACCTAAATTTTTTTTGTCACAACCCTATAAAGTCATCTCAGGAGAGACTGACTTGATTAATAGAGTCACTAAAAATGAAGTGGTAGGAGGGTTGGGTATAAGAAGACCTGAGGGCCAGAGAAGTAACCAAGGTACCCTGTTTTTCAGGCTGAGCCTATATAAATCATTAAGGTATAAGAATGAAATGAGGTAAAATAAATGAGGTAAAAATGGATTCTCATTCATGTAATACCCCAAGTTTTAGTATGGTGTAGAAATGAGGCTAAAAGCAAAAATTGAAATGAATATATTAAAATGTTTCATATGGAAAAAAGGTAATTTAGAGATAAAGTCACTAGGGAGTAACTATCTGTATCCTGAATATATTGTTTATTAAAAGTATATTTAGTTAATAGGACTAGCCAAAGTAGCAATATTTTAAGGAACTTAGAATATTAAAGAAGAGCATATAATTGCTTTTAAAAAATAATTTAGTGTGTAATAGAAATTAAAAGTAATTTGTTTGAATATGGGATTTTGAGAAAAAAACTTTCTAAGTGGCGCTATTTTTTTAAATGTATCCACTGCAATTTCAACTCTGGGGTAACAAAATGAGTAATAAAATACTTTTATAGTTGCACACAAGACAGAATGTACCCAGTGGGAAAAATGATTTGATCAACAATCCAAAAGGGTTTGTTGATCAGATCCAGACACGACAACAGGCCAGTATCTCCAGGCTAAAGAAGGCTGTGAGTCTAAGTACACAAACCCTTCTGGGGTATATTTAGTGAAGAAAACAGCTAACCTAAAACTGGCTTATGCTCTAACATGAGGATGGCCTTTCTGAAGGAACATAGAGTGATGGCTCTTAGGCAATAAGAGAGCAACTAAGGGTCCCACCAGTTGGACCCTCCCAGGTCCTGTCTGTCTGTTTGTTTTGGTTTCAACTATCTACTGATTAACATTGAACAAAGTCCTTTTAATAAGATTAATCTTTCAGAAATGACAGAACACATTTTTAGTTAAAGGTATCCCTAGTTTTTAAAATTATACAATTCATATATACATATATGTATATATATTCATAGATATTCATATGTGGGATAAGGCTATTTCTATTCCCAATGTTCCAATTATTGTTTGGAAAAAGTGGGCAGTTTATTTGTGTGTGTGTGTGTGTGTGCACGCGTGCGCATGCGTGCGTGTGTGCATGTGCATGTGTGTGTGTTTCTGGTCTTCTCTATCTCACTTCATCAATGTCTTCATGCTTTTCTATTTCCTCCCAGCATCTGATCTAATAACCTGATGTATAGTTTATTCACATTGAGGATGTAGTTGTTAAATCTACCTTATTCAGTTCTTTTCCTCCAGTGGGATGTACCCACTTGTACTTGAAGCCCTGTGATGAGCCATGCCCCATCATTGGCTTTTTTCCCATGTGAAGATATATACACACACACACACACACACACACATACATATATATATATACACACATACATACACACACATATACATATATATATACATATATATATATGTATATATATATATATAATCAATTACGTCAGAGAAGTTTGTAACTTCACTTAACTTTGAAGTCAGGCACTCTTCAAAGTTTGAATTCTGGTTCTAAATTTTATTACCCTTTTTTTGCTCTGGCAGATTTACCTAATCTCTTTGAAAAAAAAGTTTTCTTATATAAAACATGTATGTCAATAATATTTATACTCCCATTTAGTCGCGGGGAATATTAAAGAAGAAAAATATATGACACATTATAAGTATTCGGTAAAAACTAGTTTCTTTTATCTTAACCCTTGATTTCCTCTTAATGGTCCTAATGCCCTAACCACCTGCCTTGTTTTTCAGTGTCTAAGTCCATCAGTTCCTATTTGATCCACTGATATGTGGTTCAGCTATATGGTTCTTACAAGCATTCTGACTTTAGCTGGTCGTGAGGCTCCCAACATCCGGCATCACTTTACAGGTTTTCCTGGAAACTGGACAGTGCTTATGCCTGCCCATTCTCTGCTCTTACATCAGCCTCAGGCTCTACAGACCACCTTTCTTCCTTAACCTTGCTCTCCAAAATTACTATTTTGACTTTGGGGGACTTGAATGAGGAAAATGCCAAGGTTATTTTCTCTCAGAGATTATTTGCATTTTTTTTCCTTCAGACCTAAGGAATTATCACTGCCAGGAATCAAGCCCAGGAAGAATAAATTATTTTAATGAAGACAACTTGCCTATGTTCCAATAATAATGTAATCTAGGCAGTCCCTGCTCAGCTTTCTCCTGAAGTGGCCCTTTTACTAGCAACCCTTTCCAAAACAGTGTTTGAAAAACTTAAGCTTTGGCAGCAGATAGAGCTTCTTGATGTGAAAATCCAAAGGAGTCTAGAGAAGGAGAAACAAAAATACATTTTTTTATTGCACCTTAATGATTGTTTACCAAAAGACTAAATAGTCCAAAATATATTCCTCTAATTCTTTCTACTTCGACTTTAACTTTTACACTAGTTATATAGTAATCAGGTTTAGGTTTAAGTTAGAAACAGTGCTCTGAGCCAGCTCCAAAATTCCCTGAATAAATCACTTCATTCCCATCTATCCATCACTTCAATCTTAGAGTCTCTGTTTTCCACCTTAACTTTGTTTTTCTTTTAATTTCTGGAGATGCCATGTTTTCTTGTCTATGCCGACCTTTCTAAGAAGAAAGTGCCAAGGTGAAGCATTTTTTACTCGTTTTTTCCAAAGTAAATGTAATTTAATCGGCACATGTAATTTTTAGCACCCTTGCAATTTATTGCCTCTGTTGCCTCCTAAAAGCATCCTTTTTCCTCATTTAGTTCGATTTCTACAAAGCTGTGGGGAAACTCCATTATGCTAATGATGAGGCAGATAAGTGGTTCACTCAAATTAAACTAGCAAACACATCCAATTACTTCACAACCATTCTGAATTTAACAATAAAAGTCATTTTCAGCACAGAGGAGCAAAAGTCTGTTTCTTTTATTTTTTTAAACATTGTTTGTAGAAAACTTTATCTGTGCCATTAAATTTCCATCAAAGGTATTACTGGTTGACTGGTTAAAGTCAACTTCTCTAAATTAAAAGCTGGCATAATAAGAGAATTTGTGATTCAACCTAAGTCTCAATTACAAGACTATAAAGTTATAAGCCCAGATGTTGGCTCTATCTATGTCTCAAATAGCTACTTGTTACATTTATCTGCAAAAGCCAAGCATTGCCTTTCTTTTTAAAATATCATTACAATTTTTTTTATTATTTTTAAGTTGCCGAGAAATAAAATTTAGAAAGTATACATTGTAATGCTCTCATAATAAGAATCCTAGGCAGCAATCAAACATCAATTCAATTTATAAACATTTGATGAATGTAAGTTGTATGCTAGACGTAAAGCATGGTTGCTAGGTGCTGTGAATACTCCAATAAATAAGCTGGCGTCCTGCTCTCAAGTATCTAAAGTCAAGGAGAGACAGGTTTGTATAAAAATGTAAAACAATAGTATGAAGCCTATAAAATGGTCAGACACACTCTGTTGTGGGAACCTAGAAGAGAATGTGTTAAATTCTGACCTGTGTGGTATAAAAGGAAGGATTGGAAACATTTAAAGGAGGACCTGATAGTAGAAAGGTAGAAGGCAATTATAGAGAAAGGAAAAAGTATTGGAAAAGGCCCAGAGTTGTGAAAATTTGTATTTTGATGACATTTTAAGGACCGGCAAGAAATACTATGTGGAAGTAAAGGGTGAGTGGTGAGGAAATGCGGGACATGAAGTAGTCAATCAAGGTGTCTTCTTCAAAGAATGAGTGATATTCATGATAGAGAAAATGTTGATTGCCATCTAAATTTCAGAAAAAAACTACTTAGTATCATTCAGAATGTTTAACCAAGGAACCAGTGATATCTATTACCTCATTATCCAAACTGTGGACTTTAATTTATGAAAGGAGAGCTAATGCCACACACTTTGATGTGCTGAAGTAGACACAAATAGTTGCTTTTGATTCTAGATGATGTTTTCTTCCATAATCCCTGACTGTTTTAGACAATGTGTTTTCGTTTATTTCTTTAAAATGATATCTTATGGAAATTGTTCCTAGGGTGCAAACATTCTTCTATCCTTACAACCAGAACAGAACCGACTGGAAGAATGAATAAAGCAACCCCACCAAGGTATAATTTATGTAAATAGCTTTTCAAACATATTTATGGGCTATACTAATTTGGCAATGCTGTTATTTCACATCATTAGGCTATCTTTTTGCTGAATAGCTCAAATCTTTGAGTTTTTCATTATTTGATTTAATGTTTTCAACTAAATCTTCACTAGAAAGCTGTCAACACAGATATTGAACCCAAAACTGGGAATCTATGTCCCCATGCTCTTCCTTATCACCTTCCCTCTTCTACTGAGCTACTACTTGACACACCAAGTTCTGACAAATTTATTTCTCAGTGTCCATCTACTTCTCTTCACCTTTACTTCTATTTCCTTAGCTTAAATTACTTACATTCTTCACCTGGTAACTACAGCAGAATTCTAACTGGCCTCTATGCCTCCAAACTTACCCCCTCAATCCATATCCTTCACTTTCACGTGCAAGTATGTCATTCTATTGCTGTTTCCCATTGGTGGCTGCCCATTGCCACTAGAATATTGTCTAAACTCATCATGGAATTCACCACCCTTCGCTGTCTGTGTTCAGCTTTTCTCTCCAGACTCATCTGTTACAGCTCTCTATAGTCATTTCCTTATGACTCTGTGTTTTTATAAAACGAAAACACTTAGGTTCCTTGATTTGAGGTGCTTGAGAATAGACCAGCTTACTTATTGGTGTATCCACAGCACCTAGCAACCATGTTTTATGTCTGGCATACAACTTACATTCATGCTTCCACCAGCACAGCTTGACACTTCAACCTATATCTTCCTCAACTATTCCCTCGCTTAACTCCTACTAATAGGAATAAGTTTTATAGTTAAATATGCAAAGAAACTTTCCTTCATCCTCAAGAATGAGTAAATTGACTCCTAATATAGTCAGTCCTATAACAATCTATGGCATTAGCTCCCTGGATGTGCTTTTGCTTCACTAATTTTTTGAGGACTAGAACTATATCATATTCATAAAAGTATATTCCCAGTATCTACCATAGTAATTTATACATTGTCCCAAAATACATGTGTATTCAATTATAAAACAATTGACTGTTAATTAATTTTAAGTAGTGGATTTGGGTTAGTATTTAGCATTACATACAGACAGAACCCAAAAATCCTTTCCAATGGCTCTTATCTCTCATTAAAACCAGATTGTCCAGCATACCCTGATTTTTTTGAGGAAAAGAAAATTGGGGAATTTGAGAAAGATTTTTGATATTTTGGAGACCAATAAAATACCAGGTATTGTTAGTTTTCAAAATTATATCAGCTCCTAAATACATAAAGCTTTCACAAAGTCTTGCATCGCAGCCTTTACTGCCCTGAATTACTCCCATAGCTCTCTCATACCTTCAGTGCAGTTAGCTCTTATTTCTTCTCACTTGTGGAAAAAAAAATTGCAGTCTCTACTTTTTTGAAGTTGAGTTCATCTCTCTTTCTAGCCTGACTCAAGTTCAAACTTCCACCTTTTTTCTCCCGTCTCAGATGTCACCAGTTCTTGTAATTCCTACTCTAGGCTCATGTGCTGGCCTTTGAAATTTAGTTTCTTATGAAAAAATAAGAAATTTGTCTTCATTATAAGTTTCTTTTATAGTTAAATCGATTTTAAGCTTTTAGACAAATATCATCCTAAATACAACCGTTAATCTATGGTTGGGAAGTAGGGAGAGAATTCTCTTATAATCCTCCCAACTGACTGCTCTCAATTTTTATCAGGAGAAAGGCAGCATCACATGATGTTAAAGTTCTATTGCATTCTACCTGTAACTTGCTTATGTAGGAAGGCTGCATTAATTCTGTCACATCATCAGGCCACCATTAGAGGTTAGTCCAGTAGCAACTTACTCATTGATATCTCAGAGATCTGAAGTAGAGACAGTGTCTCCACGAACAGCATATTTGCATAATGGAAACATTTGTTAAAAATCCAGAATCTCAGACCTGTCTCATACCTACTGAAGTAGAATTTGGATTTTAACTGAGATCTCCAGATGATCCATGAGCATATTAATGTTTGAGAAGTTCAGATCTAAGTCTTTCATTGGATGACTGTTGTAGACTGGATCTTCCAGGTGGCCTCGTTAGAAGGAAACCTCACTAGCTTCTCCACACACCTTTGTCTCTGATCATGTTTGTCTCAAAACAGCAATGACTCTATTATAAAGTGAAAACTTTAAGCCATGAGAATTTAAATGTCTACTTTATACTCCAGAAAACTGGGAAAGTTTGTAGTGATGGAAAAAGGAGATGTAGGAAAATAAATTTAAAAAAAAAGAAGAACCAGATCTGAGGTACTAAATTAATATTCACTGAGTTTTGCAAAATGGAATTCTGTTTATGTCTTAAATCACTCACAATGTATTTTCATTGTTTGAGAAATGAGATGGGAGAAGAGAACATGTGCCCAGAACAAAGTTCAGTTAATTTCTTCATACCTAGAATGTAATTTTAAAGCCGGAAAAACCAAACCCACATAATATTTATTTAGAAAGGTGATTTTCTTTATAAAGCATCTTTGAGTGGTATATTATTTTGCATAAGGCTGCCATAATAAAACACCACAGACTGGGTGACTTAGTAAAAATTTCTCACAGTTCTGGAAGCTAGAAGTCCAAGGTCAAGGTGTCTACAAGTTTGGTTTCTCCTGATGCCTATCCCAAGATTCAGAATAAACCATCTGCTTTGGTTTGCTTCTGAAAGATGCAGGCCAGGGGAAACTAAACTTACAAGGAAAGGGCATCTCACCTTAAAAAGTCCAATTTATTTTTGGATATCATGTATTACAAAGAAATTACTTCCCTGACAAATCTCCTTATTCTGAAACATTCTTTGCATTTATTTAAATATGTAATTATTTTGATGATTAATGATTCTTCACCTGGTATTGTTTGTTACTTTTGATGTAATGTGATATTTAGCATTCCTCATTATTCTGGTTTATCTTTATCCTGCTTTTGCTCTTCATGGCACTTGTCGATATTCAACTAATGCTTGTTATTTGCTTTCTCTTCACTGGGATATAAGCTTCATGAGAACAAGATATTTGTTCTCTTTCCCATCTAGTATCCAGAACAAGGCTAGCACATAGTAAGCTTTCTAGCTTCTAACATTGTTATTGTATCTCTTCTTTTCTATTTGTTGATTAATATATTTAAAAAAAAAAATTTAAGAACTTTTTAAAAGTTTAATGGGGATTTTGGGACTAATATTAGATATTTATGATCAATGTGCCCCTAACCTATAAATATCACTTTTATCTTAATACGATTTCTGTGTTTTTAAAATGAATTAGTAACATTGGTGGGTACTAATCTCCTATGATAAAGAGCATTATTGAAGTCTATGATTATACACTGAACATCTAGAAAAGAAATTACTTATTATTTTTTCATAATCCTATATGCTTTGTGTGACTGTGATTTGACAAAACAAATGGATGACTAAGGGTACAAGCAGGAATCTCATTTTTCGTCTGGATGTTTTGGTCTAAATTAAATGCAGCTTTCCTTCTGAGAGCTCTTTGACCTACATGAAAATAAGTGTGATATTATCAGTTCTTAATTCTTTTCTCTTCTTTTCTTAGTTCCCATCCCCTATGAACTTAATATGTTTATTTCTTTACTATTAAACTTTTAATTCTCTATTTGCAGAGGTAAATGACTGATAAAAGATAAAAGTGCTAACTTAGCCATTTAAATTTGCATTTTAAATAAAGCTAACACAAAAAAAATTTTTTTAATCCAACAAAGATTGCAGTTTCCTGTTTGCTTCTGTAATCGTACCACATAGACCAGTCTTCATAATGGAATGTTTCTGTCAATATTACAGAACATTTATGCCATAGGATAACTCTGTTTTGAAATGGTAATGCTTTTCTTCTGGACTTCTGAGGAAATGTAAATGGTTTTGAGGATGTCCCAATGCAAAAACTCTAGAAGAGTTTAGAAAAAACTTGAAGTCAGGGACTAAATCTTTAATTTAGTCAAGAAGAACTGATTCTGATACGTAATGAGGCTCTACTTTTCATCCATCTAAATAAAAAAAAATCTCTATAAATATTACTTGTTTATACATAAATAAATTTATCTTTAAATGGTCTGGAAGACATTTCCCAAAAGTAGAAAATGATTTTAAATAATTTGAAACTATTAGCACTATCTTCTGCTTTCACTGGACATATTATGGATGTTAAAATTCTAACAAACAAGTTTTGTACCTGTTTTATCTCACCTATATCCCATTTAAATTAAATTCTTTAAATTAGATTAGCTTAAGTTCTCTATGCTAATATGTAAAATTTAACCTTAGATTTCAATTTTGTTCATTCTTCACCTTCTGCTTATAATCACATTTTGTCCTAAAATCTAATTATAGTTATTTTTGTCTTACATTTCTTATTTCAATTATTAACTCCCTTTGAAGTTACTTATAACTTACTGAAATATGTTGCTTTTGCATTATTTAGTGAGCTGTATGCAGATGTTTGCTGAATGTACTAGCAAATATAGTAAAAATAAATAAAATTGTGGGTAAAGTTTTCAAAATTCAAGACAGATATTTCATGTTGCCTCTTACTGATTAATTATGGAATTCTACCCATGATACTTCTAAATAAGTCATGCTGTTTATTCTTCTTTTCATTAGTTTTAGAAAAATTATTTTCTGCTAACATCGACCTCTGGCTTATTTGTCATCTATATTGCAATCTTTTAACTCCAAATGTATCAAGGGGATTTGAGGCTTAATAAAGAAGACACAGGGAGCTTTTCATCTCTCAGGGAAAATAAAATTGTGGCCTCAATACAGAAATAATATTCACACATCACAGAAACTTAATATATCTAATAAAAAATATTTTCTCCAAGAAAATTTAAAGAATAAAGAGGTAAGTGAAATGCAAATATTTCATCTGTACTCTTTATTTTCTTTCTTCAGATTTATAGTTTGAAGACTCTTCTTTGTGAGAAAAATTATCATGACTCTTAAAGATGCTAGCAATACTACTTTATAAACAATGCTTTTATAACATAATAGCAACAGTCTAAGTGGATTCTCTACAGATCTTCCAAAAAAATCAAACACATAAACAAGAAGAACAAATAATACCAAGTTTAATATTCACACGGAATAATCAGGTGACAGAAAATGGCTCAAAGTCAAATTATGTGGTAATTTAGCAGTAAATATTAGAAAGTAGTAGAGAATATCAGAGTTAAGAGTCAGGTTAATATTATGGAGAAAACAAAAGAAGAAAGGGCCGTAGAGGTGATGGAATGCAGATCAATCACCTAAGAAAGAGAATCTCCCATTTCAATGGTTTTTCTATTGAGAATATATCTGATACTTGGTAATCTGGAGTACCAACTCCTGGAGAATTGAAAGGACTTCAAGCATACCTTTAAAAAGATCAGGAAATCTTAATGTTGTATATATTGCTTATATTGTTTCAAATCATAGGGGAAAAAAATGAGTTGCCAATTTTTAAAATTATTTGAGTATAATACTGAAACGAAATCTGTTAAAGGTAGCATCATTGACACCATGGAATTTATAGATGATTAAATACTGGGATACCGTAATATAATTCACCATATCAATGGATTCAACAAAAAAATATGATTACTTCCATAGATGCTAAAAAGGCTTTTGAAAAAATTCAACACAAATTTTTCCTAAAAACGCTGTTTAAAATAGGATGCAATCAATATTGTCTGTGTACATATAATACTACAGCTAGCATTCTGCTAAGTGAGAAAACATTAGAGTAGTTCTCACCAATAAGGGATGCTCATTGCCACCACGACTATCAATATTTGCAGAATATATAATCGGAAAACTAAAAATAACCTGTTAGGTAGCTAGTTAGACATGAACGACAGGGGGAACAAAGGAATAGGGGCTCAGCCTAGAAATTGCCCCAAAAACATCCCAATGGTAGTAGAATACTAGGTACACACATGTGCACTGAGCAGAGCAATACAGTAGCCAAGTGTCAATCAAAATGACCTCATTTACCAATCACATAGGAATGCCTTTGGAAACCCCCATCATGTGCCAAATATAAGGCAGATATTTCCACTTCTGGGCCCTTTTTGCCCTTCTCTCTCTTTTTGGTGGCCTTTTGTGGCCTTTTTTGCCCTTTTGTGGCCATTTTGGCCCTTTTGTGTTGTTACAGTACTAAGTCTGTGTGCTCCTTGGGGCATACATTGTCTTTCTAAAATATATTTTTAATAAGACTATTAAATCAATGACCTGTGATTCTTCACTGCTGACATTTGAGGAAGAACAGAGGAAAATGCTAACTATACGTCTGTGCTGCAGTTATCCCTCTCCACCCATCCCTACCATTGGGGTGACACCGAACTCCAATCAGCCTCAATGGTGACAAATCTATTTAAAATCAATGTAAATAATAAAACAATGCAAAAAGATGCAGAAAAGACAACAATCAAGTCTTCATATACAATGTGCAGCAATCAATAGTTTTCATAGATAAAAATAATAAATCTCATTTACAAAATTAATCACAAAGACTAAATAAATTTAGGAGTAAATGTGGGAAATCTTCATGGGAAAAATTTTAAAATAAAGACACAAAAATGAACTTGACTAAATTGAAGAACATCTCTTGTTTTGGAACAAATGTATCGAGAGGATGTCCATTTCCCTAAATTAATACATAAATTTAATATAATCCCAATTAAATTTAAAATTATTTTTTTTCTGGAGCTAGGTAGGAAGTCTAAATTTCAGGTGTAAAACAAATGTGCTAGAATACTCAGAAAAGCCCTGAAAGGGAGAGGTAGAAGAAGGAACCAGCTTTACCGGATCCTAAAACATGCTCTAAAGCCTCAGTAATAAATAGCTGTGGTCCTCGCACATGAATAAACAGTTCGATGAACTGGAATACAATATTAATTAGTTTCAGATGTACAACATGGTGATTATATATTTATATATCTTATAAAGTGATTACTCTGATCAGTCTAGTACCCATCTGACACCATGCATAATTATTACCGTATTATCGACTATCTTCCTGTGCTATACTTTACATCCTCATGACTGTTTTGTAACTACCAATTTATAATTCTTAATTCCTTCTTTTTCACCCACCTCTCAAACCTTCTCCATCTGGCAACCATCAAAATGTTCTCTGTATTTATGTTTGTTTCCGTTTCATTTATTTATTTTGTTCTTTAGGTTCTATATGTAAATGAAATCACATGGCATCTGTCTTTCTCTATCTGACTTACTCCACTTATTTTAAAGTACATTTTGCATAGAAAATTGTTGCAGTAAAGTAAATAAATTCAGATTTGGAGGGAATAATGTCATCAAATCTCATTGATAAAGGACTCATCTCACTAGTATATAAAAAGTATAAAAATCATTTTCAAAATATGAGAAACTGATGGAAAAAATTAGCAAAAAAATATGAACAAGAGTTAAAAATAAAATGTAAATGAAAGGCATTTAAACATATAAAATCTTGTTCATTTTCTCTCATAATAACATAAAGACAAATGTCTGGCAGCTTTGTGGTAATATTACCTCTTATGTTCCTGACAGTAATTTGTGACTTTTCTCTTTTTTTCCTGGTAGGTCTTTGTAGAGGTTTATCAATTTAATTGATGTTTTCAAACAATCAACTTCTGGTTTTTTTTTTTCTTGATTGAGTTTTTGCTTTTAATTTTCTTGAATTCTGCTCATTAATCTTTATTCTCTGCTTCCTATGTTTTTACTTTACTCTATTTTTTCATGTTATCTGAATTTACTTCCTCCAGATTTTATCCCTCTAATTTTTCTACAACTTGTCACTAGCAAAAACACAAATATAATTATGTCAACACTTTGCTTTAAGTATTTTAATAACTCTGTTAGCAACACATCAACTTGAAGGTCAGTAAAATATAAATGATGCATCATCATTTGCAATGTCACATATGTCTCTTGTTCTTTAGACACTAAAAATATTTGCAGTTCCAAGTACATCATGTGCTTTTTCAAACTTTGTGCATCATATCCCACTTTTTCTTCCATCTGATTTTTCTGATGAGACATCGTTTATCCTTTAAGACACATTTGTAATGTCTTCCTTGACAGTCCCAGAAAAAAGTTACAAAATTCTACTTTCCATGATTTCACAGAATATAATTGTGGTTTTTATCTCATAACACATGCTATTATTCTAATTGCTTACTTTCTAATGACTTAATTGGTACAAACTAAGCATTCAAAACATGTTAGTTTAAGTGAAAGAAAGGAAGAAAGGAAGAAAGGAAGGAAGGTGGGAGGGAGGGAAGAAAGAGAGACTAATAAGCAACAAGAGTTCTAGGCAGACTGTTTAAAATACTAGACAGTCTGCTTCTCTATTTCATTCTACTGTAAGGCAACACAATAGTAAATTCTGCTTGTTAAAAAATTCTGTTAAGTCTCTAAATTTAACACACTAGGTCCTGTCACCACCAAATAGGACTAAAAAAGCCTTTCTCACCAGTAGCAAGTGTCATTGGTATGAAATTTTATTTTCATAATAAAATTAAGAGCCAATGCTGGCATTGTCACAGTCATCACAGAGCTGTGACATCAATCACAGCTGTGAAAATTTCAGAGGTTTAAGGTTACTCTGTGCTCATAGTCACCTTATATTTGCTCATGATGAATGTTTTTTTAAGTTTCTTCTAGTATGCTGAGTATCTCTAAAGCAGGCCAAAAAAAAAAGAACTAAGTAATTTTTAAATTTTTTGAAAACAGTTATAACAATATTTTGAAGTATGTCTCAGACTTCTGTTATGATAAACAACATGACATTTTGTTAGTTATTTGCAGGTCATTAATTGACGGGACTCTGTTTATTATGAAAATTTGTGCTTGGAAACCTTACAGTAACACTCAATCTAACTTCCCATTGCCCTCAAGTAAACAGGACAGATCACTAAAGCCACCCAGATGTAGAGGATGTTGGCCAACGAGATTAAATATCACAAAGCCAATAAATTCTAAAATTAGAATGAAAACCTGGATCTGTCTGAATAAATTTTATACTCTAAAACATTATGCTACAGATAGGGTAAATGGAGGGTACGATTTCACTGAGCACTATGGATTTCAGACATAAATTAAATAGAGATCATTTTAAAGTAACCATAAGAAGAGTTCAGGAAAAAAACCTGCTTCACTGTATGAGTCTGAGTGAGAAGTTGATATATTCTGTTTTAGTTAGGATGTCTTTAAGTGAAAGTAACAGAACACTTGTCTAAAAAAGTACTTAAAATAAAGACATCAAATTCTCTTACACATGAGTCCAGGATTCTTATACCAAGCCAGCAATATTCTGAAAGACCCAGTATTAAGTGTCATATGTCTGTATGTATTTATTTTACTGAAAGGAATATGAGGGATCTGGGTCAGAGAACACACTGCTTACTCACATCATATCTTGCATGAGTTCCCTGTGCCCCTATTCCTCATAAGGCAACCTAATAAGACCTGCTGCCACCTGTGCATACAGCAAGGGTTTATACCTCAGGAGAGAAACCCTGAAATTATGAGTCTCAAAACTTCTATATGACAGCTGGTGCATTTGTTCCTCTTTCTCTCTGGAGAGGCAGAAAAGCTTTATCTCTTACTCTGGAACGTAAACAAATCTTCTCTGGGAAGAAGAGAGAAAGGTCCCTAGGTTGTATTATTCATAAAATGTGAGCAAATTATTTCAAGAGAGATGAGTTTTTAAACCACTCTGGGGCAATTCACAATCTCTGGCTTCTTTGTCATTCAATCATAAAGCCCATCTTATGCAGAAAGGTGAAAATATTCATCGGGCATGAATATTCTCAATACCCAGGCCCTCTCTGCTTGCTGTTCTGTCATCCCAAGAGTATCAGAGAGGTCTCTCTCTCAGGGATGCTACAGGTCTGTTTTACATTTACACCTCATTTTCCTAAGCATGAAGGAAAGACCAAACAGAAAAACGGCATTCTACTTGTATGGCTATCTTTTTCACTAGGAAAAAAATCTGTCCCAAAAGAATCCCAGTGGAGTTTTCATAACTTACTGACCCAACTAGATCCATATATTCATTTCTAGATCAATGTCAAAAGGGAAAGATATTGCCATATCTTGTTTAAATCCAGTGCAGAGAAAATTGGCATTCAGAAAAAAATAGGTTCTGATTGCAATGCATATTGTGTGGGAAGAGCTGTTACAACACGTAAGATTCCTTCATTCATTATTCAACATACATCATATGGCACCTGCTATGTGCCAAGCATGGCTAGGTAGAAAACATATAAAAATGAATGAGACAATCTGGTGAAAGTTACAGATATTTATAAATCTTAGAGTATGTGTGGTTATGTAACACAAAATAAATATTAAATAGCAAGCATAAAATATTAAGCATAACATTAATTTATGTATATAAGTACATAAATTAATTTATATATTTATATAAATTGATATAAATCAATTTATCAAATTGATTTCAAATGTGAATATTTTATGATTGACTTTTTGCTTTTCATTTTTATCTTAATAGAATTTTTATT
The DNA here is from genome assembly GCA_030015415.1 of Cynopterus sphinx. NCBI lineage: Eukaryota > Metazoa > Chordata > Mammalia > Chiroptera > Pteropodidae > Cynopterus > Cynopterus sphinx. Next base: position 101,295,540 of record CM057386.1, on the reverse strand, counting down.
TAATTATGTACTAAAGCTACATCATATAAATCTTAATTTTATAATATATAGGACAAAATCATTGGTAATTACGTGAAGAGATAAAGCAAATTTGATTGCTATTACATCAACTTGTTAGCAATCACAGTTATTCAAATAAAGACAACCAAAATGATCAAGACAGTCTCTTACATTTTTAATTATGTCAGAAAATGAGATAAGTCACAGGTGAAGATTGTGGTATGTACATCTATGAGAATATATCCAACTAGGAAACACTAGTCAGCAAATAAATAATTATACTTTGAATATATGTTATGTAGGCATTTTCTGCTAGAAAGTAGAGAAGGGGCTGATAATGTTACAAAGTTCTTTAGTATTAGATCTGACATTTTACTGTAAATAAATAATGAATTTATTTTGCCTTCTGATTAATATTGACCACCAGTTGATAAATCATGCTATTTTTTAAAGAGTACAAAAAAAATTGCATAATACATATCTAATTACAGCTATTAATTTGTGACACTACAAAATACAGTTAAGCCTAGAGCAGGTTTAGGTTTTACATATTTGAGCTTTCCTGCCCTCAGGCAACAACATGTTCTGGGCTTTAATATTTCATCATTTTCTCTTGCATTACATTTCCCTTTATATTCATTTTTTATTTTGATTTTATTAATAAGTTTGCCAAAACAGGAATTGTAAAATCAGAAATAGCATCAGAATAAGTGCAAAAGGTATGAGGTGTTTAAAAAGCTGGCATAACATAACAGTTAAAATAGAACACCATTTTTTTAGTTTCACGGCTTGGAAATAAAGTTGATAAATTAAAAAATGCTTTTCTTTAGTTTATCTTCAACTCCTTATCATAAATTTTGGGTCTTATCTGTAGTTTCCATAGGAGGTTCAGTTTCTATTCATTTCATTTATTTTTTTTCACATATGACAATCATGTAAATTTTGATAATATTTTACAGTTTACAAAGTATTCTCACTTTATCTCATTAAGCCTCCAAGCAACCTTATCTATTAGTTCAGTAGGACAAAGATTATTCTGATCCTTTAAACATGAAGAAACTCAATCACAAGATCTCTTCAAGGGTGTTAGTAGGTAGGTGACAGAATTGGGACTAAAACGTAGGGCCTCTGAGCCTAAGACAAATACCTTGTCACTACATCACACATTCAAAAGGTTTCTAAAGGTGCTGGCAATAAAATGCTAAGCTATAAGCGCTCTGGCATTACTCTCCACTATAGATGATCTCTGAGCAGATTTAATTATAATGATGATGTTGATTGTCCAGCATAAGTTGAAGTAAAATGTGGGAAGTGAAGTAAGCCACACTGGGATTTTAACTGGATTGTGGTGAGATTTCAGTAAAGTTGAAAATGGCATATAAACCTTTTTAAGGTTATTCCCTCAATAGGGCCCTCACCTTATTATAATAATATTATAGTGGGAAGAGTGAACACAAAGAAGTAGAAATCAAATGTGGAGACACAAATGGTCTGCTTAACTCTACCTTGGGGAAAGACTTAGAACTTTGGGAAGAATTTGTACCATAGACAAAAGATGTCATCATGAGAAAAAGAGTTAAATATAAAAGATTTATTCTGACATGGGAAATTCTAGAGAACTTATGAGGTCTACTACTGCTGGTCAAATCTACTTAGAATAAACATGTAGATGGACTTCCATATTAATCTTCTATGTCACTGCCTGCAGGAAAAGAAAGAAAATTCCGACACATGCTATGACTTAGCTGAACCTTAAGGTCATTATGTTTAGTGAAATCAATCAGACAAATACTGTGTGATTCTATTTATGTGAGGTACTTAGAATCATCAAAACCATAGAGACAGAAAGTAAAATGGAGGTTGCCAGGGTCTGGGGGGAAGGAGGGAAAGGGCAGTTAGCGTTTAATGGGTACAGAGTTTCAATTTTGCAGGATGAAGAGAGCTATGGAGATGAATGTAGTAATGGTTTCACAAAATTATAAATGTATTTAATACTACTTACCTGAACACTTAAAATAGTTTTATAAAGTTCATAAAGGGAAAAGCTCACTCTCTGGAGTGCCCTGCGCAGATTGTCCTGAGAGCAGAACCCATAAAGGAGCTGCTGCATGGGTCAGTCTTCATTCTCCTTAATGTGTCTCGAGCTGGAATCCCAGACTAGGAATGGAACATGAACAAAAGTACTAATGGGCCTCTGTAACATGTTGAAAAGTGACTATACGAACATAAAAATTGGCATTTTGTGAGTCAGTGAGCTTGAGCATACCTTCTAATTGGCATAGAAGATATCTCAAAAGTAAGCTATTTTCATAATGCCACATTTGACAGGACAGTGATATACTTTCTGCATAGTCCACATTCTCATTGATACTCCTATTTCAAGTTAATTACTGAGTATTTAAGTCTATTTTTTCCCCAAGTATTGGTTTTTATTACTTTACCTCTCCCTATACTGGGAACATTTGGCTCCTCACTTTGAATGAGTTTATCTTCTTTAAGTTTGCTCTTCATTTTAAAGAATGAGACTGCTTATTAAAGTGCTGAGCTTATTAAAATTCGAGTATGGATGCCCTTCTCCATTGCCTAATCTCCTTTTTACTGCTCAATTCACCCCCCAAGAAGATCACAATGAACTGTTAACTACTAAATATAGTAGACCCTCTTCAGTTCTTAAGATCTCTTTGGAGAATTTAAAAATGTTAAACATCATCTCTTATTGCCTCCTGCCTCACTTCTCTATTTCCCACCTCACTTAAGCATCTGCTTGTTATCAATATTCTTTGTGGGCTTCTCATATTCACCTAGTCCCATAATATTATTTCTCTGGGTTTCATCCTTTTTTCATTTCAAACACTCTTCCTAGCTGGACTCACTCACAGAGCTTCAATTTAGGATAAAATGTTTTAGTACAGAAACATTCAGTGCTTTCATAATTCTGGAATGAGCTAAGCACTAAGGTTCCCAATTATATAAAGAAAAAGCCAAAGACACACATTGAACTTACTATATCCCCTAATATTGTTTCTTTGTCTACATATATAAATTTATAAGTATTGCCGCTTTACCCCGATAATTCAGAAAATATTGTTCTTCAGGTAATCAAATAAGTCAATATTTTTGCTTATTATTATTATTTGTGGAGAAATATAATACTTTTACTTCTAAAGTATTGACAAATATCTGCTTTTATACGCTTCATATTCTCTCTGTGTGTGTATTTGTTAATCAATGTTTAGTTAATACATATGTGAGTATGTGGTAAAATTTAGAGTGAGATTTGAGTTAATTATAACTTAATACTGAGGTTTTTAAAAGAGTAATCAAACCTCATATCCACTGCAAAATGTTTAATAGCTAGGTTATCTAAAATAAGCAAATAAAAATAAAAACATACAGAAATTTCAGTGTTCTCAAGACTATATATTGCCTCAGTTCAGTTCACAGCATTACTCCTCACTTCAGGCTCTGAAACAGAAGCAAAAAATCCCATACTGTAACAATTTCCCTTAATCACCAGAAATTTATCTCACTTTTTAAATCAGAGTATAAAACAGAGATTCAAGTTTACATAATTTGCTGAGGAAGTGTGCCACAGAATGAAGTTGTAAATAGTGTGAGAGAAGAACCACATAAAAATGTAGTTGAAAGTCCAGACTGGCCTTAATCAGATGGTGGGCAGCAGAGTGGAAAAGAAAAAGCTCTGGACTATAAATTGCTATACAAATTTGTCCCCATTTAGGAAAAGTGTTGCTGAGCTTTTGTACTACTACCTTATGAGGCAATCACCAGCTAGATGGAAGGGCGATTAATCTCTAGGCTTCTCCAGTTGCAGTCACACCCATCAATGAAGGGCAGTCTTAGCAAAAATGGCATATGTAAGTTATTAGCCACCACCACAGGCACTTACTGCAGTGCGTAATGAGTTATCAGTCAGTACAATGGCGTCTACTGGACTGATCTTCCATAAATGACAATAATTGACCCATTCAATTAACAAGTATTTATTAAGGGCATGAAGCAAATGTTATGAAAGTTGTGAGAGAAAAATAAGGTGATTTCAAAAAGCCTACAAACACCATCTTGACCACAAAGGTAATCGAATTTTGAATTGAATAGAAAGAGCAATAAATATGCATGAAATGAATAAATATATTTACTAAAATAACAAAACTGGTAGCTTAGTGATTGGAGACACAAATACAAGCAGAAATGTATGGGAATAACTTCATGATTTTCATCCTGGAGGGCTTGGAAATTTGAATTTGAGAATGAAAGGAATTCCAGGCATCAGGATTACCATGAAGAAAAGTACAGAGCAAAGTTTAAGAGCAATATGTTTGGGTGAAAAGTAGATGAATCTATTCTTGTGAGATAAAGCTAAAGTGGTTTGTGTTTGGGAGTAGTGAGAAATAAATGTGGTAGAAAAAATTGGAGCAAAATTTATTTTGTAAAGGGCCTTGAATCCAGACTGAAGTGATGGATCTTTATTCATAAGCTATGAGTAATAAGAGAAATTTCTAAGAGCAGATACAAAGTGTTGTTTAAAAATGATTGCTCAATCACAGGCAAATATGAGTAAGTACTTTAATTATTTACAGTTTAATAGAATGAGATATTTTGCATTTTTACATACCACTGGGGAATGCTATACGAAGGTTAGTTTTCTACAATTTTTAATAGTAGGGAAAATATATAAATAACATACAATGTTAGTATAAGATTTCTCTTATTATAAAAAATAGAGAAAGGTTAAGATAATTAGAATAGATAAATGTCCAGCAACTAAATTAACTTCAGTATCTCTCCTTCACTACTTTTTAATTGGAAAAATCCATTTACATTTGATAAAAATTTATAGATTGACAATTTGAGGTGTTTATTTTTCTTTCTCTCATATCCCACATCGAATTCAATAACAAATCATGAAGAAACTGATATATTTTCTTGTACATTTAATGTTTATAAAAGCTATTTAAAATGAAGATTCTAAAATGTAAAACTGAATTAATTCTTCTTGTTTTCAATAATGCCTAAATATAAGCCTAATAAGCATTTTTACTTTTTTTATTGTGGAAAAATACACATAACATAAATTTTACTATCTTAACCATTTATAAGTGTATAGTTTAGTGGTATTAAACAGATTTATATTTGGGCAACCATTACCCAAACTCTTTTCCTTGTGCCAAACTTAAATTCTATTACGATTAAATATTAATTCCCATTTTACCTTCCCCAGATCTCAGCTACCAATATTCTATATATGGCTGTCTCTATGATTTTATCTACTTTAAGTGGAATCACACTATATGTGCCTTTTAGTTACTAGAGTATTTTACTTAGCACAATATCCTTGGGTTTTATCCATGTTGTAGCATATATTAAGCTCTTCTTCATTTTTAAGGCTGAATGATATTTTGTTGTATTATATGCCAGTTCAGTTATTCATTTCTCTATTGATGAACACTTGGGTTGCTTCCACATTATGTGAGTGATGCTGCTATGACCATAAGTGAACAAATATCTCTTCAAGACCTTGATTTTAATTATTTTGTGTATATAGCAAAAAGTGGAATTGCTAGATCAAATGATCATTGTGTTTAATTTTTTGAAAAACCATCATTTTGGTTTCTACAGTAGCTCTACCATTTTACATTTCTACCAACAGTGTACATCCTCAACAACACTTGTCAGTATCAGTTTTTTTTGATAGTAGTTTTCCTAATAGGTGTGGGGTAGTATCTCTTTGTAGTTTTGATTTGCCTTTCCCTTTATACTAGTGATGTTGAGCATCTTTTCACATGCTATTTGGCTGTTTGTACATCTTTTTTGGAGAAATGTATATTCAAATCTTTTGCCAATTTTTTAATTGATTTATTTTGTTGTTGAGTTTTAGGACTTCTCTATATGTTCTAGATATTAAAATATGCAAATATTTTCTCATATTCCATGGATTGCCTTTTTACGTTGAAAGTGTCTTTTGACGAACATATTTTTAAAGATTTCATGAAGTCTAATTTGTCTATTGTTTTCATCTGTTGCTTATGCTTTTGGTGCCATTCAAAAATCTTTGCCAAATCTAATGTCATAAAATTTTGCTCTGCATTTCCTTCTAAGAATTTTATAGCTTTAAGCCATACATTTAGGTCATGGATCCATTTAGAGTTAATTTTTGTATATGGTGTTAGGTAATGGCCTAACTTTATTCTTTTGTGTGTGAGTATTCAGTTTTCCCAGTCTTTTGTTGAAAAGACTATCTCTTCCCCATTAAATGGTCTTGACACCCTGAACAAAAATCTTTTGACCATATACAATAATTTATTTCTGGATCCTATTCTATTCCTGGTCTATATGTCTGTCTTTATTTTTATACTACACAGTTTTGATTACTATAGCTTTGTGGTAAGTTTTGAAATCAGAAAATGTGAGTCCTACAGCTTTGTTCCTCTTTTTCCAGGACTGTCTGGTTGCTTTGGGTCCCTTGAGAGTCCATATGTATTTTAGAATGGATTTTTCTATATCTGCCAAAAAAACATAACTACAATCTATAGAATGCTTTGAGTGGTATTGACATATTAACAATTTTAAGTTTTCTTGTCCATGAACATAGAATGTCTTTCCATTATTTTTTTTCATTTTTTTATAAACGATTTATAGTTTTTATTGTATGTCTTTTATATTTTTGGTTAATTTCAAAGTGTTTTATTCTTTTTGACGCTAATGTAAATAAAGTTTTCTTTTCTTTTCAGATTATTCATTGTTAGTATAGAAAATGCAACTTAATTTTGTGTGTTGACTTTGTATTCTGCTACTTTGCTGAATTCCAACATGTACTTTAAATTCAAAATTTGAGTACAATATTTTGTTCCAACACTATTTGCATTTGTGAAAAATTGAAGCAGCATCACTGAATGTAATTGGGAAGGAATCTAAAACAGTAATTTGAGTGTTATTACAGGAATGTACTATGCAATTTTATCATTATTCCTCCTATTAGCAGACAATTAACACTTTACGTAATTGCACTGTTCAATCAGGACAGCAATGGAACGAAATGGCAATGGAATGGAAATGTGAATGCAGACAACTGAAGTTTCTGTTAAAGACTCATACATTAGTGTTGCAATTATTACTATGTAATGATAATCTAGTATCATAATGAACCACTAAAAGTCAGAGGAGATTGGTTTCTGTTTAACAATTCAATTAAGTTTAACAAATAAGATGTCAAGAGCACATTACATGCTTGCAATGGATTAGGAATTAGGTACACTAAAAATAAGACAAATATAAAACCTGACCTCGTGTAATATAATACCACTTATCAAATTATAGAAATGTGGTGTGTGTTACACAGGGATAAGTAAGTAGTAACAAACAGGGAACTGAAGTTTATAGAAATGGTGTTTGATTTCTCTAGAAGGAAAAGCCTCTATGAGGAAATGACATTTATGCTGATGTCGAAATTAAGAATTTAGGATGAAGAGTGGTGCCAAGAAAAAAAATTGAAAAGATACAAAGACAAAACAGAGCATTGCATATGAGGGCAGAAATGATCTAGAGAAATGATGCATGTATTCACATGTATATAATAAATACAGTCCTCATTGCTTTGACTTTCTCCTTCTATATACTAATTTTCTAGGCGCTGATCTTTTTGGTTCAATACATGGTATAACAATGATAAGAGGAATTATATTTCCAGTCCAAATCTTTAAACCTTTAACTCCAACTTTATAGTCAACTACCTATTAACCACCTCTACTATGATGTTTAATAGGTATCTCAAACTTAAATAAAAGTAATCAAACTTTTATTTCCTCATCACTTACCATCACAATAAATGCCACCACTATTCATCTAATTGCTCATGGGGAAAATAATTAGAGACAACATTGACTCTTCACTTTCTTTCACACTGCATATCCAGTCTATTCTGTTGGTTCTAATTCAAATACATAAATATATATATAATGTATTTGAATTCAACAACATTTTGCTACCCCCACCATGGCTACCTTATTTAAGCCACCATCAAATATCTTCTGAAAGACTGTTTACCATTTTAGAGTCTTCTTGATCCCACTCTTCTTCCATTACCATATATTCTCCACAGCATTCAGAAAATCATTTTAAGTGGAAGTCATGTCAGAATAGTCTTATGTTCAAAACTCTACAAAAATTCCCAGTCTTTCTCTGAATAAAAGCTAAGAACTCTCTTTCCCCCATATACCCTCATAGTCTGACTCTTTACTTCAGGCTCAATTCAACTATCTTCTCTGAGATACCTCCTCTTAACTCACAATCAAAAATAGCATATTCTTTCATTCTTTACACTGTTGTGCTAATTTTCTCTTTTCCATATAACTTCTTGGGGCCCTGATAACAGAGATTTCCATCTTTTTTTTATTATTTTTCACTAGCACCTTAGATAGTTCTTAATACCTGATAAGTACTCATCAAACAGCTTTTATTAGTAATGTACAATACATACAATTTTATTGCTTGAGAAGTCAATGAATGAATAAATTCATCTAGTAATAGCTTCAACTAGTCCCTAACTATACCTCAAGGAGAAAAGAGTTACCAAAGGTACCATTTTCAGTAGTTTATTAATTAGCTGATTGATCAATACTTTCATTCCTTTGTTCCATAAATATTTATAGAGATCTACTATTTGTTGTACACAGATGGGTACTAAGGTTTCAAATATTCGAATGAAGAAAATACATTATCCTTATCCTCATGGAGCATAAGTCTAATAAGAAGAGAAATGAGTAAACAAACTGTTACAATATTTTACAAAAAAAATACTATAACAAGATTATGTCCTGGGGGCCTTCCAGAATGATGACCTAAAGGAATGTGGGTAATCAATCAGGGCAGAGAAGACTTCAAAAAAATAGGCTTTCATGCTGCTTGTTCTTCTTGGAAAATTTGGCTAAAATGCTCTCATCAACCCTCTTTAATTAGAAAAGTTAACACTTTAATAACACTCTTGAAAGTGAGTTGGGACTGGCTGATGCTTTCAATGATTAGGAAGAGTTTCCAACCTGAAACAAATGAGAAGACTTGTGAAAAGGAACAGAGATACCAGAGATGGGAGGAAAATTTAAGAAAGAACACAAAATCAAATACAGGCAACTACAAGTGTTATTGTCAGTACATATCACATAGCATTTATTAAAATAATTCCCAAATTATGAATAAGTACTTATTTCAGTCATTATTTTTACAATGTGCATCATTTAATTGCATATTTCTATAAAAAATACAACTTTGCAAGACAAGTTTTAGTTATAAAATATATTTTGATAAATCCCTTAGTTGGAAAAAGGAGGAGTCTCTTTTTCACTGCTATTTAGCAGAATATAATGTTTTTCTCTCATTTTTTCTAGTCAACATATTCTAAGATCCTTAAAAGTATCACTCCTTTATGTGGTTGAATAAAAAATGATGGTAACTTTATTGTTCTGGCTTCTTGCTTTCCCATTTCTGTGTAATCTTTTAAAAACTAATTTCTTCTGACAGCTCTGCTGGGAGGCATAGAAACCTAAATAAATGAAGGGGACTAGAAAACTTACAAACATAGAAAACTTTGACATTTTGCAAAGATGTTGAAAATTTAGCTGCACAATTCTTATGTGCACTGAAATAGGCATATTCTAGTTGGTGCTGGAGAGAGAATGAGGAAAGACCTTCACTATGGAAATAAAAAGTGAAACGTTTTGTCCAGTATTGATAGCTACATGTATGGCTCACAATCAAAATCAGAAAAACTACCAACAATAAAATCTTGCAATTTTATCCTAGGAATATGTGCTATTTAATATCATATATTATTCCTCTTATAAATACATTGTTACAACCTTTAATCAATGAAAAAGTGAACGGATTAAGTATTTCTGAGTTGTTAACTCAGGCTTAATCTCTAACTGTACAAGTCACTCAATGTAAGGTGTGTCACTCTGAGCATTGCTGCTACCAATGATAATAATTAACATTACAACCTTGTATAATAGTTCTCACTTATTGAAGCATTAACTGTCTAGAGCTTTGTGCCAAGTATACTGCATGTATTATATCATTATACACAAAACTCTGAGAGGAAGATATCCTCATACCCATTTTATAGATGGGAAAACTGAGGCCCAGAGTATTTATAAACTTCCCATAGATAATGTTTTGAACCAATTCATTTACAAGTCCTTCTTATTTTAAAGTCTCTGCAAATTATTTTTTCTAGGCTTCAATTTCCACACTTATAAGTAAAAATGGGTAGGAGTAGATAATCTCTAAGGACTTTAATATTAAAATTTGATAATTTCCCTCATTGGGGGTGGAGGTAGTTCAGCTCTCTCTTCTTCAAGTGGTGAGTACATTTAAGCAACCATGTCTAAGGGACCTGCAGTTGGCATTGATCTCCACACCACCTACTCTCACGTGGGTGTCTTCTAGCACAGAAAAGTAGAAATGATTACCAATGATCAAGGAAACTGAACCACTCCAAGTTATGTTGCCATTACTGATGCCAAATGATTAATGTGATACTGCAAAGAATCAAATAGTGGTGAACTCCACTACCATGGTTTTTGATGCCAAATGCCTGATTGGATGCAGACTTGATGCTGTTTTCCAACTTGAGATGAAGCATTTGTCCTTCATGGTGATAGATAGGTCATGTTAGCAGGCCCAAGGTCCAAGTAGAATACAAGAGAAAGACAAAGAGTTTCTATCCAGAAGAGGTATCATATATGATTTTGGCAAAGATGAAGAAAATCACAGTAACAGTTTTGACAAGACTGTTACTAATGCTGTCTTCACAGTAACTGCTTACTTCGGTGACTCTCAGCATCAAGCTACCAAAGATGCTGGAACTACTGCTGGTTTCAATGTATTTAGAACCATCAATGAGCCAACTGCTCCTGCTATTGCTTACCACTTAGGCAGAGGATTAGACCTAAAAGAAATACGTTGATCTTGATTGGGAGGTGATATTTTTGATGTGTCAATTCTCACAATTGAAAATGGAATTTTTGAGGTCAAATGTACAGCTGGGGACACCGAGTCAGGTGGAGAAGACTGACAGCTAAATGGACAACCATTTTATTTCAGAGTTCAAGAAAAAGCATAGCAAGGACATCAGTGAGAACAAAAGGGCTATCCATTGCCTCCCTACTGCTTGTGAATGTAGTAAGTATACTCTCTCTCCAGGCGAGTATTGAGATTAATTTGCTCTATAAAGGAATCAAATTCTATACCTTTATCACCAGTGACCAATTTGAGGCATTGAATTCTTACCTTTTCTGTCACCCTTTACCATGTAGACAAAGCTCTTCAGGATGCCAAACTTGACAAGCCCAAGATCCATGATATTGTCCTGGTGGATAGTTCTACTTGGATCCCCAAGTTTCAGAAACTCCTATAGAACTTCTTCGATGAGAAAAAGTTGAATAAGAACATCAACCCTGATGAGGTTGTTGCTTATAGTGCAACTGTCCAGGCAGCTATGCTATCTGTTCAAGATTTGCTGCTGTTAGGGTTTACGCCTCTTTCCCTTGGCATTGAAACTGCTGATGGAGCCATGACTGTCCTCATCAAGCATAATACAATCGTTCCTACCAAACAGACACAGACCTTCATTGCCTCCTTTGACAACCAGCCTGGTGTGCTCATTTGGGTTTGTCAAGGGAGTGGGCCATGACCAAGGAGAATAACCTGCATGGCAAGTTTGAACTCACAGGCATACCTCCTGCATATTGAGGTATTCCTCAGACTGAAGTCACTTTTAATATTAATGCCAGTGACATCCTCAGTGTCTCTTCTGTGGATAAGAGTACAAGAAAAGAGAACAAGATTACCAGTACTAATGACAAGCGTCTGAGCAAAGAACACTGAGAGCCTGGTCCAGGAAGTTGAGAAGTACAAAGCTGAAGATGAGTAGCAGTGAGACAAGATGTCTTCCAAGAATTCACGTGAATTCTATGCATTCAACAGGAAAGCAACTGTTGAATATGAAAAACTTCAAGGCAAGATCAATGATTAAGAGAAACAGAAGATTCTTGACAACTGCAATAAAATCATCAACTGGTTTGATAAGAACCAGACTGCAGAGAAGGAAGAATACGAACATCAGCAGAAAGAGCTGGAAAAAAATCTGCAACCCCATCATCACCAAGCTGTACCAGAGAGCAAGAGGCAATGCAGGAGGATTGCCTGGGAGCTTCTCCAGTGGTGGAGCCCCTCTTTCCAGTGGTTCCTCTTCTGGGTCTACCATTAAAGAGGCCGAATAAGCCAGCCTTGAGCATAGAATCAGCATTGCTCCACACAAAATATGGAAGAACACAAATTGGTAGCAAATTCCTTGGCAGTTTTAAAGCTGAGTTGCTATATAATAAATAATTGGGTATTTTTGATACTTGAATATGCAATATGTGCACAAGGAAAGAAAATGATGAAATTTATAAGCATTGTTTATTTGCAAAATGGAAAATATGATATCTTAACACTGTATTTAAAATTGGCACTATAAAAATAATTTAAAAAATAAAATTTGCTGATTTTCTTTTATTTTAGCATATTCCAACATAACATCTTTGATTCATACTTTTAGCACATTCCAACATAACATTTTTGATTCATACTTTTATGAAATATGAAAATAAATCTCAAACACTTTTTTTAATAGAGCAAAAGTTTCCAGCAAAGTTTGTTTTTGGATATAGTCAGAGTGACAAAGTGTTTCATTCTGTAAACTGACAACTAGGCAAATGCTATTTATGAAATGAGCAAAGAATCAATTTAATTCAGAATGTAGAGGGATAAACATTATTTTAATTCATAGACATAGTTAGTGCCTATAAGGCTTCCTTGAGGATTGCTTTGAGTTACTTAGTTTTTAAAATGATAAAATTCTCTGTCATTTTAAGTTATTTTAGGGGCATATTTCATAGCAAATAAAATGTCATATATTGTTATTATTCAGCTGGTATTTTTATTCTTCTATGTTAAAATATAATGGGATTAATGAGGCTATGTTTTTCTTTTCTTAAAAAAATTTTTTTCCACTGTTTATCATTTTATTCAGCTTTTCGTCAAGAAATTTTCTTATGCCAGATTTTCATTATTTTACATGGTTTTATGTAATTTAATTTCTTAAACAAACATACTCATTGACCATTTTAGTTGCTGGGCAACAGCAATAAATAAAACAAAAAATCTGTCTTTATAGAACTTATGTTCTAATTAATAAATGTTTACTTTTTAATAATAAATCTACAACCAGAAGTTTTACCTTCTCCATAAAATCTTTCTTAAAAAACCTGGACCATACTTATTTCTTTCCCTCTAAACATTTACACATAGTTTGAATTAGAACATTTAAATATGTTGGTTTTACATTTTTCTTAGATACAATGAAGCATGTAAGATGAGACTATATGTTAAAACTTTAAACTTCTGTAGCAGTGAACATCTCTGTACCTAATTTTTTATGTTCTCATTTATTTATTTGAGATCAATATCTTAAAGTTAAATGTTGAGTTGGAAGATAAGCTTATTTCAATTGTAAACTGCCAGTTAGTTGACTTGAAGAAAAGTACACAGGTTCCTACCAACAATTTAGGTTAGTATTCATTTTCTCTCACTATAACCATCAGTAGTATCAACAAGCTCTTATTTTTTCTGTTATTCCAAAAGGGAAAAAATCTCATTTTAATTTGCATTTCCTTGATTACTTTTCATGATTTATTAGGCATTTGTATTTTTTCACAAATTTCTCTTTTTATCTTTCCTTTTTTTTCTTTTAGGGTATCTGTGGCTTACTTGTTGATTTAAAGAAATCTTTTTTCATTTTAGATACTAACTCTTGGAATTTTATGCTGTAAATATTACTCATAGTTTTTGACTTGCACATTTAGTGACTTGCAAAAATACAGTATATGCTATGTTCAATAGTGTTTTCAAAAGATCTGTTACCCATCGCTTTCCTTAAAATGCAGTTCATATTCAAAGCATTAAAAGACAACACAGCTTTTTTTAAATATCTTTTCAGACAAGGAACTTCATAATATAGTTTTCAGGACTATTGATCCTTTTCGGGAATCACCTGAACTCAATTCTTTGGAGTCATCATCCCACATTACAGATGAGATAAAAAATTTCTATCTAGCTTTAAAAAAATTATAAATACATATCCATAACAATTGCCCTCCAAACTGGATAGCATCTTACTCCACCTCCACTAAGCTTCAGTTGTCAATATAACATCGTAGAAATTCTATTATGTGACATATTTTCGAGGAATTAATATATTTTAGGAAACTTTAAAACTATTGAGTTCTTTGACAATGTATTTTCCAAGTGAAATGGCTACACCTTCTATCCCTTCCAAAGCTATGCTGCTCAATGGATCATGAATAGCTTTCTGTCCTTCTGAGTTTAACTCCCTATTAATCCAATTCTATACCCCATTACAATTAAAATCTACTTTAATTTCTGTCCACACAACTTGCAACAATACATCTATGTCAAAGCCTACACTGCCTCAGGTTCCATCTAGGAAATGAGAGAAATGGGCCAGGCCAGGTTCTGCATATATTACCCAATTGTTAAATACAGTATGTTCGTGTTATTTCCCAAAATTGGTCCCAACTCAGACTTGCTTTTTTCCCTTCCCTTTTCTTTCTCTTTTTTGCTATTTCTTTTCTCTTTTCTGCTCCATTTCCTGCTTGCTTGCTTGCTTGCTTGCTTGCTTGCTTGCTTTCTTTCTCTTTCTTTCTCTCTTCTTTCTTTCTTTCCTCTTCTTCCTCTCCCTCTTCTCTTTATCCTCCTTCTCCTCCTTCTCCTTCTCCTCCTTCTCTCTCTCTCTCTCTCTCTCTCTCTCTCCACACCTCTCTCAGTTCAGTCTGTGATTCATGTACTGACCACTCAACCAATATACACGTCCTACTCACATTCTACCCAACTACAAAAGCTCAGAAGCTCTATCCTGGGTGAGAGGCCATGCTAGTATTATAGTTGTATTAACACTGTCCCAGCTGAGGTCTAGAGTATGACATTAACTCTCCACTATTCTTAAACTGAGTTGTTTGCTTCCTGTTTAGTTCCCAGTATCATACAGGCAGATGCTAAAATGAATCACAGGTATGTTATTAAAGCAAAAGAACTTTGAAAAACTTGCCCAAATTCTCTCACCTAAGAAGTAGCAGCCTGCTCCACCCCCTATCAGTAATTATATTACAGACTTTGAGAGGTAAAAAGAATTTGAAAAATTTTTTTAAAGATGATACTGAAAGTAGCTCACTTACCTTGCTGGGGTCTTCTGACTCCTGGCTCAGTGGCATTTGATACCATGTAGTGGAAATAACAGGAAATGAAGAGCTTTACTAAAGCATAATAATCAAAACTTTGAGTGGTTGAAAAGATGTTGAAAATTAAGTCATACGTTTTTTTATAGTAACTTGAATTTTTGCAAATTATACTTTGATGCATTATGAGAAAGTTTAAAGTTGTTAAAGTTTTCTGAGACATATTCGCCATAATTCTTTGCCAGTAATAATGCACAGGCTTTGATAATGTTTGCATCCAAAAAGAAGAAGAAGAAGAAGAAGAAGAAGAAGAAGAAGAAGAAGAAGAAGAAGAAGAAGAAGAAGAAGAAGAAGAAGAAGCAGCAGCAGCAGCAGCTGTGGCCATGAAGCATTTTCTTTTAAAAATTAAAATTTTAAAGTTCAAAAATGTCCCTTTAAGGACCATTATGTGAAAATCATTGCTTGGCTAGAGTCTTGCCCTTTAAATAGATAATACCACCAAAATTTGTGTTTGGAGAGTGCTTTTTACATGCATATTACTACACAAGTGCTAGTCGAACTGAACTAAAACTCAAGTTTACTACATTAATATTCATCTAGGTAGTACAGTCTCCAAGCTACACAACTTTCAGTAAACACTGTTCAACAGCCAAATGTAATTAAAGGGTAATTGTATTTTTACTAAATCTCATCATGATCATTAAGGAATGTGTAAGATTATTGTTCCTGCCATCTGTTGTTGCAAAACAAACTTCCTCAAGATCGATGGCATAAAAAAAATCATTTTATTATCTCTGATTTGTGGGTCAAGAATTCAGATAGTGAAGCATGACTATGTCTGCTACACAAGGACTTGATCTTCAACTGGCTTTGTCTAGGAGCTTCTTCATTCTCATATCTAACACCTGGGCTGGAACGGCTCGAAGTCTGGGCCTAGCTGAGGTTGTTGACTGAGGCACCAAGTTGCTACCTTTCCATGTACTTGCGTTTCTCACAACATGGGAGCCAGGTTCTGAGAAAAAGAGTTCTGATCAAGTATTCTAAATAAAACAGGTGGAAGCTGGCTAGCCCTTTCTGACCTAGATGCTGAAGTCACAGAGCATCTTTCCATTGTACTCTGATGGTCAGACAGCCAAGATAGCCTGTCTAGATCCCAAAAGAGTAGAAATATCTCCTTATCTTAACTCAGAAATGTCAAGTTCATATTTCAGAAAAGCAAGTGAGATGGTTTTGTAGCTATCTTTAGAAAATGCGATGTGTCATAATTATATATTCAATTTCTTGTTCCCATTATCTTTTACAGATCTTTTAGTTGCCCTACCACCATGCTACCCATGTCAGAACCTCTAGAGCTCCCCCAGTCAGCCTGACTTACTCTTCTCCTAATTGCTTTGCTCTTTCTCACCATTATATTGTATGAATTACTTTAACTGCTAAGCCTAAATCATTCTCAGTTTTCTTTACTCTAGAGTTATGAATCCTGTTTCAATTTGCAACATTAACAACAAAAGAATTTAGCTAAAGTAGCAAACATTATGATATTTAGTTGTGGGAAGGAAGGGAAGAAGAAGCTGAGTAATCAAAGATCAAATCTTTTTGGCATACAGGGAGGTGGAAAATTTTCCTGAGAACAAAGATGTCAGTATTAGCACTTACTTCCCATTCAACATTGCTCCCTTTCTGCCAGCCAAGGAAAGAGTTCAGTGCTTTCAGTCTCAGCACTTTTCTTTATTACACCTAAATAAAGCCCTAGATCATCTCTGTTTCCTTGCTCAGCCCTTTACTCTCTGCCGTGAAGTTACTTTATGCCACTACTATGAGTGGGAACAAATCTTTGGGGGCAATCTCTGACCATGTTTCCAACCTGGCTCTCTTCCAACTAATACTTTATTTGTCACTTATTTGGATTCCTTATTCAAGTGGCAACATGAGTCAATTTATGCTCTGTAAGTCTATTTGAGAACTTTAAAGTAGGATCTTATTACCCCATGGCTGATAACATCACTTTCTTATTTCTAAACTCCGATAACCTTCATCAACAATAAAAGTTTAAGGACCTCCTGGTAGTACTGATGTTGTCAGTGCTTATAATCTACTGACTAAAGGTGTTCGAACATAATTTTTACTTAACTGCTATGAATCTCCAAGTTTTATTTTTCATTTTTGACCCTCAGCATATGGTCTGTTGAAACAGAACCTGGTCCCTTGAGATCTGTCTATGGTGAGGGATTTAAATCTAAGTTGTAGTCATTGACTAACCTGCCATATATTCATTTTAAAGCAGTGATGTCTACCTTTTTGCCTTTAATAATAAAGTCCCATATACATATGGATATCTCACTCAATCTGAGCCTATTCATCTTTTCACAATCAATAATATGGCATGTCATAGACCTACTTCAATGCCAGTATCTATGGAATTTGTTACAATATTTTCTGAAAATATAACAGAATATTAGTAGTAACTAGCCATTTTCAAGGGTTCTAAAGCCAAATTAATTGTGAATCCCACAGCAGAACAAAACCCCTAAATTTGACATTAGCCTGTAAATATAAGTAAAAATTTAAAGTCACCGAAGCAAATCAAATATAAACCTCCTCTGTCTGTGCAAAAAGAATGGCAGCATCTTAAGGAATATTGATATTGGAAAGTTGGCTGAATGCAGGAAAGGCTAAGGTAATTTTCAACTCATCATGTTAGAAGGAAGTGTTTTGGTCTTATGCAACTTAGTAAACACACAGTGATGCGCAGATTTTATGTATTTAGTCTCTAGTTACATATTATTATATATATTTATCACATTAATAATTTTATAGAAATCAGTTAGCTCTTAATTCTTAGAGTGCGTCTATGTAAAGAAATTGAATACGTTTAAGATCAAATTGGAGAAAATATTAATTACAATAGAGATTGTATTTACTGAATTCAAGGAAAGTGTTGATTGTCTCAGGCACTTTAATATTTATCCCTTTTTCTTACACAAAATATACAGAAATTATAGTGAAGTTCTTGGCTGCCTAGTCTTTTACCAGAGAATCATCCCTTTTGTAAGAAGTGTGAGAAATATGAAAGTCAAGAGATTTAAGAAAATAGACTCTAACCCATTACAAAAGAAAGGACAGGACCTACCCTCCAACTTTACTAGGTAAACACAGGAATGGTGCTTTCTTGGATGTATGATGACCCTCTCTCTAAAACTGTAGTTTAAGTTTAAAGAATTACAATGTGCCGATGACAGACTATCATTCAGAGTCAGTTCTAAGCAAAATTATGAAATAGATCAAGTTATCTTTGCCACTTTTTCCCTCCTTCCTAATAATTCTTTTTTTTACCTGAGGCATATTCTTTCTAGTCCCAGTACAGCAGGCTCTCTTTACCATCACTAATTGAGAAATCATGATAATTCCCCTTAAAATTTCAACTATTCAATAGTAACATTTCCGAGGAGTCTTATACAGATTCTTGCTGACCAAAATAATCCTTAAATTCCAAAGAAAAACAGTTCTAGAAGTGCAAGTTAGAGTTATCATGAGTGTTTACATATATATTTTTGGATAGAGAAACCTTCTTAGTATCACTGAAATTCTATCACATAGATATTTTATATATTGATAAAGTAAAATCTAATACTCCCATTTTTCATATATTTACCTTACTTTCCACCCTGAGCACATAACACACACACACACACACACACACACACACACACACACACACACACGTTCTTATGAAAAAAAAAATAACACACCCATATCTAGAAAAGAAATACTCTACAAACAAGTTTCTTCTTGTCCTGCAATGCCCAGAGATATGTTTGTAGTGCTTCTGAGATGATGTAATGTAGGAGACTAGTTTTTCTAGGACTGTTCCGGCTGTCAAAGGTTTTCTTTCCTTGGTGTCTTGAGAAAATAAGGTGATAGTCCAATTTTAGAAATAAAAGTTATCATTTTCATCTCTAACTTGCCAATAGGGCGTGCGCGTGCAGGCGTGTGTGTATGTGTGTGTGTGTGTGTGTGTGTGGGGGGAGAGAGAGAGAGAGAGAGAGAGAGAGAGAGAGAGAGAAGTTATTCCAGAAGTGAGAGGACATGGGAGATACAGGAAAGATGAAATATATCCAGTTCCTCAGTTCAATGATAACTTTTGTGTCCAAGATTTGTTTAGGTGCATTAGAAGAAAAACTAGTATCATTAAAATAACAATGAAAATTGAAGTTGTTTTCAAAAATAAAGATAGCAAGCTCATGTATTTTATGTTTTCTTCAACAATAATGTTCAATTTACTTCAACATAATAAACACTTAATTTACATACTAAATTATTTAAATCATAAATTTAAAAGCTTTTAGATGGAATTTTGTTCAATGATATAGAAAAGATAGTATTGAAAATGTATTTTATATAATGCAAGACACAGTTATAGACTATACTGAACTTAAAAAGCTATTGAAAACACACATTGTATCTGATTATGGTATGGATACATAGTTTTAGAAGTTATAAAAATGAAAAAAATCAGTCTCTGTCCTTAACAGGAAGAGAAAAGACAAATCTAACAGAATAGAAGAGACAAGTATGTTAATAATTTTGATACCTGGTAGAGGAAAATAAGAAAATAAAGGAGGTGCTAATAGAGTTCCATGGCATTCAAGAAAAGGGAAAATTACTTCTCAAGGCAAAAGGGAGAGTTCTATAAGAATAAAAACAATTTGAGATGAACCTAAAGGAGTGAGTAGAAGATCAAAAGATGAGATATTGTGGTGAGGGAAGAATTCCATCATTCTACCTAGAGAGAACAGGATAAGTGAAAGCATGGAGTTAGAAAAACATGAAAATAATAGCTAACAGAGAATTGTTCAGTCGTTGAAATTTAAAGGCTATATGAAGGAATAGTTAAAACTAAAACTATAAAAATTATTTGAATTAATGTTGTCAATAACATCAATGCCAAAAAGAGAAAAAAAAATCTTTAATTTGGAAAACAATGAGTTAACTTTCAAATAATTTCTACGTAGGGAAGGGTGAATTTAAGTTGGAAGAGAGAAGCTTATGACCGGACAAGAGGATCTTGTACTAGTTCAGACAAGATAGACTGTGGTCCTATTAGAGTGGTGGAAAGAAAAACAGAAATAAGACTAAAAATAGTCCATATCAGTGTCTGTAGAATTTGATTTTATATGCCACTCATAATTGTTTTAAAATGGAGGACTAACATAGGACTGCCAACATTCTATGTGGCATTTAAAAAGTATATTCTGGGGATGGCTCCATGTGTAGTGGTTAGCACATCTGTTTTACACACAGAAGGTCCTGGGACAGGTCCTGGGTTCACGCCCCAGGTGGAGCCAGGGGCCAAACTCCGGATGCGGCACCTGTTAATATTGTCCACATGTGATACTTAAAAGTTTCTTACTGGCTAGTTAGGTCAGGTAAGACTAACCTTGTGGTCATCCATTCAATCTATAAATATGTACTGTGTACCTACTATGTACACTATAGTCTTCTAGGCTCTGGGATGCCACCACAAACAAAACAGTCATTGCTCTTTTAGAGTTTATATTTTAGCAGACTGAGACAGATAAATAAGAAACAAATATAAAATTGGCTAAGAATAAGAGTAAAAGCTTTGAATTTTATTCTGAGGAATTTGGAAACCTCTGACTTTGGATCACTATGGCTAATTTGTACACTTTCATTTATTCTAGTAGAAAAAAGGGGTAAAGTGAGACAAGAGGTCAGTTATTCTGGGTGAGAGGTGCTGATGGCACGTACCGGAGTAGAACTAGAACTGACAAGAAATTCCAGATATATTTTGAAAGTAGTTAACAAGGTGTATGGAGGAATTGGATATTAGAATTAGTGGAAGAGAGGATGAAGGTTAATATTTTAAGCCAGATAACTCTTTGTTATGGGAGACTATCCCAAGAATTATAGATGCCAGTAGCATATGTCACCTAGTTGTGACACCTAAAAATGTCCTCAGGCATTGTCAAACATCCCCTGAAAGACAAAAGTATTCCCAGCTGCAAACCACTGTTTAATAAAAAAGAGAGGAATTTTAAAAGAAATTATCAAGACTTTGTTTTAAGATATATGAATTGGGGAGAATTATTGTATATTCTAAAGGAGATATCAAGTTGGAATGTAGAGATACAAATATATAGTTTAGGGGAAAAGTCAGGGCTGAAGATATAAATGTGAAAGTCATGAGCATATAAATTACATTATAATCCCAAAGAGGAAAGTTAATGCAGTTACAGTAAAGAAAATAACCGAGAGCTGAACCTAGAACATGTCATGTCAAGCTGTGGGGAAGATGAACAGGATCCAGGTAAAGCAATTGAAAGTAAATAAGAATGGCATTCCGGAAAAGAAGAGAAGTCAATATTTAAAAACACAGAGAGAGACTACTTTCAAATGTTACTGAAAAGTCTAGAAAGATAAAAACTAGAATTTGGATATATTACTATTAAAAAAAATTGGTAACCTTGATTAAAGCAATTTTGATAGAGAGGTGTAGATTAAAAAAAAAGCTAGAATGAGTTCAAGGATAGTGAAGGTAAAGAAGTTGAGCCTGTAAAAACAAATACTTTAAAAGAGATTTATAAAAATTTTCTATAGTGGATATCAAAGAATTGGACATAAGATGAAAGCAAATCTGAGGTCAAGGGAAATTTGGGGCCTATTTTGTTTTTAAAATGGGAAAAACTACAACATGTATGTTTACTGATGTGAATAATTCCATAAAAAAGAAAAGATGATGATGCAAGAAGAAAAAACTGCCAGAGTAAAGTCTTTGAGTTGGGCACTAGTTGCCAAAATCAGAGGTTAAAAGTGTAGGTGGTCTGATCCAAAGACACTGGGGAATTAGTAGTGCCAGATTTTCAACCCACTGAAACAGAAGCAAGGGTCAGACAGGCCACCCTACAGAAACAACGTCAGAGACTTAGCACCTGAGTTTGATTTCAGCATAGCACGTAGTTAGAGTAGCCAAATGTATTTTCTAAACCTCATTGTGAGTGAGGTGGGGCCACTATAAATACATCTTCTTACATTGACTAAGGGATAAATTTGGACATCTTGGTTGTAGCTAGTATGGATACGAATAGTTCCCAGGCAATATCATTCACTTACAAGAGTTCAGCTACCACTTACACTATATGCATAAATCATTTCCTACTTGATTCACATGAGTATATAATTTTGGAAACCCATTTACCATGTGAAATAAGGTCTACCTGTGTTAAACTCTGCATCACTTAATTCCAAATCTGCCCTATTTTATGTACTTGATATTATTCTTCATGGCCCAGTTCTAGTACAGCACTCCCAAGGGGTAAATATTAAATTGTCACAATCCTGAGAAAAATAAAAAAGCAGAAATTTATTTGGCTCTCTTTTACAGCTGAATTATTTTTTGCTTGCTGCTGCACTTAAAATTCCATCTTAAAAAAATAGTACCCCAGATAGCGATGCAACAATTTTAATGACTATACAGATAATGTCTTATGAGGTGATTTGTAAAATACTTTTACAGGTTTTATAATAACACAAATTGGACAGCTGGAAATAATTTACTCTTCTAGATTTTAACTGCTTCCGTAAATAGGAAAGATCAGCCTTCATGATATTAATAAATTTAGAAGGAAGTAATTTACCCAATGTATATTGTTAATTTTGTTATAAGGTTCAGCTTCATTTCACTGTATTTCTCTCCTAAGAGTAGTTTATTGAAATGATGCCCTACAGCTATGAACAATTCAGATTATAAAATCTTAAAATGCACTTGCTTGTAATGACAAAGTAAAATTTTTTACACTTTTAAAACTAGAATATATGTGACGCATAACCTATCTATTTCAATCTCACTCTTGAATTCATTTGGTGCATTCTTTACTAAAGGTCAGAAATATAATACTAATTAAATCGAATTCCCTTAAGCATATTCTCATCTTCTGATGCTCAACAAAATAAAATAGGTTTCACTGTAGACACAAATGCAGCCTAAAAATGAAACAAAGACAACAACATCGGATATTTATAAAATGCTGGAATGATCTTTCTGACGGGCTGCTTCTTGTGGCTTTTTTTTTTTTTCACTAATGCGGATTGATTTGATTATTTTAACTAAAGCATTTAAAAAAGAGACATAAGTTTTCTATTTTACACATCCATTTTATCATTCTTTAATAATAAATTATGTCACCTATAATTTTCTGCTTATTAATAATGCTTATAACTATTTCTGGGAAAAAGCATAATACTAAAATTCAGAATTTAATCCATCTACCATGCATAATAGGAATTTCTTGTTAGCATTTGTGGAATAAAGCACTTAGGGACAAATTAGGTTTCATATCTTTTTGAAATATTATTGGTAATAAAGACTAGCTCCTTTTACAACCTTTTTGTGTGGAAAACAGAGAAGGGACTCTGCATACATTATTCTGCCCTTATTCTCCTTGTGACAAAATATCTTTTCCTGTTCCCTGCACTCACTACCAAGGATCCACGAAATATACTTTTCCTTTTCTCTTCCTTTAATCAAAACATATCAGCCTTTTCCAAGCACACGTAAATGTTGTCATGTGTTGCTGGCTTATTGTCATTTACTGCATTGTCTATATGACCCACTGTTAAACTATTTAACTTCTAATACTAGGAGAACAAACGAAAACTGTCATAACCACATCAGCAAAACATGAGAGAGTAGCCCAGAACCTGGTGGTGTCTGTGGAAAAGTAATCTTTCCCCTGCATTCCAGAAGTTAATACTGCTTATTCATAAAAGAGCACAATGGAGCAAGGAGGTAGTCTGCACTGAGATTTGCTTGAAGATTGAAATCATTCAAAAAGAATCAAAGGATGAACTCAATAATGATTTTAAGGAGAAATTCATTTAATAATATATATGTATAATAGGGCAAAAAAATGAAATCTCAGAAAGTAAAATTGCAAGCCTTGGGAACTATGGGCATGGTATGGTCAGGGCTTTAGGTGGAAAGGCTGGTGGTACACATCAAAACATGAGTGCCTGGTACCTCAGAAATGTCCATGTACCCAAATTTGGCAGGTAATTCACCTAAATGTTGCCTTCAAAGAGTCATGTGAACTTGGTAAGTAAGATTGCCAATTTTAAGGAACCAATCAGAGACAAGACAGTTAAACTCGGAACAGTTAAACACACCAAAACCTGTCAAACTTTGACAAGTTTTCTCATATCCTGACACGTTCCTCCCATATCCTTGCTGCTTCAACTAAGATGACAATGGACAAACATTATTTTATCTCAGGCCACAATAGAAGAATTCTTGCATAGCAACTCCTATCTTAACTGGAGAGAGATGATCTTCTATCTTTTTTTTACCTACTTTCCATCTCTAGGAGATATTATCTAAGTTTCATGGTTTAAAAAAAAATTATATCCAATCATTTCCAAATTTTTATCTTTATGTCTTGGTTTCTCCTGTGGACTCACTTATACTTACCCACCTATTTCTGCTTAGATGTCTAATAGCCATCAGAAATTCATTATATTGAAAGAGAACTATAGATTCTGTATCACTTCCAAAATGACTTACCCTCATTCTTTTCCACCTTTATTGATTGCAGGGCCATCTACTTGGGTCTCAATCTAGGCCTATCTGTGATGATTTTCACCCCTTTCCCAACTGAACAGTGAAAGTCATGTTGACTACACATCCAAAATATATCCCAGATCTTACCAACCATTTCTCACCCTGTTTACTGCTAATGTAAGCTATGATTCTCTCACCAAACCTCTTTAGCAGCTTCTAATAGATCCCTTTAATTCTAGTGTGTCTCAGTCTAATCTCCTTTATTTTTTAACATGGTTTTAAAACCCTTCAATGATATCCAATCGCAAACAACCTAAAACCCAAATTCCGCCATCCCCTGATTTTATCATCTACTATTCTCCACCCCTCTTACTCCTGTTCTTCGCACTCCTCTTTGCCCAGATTTTCACGTTTGACCCTTCTGTAATTAGCTCAGTTGTCATCTTCAGATAGCCCACCCCTAATTATCCTAACTGAAGTGGCCCTTCCCTTCACCAAGTCATTCTCAGTGACATTGCCTCCCCTGTTTTATTTTCTCTATATCACTTAGGCTTCTCTGAAATTATCCTATTCACTTACTTACATGATTGCAGTCTTCTCATATTAAAAATGTAAGCTTCATGGGAACAAGGACTTTGTCTTCATCCTTTGAACCTAGAGCAGAGCCTATGCCCATAGAAATTTTCGTTGAATGGCAGGCAGAGCCTGTCTTCAAGATATGAAAGCTTCAAGAGATTTGAAATTCATAGTCTGAGAAAAACTTTGAGGAACTTTAGTGCCTACAGCTTATAATGGGATGTTACTTAGTTCTCTGGATTATTTAATCAAATAATAACACCTACCTGCTTTCTTTTTTTTTTTTCAGTTTATTGGGGTAACATTGATTAATACAATTATATAATTTCAAGTGTACATTATAATTTGTATATTCTGTATATTCTATTGTATATTTATTACCCAAAGTCTAGTTTCCTTCAGCTACCATATATTTGATCCCCTTTACCCACTTCACCTCCCCCTAACTCCTATATTTGACCCTCTTTACCCTATCTACCTCTCCCCTCTTCCCCTACCCTCTGTTACCACTGGTCTATAGTCTATGTCCTTGAGTCTCTGTTTGATTGTGCCGTTCATTTGTTGGCTTTAGGTTTATATCCTACATGTAAGTGATATCATATGATTTTCTACTTTTTTAGTCTGGCTTATTTCATTTAGCATGATTATCTTGAGGTCCATCCATGTCATCACACATTCTCTGGCTTAAATCATCCAAGCCTTAGCTATAGAGGAGTCCTTTATCTGACTTTTCTTTGTTTATAAATCATGTTCAACAAACCTATTCATTTCTTTCATTCCAATCTGTTTTATTAGATTTAATAAATGATTGGGGATCTTCTAAGTCTATAACATCAAGAATAAAGAGGTAGGACACCATGCCTACCTACCAAAAGCTTGCAGTTCCATGTGGGAAAAAGTTAAGCAAGTGCCATACAGTGGGAAAGTGGTAATATCAAGAGATACACGGGATGGCACTAAGACACAAAAGAAGAGACCTAACCCAGATTCAGGCTTCTGGAGCAGATTATGTCTGAGCCGATGCTTGAACAATACATAGGAACTATCCAGTAAACAAAAAAAAATTAGAGGAAAAAATTAAATAGCTATCAAAATAGGAAAAAGCATAGAAGTAAAAAAGCATAGTGAATTCCAAGTCCTAAAATTTATATGAAAGACTGAAGGTAAGGGTCTACCTAAAGGAGTGCCAAAGGATGAGACTTACCAGATACGCAAGACCCACAGCATTATAGGCAATAAAAGAATCTTGATATTATTCTCGTTAGGGCTAAAATAAGTGCTAACTGTGACTCTTTGTGCCTAGATTTGCTGGCTCTAAAATGTCAGAGGAAAGAACAATGACCTTTCAATGTTACTCTCTTGATTTTTCATTCTTCCATGTTTAGTCTTCTGCTTTGAGAGTGCTGCCAGGTAAATGCTCTTCTGATTGAAGAGTAGGTTTTCTCTAAGAAGAAAATGCAAAAGATTTTAATGAAAGGAAGAATGAACCATCTGAGTGCAGATCCTCTCAGCTTCTGGTTTAAAAGCCTCTGTTTATTTCCACCTTCCAAACCATGAAGGTCAAAATCTTTACTTCTTACCTTCCCAACTCAACCACTACCTGTCCCACTTACTCCACAACCTGGTCACAGTTTTTTCCAGTCTTGCCTCTACACTTTTGCCACAAAACTTCACGCTATAGCCATTCTTGGTGGGTCACTATTGCTAAAATACATCACATAAAGGCCCTCTGTTCATGGCTTTGCTCATGCTCTTCCCTAGGCCTAGAATATCTTTTCCTACTAGTATAGCTGGAAAATGATTTTCTCAGGCTCCAAAAGCTAGCACAAACATTACTCTGTATCTGTAACTTTCTATAATTCTGTTTTTACTCTCAGCTCTCTAATCTTATTCAGAAAAAAAAATCGTTTCATCAGTGTTCCCATTTTACTTTATGACGCTTCCACTTTTCATGCTGCATGACACTCACTTGTGCTTGTACATCTTAGTTTTTACTGGGTTGTAAGGCCCTCAAAGATGAAAACTGCTTTTTATTTATATTTCTTTTTTAGCAGCCAGATGGGGCCCACCAAATACTAGAGGCTCAACACATATTTGCTGAATTAAAATGAAACCTTGTCACAGAGGAAACATGAGTTGGGTTCCCTATGCCCAACTATTTTATTTATTTTGAAAACTTACAGAGAAATCAATCATACAACAATTTTTAAGAATCACAATGAAGACTAAAGAAATCTATCCCTATGGTAATTTGTTATTTTGTGGAAGAAGGAATGAGTGAGGATGGAAGTTAGATTGGTTGGGTTTGTTCATATTTAGTATTGTGATTTCCCCATGATTTAAAGAAAATAGCTTTTTTAAAAAGAGGTATTTACAATTAAAGAAAAAATATATAATATTGATTCAATTATTGCTAAAACTATTTTTCTATAATATATTGAGTTCAGACTTATAAATTGCTGCAACACTAGCCTTATCTCTTTGTTTTCCATAAACCAAAACATTTAAATCAGAGCAATAAATTATTTAAGTAACTTGATAGATATCAGCAAAGAATGAAGTTTTATTATAATACCATATGTGATGTCCCATTCTTCTAGTCATTTGCCAAGCATCTCTCTATCCCCTGAATCAGTCATTCATATAACTCATTGAGATCACCAATCTATTAACCCTACCATTTATGCTATACCTATTTACTTCTTTGTGTCTTCTTTCTCTACAGTTTCAGTTCCATATTCCTTTCTGTTATCCTATTATAGATGCAATTAATTTCCCCTGCCCTCTCCTTTATTATTACACCCAAATGAGAAAATCACTAGCTCTAGACAAATCTAACTATGAACTTTCTTTTAAAAGAAATTTCTACATTTTTTTCTTCCATTTTTCATTTTCACCTCACTCTTCAGTTTACTCTAATCTGGCTTCCAGCTCTGCCACTCTAAGAAAGATTTCTCTTAAAAAGGAAACCAATGCCTCCCAAATAGCTAAGTCACAGAAAAATGTTAGACTTTTTATCCAAATTCAATAAGCTCACCAATAACTTTCTGTTCTTGAAACACTTTTTTTTTCTTTGAAAAAAATGTTCTCTTTTTTTCCTTATTTCTCAGGTGACCCTTTCTGGTGATACTTCCAAATCCTCCTTCTCCATTACCATACCTTTAAATATTAGAATTTTGTAGGGCTCAGATCCAAGTCATCTACATATTTGAATTTATCTTTATTCCTTAAATACTGTTAAAATAAAACAAAATTCAACCAAGTAAATTTGAAAATCTAATTGGCTTTATTAAGCAATCCATGAATTGGGCATCATCTCATCAAGCAACTAGAAGAGCACAGAGAGAAGTTTTACAGAATCGAAGGTTTACAGGAAAAAGGGCAGTGCAAGGGGGTTATTAACAAAAGAAAAGGATTATATTAGACTTAGATATCTTTCTTGGAATTAAGGGAATGACAAGTGTCTTTATCATGCAGATTGCCTCTTTCTGTGGGGGCTTTGAGGGCCTATATGACATTACCTTACTGGTGCTTGACCAGAAAATTACAGACTGGTTGATTAAGATATATTTCTGGGAGAGACTGAAACTGCAAGTAGATCAGGTATTAAATCTAGGTTTAGTACCATGGGCTTTTAGCACAAATGACACCATTTTAGACTTGTAGTTTTCTCTTTAACGATATTTATATTTCCTTTTATTTCTTTTTAAATCATGAATATAAATCGAATTTATATTTTTATCTAGACTTCTCTTCTAAGCATTAGAGCCAAATGCTTAGTTAATATATCACTTGACAATTTCACAATTAAATTGTACATTTATTAATTAACTTAATGATTGAACTTCAATCTGCCTGACATTTGTTAAGTAATGAAAAGGCAGTTACTCATGCATAATCAATAGAACGTCATGTCACACATTCTAAGTCAAAAACTCCATGAACAAAATATTCTTAATTTTTTTTTTTATTTCACTGAACCACCATCAAGTCTCCTGTAGAGTTCCTCAAGGTATACTTTAGTTTCTTCTTATGAAAAATACACTGCTTTTTATTGTTTTCAAATGTAATTGACCTCTTTTCAAATGAACATTAACATTTTTTTCCATTTCAAGTAGACTTTAGAAGTTTGTTTACTTGTGAGCCTAAGACTCTTCTCTGTGAATACAAAGCAATTCTTGAAAGCCTGGGGGTAGTGGTGGTGAACTTGAGCTGTACAAACAAATGAAAGAGAACCTGCAAAGTAAACTGAAGTGTTAATAAAAAACTGAGGGGTGGTAGTTTCCTTGTCCCTACCTGTGGCTCTAAGCCTCACTAAACAATGCCAGCCATATTTTTGAATTCTGAGAGTATGATCCTTTTTTTTTTTTTTTCTTCTGAGGACTGGGAATACATTTGTGACCATGTCAATGAGTCGGTGGGCATTTACTACATGACTATTATCAGCGTGAGCTCTGAATATGACACCGGAGCTGGGTCATTATATAAACTAAACTCTAAGAAAAGTAAGGATAAAGACCCACTTAAAACTAGTCCATAATAAATAAACCACTAGAGTTATTCCTTGTCTGTGTTTCATCAAAAAGAAAAACTGTGCCCCTAGCACCAGTTCATTTCCAGCATGGTGGAGGCGTGGGCTGAGTGGCTTTTCTCTATAAACCTTTCAGTAACAAAGCCCTTCTAGCTGGGAGCCTCATCTCGTCTGTCTGCCTTTCACTTTGAGAAGCATGTTTATCAACTCAGAGATGAATCATTGCAGCATTTATGCTAAATCGACAATCCAGGACTACATAGTTATTTCCACTGCCAGAGTAGACTTTCTCCTTTATTCACATCTGAATCTCAGCCCACTCCTATTGAACAAAATGCCTGGATTCCTCCCAGACCTATTAAATCTTATTTCAGAGTCCTTTGAGGATAGATCTGATTGGTATACACTGTCTTGAGGGCCACCTTCAGTTCAGTGAGAGCCCTAAGTGATGTGTAATAAAGAGGTTGGCCACTCTGAGTCACCAGTAAACAGGAGTTAGAGTACAGAGTGACCTGAAAGGAAGTGGGGCAAAACAGAGTCAGTCTTCAGCTTTGTTCTCTTCTGACAACTGCTGATGTACGAGAGATTTAGAATATAAAGCTTCACATTGAATTTTATCATTCCTTGAAAGAAATGTCTGTCCTTTGTGAAGCAGTGTGCTCTGGTGGTTAAAGACATAAGTTTATGAATCAGACAGAAATGGATTTGGATTCTGATACATACTTAGTGTTTGAGCAAATGAATTGATGTCACTAAATCAAAATTTCTTCCACTGCGCGTTTTGGCTAATTTTAGTATCTACCTTATAGAGTAGTTTTAAGAATTAAATGGAATACAATACATAAAAGGCAGAACATAGAACCAGGTGCAGGTTGTTTCAAAAACTAGCAGATATTATTTAAAAGTATTATATCCATTGTTTGTTTTCATAATAATCCAGTGTTCTTTCAGTTGTCACTACCATCATTAATTTCTTCCTACTTAGTCATTCCTTTGGCTTAGTCATTCCTTAGCACCACCTTATAGAGTGGCTATTTGCTGGGGTTTTTTTTTTTTGGCCTTTTCAGTTTCATAGATGAAATAACTTTTCTCTATCTGGTCTTTGAGCTATTTCTCAGCTTCCAATCTCATATCTTCCCATATTACAAGAGCTGCTTTAATGTCCTAGGGCTGCCATAACAAAATATCACAGATTAGGTGCCTTAAACAACAGAACTTTATTTTCTCAGAGTTCTGGAGACTGGAAGTCCAGGATCAAGGTGTTGGAAAGTTTGGTTTTTCATAAGGTATCTCTTTTTGGCTTTCAAACAGTCCCCTTTTCACTGTGATCTCTCATGGCCTTTTTCTGGTACCCTTTCCTCTTCTTATAGGACAACAGGCCTACTGGGTCAGGGTGGCATACTTGTAACTTCATTATTAACCTTAATTACTACTTTAAAAGCCCTATCTTCAAATACAGATATATTGGAGGTTAGGTTTTCAACATATAAAATTTTGAGAACACAATTCCATCCATAACATCCTTGCAGACTAATCATTTGATGATCCTGCTTCATAGAAGACTGAAATACCTGAACATTATTCTACAGGCAGTGTCCAAGGAATATGATGTTCACCCCAAGAGTGGGGAATGGACCTACTGTAAGTAATCAAATGAGGGCCTGGAAAACACTGAGACATGTTGGTTCTATGAGTTGGTTAATAAAATGCCACTTTTCCTTGAGATTATTTAACGATCATACTAGTATATATATTTAGTTAATGGAATTAAAAATATTTTTTATAGTGAGATATTTCAAACATACTGAAAATTTGAAAAATAATAAAATGAATATTTACAAATTTATCCAACTTAATCAAATAAAAATTTTTTCAGAGCGTTATTATAAAACAACTATATTTCTTTTAAAATATATACAATAGTACAGATATATTTGAAACCCCTGTGAATTGCTGCTTGATCATCTTTCCTTCCTTCCCCAGAGGCAATCATTATTTTTGAATTTGGTATTTTTCATCCCCAGGTATAATATTTTTATACTTTTGCTTAATACAAATAGATTATTGCCTTTTAATTAAATTTTATATAAGTGGTATCATAATATAGGTAGCAATCCCAGATTTTCTTTCATGCGTCATTCTAGTTATTTTATTTTAATTATTATATAGCATTCTAGGATAGAATATACCACAATTTACCACTCATTCTTCTCTTTAAATTGTTTTTAGTTTGCTGGCTTTTACAAACAACACTGCACAGAGAATTTTTATACCTAATCTCATTGTGTGCATGACCATAAGTTTCCTTAGAAACAGCAGTGGAGAAAAATGTTTTTCTTGACCCTCTTAGAGTCTCTGCCTGGGTCTGAAAATTAAACTGACAAAGAAGGATTAACAAAAAAAAATCATAGAGATTTACCTAATATAAGTTTTATGTGGCACAGGAGACTTCATAAGGAAATGAAGACCTGAAGAAATAGTTAAATCTGAGTATTTTTATATTTGATTTAATAAAGAGTAGACAGTTGTGGAAAAATATGTTAGGTCAAGGAGTATGAGAGAATTGCAATAAATAGGACTACTTAGCAAGGCCTGTTCTGATTCTTCTCAACATTTCTTTTAAAGTTTTAGGAGTATAGAGACAGCACCTCTGACATGATGGTTGTTTGACCTATTTCAGGAGAGAAGGGTGAAGGAAAATTCAGAGTGACCCTTCTGTTTTCACAAAGTCCTTCAGTTTAAAATACTCGAGGTATAAAGATGCCATATTTTGAAGCAGCATGTCCTGAATCTCATCAAGTATATGCCCTTAAAAGTAAAGTAATTTCATATCTCCAACTAAATTGAGATATTGGCAAATCGCCCTATAAAATGGTGAAACTTATTATACTCCACCCCCCAACAATCACACCAAAATTTGATATTGTATTTTCATTCTTCTCAATTTATAGGTATGTGATGTTAGCATCGTGTTATTTTAACTCATTTTCCTGATATCTAGAGAGCATCTATCTTGTGTTTTTTAGCAATTCAGTTTTCTTCTTTTTCTCTTACAGCTTTTGCTCATGTTTCTATGGCAATATCTGCATTTTCTGATTAATTTTTAGGGTTATTTATATATTCTATCTTCAAATTCTCTGGTAAATATATTCCTTGCAAATAGGTTTTGGTAGTCTATAGTTAAAAAATAAATTGGTTAATAGTTCATGGTTAAATAAGTTTATCTTTTGCTATATAGATAATTTTAATATAATCAAACATATCCCTCCTTCCTAATTTTTGGGAGGAGTTAAATAATCCTTCCCTATTCTGGGATCAAAATATTTATATTTTTCTGAAATTTTGAAGTTATGTTTTACACTGAAGTTCTTAATTTGTTGAATGCGAAAAGGTGTGTGAATCTACTAATGGTACTGAATAAATAAATTTGTAGATATTCTTACATACTTTATCATTTTTATATGATAGTTCTAATATCGGAAATGTTAACGAGGTGATATTCCTTCTACTGTTTGTTGTATCTGATGATTCTTGCCCATGGTAAATCTGTTCCTCATAGATTATAAATTTTTATTATAAACTTATACTCACAATTCCTCTGTATGTAGAAGTCCTGGGAAATGTTGGTTTGGCATGTCCTTCCAAAAAGGTTTTACTTCTGGTTCCTTCAAGCACTCCACGAGTACCGTTATCTAAGACTTCTTTTTAAATGTTAGGTCTAATTATGTTTTTTTAGAACACTTATGTAGTGTAACGTGGAACCCCAAGTCTACCTGGTTATGAATTCTGTAGGGACACTTAATTTTCAAGTAGGTTCCAGACAAGTACCTATAAGATTACTTTTAAGGGTGAGATTCCTCAATGGAGTAGTTATTCTACACTTATTTGATGAGAGAATAGCCCTTTGGGGGTCCTAGCTTAGTGCAGGATCTTATTTCAGATTTACATTATTTTCCTAGACCAAATCCTGATTAAATTCTTAAAACCCAAGGAAAGTAGAATAGCAAACTTCTCCCCCACTACCCACCCCTCCATTCCATAAACCCAGCACCCAGTACAATCCAAGTGCTTCAAAACTTTGACACTTTTATGTTAAATATTTCTCTTATTTTCTTCCTTGCTCAGCTATGTTTTTAAAATGATGAAAAACTATTGGCACCATTCTAGTTGTTTTGTTGCTTACAACTTTGCCATAAATGAAATATATCAAATAGAATTGCGTACTGACTCATTTTAATTGAGCAAAGCAGGATTTTCATTCTAAAATATACTAATAAATAGCACAGTTCTATAGTTTCTATTTTCTTTTCAGCATTTTTTCTATTCAGAAATCACTTGGGAGAGATAGCAAATAGCTTAAAATGAAGATTAATTTCCCATAAACAGCACTGGATCGTGAATTATTTATTTTCAGAATTTCAACTGACTACGACTGACTGCCAAATTTCTGCTGTATTGTGAATTGCAAAAGAAAGAAAGAAAGAAAGAAAGAAAGAAAGAAAGAAAGAAAGAAAGAAAGAAAGAAAGAAGAAAGAAAGAAAGAAAGAAAGAAAGAAAGAAAGAAAGAAAGAAAGAAAGAAAGAAAGAAAGAAAGAAAGAAAGAAAAATACCCAATTGAAATATTCTACTAACAACAAATGTTCCTGATCTCCGCACTTGGAAGTGGGAGCAGGGACAATTTAATTTTTTCAATTTATGTCAATAAAGTTTTGGTGTCCCATACGGGTCATCCTTCTGTTTCCCAGCTGATCTACTACTAATATCACTTACTGAGCTATATATAGAATTAAATGATTCAGTCTGTGTAATTTCTATGTAATTTTATCTTATTCTAGAAAGAACATCCAGAAAAAAAATCAACCAAAATTTATTTTATAAATTTTATCTCTCTATATTTCCTTCTTTTTCTTTTTAAAACCCTTGTTCTCATTTGCCCTTGGGAAACCAGTAGGTGTCATATGGTTAACATAATCAGCAGAGTTAAGGTCTGCTTCAACTGTTAATATGCCCAGACATCTATTCAGCATCTCTTCTTTTTGTTTGCTATGTCATCTCGAAGAATGAGTAACATGGCAGAATCAGACAAACAGAGCCAATGTAAGAGATTTTCTAAAATTAGAGCTAAGGATGAGAGTAAGCATATGTTTCTTATGTTATGCCTTTCTTTTCTCTCAACAAACCTGTCTTGTGAAAGAAGAGAACAAGAGACTCTTCCAGAGTCCCCATTCTCTACTCAATGGAAATAATATCTATCTTAAAAAAATTCACTTGTTCATGAAGAATAGATATTAGAGAATAGGTTCCTCACATTCTTCTTTTCTTATACAATGTTTTTGCTTCTAAATAAACTTTTAAAAATCTCTAACATATGTAACATATGCTCTGTTTCTTTCTCAGTTATTAGGAATATTAGAAGTCATTTCTTAGTGATCATTTCCAAGTAACTTGAGATAGTATACATGTTTCTAGTAAGAATTCTTTTGTGAATATCCATTCTAATTTTAAAATCATATTTTTTATTCAGCTTTGCCTTTGATATAGAAATAATGACATTTGCCCACCAGAACTTTCACATCAACAGTCACAGTTTTACACTAAAAATATGTCAACTTATGCACATAGTATTGTTTTATGAGATGGATCTGTGTGTTTTAGAATTTCCTTTTATTGAAACATTTTGCAAATCTGTCAATAGTGAAAATCCTGTTGCACTAAATAAACATAACAGAGAGGGTATTTTTGTTACTATAAGATGACAAAAGCAATTTCAATAGTAGTTAAACAATTAACTTAATTGTTTGGTTATACAATACATGTTATATATGATATGCCTAATATTTTGTACATTATAATACATGTTACGTTATAAAATTTCTATTAATTAGTATTGTTTAAAAAGTAGAGTATCCTCATTAACTTCTGGTAATGAAAGATATCTAGCAGAAAGTTATGTTAGAAAATCTTTCATATTGGATAACCATGCTTTAAAGTCCTGTTTCTTCTCCTTCACAAAATCTTTATTTTCATCAAAGCGATGTACCTTCCTTACATTAAAAAGTACTTGGCACATAATATAGTCTCTCTTTTTCCATTTATTAAGAACATTTAAAAAGTAGAATAAGCTATGTATTAAATAGGTAAGGTAAAATAATATAATTCAGGCTCTTCAGTGACTTTAATAATTGATTAATAGTCAATTCATTGTCTGTACTGATGACGATATTGATAGTGAACATAGTACTAATATTATTTCAATGTTCATCAGTATTTTGAAACTTTGTTATAATTTTCAATGCTGCTTAATAATAGTCACCTCAAACTGAAAAGCCTTAGTCTCCTCTGGCATCTAGCTCAGCTTCATGACACATTGCTGTTTTCCAGCTCCCCATTTGCCCTTGGTCAGCTGCATTCTCCATTAATGGGGCTTGAGCTACTTAGCATAAGAGCACATAGGAATAGATGGTCTATGAGACATTGGTCAAAAGCATTGTAGTAGCTTTTGCTTTCTTCAAATGGAGTTCCAAGACCTGGGAAAGGGCTACTACCCATGTAAATATAAAAAATGAAAGAATTTGGAGCAAAAGTGGCACCACCAAATTTATGACTTCCTGTTATAGATGCTTTCCTATATACTGAGATAAAAATTCATCAGTAAAACATACCAATTATAAACCTTTTTGTATATAAGAGTAGAGTTATAAAAACATGTAAAAACTGACAGAACTGAAGGAAAAAATAGAAAATTCAATAATAATAAAGTTTTCAATATTCCATTTTCAGTAATAAACAGAACAACTATACATGAGATTAACAAAAAAATAGAATACATGAACATGGTAAACCCACTATGTGAACACAGGGAAAAGGTTGTGTGAGGACACAAGAAGGCAGTCATCTGCAAGTCAAGGAAAGAGACCTCAGAAGAAACCAAACATGTCAACATCTTGATCTTGGACTTCTATTTTGTTAAGGCATACTTAGCGAACTAATATAAAGAACTTAACTTTGAGTCTGACCTGAGAGGTCATAGTGGTAGCCACTAGTCTAGGGTATTATGGCTTATATGGTTATTTCCAGGTGTCCCTGATTTTTAAACACCTATGAGTTGTTCTAATCTATCTATATTACTAATACCCACTTTAAACCGTTTATCTAGACAATTGTAGATTGCTATTTAGAAATCTAAAAGTCACCTTAAGTTCTGAGTAACTGGCGATAGATAGATTTTGCATTAGAAATCACCCTGGATTGAAGACCACCCATTTAAAGTTATAAAATAATTTTGTTAACAAACTGCTTTAGAGACAAACAGGATGTTCTGAACATTAAAATAAAAAATATATATAGAGAAAGAGAATCTCACTTGAGTAATTTGGTTACTCAACAAGTAACATTGCTTCTTTTATTCCCACAAGAATTTCACCTTTACTATGTGATTATTTAAGAGAAGTAATCCAGGGGAAATGGCATCTTCCTTGTTGGACATTCTGTGTACTCATGATCTCAGAAAATCCTGTCTAACATTATAGAAGAGTGTATAGCAGTAGGTGAAATCTGAGAACTTTTTGCCTTAACTAATACATAAATTAAGTGCAAGAGAAAAATAAATGACTAAGCAATTGTGATTCCAAAAATACTGTCAATTCCAACCAATAAGAAATACCTTAATGTACATCGACAATGTCTAGAATATTTATTCTTCAAATAGTAGGTGTTTAGCTTCCTTCCTATACTCATACGATTTTCTGTCTTTTAATTTTCAATATCGGAACACATTGCCTTGAAGCACATGTTGAAATGTTGGTGATAAAAACACATCACAAAGGGAGTAGCAAAGTTCCTCCTAAGATATACATTTTCAAAAACTAAATTAGGCTTATTAATCTAATGCTTTTGTTCTGTTAGAGTTCAAACTTCTTATGATTGCAATCAATTTACAAGACTTCTTTTACTATTGATATGTAAATACTCTGACAGTTATATACTCTAGAGAACAAGTAGAAATGTTATCTCAAAAAAAAAAAAAGAAAAGAAAAACTTTTGGATGATAAATATAAGACTGATGAGAGAATCCAAGGAAGGATATCAAATATTGATGACAGTCACTGACTTGGGATCTTCTGCTAATCCTGTTTTATTTAAAGTTTTAGTCTGATTAGTTACTGAAGGTACAAGAAATAAAGCAGGGGGCCTTGTACAAAGCTGAAGCATTTGAAACACAAAAATGAATGAAGTTAGGACTATGCAAGACTAAGGTTATACTCTTGATGGAGGAAGGCAATATTTGATCTCCATAATTCACTATGAACAAATATCAATTCTATGAAGGTCAAAGGTTAAATGTGAGAGGCAAAAATGTAAAATATTTTGGAAAAAAAAAAGAAAAATTATTTCCTAAAGGAAAAATTTATAAATTTCAAAATTTTAATATTAGAAAATAAGAAAGACAGTTTAGAACCCAAATTAGAAATTTATATTAATAAAACAAGATCCATGAAATTTAACATGAAGAGGCAAATAAAAAATAATATAAAGAAATTAATGATATATGAAGCAAAGGTATAACAGAGTTTCAGTTAAGCTGCATAAGGAAAACCTATAACAATACTAATATAAAAGACATTAATAATGAAGAATAGAAGAGAAGATGGATACAAATGTAGCATATGTATTTTAAAAAGTGGAGATGATTATAAAATTCAGGCAAATAAATTTCAAAACTTCATTGAAAATGGTTAAACTTTTAGAAAAAGTACAATAAACAAAATTTATTTAATGAGAAACTGAAAATTGCCAATGTCCTAAAATGATTGAGAATATGAGATTGACTTTATATATCTACATAAGGAAAATACCAGTCACAGATCATTTTAATTGAGTCTATCAAACATTCAAAGAATGAACAGTCTTAGATGAATTCTTTGCAAAGCTATATATATTTAGAAATATACACATAAGTGGTAAATCTGTAGAGAAAATAAAATTAATAATTAACAAAATTTTGGGTAGTTAACTTTAAGGGAGTCAGAGGCATTCTGTAGGGATGTGAAGGAGGATTTAAAACTATTGGTAATGGCCTTAAATCCTTTATATCTTAGTCTGAGTTGTAGATACATGGGTAATCCTTCTGTTTTATTTATATATGGATATATATATACATACATATAAAATATACACGTATATATTTACACATATACATACTACATTTTTTTAACTATTAGCAAGTCAAAATGGTGTAAAACAATAAAAAGTTCTTAAGCTTTTTATTTGATTTTTTCAATAAATAAATAATACATTCACAAAGTTCAACAATAAAAAAAACTAGAAAGGTGAAAAGTAAAATTTTCCTTCCTACCATTCTCATTCCCAATTCTTCTAACAATCAATGTCATTAATCCCTTTATATTTCTCTGCATTCCTTAATGTACAAGCAAACATGAATATTTTTTATTCTTTTCCCCTCTTTTTTTATGTTAAACGTAACATATTCTGTATGATATTCTATACCTTTCTATTTTGTTCTGAATATATCTCAAAGATCTTTTTAATTCAGTATACAGTGTTCTCTCATTTTTTTAGATTTGTATAGTATTCTGGTTTATTTAAGCAGATTATATCAGATGTGTATAGCATCTTTTCAATAAATATTATATTTTCAAACATTTTTTTATTTTTTTGTTTTTGCAGTTATACTATGAATATCCTTGGAAATATATTTGAATATATTCTATAAAATATTTTTCATGTGTGCAAGTATGTTTGAAGGATAAATTCCCAAAAGTGGAATGGGTAAGTCAAAATCCACTTCCTTTTGTAGTTTTGATAGATGTTGCCAAATTGTCATGTATAAAGGAATGTAAAGGAGAGTTTAGTTCCCCACAGCTTTCTGGAGAGTGTGTTATCAATATACTCCATAGTTTGAATTTCTACTTTTCTCATTTGGAATATGGAATAGCATCTTTTCATATTTTTAGACACTATATTTTCTGTGAACCATCTGTTTAGATCAGCTGCCCATTTTTCTTAGATTTTTCCTTTTCTTATCAATTTCTAGAAACCTTTTAATATATTTGAGAACTTGGTTTTAAGTCTGTGATATGTTTAAAAATTGTCCCAGGTTATCACTGTCTTTTGACT
This sequence comes from Cynopterus sphinx, assembly GCA_030015415.1. Classification (NCBI taxonomy): domain Eukaryota; kingdom Metazoa; phylum Chordata; class Mammalia; order Chiroptera; family Pteropodidae; genus Cynopterus; species Cynopterus sphinx. Next base: position 101,255,414 of record CM057386.1, on the reverse strand, counting down.
TCGCTTATGATTATTTTCCATGATAAAATGTTTTAAATTTCGTTTAGCCAAATGTATCTCATTTTTTTTTTTTTTTTTTGGAATTTGAATCATAGATAGAAAAGACTCTACTCTGAGATTATCAAGGCATTTTGCATGCTTTCTACTAATACTTCTATGGTTTCCTAATTTTTATTTGAAAAGTTTTAATAAATTTGAAATTTTTCATAAAATAAGGCATGATGTATGGAGCAATTCTGTTTTTTAATAATAATTTATTTCACAAAGAGAAATGACATTTAAAGTAGTTAACTCTTTAATTTAGAAAATACTAGTGTCAAAAAACTATGTTCTTTTTTTAACGCAGTATTTTGAGAATATGACTGTAGAATTTATGTTCTCAGTATGGGTTTAATACAATGTTTTCATATATTATTTAAAAAAATGAAAAAAAAAACAGTTTAAAAGTCAAATAAAATGATAGAGGCCAAATAACTACAAAGCCACCTTTTCCCAAACTCAACAATAGCAACACTGAGATGACCTCAGGCAAAATCTGATGCAGTCTTTTTACTTCATTCTACTAAACTGAATTAAATACTTTTGCATGCTTAGATTAACAGTCAAGATCCACACTTCTCTCCAATTTTTTTTTAAGATTTAAGAAAACCCAAACTGTAAAAGATTCAGTCCATAAAATTCCTTTGGAAACCCTATGTAAAAAGAATGTCATAAGGTAATACAGTAGGGGAAATGCCTGGATCAACTTGTGGAGAAGCTCTCTCTCAAACAGTACAACAGCCTTCCTGTATACCACATAGTTGCTGGACAGACACCATGATATGAAAAGTCTCCAACATCCTGGACTTCTAAGTGCCTTAAATCATTGACAAATGAAGAAAGTCAAAAGCTAAGCTGAGTAGCTGTACTGAGCTGTACCTCATCTCATTTTCTTGAATTCAAAGAACACATGTTTCTAAACACAAGTTCATTATCTTCGTTTAGACATGAGTCTGATAAAGTTTCATCTTCCTGCAGGACTGGGTTTATGCACATCTATTGTTTGCTAAGATCCTAAAAGGCTGAGAATAGTGGATATGTGCAAATCTCTTTCTAATTTGAATATCCACAAGTGTTGCCTCTTTGTATTAGTAGATGTTACCTAATGGAGAATTGCAAACACAGTAAATAGCATGGAGAAAATGGAGAAAATAAATAAAGTTTTATGCAGGTAGAACAGTTTAAAAAGGTTAGGAGAGCAAGAAAAAAGTTTTCAAAGAAAGAACAATATCACCAGATTGGTTGAGTCTGGTTCTAATACTAACATTTCCCTTCAGTATCTGTATGACTTCTAGCAAGACAGACTTTTTTAAGTCTCAAATTATACACTGATAAAATAGCAATTTGAATTACTTAATTTATAAAAGATCTTCTAGCAGTAGCATTTATTATTCTCAAGGAAAGCAAAAAGAGAAGTAGTTTTTGGTTAGGAGGTGGTTTTAGGTTAGTGTTAATAATTATCTTTTGTCAGTTTCCATTAATCAAACATATTGAATAATTGACAAATATTCTCATACTTATTCCACTTTAAAAGCATGCATGCTTACAGATTTTCCATTTTAAAAAAAAAGCCTTAAATTATATCTACAGTTTATTTTGCTGTTCTTGAGAAAATTTTATTAAAACATCTTCATAATGCACATTAAATGACAAAGGAGCAACTGCGGCAAAATGAGGTTTAAAATCCCATGCTTTAGAAAAATGTTTTCAAATACATTTTAAGAAACACATTTTGTAGTCCATCACTTTTTTTCAAGAGACTGGCTAAAATTTTCAGTATGTAAGCAATGAGGGAAATTAACTTATAAAGACCTCATAGACAAATAATTCCCCAAAGTAGGCTATCTGAAGTGCATCTAAACTTTTTTGTAACCAGTAAAGGATACTTTATTACAAAAATAATAGATTATCTGTTTTTCTTCTTCAAAAATGTAATGAATCAATTGTTGATGGTCTGAAATATTCCTTTGTGAAAGTCTATATGTGAAATTAAACTCATATTTTTCTGTTCATTTATTAACACGGCATCCGGTCTGCCTCAACACAGACTTTTAGTGAATGTCTAGATGACTAGAAATAGGGAAGCTCCATGTTTCATCTAATAGAAACATGGAGCTTTTTATTTTATTTAAAAAAACCCACACATTTATTTACTTATGGATCTTCCTAGAAGAGTTAAAATTAATATTCATGGTATCTTCTGGCCACATTTTGAGACTTTCCCATGAGTTTTTCAAAGTTTTTTATAATATAACCACTTTCTACAAAACAAAATTTATTAAATTCACAGACCAGCAGGAATTAATCCTTTTCATGCTGCCTAAATCAGCATCTCTGGAACCACAAGGCTGGAACTCCCTTTAACTGTGGTACAAAGAATATATCTAAACCTATCCAAGAGAACCATGGTTGTTGTTCTGCTGTGGATAAGGGAAAATAACAGATTTGATGGAAAGATTAAATTGCATATTTCATTAGAATTTTTCTTTGGTTTTTTTTTTCTTTTTTTTTGTCTTTTCTGATGAAAATCAATGTTTATTATTCATTTATAATGAATTAAAGCAGTATAGAATTTACTTTAAAAGGGACAAAATTGGGCAGAACCTGACACTTCTGGCTGACCCAAGAGGGTAGATTGCGAGATGCACTTCTCTGTGAATAGCTGAAACCCTGGCAATCAGCACCTAGCAGAAAAGAAGGAACCGAAGAATCCTGATGGTCATCCCCAAAAGAGCATTGATATGAGGAGATTATATTGTATTCTCCAATGAAAATAAAGGGGTCAGATTATCAAAATCCAGCTCATATTATAGATACAATTATTGCCCCCATTGGAGTAAACTTCCAAAGATGAGAAAAAAGAATGCCAAAGGTCATGTGAGTTAAACTAGTAAGTCTTCATCGCACTTATATAAAATATAATTTTATCTGCTTTTTACATGCTTCTTCACTAGCATGCGACTTTCAGAAGGCAGGAGTTTCATTTTGTTTACTGCTATATCCCTGGAACCTAGCACAGTGCCTGAGGAAGAATAAGTACTCAATAAATATTTCTTAATGTTAAAAATGAGATAAACTGAAACCATCATCCAATCCACCTCACTGCTTCAAGGAGAAGACTTTATAATGTGCTGGCTTGCATCTCCATTCTATCATTCTGGAAGTCAAGAAGTGACTTTTTAGTGATTTAGAGTTTATACTAGTTTTATCAAATATATTTGGTTGAATCAACAATAAATTCAACATAGTAATGCAATAGGGCCACATATTTAAAGTGCATTTAAAAACATTTACACTTTCAAATACTAACACCAATTCCACATATCTCCATATTTTAATGACAAATTTATTTATAACTATTTGATATGTTTCTTAAGTTCACACAAATTTGGTTTGTTAAAAAGATTAAATGGGCATATTTGAACATTCACATTTCCGAATCTGAAATTTCATTTAGTAACATTTTATTTAACAATACTCCATTCATCCTCAGAAATAATAAAAAAAGAAATAATCTAGACATAAAACACTAATACTGTGGTTTTAAGAACATAACAGTGACCTATAAAATGTCTATATATAGTTATTAAAAAAATGGAGATAATAAACTTTACCAAGAAACATATTTCTAGGATTTAATCATAAAAATAACTCTGAAAAGAAACAAAATTTAGTAGAAGATAAATAAACTACAGTATTTTTCCTGTATTGTGGATAGCCAAGCTTGAACCATTTATTTTGGAAATGATGCTAAATACATCTTGAAAACTGGCAAAAAGGATGGTGCAGAGGCAAATGGTTTCCACTGCACAGACTGTCAAAGATCAAGTAGTAAGAAACACAAGAAAATTCTGAGTTTTTCCTGAGCATGAACCATTTACTCTCTTTTCTATAGAAGGTTTTCCAAATTACTCATTAACCCTGATTACCATATATTTATATAACTGACAAGAAACATAATCTATATTGATTACCAATATGCTACACAGAACCCATCACAAAGCCACTAAAAGACTGGCTGTTTTCTGAAAACATTTTCAAACATCTATTCTTATTCTTCAGATTATAGTTCTTTCTTCAGTACTATCTGCTGATCCTTTATTTTCAGTATTTTTATAATAGAAGGCCTAATAGGAGATTATAAAACTAGATATTTGAATTATTACAATGTAGAGAAAGGCACAACCATGTAGCCAAGAAAAGGGAAAAGCATAGGTCTGGTAAAAAAAGAAAAGATAAACTGAAAGGATAAAAATCAGAAACCTATATATAAAGAACCAATGTCTAAGATATTTAGTTACTAAAATTATGGAGAAGTGAATCCAAATAGTGGGAAATAAAAGCATAGGGATAGTTAAGGATAACAAATTTGATTTCAAGGTTCAGAAAATGATAGCTGCAGTTAAAATATGAAGAAGAGAAAGTTGGAAAGCTGGTTAAAATGTATAAGTATGAGCAATTATTGTCACGTGGTACCACAATTATAAATTTTCAAAATAAAAAAACGTGTAAATATATCAAATATAAAACCCAACTGACACTGAACTTCTGTTAAGTTCATAGACTAAATGGTTGTAAGATATAGATTTGTATATCATGAGAAGATCTTAGAAAAACAAAAATCTTCCTTATTCATTTTATAATTGTTTCAGGGAAAGTGTGATCATAATTTCTTTCCCTTCACTTTTTTTTCTTTCTCCCTTCTAGTTAAAGTAAATATATAGGCATTTTCTCTTAATGTGGCTTTCAATATTGGAGAAATAATTGTCTTTATATTCTTCCAACTTTGTTTAATTGGAATTAACTAGGATAATCAATGAAAAACAATTTACTATGGTTTCGAGCTCAAAATAACTCTTCATCTGAGGTGTCTTGTCCTATCTCCAAGAATAAGTGTAAAGCCATGCATATGATATAGGGCCCAATGGTCTTAGAGTAAATTCCAAAGATAAAGCTCAAACACTGATGGAAAATTTAGGAGAGACAGATAAAATTTTTGGTTCATGATTCCATCATCATCAGAAAGAGAAAATTCTCCCTTTGAAGATGAATAACAAAAAGATGTTTCTTATTAAGAAAAAGAAATATTCTTGTTAAATGCATACTACTGGCTGCTACATAAATTGCTAAAATAAATTAAGATCTTCATGCAATTTTTTTGGATTTGCTTCTAAATTCTAGGTACAAGGCACCAATAATGAATAGTTAACAAGATAAAAATCCCTGACTGGGTGGAGTTTATATTCTATTAGAAAAAAAATTTAACTAAACAAATAAAGAAGTGATGTGATATATCAGAAGATGATAAAGGCTATGGAAAAAAAACAGAAAATAAAAATATGAAAAAACATAGAGAGATGTCGTTTTAAATTGGCAAATCTAAAGAGTTCTAAGAAAGCTACATTTGAACAAATATTTGAAGGAGATGAGGAAACAAATTATGTTGGTATCTAAGAGAAAGAGGCAGAAGGAACAGAAGTACCTCAGTTCTGAGTAGATGAATGCTTGGTAAATTCTGGGAACACTGAGGATGACAGTTTGACAAGAGAATAAAGAGTACAGAAAACATTCTTAAGAGATAATCTGAGAACAGTGAAGGCCAAGGGTGAGAAGATAGATGTGTAGGACTTCAGAAGCAAGAAATTAAAGCATTCAAAAATTATTTTTACATTGTACAAGCAAAATGCCAATCCAATCAGAGAATACGCTGTTCTGCTCTGCTGCTACTTAACTTCATTCATACCAGCCCTCCTCATACTCCACTGCAAGGACTTTGATTGATACCGGCAGAAAGAAGGTTTTGAGAAGAGTGAAATATCTGAGCACACTCTTGCTAATGTGTTGTAACTTGATTAGAGGCCAAGGACCAAAGCAAGGAGACTGGTTTCCAGATTATTAAAATATTCCAGGGGAAAAGTGCTGAAGTCTTAAACTAATGTATATCAGAGTGTGGATATACATTTTTTGAAGGAGAGTCAATAGTATGAGCTAGCTGACTGGATGTGATTTTGAGAGAAAGATTGGAAAGAAAGAGAAAATGACATCAAAGTTTTAAATCCTAGATGCTGGAAGGTTGGAATTGACATTTAGTGAGATAGAAAAGCTAAATGGGAAACAGGTTCAGGATGAAGGAAGAGAAGTTTAGTTTTGTAAATGTTAAACGTGAGATGTCCATTAGCTCTCAAAGTAAAAATGTTTAGATACATGAATTTGAATGAAAGGATGTTACTAGTCTTCACCGTGAATCCCAGATACAAAGAATATCTAATAATGTTCTAGCACTAAAACTGTATCATTAGATATTTTTAAATTTTTAGGAAATAACTTATAAATCATCATGAAAGTATTCTATTACTATTCAACTGAATGAATTGTTTATTTGTATATAACATAGCATTTTTAAATAGGCAACAAAGTACATATAGTTTCTGTCTGATACTTTTTATGATTCAAATTAAAAAGAAAAAAAAGAAAAAGACATACTTATTTTTACTTTTAGAGAGAACAGGTACTCAGAGATAAGGGTTTTTGTTGATGCTGCTGTGTGAAAACAGGCTATATATCAGAGCCCTAACTACCATGTCCCCGTGGCCTCTTTTCATTGGCCAAGTATTTAATTCTTGATATCAGAAACCCTTGGCATTTTGAAACAGTTTTCTGTATTTATAATTAATAATACACTTTAATGTACTTTTTAGTGACAAACAGTGGAAACCATTTCTCTGGTTTTTAACGCACCCTCTGGTTTCCCTGGATTTATTCTGATTCAGGATGCTCTGTAGCCACTGCTAGAAACTTGGAATAATCCTGACATAGCTTTAGGAAGAGATGACAATAACGATTCTTAATAACCTCAAAAGTTGTGCATAGGAAAATCACCTGTGCTTGAGCCAAAGAAAGTAAAGTATATCATAGACGGTTCTAGGTAAATGTCTCTTTTTCCTTATTAGATTATTTTTTCATCCACAGGTAGGATAAATGAGGGAGACTCACAGAAGATACAAAAATGTATTTATTGAGTAAGTATATTTCCAAGTCAGGCTGAATATTTTTTATTATACTTAATATTTTGAACTGGGACTATTTTTACTAGAATTTATTTAAATCAACACATTTTTATAATTCAAATTTCTAAATTTAGTTACTTGTCTGGGCCCATAACTTTATATCAAATGTGAAAGTGTTAGTTATTTTATTTACTGACCATTCTTGTTGTTACATGCAACTTAAAAGCTAATTTACTTCTTTAATCAAACTGTCTTTGACAGCTTGTCTGGAATTTTAGAATACTGAAAATATGATTTTGATTAAATGAATGATGTGTTTTCACCTTCAAATTCCACTCAAATATCAGAAAATTTCATGTACCCTCACCAAAATAGCAAATTACAATTTCTCTCATAACAAAGTTATTGATATCCATTTTTAGATGACACTTTATAAATCTCCATTTTACAGATGCAACAGGTCTAGTACTACCACATTTGACATTCATCATATGCAAAATAAATGCTTTTTAAAACAACAAAATGTATTCATTCTACGTATTTATTCGATGTATTTATTTATGTATATTATACCATTTATGATATTGTTTTGGAAAAAATATGTCCCTGAAGGGGTCAGAGATATTTGAGCCAAATAGTAATTTAGTATTCTTATCAAGGACTTGTATAATTATCTCTTAGATATTTTTTCCCAGAAGTTTTGGAAACAAAAACTACATGTTTTTTGGAGTTTTATTTAACTTTTGAACACATATGAAAACTGGAAAACTGAACTAGAAACAAGGCAATGGTCTGAACCTCTCTCATTTGTAAATCAATTATATATAGTTTATTACAGTTTTCAAAATAGTTGGGGGTTATTTCACCTCGAGAAATAATTTTGACAATAAATGTATTGATATAAAGACAAAAATATTTGCATTGAAATTAAGTCAAATAACAACTGAACATCTTCTAAATTGTAACAATACCCATTATGTACTATAAAAGTGCATTTGTGGTATGTAAATCATATATTTATTTGGTTTATATATTTTTTTTATTTTTAACAGTATCAACTGCATCCTTCCTTTGAAAAATAGCTCAATTTTGGTGTTTCAATCCACAGATTTTTTCTTTTTATATTTTTTACTGCAGTCCAGGATAATAAATTTTTACACTCAGCACACAATAGACTTCACAGTATTATCTTCACATGTGGGATTAACCGATAGATATTTACAAAATGAAAACTTAAATTAATAAAAAATTATCAAGATCATGATGTAATAATGTTTCAAGGCCAAGCCTCTTTTCATATTTTTACTTACTTCCCTTTTTAAAATATTGAGTAGAGCCGAATATCCAATAGCATATTAGAAAGCAGTTTTTCAATTAAAACAACAAAATATATTTTTCACTACTGTAGACAATTACACACCCTGAATATTTAGCCAATTGTCTACTTTTGTTCCAATATATTTTATATTACCTGCTTATTCTTATGTGATCTAATGGTCTCACAAATTTAAAGTGCACCACTATTTTTAGATGATATATCTATTTAGCACATACAAAAATGAAATATATGTCTATTAGCTTATTGACGTAAAAAATGTAAATACCATATCTGAACGTTCGAATACCATGCCAGAGCTTGGCTCATTTTATTTCGTGTGTTGAAAATCATTCTGAAATGTCCTCAAGGCTGATGGCAATTTTTCAAGTAATCATATTAACACACACAAAATAAGAAGCAGCAAAAGATAAATTATTAACTAACCCAACCAGTCCAGTTAGATGTTCAGGTACAACAGAGCAGAGTACAGGCCTCAGCAGGATTTCTTGATATAACTTCTCTAAACATGTCCATAAACATTTAGGATGTTTGTAGAAGGAAAGGAAGTCTGTTCCTGAAGTCACACTGCTTTGGGTCTAAGGGGGTTTTTTTTGAGAAGAGGGATAAATATGTTCCCTGAGGTCTAAAGCAACTCTCCATTTTCTTGATGCATTAGAGAGATCTCTGCCTCCTCAGGAATATTATGGACACTGCAAATGTTTAATTTAACAATGTGACCTATTTAACAATATTAAAGAGAACCTAGCTGTTTGGCTTTGCTGCTTATGAATGTATGAATTTTCAGTACTGTACACAAGTGTTTTATATGAAAAGACTTAATGAATGTCTTTGCCTACATTTATGCAAACTATTACTGAAATAAAAGAAATCATGCATGTTCATTTCAAAAACTTGCTTGCAAAACTCTATTTAATACTTATATATATTTTTAGCATAGTGCCAGGTTTGTCAATAACATGTGTTCAAGTTACTGTATTGAACTTACACAGTAAAGACTTATTACTATACAGGAATGCTCATAGCAAGGTCTCAAATAGCCTTCTTCAAATGATATCTATATTTCACCCTTATACTATAGATGTATTTATTTACTTTTTTAAAAGAGAATTTAAATAGAACCCATATTCTAGAACCATTGCTTTATTCCATTTTTAAAGAAGCACTCTTCATATTTCCTAAAGTATATTTTCATGATAATCTCTTCCTTTTTTAAAATATCTGTAAAAAATGTGCAAATATCCCCGACAACATAAGTTATTTATTTTTAAAGGAGCTTTGGAAGCTGTTGCCCCTGAAACAATGGAAGAAAGAAAAGGTACCAGAATAGAAGGTAGGGCAGGCGAGATGAGAGAAGTAAAGGAACTATTGGCCTATTCCAATTCTAAGGTGATAATTCTTTGATACCTACATAATTATAGGAAGAAAACAACTTAAAAAACCAAACCATTGCTCTTAAAATTGAGAGGCAAATTTAGTAGGGCAAACAGTATAGTGTTTGCAAGTGAGTGTGTATGAGTGGGAGTGTGCTATCTAAATTAAACTGAATTATAGGGGTACTTATTTGCTACATTATGCAACAACAGATATTGCTACACCACAGAGAAAATCACCTGAGAGAAAAAAAACTCCCAAATGGTACTAGTTAGTTGATGCTGAATGAAAAATTCATACAGTTGACAAAATATCCCTTGACTAAGCAGCTTCAACAACATACCTGGAAAATGAGTTTACTCATGGACTAACCTAGATATAGCACTTTCAAAAGGCAACATTGTTATAACTTGTTCATTCATTTTAAAATATTTTACACAATCCAGCCAATTCTCAATTGCTCATTTGAAGAAAAGCAGACAAGCAGCCATGGCAATGCAAAGTTCCTAAAGGAGGGGCAGGGAGATAGTGTGAATGATACTTATAATTGGTTAGCTGTAGACATAAAAAATGCCTTCTTAGTTATTTTTATATATGACATCAGTCCTATAAGAGGAAAGAAACTGGCTATCTGTTGGACATGTGAAGCTACTAGAGTTCTGAAAATTGGCAATAAATGGTGCCTACCAAGGGAAATTAATGAGAATGAAAAGTTCGCTGCCCTTCTATACTTAGTTTCTTTTATATTTTATTCCAATTCATCATATTACTGTAACACTGGCTTATATAGCATATAAAGTCCAAGGCTATGAAATGTTATGTCAGGTAGGCAAAAAGGTAAGAACAAAAATGGTCAGGGTTCTTACAAAGAGTTGATGTGGCTTTTTATCCCCTATTAATTTCCATCTCTGTAATATTTATGGGTAGAGCAGAGTACCTGACAGTCATTATTCTTCCATACTTGACTAAAGGTTGATGTTTTTAAGGTATCTTTCATTTATATTATTTATGTATATTTATTATTTTTATAAATATTAGACAATCCATTGATGATATCATAGATTGCTGCTGTACCGATCTTGATTTTAAGATTTTTGGCTGTAGAATTACAACTGAAAAATTTTAAACTTTTAGTTTAAAATTATATAAAGGCTGCTACACACCTTTATTTCTGTCGATTTCCAAGAGTTTCTTGATATATTTCTCTTTCAAAAGGGTATTTTAATGGTAAATTCTCAATCTCAAAAATTACCACTCTGAAAAAATGGTAAAAATTTACTTTTTCATATTGGAATTTAAAATTTTAAGTAAGATTTTAAAAATGTGCTGATTACAGAAATTATATGAACTATAATCTACATTTAAACTATAAATATGCTATCTCAGATGGCCTCAGATGCTTTCATTATGTTTCCTGGATGCAATTTGTTCTTTCAATCTTTTCCGGAAAAAAAATGTGTTCTTATAGGATCATTAGGAAAATTTACCTAAATCTGGAAAAAAAAAAGTGTATTACTTTTGGTCACCTGACATTGCCACTGCATACACTATGTTGATACCTAGTTTTGTTTTGTTTTGTTTTTAAGGAAAATATATTTCGCTAAAATGCACAGATTCAAAATTGTATTAAAATTAGGTTAGAATTTCCTTGAACAGTTTCACTAAAAGTCTGTTTAACTATACCTCATTTTCATTAACTTTCAAGAAAGTAGTTTATCAGTTAGCATCTCATGTAATACTATAAGGTCTCTAAGACCATTGAATGTGCACGATTGATTTTATGAGCCTGTTACATCAAGAATTTAGTAGCACTCAGTAAAAATACATATGCATGTGTATGTATGTGTGAATATATTTGTTTTTTTCAACCAGAACACAATAATTCAAAATTAGCCCATTTTCTGTACGTAGCAACTTTTATGTTCAAAATTAGCTGTCAAAACACTATTCATGTATGAGTTCTCTTTCTCCTGGTTAAAGAGTTTGGAGGGGAAAATGTTCTTAAAGTACATCACACAGAGATTCAAGGGGTCTTGAAAAAAAGGTACATTGTTAAGTCAGCAATTTAAAAGGAATTCACTTTCTTTTAGAATTCCAAATCTTAATCTGGGAAACATCTTTTCTCAAGACTCCAGGAATTAAACAACATAGAAGAGTTCATGTGTTCAGTTTACCAGATCCTCTGCCATTCCTTGTCTCTGAAATGCAAGGCCGTGATATCACATTTCTGTGAAATGAAAACCAGTAGACAAGAAATACATTTATCATAATAAGTTCCTAGAATTTCCTAGTTCCCTGTGCCCATTAAAAGTACATTTGAGTATGACAGGGTTTCAGAGAAAAAAATGAAACAATCACCGTGAGAGCTGAAATATGGCTTCATAGGAAACAGGGCTACATTTAATTAGCTTTGATTGTTTATGTGTCTTTTATGTGTCTTTTCTGTTTTTTTGTTCCAGTTCACATCACTGGCATGAACTCATGAACCAAACTTTTACAATTTTAATTACCAAAATTTACAAACTTGACATAAAGATTACATTAGTATTTACAAAGAACTTGGCACTTACAGAGTAAATTATTGACATTTTTTTTTTAATCCAGGCCAGGGCACCCATGGTTCAGGCAAATGGGAAAGCCTGATGCCTTATATATTATGCAACATTAACAAGAATAAATAAGTTTCCAGCTGGTAATTCCTCCACAGTGCTGTCCCTGTTGCTGAAAAAAGAAAAAAGTACCATCCATTTCTAATCGATGGCGAGTGCAGGGAAGTTATCAGTCCAGAGAGAGCAAAGGCTGCATGTTTTCTTCCTCGTTTTTATCCATGCGTTTTAATACTGTAGGGTCCACTACTGATTGGGATCTGGAAATTATAAAGCCAATGTCAGTGAGTTATTACCAAATGATCACATCCTTTTCTCTGCCTTTTCTCCATTATTACTTCTCTCACTGATGTGGTTTATCTCCCCCTACATTAAAGAATTTATGAACTGAGAATGCTGCACATTCAGAGAGAAAAAGATATGTACCATGGGGTTTTGCATCAGAGGAAACAATCCCCTCTAGCCTCTAAATGTAATAATGAACAGCAAAGGATTCTAAATACACAATAATAGGCTTAGGATGCCCTCTTCACAATTTTTGATATTGAGAATTGCTAGTATAGTACAGATGGATTCCAATAGTACATCTCCAAATGGGAAATTATTAGAGTAAAATGATTATTGTGAGACATAAAATAGAAATGAATGGGGCCTTGATTCCTGTCTTAAAGGGCTTAATGAAACAAATTCAACATAAATATACATTTTTAACCATCTTTTTTTTAATTTTATTTTTAGTAGTCACATTAGGAAAAGAGTCAGAATTTGAATGTGAATTTTATTCAATTTTCCACTAGAACATTCAAATAAAATCAATATTAGTCTTAAAAATTTCGTCAAATGTTTTAAGATTTTTAAAATGTTAAAACCCTGGGGGTCTTGGTGAAAAGAATTGAAAGGATAAAGAAGTACAATTTGGCAGTTACAAAATAGTCATGGGGAAGTACAACTTAGGGAATACAGTTAATAATATTGTAGTAACTAACACAGTGTCAGGTGGGTACAAGACTTATAGAAGGATCAGTTCGTAAGTTATAAAAATGTCTAACCACTATGCATATGGCTGAAACTAATATAATATTTAATGTCAACTGTAATTGAAATTTTTTTTAAAAATTAAAAACCTGAAAACACCTCTTCTTTAGGTAGTAGCACTTCATGATTAGGAAAGCAAATAATTTGAAAACCTTTTTGATAGAAGGTAGGAATTATATATTAAGGAAAATTGCAAAACTGGGGAGGAGGAGAATTAATGAAACATGCTACTGTTTTGCAGGAAGCTGCCATCCTAATAGCTATGGCATTAAGGAAGCAGCTGCCCTTTTAAAATTTCCCTTGGTAATGAATTTTTCCCCTGCTGCTGCATTCCAGCCAATTGGCTATTGCTGCGCCTCTTAGCAGACCTCATTAACTTTCAAACAGAAAGACGATAAGCGAAATACAACTGCACATGCTGATGAAAAAGAACAGCAATGGAACTAATTACCAAAGCAAAAATAATTACAGGATTAATTGATAAATTGAGTCCTTCATTTAAATAAACTTGAATTCCTTTCTAAAGAGGGAATGAAACAAAGGTGAAAATACTAAAACAAGAAGGCTTTATTTCCTAACTAATTTTCACTATTTTATCTCAATAATAAGTGTTAGATGCCTATATCAGAAAAAAGAAAGACTAAAGTTGAACGTGTATATACATGAGAGACAGAGAGATAGAGACAGACAGACAGAGACAGAGACAAGGAGTAATAATAATTTACCTTAGAAAAATAACATGAATAAAATACATTTTTAACACAGTGAACAACTGCAGAAAACACTTAGTAATTAGACATTTAACAGTTTTTCTTAGATTCAATTTAAAAAGTTGGTTTTCCAAGATGAATCCATACTAAACCATACAGAGGTTCATTTACTGTCCTGCACAAAATGCTAACTTGATAACTGGTACCAACTAGACTCTAAATTCCATGAGCAGAGACCTGATTAGTTTCTATTTACTGCAAATACATGTGTATTACAGAGTCCGTTACACAGTAGGACCTCCAGTAAATAGTTTCCATACTGAAAGAAGTTCAGTATTAAGCATTCAAAATGAAGGGTAATGAAGAAAAAGCAATTTATCCTGTTGAGAAAAAATTCTTAACAAAAAATGTATTCTTTAAATTTACATAAAGTTAAATCTATTACATAAATATTGAGGTCTAGCCTAATAATATTCAATGAGTACACACCAAACTCTTCAGACTGCACAAAATACACAATTAAGTATTCATCATAAAATTTTATTAACACGCACATCACACACACACACACACACACACACACACACAATCTTTTAAATCCTTATGTTCCTTGACTAATTTTTAAAAACATATTAGAAGATATGGTGATTTTCATGAAATATTTTAAATTACAATAGGATGATCAGTCTGAGATTAAGTTCCCAGTTTGCATTTATCATGCACTACAGATATAGGAATTGTTGACGAGGAATGCTGGCTCCACATGCAGAACAATTCTTCAGTAAAAGAAGCCAGGCAGAAAGTTTCCAATTAAGATGATTAAGAATTTTTTTGGAATCTAATTGCCACAAGTATTCTGTTATTTTAGTCCAGATTTTTTTTTTGCTCTCTTATACAAAACAACAGGGTTATTTGTGCAAGATCATAACTATTAAAGAATTGGTCTTTTTCAGCTGCAATCGAGGGAGATGTCCATCATTAAGACATAGGACATCTCAGCAATCTCCACAAAGCCTCTATTGTCTTTGCAACAAATAACTTTTTTTCATAACAACCAATGATTTAAATTTAATTATCCAGGTGTCATTTATTCATTTATTATGCATCTACAATATTATGCTATACCTTAGTGTTTAAGAGGCTAGATTTAGAACAGCAGTGGATTCCAATTCCAGTTCTGCTATTTACTAGCTCTGTGACCATGGGGAGACTATTAAACTTCCTAAGATTTTGTTCTATTATTTGTAAAATGGGGAATATAACATCTCTATCATATAGATGTATCAAGGATCAAATGCAATAACGCATGCATAAATCCCAGCACAAATTAGTAGCAGTTAAAGAAATGACATAAATTATATTCCAATATTAGCATTGCTACTTTGTAGCTATGTGACATGTGACAAGTTACCTTCTTTGTATTGGGTCTCCTCATTAATAAGATGGGATACCATTACCTTTTACTTGTTTAGAAAAGCAAATGAGTCAATACATACAAAGCATTAGATACAGTTTGGCATGTAGTAACAGTAGATATTGAATACTATTCATTAAAATTGAAGTTCATATTACCATAATGGTATTAGTACTGCTGCTTACTACAACTGTTATGTGCTAGGCACCACCCTAGGTACTAAATATAAAAAGTAAAAGACACTCCCCAAGTTTAAGGCACCCACAATCTAATGTAGCTTAATTCACCCAAAGAAAGAATTATATACAACTCTTCGGTGAAGGAATGATTTTTTCCCATCTCAATCTAATGATGACAAAAAACTGGAAAAGCAAATAGAGAAGAGGGCAGCATGAAACCAAGAAACAATTTTCTTCCATTCTTGATGGAGAACTGCCATTCTTTGACATAGAGAAGATGATAATCAAATGAAACAATTTTCTTAATCTAATTTTTTCAGAAGTTTTCAAATAAAAAAAATAAAAGCTTCATATGCTACAAAGCCTACACAAACAAAGGATGTCTGAGATTCTAATTAGCCCATGTCAGAGCAAGAAACTCAAGGTTGGAGAGGTTGATAAGCTATAAGCCAAGTCTGCAGGGGAAAACATGGCCTAATTAATTGGAGAGGAAAATCAGGATCCATAATGACTTCAAAAGGTAGATAGACTGAGCCAAATCTATCTTAATAAAAAGGTGGTGTTAATCAATTAAAATAATGTTCTTGGAGGAAAAAGCTAAACATAAAAATAGAGAATTATGAGGGTATGGATCTAAAAGTAAAGAGGCTTACTAATTTTAAGGAGCTCAGTATGAGTCAGCAATGTGCTTGAGATGCCTAAAGAACAGCAACAATGACAACAGCAATGAAAAGAAGTCAGTGAAGTCTACACTGCAAAACCAGAATTCTAGAACCTCAATGCAAGTAGTAATAGCATCAGATATCACTTATTCAATTCTAAACACTGCATGTAAACAGAGCCACTGATAGCAATAGGCTACTGCATTTATTCAACTAATCCCTAGAGAGCATCATCTGTGTGCCAGGCCCTGCTCCAGGTACTGGGAATTCCAAAGAAAACAGGAGAGACAAAGTTACTAAAGTCTCCATGAAGCTTACACTGGGGGGCGGGAGAGACGGTTATAAAATCAGACTGATAAGTGATAGAATAGAGGAGTTTATTGAAAGGAAGTGACTAGAACAGGAAGGAAATAGAACTGATTAAGACTCGGTAATTGAGAAATAATAAAAGACCCTCTTGAGAAGTTGGCCTTTGACTGAGGCCAGCCATTAGACAATGTAGAAAAAAGAATTCCAGCTAGAGGTGACGATTATAAAGACCCTTGGATAAAAACAAGAGAAGCTGAAGGATAGTTAAGAATGTTGTGTCTTAAAAGTAAGTGAGAGAGAAAACAAAAATAAATTTAGAGAAGAGAGGTAGGCAGGATCAGATCATATAGCACACTGTAAGTCATTATATAAGGTTGATTTTATATTGTATAATTAGCAGTCATTTAAAAATTTAAAGCAGAGAATTTGAGGAGATATATGCCTTCTCTTCAGAAAATACACTCACTATATATACATATACACATACACATATACTGACAGTTTCTAATATAACTTTCAGTACTTAACAGACCCCTATGAGACCCTATCCATGAATCCTTTCATTTAGGAGAGCACATAACTCAAATTAAGATGCCCTGGTTTAAAAGAAGGGAGTTGAGAAGCCTGAACTCAGTTTAAACATAAGCTTGATGGTTAGTGGAGAAATTAAAGCTGGAGATGTCATAGGCCTTTTTATTCTTTCCAAGGAGTGGTGGAACAGCCTAGGGAAATAGAGACATCACACACACACACACACACACACACACACACACACACACACACACACACACACCCTACCACCATCACCACCACCACCACCACCACCTCCAAAAGAAGCATCAGCATGAGATAGAGCAATAATAAAAGGACCATAAGGCTTTCATCAGAAAAACATGTAAGACAGTGTTTGGGTGGCATGTGTGATGCTCTTGGGTTTTTTCTGAGCTAGGTAAGAACATGTTTGCAGAAGCTGTGGTTCCTATACTTCTGTGATAGAAAATGAACCAATAAATAACATTCGTTATGTTATCTAAATAAACCTTGGGCTGGTGTGGCCTATGAAAACCTGGGAATTAATGTCTTCCAGTTTTCTGTAGGATGCAAACTTAGAGGGAACTAGGCAGCTGCGCATGTCTAGTAACTACCCTCCCCTCCATCTTGTGTTCAATAAATATTCATTGATTGAAAGAAAACAGAAATAAAAATACCATGAGAATCAAAGAATCAGAGTGAGACTCTGACTCAAAAATGAACTTTATAAAGATTAAAGGTGTAGGTAAATAGAATGTTGTGCCCCAGGAATGACTAGACCTTTAAACAGAAACTTGATAGAGATACAGTAAAAAGAACATAAGCTTTTAATGTTAGTGTTTGAAGTATGTTTGCGTGTGTACCATGAATCCCTTTCTTCAAATGAAATCTTATACAGAAGTCTAATAAATTGTTTAGTTAAAAAGAGAGTCATTTTCATTGCAGCAAAGATAGGGATTGTCTCCACCCCACCCGTTGGTCTGAGGCCCTCCAGTAGAACATGAAGTATAGTTTGAACCACCACTGGATTTGGTGACTTCTAAGGTTCCTGCTAGATTGTAAATTTGGACCAAAACTAAGTCGAGGTTAACTCGAATGACTTTATCTTTGACTCAGAATTCCTAGACATCTGATCATGGGCATGAAAGGCTTTAAAATCCCCACCAAATATCCACTTCAGAAAAATATAAAACCTGGAGTTAGACTTGGGATGCCTCTGCCCTGGCCCCAGGCCCCTCCCCAGCTACCTGCGACATACCTCTTCATGGACTTGGGGGAAAGTTCTTTTTCTACTTCTTTCACAGGCATGCTGTAGGAGTCCACATTGTATTCACTATCATCGTCGTACTCGTGGTCTAGCAGTGTCCTTGCCCATGTTCCCATGTCATAAGGGGGCAGCATTCCTCCAAACTCAGATGGTAGGATCTCAGGATGAATTAGTTGGTGTAGACTGTTCAGGTTGTTACCATGCAAAAATATCTAAAAATGCGAGAAGAGGGTAGGGGGGGAAACACACAGAGGAGAATCAATATAATCCAAATGCTAGGGGGAGGAAGTGAGGATAAGAAGAGCAAAAATAAGTTTCCTGTGTCCATTAAAATAGTTAAGCCCCTCAACCACTCTGTAAAACAGGCAGGATGGTACTGTTATCCTAATATTTCATATAAAAATCTTGAGGCTCAGGAATTTTAAGTAGCTTCTAGATGATCCAACAGCTATTGTGTTAAAGAGCTGGAACCAAAAATTTAGTTTCATAATTGGGGACATAGCAGAACCTGATGTGCATGTTGATCTGTACATCATTCTGATGGTTGTGCAAAGCTGGTAATGTACATAAGAAATGGTGTTAAAACAGATTCTTCTCATAAGGGACACTACAATTACAGAGCCCATCCAAGTTGTCAAGTCCAAAAACTGTCACCGGTAAAGCTTTCTCTTTATTATCAACAAAAATAAGAATATTGTAACCACTAAATTACTACTTTACAATGTAAAGAATGTGATGTAAATAAAAGTAGATTGGCATCACCATAATGAAAGGTTGAGTGAAAGTTAATGTCCCCAAGGACCTACATTCTGTAATGTTGCCAATATTTTCTCTATTAGAGTTTTCCATGCTTATTGTTCAAATAGAAAATGGAATAATGGCTTGAAAATGTAAAGCTGTCTGTATATGTTCATTATTGGTATTACTGTGTACATAGAGCTTTTTTGTTAAGTTGGATAATTACTCAAGCTACATATTCAAGATTTCAAGATTTGTTTCTCCATAAATTGCTACCTCTTTTTTCTTCTTTCATTTCAGTCTCAAAACTGCAGATCAGTCTTATCTGATAAAGAACTGTTGTTATCTCATATAAATTTATATAATATTTACTTAAGTATTATAGTTTAGAAGTGACTCATCACTTCTTGGCCTTTTAGCTAAGATCAAGTGCAGTATGATAAGTGACTTACAAATAATTTTATACTTGATGCTCATGATGAACAGACTAACACATTCATCTTTGCTTTCTATACTTTAGAGTCCACCAAAGTAAACATCTAGAAAAAAAAACCAGTCTATCAAATAAAATGAGAGGGATGGGTGTCATCAATTAACAAATAATTTCAACATATTATGGGAGAATAAAAGCAAATGAAAGCAAATCACTGGCCAAAATAAGCAAAGAAAACAACTGCCTGGAATACTTGATGTGTGATCTACAGAGGTAGAAGATGCCATCTGTCTCAAATTACATTATGTCAATTGGAAACATTACACCTTTCCACTCCTATTTCTAAAGCACAACAGCTCAGGAAAACATGGATTTACACATGTACACACACACACACACACACACACACACACACACACACACACACTCTCCTAGGTTCTTCTCATTAAAAAATGAAAAGTATT
This sequence comes from Cynopterus sphinx, assembly GCA_030015415.1. Lineage (NCBI taxonomy): Eukaryota > Metazoa > Chordata > Mammalia > Chiroptera > Pteropodidae > Cynopterus > Cynopterus sphinx. Next base: position 101,235,310 of record CM057386.1, on the reverse strand, counting down.
TTCCTGGGTAGTTAATCTCTAGCATCTGAAACCCTTATTTTATCAGATGCATTACTTGATGTAAGAAATTTTTTCTTTCAAATCATGGCAAGAATTATGGTAATGAATTCTTAGAAAAGTAAATGTAATCCAGCACACTACTTCCTCTCTGTTCGCTGACACTCTGTTTTACCTCCTCCCTCAACATCGCTGTTGGTTTCGCCTTGTTTCCTCTTTCACTGAAAAAAAAAATAGGGCAACCAGATGAAACCCACCCACCAGCATCTGTGTCCATATGCTTTGCCTTCATTCCTAGTACAATGAAAGGATAAACTTTACAAAGGCCAACCTCTTCACTTGCACACTAGAATTCATCCTTTCTCCTCTACTCAGTTATATTTTTCAAGCAGTTATCTCTTGTCTCTCTCAATCATCAAATTTCCTCTCTCTCTGCTGGATCTTACCCAGCAGATAACAAACAGGCAAAATCTACTCATCCCTCTCCCCCCCAAAAGACACATAAAACCTCTCTTGGCCCTACTGCCACCTTCACATATTATTCCATTTCTCTCCTTCCCTTTATTGCAAAACTCATGAAAGGTTTTGTCTATATTCATTGTCCAAATACTCTTGTCCCATTTTTTCCTGAATCCAATCCAAATAAGTGTTGTCTCCCACTACAGTATGAAAATAGCTCTTGTCAAGAGCCTTCTAATTGCTAAATTCGGTATCCAGTTCTAGTCCTAGTCTTTCTTGAATTCTCAGCAGCACTGGATATAGTACATGACTCTCCTCATTGAAATATTTTTTTTCCCCAAGATCTCTTGTTTTCCTCCTACCTTGCTGGTGCTGCCTTTCAGTCTCTTTTGCTGATTTTTCCTCATTATCCCAACATTATAGTGTCAGAGAGTTCCAAGCTTCAGTTCTTGAATTTATTCTCTAATGATACTTACTCCTTGGTGATGTCATTCACTCTAGTGGCTTTAAGTATTATCCACACAATAAAAATTTATACATTGAATTGGGACTTCTCCTCTGAACTCTATACTGGTAATCCCATTCTCTACTTCCTATCCACTTAAATGGTCAGTGGTCATCTCAAATGTAACAGGCTCACAATTGAAATCACAATTTTCTCCTCAAAATCAGCTCCTCCTTATTTTCAAAACCAGTTAATGGTAAGACTATACTTCTAGTTTCTCAGCCCAAAACCTTAGACTCTTCCTCAACTCCTCTCATAATCTACACTGTTATTAAATCCTTTTGGTGCTACCTTCAAAATATATCCTGAATTCAAACATCTGCCCAACTCCATTCCTACAATTCTAACTCAAGCTTCCATCATCCTTCAAATTGTATTACTACACTAACCTTGTTACTGCTCTCTCTACTTCTATTCCTGCCCTCTACATTCTATTCTCGACTCGGCAGCCAAAATGACCATGTCCAAACATCAGTCATACAATGTTAGGCTACTCACAATTACCCACTGGCTTCTCTTTTCTCTTAGTATAAATCCTGTGAATCCCTTCATGAGCCCCTCCTTTGAACACATCTCCTCCTACTACTCACTCCCTGCTGAAACACGCCATACACACATTTATCTCAGAACAATGTCCTAGGACATTTGCAATGAATGTTTCTTCTGCCTGGAGATTTCTGCCTCCAGATGTTCTCATGGTTTGTCCTCCCACATCCTGCAAGTCTTCGCTTCAAAGTCTCCTTTCAGGAAGGCCTTCCCTAGTGATTCTTTTTTAACATTACAAAGCTACCCAAACTAGAAAGCACTATCTACTTCCTCCACATTGAGTTTCTTTACAGTACCTCTCACCTTCTCACATATAATTTACTTAGTTACATTATGCATATACTGCTTTGACAATTCATAAAATATATTTTCCTCAAATCTAAGACTTTTTTCTCTTTGGGAACTCTTAAATGTGAATTTACTTCTAGTCTGGGTGATAAGGATGCATTGAAATTGCTCAACTATTTAGTTTTTGCTCTTAGACTTTGCTTAACTCATTCTGTGTAGTAACATTATTTATTGATTTTTTACTATTTTTTCTCCTTATATTTTCTCTTCCTCTATTTCATGCAAGAAGCTTTACCCTTTGCCTCAAAGTACCTTAAAATTCTAAACATTAGCTTGCCTAATACTTCCATTCTTATTTTATTTTCATAAATGGTGTCATTAAAGGGAATATGCCAGGTGACTGAAGTAGAAAGGAGGATAGAATACTTTTGAAAAGTGGCAAGGAATAGGTACTTTTGAGGATGTGGTAGAAATTTGTACAAACTAGAAGGGTAACCTATTTCCTGCCAGTTCTTGGAAAGGGCAAGATCACAGCCATGGACTAGTGCACTGGAGTAGCGGGTTGAAGCCAAGCAATTGGGTTCTAGCTTCAGCAATGATGCTCTTTTTTTTTCACAGACATCTTGAGAGCAGAAGTAGATCTTAATTCAAGGAACTAATACTGGCTTGACCAGTGAGAATATTATAAGTGGCCATGATGGCTGGGAAGTTTGGCTTTGCATGAGCAGAAGGGACCCCTATAACACCTAAGGTTGATATTCCATCATATCAGCCAGGTCTGTCAGAGACTCAAACTCAGATTTAATTTAAGAAAACAAAGAACCAGGTGTTTCCTGTTTATGAAAAAAGATTTACAATTACTCCTTAGGTTTTCTTTTACCAGTTTTTCAGAGCATAGATGTACAGCGCCTGAAAGTATAACGTATTTAAATAATAATATGATGCTTAATTACTTGGGATACCGGTAAGAAAAATAATAACTTTACATTGTGTATCGATTCTATAAGTTGAAATTAAAGGGATTTTAACCTGTAATTATTTTTTCATATGAAAATTTGCAAGTCATATACTTTTAATTAAATTGCTAAAGTTGAGACAGTTCACTTCCATCTGGAATAATGCTAGCAATGCATTCTTCTACACATTGTCAAAACTGTCAGATCCTATCAAATAACCCCCAAACCTGGAGTTTTCCTGGTTTTCTAGAGTTAATCTTCTTCAACCTTTTTCAACAGAAAAGAATCATGTTAACATCATGTCAGGACAGGTCACCCCTATACTCAGTCTTTCAAATGCTTCTCATTTTCCTGTGACAGAAAGCCCAGATCCTGGCAGTGGTATACAATGCCCTACTATATTCCCTCCTATCCAGTCCTCTGTTACCCAGTCCTTCTCAATAAATCCCTCATTCTGCTCCTGCTGTTTGTCAGATGTCTGGAATGTTTCAAACTAAAGACCTTTTTTCTATTCCCTCTCCCCAACAAATTCACATATTCAGCTCTACTACCTCCTAGCAGTAATTTAGAACAAATTGCTTAACCTCATGCCTAGTTTTCCCATCTATAAAAGGAGGGGGGGAAAAAACCTTGTTTTAAGGATTCCATGAGTTAACATATGTAGAGTACTTAAAACAGCACTGGCATTGAGTGAATACTACAAAAGCATTCACTAGGATAATTTATACTAAAAGCTCCAGCAGGTGTTTTGGATCACCTGATCATCCCTTCACAAAACAAAATTTGAAAGTGCTATTTGTGAGGCATGTCAACACATTTTTCTGAATTCTAAAATGTAAATTAATTTGATTTTCACTGGTAGCAACAATTCCTAATATTAATTATAATTGTTTATGGGATTCTTCCTCCTAAACCACTGGGAAATTCTCAACAAGTTCATAAACAGAAAACTGTTGCTAATGTTTGATACAAACACATACTTAACAATTATTTCACTTTCCCACTCACAATGAGGCTTCTATCTTACTGAAAAACTGAAATACCTGAAGCGCCTTCTCATTCATTGAGAAACATGGGAAAATATCTTCCATATAGATTTAGAGGTATTTTACTGCAGGACTAATCATTTGAAAATTGGGACAGAACAACGGTAAAAATAACTTTAAATGTGGAGCTATTTTGATTCAAATATTGCTGCACCACTTTACAGCTGTATAAATGAGTAAGCTATACATTCAATGCTATACATATCATGAAATAACTAAATACCCATTTATTGAGGTAAAATTATAGCTTTTATCTAGACCTACTTGAAATTAAGTGTATCAGTAACAATATAGTAATATGGCATTTTTTTTTACTTTTATATGAGCTTTAATATATAAGGAAAGTGTAAAATGTTCTCCCCATTTGTGGGAAAATAAGAGAGTTAGCTTCTAAATATTTTTTTCACAGAAAAACTGCTCAGAATTAATACCAAGTTTTTAAGAATTTTAAAATGTTATTTATATACAATATAGAAGCACATTTACCATAGCCAATGTGAATACAAAGTGTGCATCATAATTCATTAAATGGGGAGGAGAAAGGATATAAAAACAAAGTAACAAAAAAATACCCTTTTCCGAGTCTTCTCCTTCAGGAAAGGCCGGATCACAGTATACAGGGCATGGATATACCACGGTTGGTTGACAAAATGAATTCCTCCAAATCGTGCCGGGAAACTGTCCTAGAGTAACATGGAGGGGGAAAAAATCAATATCCTTCCATATATTGATTGAGAAGGTTTATGGAAGGTCGTGTGATATAGAGATCTGCTATTCCACACTCTTAAATGAGATTATCTGTATAGGTCGAAAAAGAAGAAAGGAGAAATTTATTCCACTAAACAATGTAACTTTCATCCAGAAATTGAAGCATGTGTAATAAAGCAAATCTTTCTCAGGAACAAACTGTCAATAAGAATTTCAGCATGTCATATTTTAAATCTGCAAGTTGCTGTGTCATTATAGGCCAAGAAACACATATAAAAGACATTAGAAATGTGTCAAATAATAAACCTACGATAGGTTTTATTTAAATTATTTGTATTTACATTAGTGTATTTAAATTGTTTTATTAACTTTCACTGTAGTCATCTATAATTTGAGTACTGTTACATATTGAAACTCACTTTATTCTTCCTCTTATCATCAACTGTATTATAAACATTCTCCATACCTTATTTCAACCATTAACAAAAAGAAATGGCCTTAAACAAAATAAAAATAAAAATCATACTGTAAAAAATTTAGAGATGCATTTCATCAGGTTAAATGGAAGTCAAACCCTCTGAGCTCACCTCATAGGCGTAAAATGGAGCTAAAACACAAGCTCTGCTTTGGCAAGAACTCACCTGCATAGGGTTTGCATCTGAAGTGATGTAGAGAGGTATTTTCTTTCTCTCCATCACTAAATAGGCACATCCCAAGCCTACTCTACCATACGAAGGGCAGGCATCCTTAAGCCAAATAAATTGCAATATTTGACAGTACTATGTTGTCAACATTAACAGACCTGCTACTAGTTCAAAATTCCACACTGATTTAACCGCAAAAAAAACTCCACCACTAGAAATGTTTCTCAAGAGGCATCATAATAATTGGCATTCTTCTGGGTTCTACTTAGAGCATAAACAGAAACAAACGAAATAAGAAACTGAAATAATTTTACATGTATTTGTTTTATTTAAATGTTCTCTTGAACATGATTTAATATTAAAAATATGTAGAGTATAACCCCATTAAAATATTTTATTGTGAGGGGGACACTTATGAGCATTAGCAATTAATTAGTGGTTTTGTATACTGACTTTCAGAGCCAGTGAGTATTTTTTTGCAAAGTAATTTCTAACTGGGAGAATAATACATTAGAAAAAAAACATAGTATTTCAGAAAATAAATTAGGATAACTAAATGTAAAATATGTCTCCTTTTATGTCAATGTCTTTACTTCTCTCATATACATGTACTTTCTTTCATCAACAGGTTATTACAATAATAGAAGTGAATCAGATATAGTTCATTGTCACTGTTGTATAACATGTCATTGTATGGTACATCACAATTAATTTTAATGCATGTTGTTTTCCAAATTTTTAGTTCTATTACTAGCATCAATGCTCTGCAGATTTCATTCTTAGACATGTCTCTTGTGCATGTTCAAGTGTATGTATAATATATTTACATAAAAGTGTCATTGTTGAGTCATAGAGTGTATATACTTCAACTTTACAAAATTGTTAAGAGCAATTTTACCAGTTTGTACTTCTCCTCCCCCCCGTAATCCAGGAAAGTTCCAGCTGTTCCATATACCACACTTATTATTGTCACTTTTTCTAATTGTTGTCTACCTGATGGGTATAAAATAGATTCTCATGAGATTTTAATTTGCAAGTTGCTTGGTCTTGCTCATTTTGTCTAATTCCATCATTAATAACACTGTTTGGTAACATAACCATTTTACACTTAGGTATTTTGTTTCTGAGTCCTTGAGGGCCTGGATTTGTTTGTTTCTGCTGATCTTGGTCATGGTATCTTATTTATAGTGAACTCATATTTGGCTAACATTAATCATTGGGAATCCTGAAGGAGCTAGCTTGAGGATGCCTTCTCAGATAAGATCAGTATCAGCTCCCACTAGATGCTATCAAACTGGTTTGGCTTTAATTTAATTTCCTTACTGCACTACCTGAAGCAGAACTACTTAGTCTGCTCTTAAAATATACTCCTGAATGAGCATTTAATCTCTAGAACAAAACTAGATGAACACCAGTTTTCATTAGTAAACGAAAAGTCTGAACTCAGTGATTTTTAAACTGAGAATCTCATGGAGGCCATGCTTCTTCCAACCTGAAAAATGAGTATGCACACCTATACACATAATTCATGCAAGATGTCATGGGATTTCTTGGATATATCTTTAGATATAGAAAGACTTGATCAGTATCAAATCACAGTTGAGACAGGGTGAAAGAGAAGGGAAAGCACTGACTTCACAATCAAGTAGATTTAGGTTAAAATTCTGACTTAATGTCATCTCTGTCCTCGCAGGCATCTAAGTCTAAAACACAGCCATAATCCTCGATGCTTTCCTTTTCTTCACTGTGATACCATGCCCCCCCCCCCCGCTTCCTTTCTCTTTCTTCTCTTTGTGGTATTACCATACAGGTATATTACATCTTCTGTAGCTGTCCCACAGTCCTTAGATACTCCTGTCTTTTTTGTTTATCTGTTCTGTTTGCTTTTTCCAGCCTTTGTTCTCTTTGCTTTTCAGTTTGAGGGATTTCTTTTGATATATGCTCAAGTTCAGATATCCTTTCCTCAGCCATGTCCTGTCTATTAATAGTTTATCAAAGTCATTCTTCATTTCTGTTACAGTGTTTTTGGTCTCTAGCACTTCTTTTTGGTTCTTAGAATTTCCAACTTTGCTTATCTTGTCCAGTTGTTCTTGCATGCTGTCTACCCAACAGAGTCCTTATCATGTTTACTAAATTTGTTTTAAATTCCTGGCCTGATCATTTCAACATCCTTGTTATATTGGTTCTGATGATTGCTCTGTCTTTTTCAAATAGTGTTATTTTGCCTGTTTTATATAATGCCTTATATATATATTTTTTTTTCCCGATAGCTGGACATGATGAACTAGGTAAAAATGAACTATTGTAAATAGGCCTTTAGTAATGTGGTGATAAGGTACTGGGGGTAGGAAAAGCATTTTACAATCCTGAGATTAGGTCTCAGTCTTTTAGGAAGCCTGGGACTCTGCACTGAAAACTCGCAAGTGTTTCTCAGTTTTTTTTCCCCCCTCTTAGGTGGGACTAGTAGGCTGGTATTGGATATTTCTCTTCTCTGATGTGGAAGGCTAGCATTGGTTATTTCCCTATCCCCAGATAAGTTAGGTTCTACTAATATCCCAGCAGGTTAGGCTCTGTTAACCAGTTTCTTTTGAGGGCAAGCCTTGTTAAAAACAGTGTTTTAGCATATTTCAAAATAGTTCCTTTGACTCTTTCCTTGAAAGAAACACAAGGGAATTTTTCAACATTTATTATCTGAACTGGAGGTAAATTTCATGAGTGTGGAGAGCCGCCACCCCCACCCTCACCCCCCGCAATGATTGGTGCTACCTGAAGTTTGTAAGTCTCAGCCTTGTCTACAATGAGCCTCCAGAAATTTGTCAATTAAAGTTCAGGCTGTCCTATTCTAGCACTGATTCCCACACCTGTTTCCTCTCCCAAGTCTCTTCAGTAAGTTGTGACTCCCTATATTCACCTCTATCTCTTTAGTCTTGGTGGTAGTGGTTTGTCCTGTGTGCTCTCCTCTCATACGGATCTAGAAAGAGTTGTTGATTTTTCAGTTTTTTACTGAATGGACTGGCAACATTCGAGTTTGTTAGGACAGAGTTGTTAGGACAGAGTGGGAACTTCCAAGCTTCTTAAAAGTGAAACTGGAAACTGAAGTCTAATCCCCTCATTTTTGATCATGCCCAATTCCTGCAATATTTATGGCCCCACCTTTTCTCCCATAAAAGCCTGCCATCACCAACACAGTGCCTAAGTACATCACTGCACTTGCCATATTATCCTGAAATTGTCCATCTCTCTGAGTATAGAGGTCGTGTGTTTTATATGGTCTACTGGTGCTGAGCCTGGCATCCATTTCCACCTACTTCATGCCTCACCCAATAGGGCAGAGATAAAAGACAAAAACATATGAATCTTACAGCTGGGGTTCTGAATAGGGGACTTCTGTCAATGAGGTGCACTTGAGCAAGATACAAAAGCTAAAGGAGGCAGCTTCCTAATGTAGTGACAGCTGCTAAGCAAGCTCTAGAGGGGCAAATGTTTGCATCAGTGTTTGGACTCCACCTTCCACTTTCTAGGTGCCACTTTGGAGGGTGAGAGGCTGCGGGGACAGCAGCAGTGCAGAGGGGAACACAGCAGTTTCTTGACTTCTGGATCACATCTGCAGGGTTGTGACCTCAAATCCAGGAGAGCAGTTCCATTTCTCCTAACTTTCATTGTCCCAGCTCTTCCAATGAGGTTTTAAGCACTCACTCTCTGTACTAAATCTGTTTTTCCTTAAATTATCCAGAGAGATCTCTGTGCCAGATTCATCTATATATTCCCAGCATTCCAAAATGTGTGTGTGTATGTGTGTATCCCAGAAAGTAACTAGATGAATATTTATTGAATGGAGTAAATTCTGATGTTTACTATTTAAGTAAACTATTTATCTTCTCTGAGCCACAATTTTCTTATCTGCAAAATGGGAACAATATTTAGTAGGAATACAACTGGCTAACCATAGCTATTACTCATTGAACACATTTCTGAGGTACTGGGCTACCATATCAACTATTAACCCCTCTTCATACATGTGGAAATGATCACAGAGGTAATCTTCTGATGTGTATAAGTATGTTTATATGTATCATATATGTGTGTGTAAGTAAATTATTTATATATGTCTAGCAAAAATATGTTTACCTTGCATGTCTAGCTATTCAAGAAGGAAAATTAGAGAATCTGAACCACTCATATATTATTCAAATTCTTCAATTGATTTTAATGAAATATAAAAATTATGTTAAGATAATACTATTATAATAAGACTGGAAGATTTGAGAACAAATTGATATTATTTCTGGTGCAATCAAGGTACAGTTCACAGTCATAAATGTGAGCAAAATGAACTTTTGTCTGAAAAGTAAATCTACAACTATCTACAACTTTGGTCTTGTTCCACAAGACTGCCTACAATTCTGAAACCTATCAAATGTGTTAAGAAGTGTCCTCAGTGTGGACATTAGAAAAAATTGTATTTATAACTTACCCATTCAGAAAAAATCTTCTAAGCTTTTTTTTGTTTGCTTTTTTCTTCCTTTCTTGTACTTTTTCTTAAGCATCTGGTTTCAACTATTAATGTATACTATAGGAAAGTGTATTTAGTAATAAATTATAAATTTTAGAAATTACACATTTAATCCCACAATTCTATCCCTAAAGTTATACTAGAATTAAAAATATTGTTCTTTTATGATATTTAGTATAAACATAAAACATGTTTACTATAGAAATTTTGAACCAAAATAAAGTATAATTTTTAAAAAGTCACTGAAAACCATACCAAACAAAACCAGAAAGAATAGTCTGAGCATTTTAGGGTATGCTTCTAAACATTTTTAGTTAAATTTTATATACATGACATAAGATTCTGTCTAGCAGTTTGAAATTATGGTAATAGTTTTTTATAATGGTTCATAGATACATGGCATATATAATATCATTCACTCTAAAAGTGAGCCTAGTATAGAAAGTAGAAGGTGATTATTGTAGCAGTGAGTACTACCGGTTCCTTAAGTAGCATCAATATCAGTTTCCCTCAGATGTTTAAACTTATTAATATTGGTCTGCTCTGACATGCTAACTATACCATGTTTTCTTAAAAAGGTCTATGAGGATATCCTTTCTAGATGGTATAATATTATCTGTATACCTCATATCCATCCTTTAGACTGTTGTAGCAGGTATTTGTATATTCATTCTACCCGTCTTCTGGAAGGTAAATGTTCCTAAAGAAAGTCATGCTTATCCTAATTCCAAAGCCCTGCTCCCATTCCCTACCACTAAGATCCTGTACAGTGTCTGGAACTGAAAAAAAAATGGACTGTAGTTGTGAGTCTATATATTTAGTCTTATCATTAGGGGAGAGACAGATCCCAGAAAGTTATTCAATCTCTTTCACAAGGGAAACAGATTTTTACCAAAACATTTTAGCTAGTGTCTTCTGCCAAATTGAGAGAAAACAGCCAGAAAACTATTTAATTGCCAGCTAATTGAAATGTCTTTTCTGTCCCAGTCTCATAATTGGTAATGAGCCATATGTAAATAAATGCAAATAATAGACTGAAAACAAAGGATCTTGTCCCTACTACAGAGATTAGGGCTTAAACGAAGATTGTAAACATGCAGGAGATGCTTCACCTCTATCCGCTTAACTTTTAACTGGCCATTAAAATGTCATGCTATCCGGTTAGACATACAATAAAGGAACTTGGTTAGATGCAAAAATTGTGTAGAAGCAAAATTTCACCAAAAAAGTAATTGATCTGTTATATAGGAAAATAATAATGATTAACATTTTCTACAACTAATTTGCTTAACACTTAGGAGTCTGTCATTAGAGAAAAAAAAAAAGAAAAAAATAACTGAATGGTTAAAAAAATGAACAGTCAATTCCTGGTACAGAAAACAAGTCACCCTTCAAAGATAGATCACACTGCATTTCAAAATATGAACTTAGCAAAGCTTTCTATATGATGAAAAATCTCTGAAACAAAATTCACATAAATTACAGATTAAAGTGTCAAAATTCCTCAGAAAACAGTGACTTTATTTTAATAAGTGTTTTAAGAAATAAGGATTAACCATAATGTATCATTTAAAAGAGTGATTAATAGAATACATTCATTTCCCATTAATATGTAGCATTAAAGCTAATTCTTTCAAGAGTTTAAATTTTTTGAGATATAAATATATTTCAGAATACTTTTGCCCTTCCCAAAGTTAGAGTCCTTAAATCCAAATATGCATTAAAATACAAATAACTTTTTAGGCTGAATTTTTAATTTTGAAAATTGATGTTCTTAATATGTTTTAAGACCTTAGCAAAACATCAGCTATTGTTAAATTATGTATCATGGATACAAGTGTGTCAACATGTATTTCTTTTAAGAGTGGGCAATAGAAAGTGCTCTACCCAAAGGCAAATACACATCATTTCTGACATTTCTATTTAAAAAATAGCCAGTTTCTACCATCCTATATGCATCAGCATTTGGCTGAAGAAGATTTCATAACACTGTGATTGCTAATAAATCCCTTTGCCCTGTCAATCTCATTTCATGTAATTCAGTTTCCATTATAGAGATGTGCTAACTTTGCTCTTTTTTCAGTTTTGTCTGAGAGTGTCCTCTGGTTTTGTTTTATTTTTTTAATTAATTGGTGTTGCCTAATATTCTCCTTTATAGGTACAAAAAAGAGAGCTAAGAGGAGCTTACTGCAGGGCTATATCTTCTCCATGCAAATGACTTGAAAACTAAGGTGTTAAGTCATCATGTTCTTTAAATTGTGAGTGGACATGTGCTGTAGGGACAGTGGGTCTCGCTCACACCATTTTCATGGAGGGGTTTGCCTGTATTGCTTTGGAGATTCTACAACTAGCATTTATTGTGTGGACTGGGAGTCTCTCAACTTCCACTAAGGAGGACCAGGAAGAACCTTTTAGGGTCACTCAGAATATGGTGGTGGTGAAGGGCTGCTCCAGTATGTGAAGCTACAGGCCCAGAGAAAGGCAAGGAGCTACCCCTTCCTCAGCCAAGACAACACATGATCATCATCTGTTAACCTTAAAATGAGAGTTTTGTGATGTTCTTATCACTGTTGTAATATTAAAGTAAACTATCATTTCAAAATTTTTAATTGTTTTTAAAATCTTAAATAATGGTATAGCTTGCTTAAATCTACAAAGAAAAATCTCTTCTGTCATTAATTTATCACTTCTAAAAAATTGTTATATTCTGGTTCCACAGGGAAAAAAAGAAAATAAACACAACGCTACTCCATTTTTTAAAATTTTCATGTTATGCTTTAAACACAGATATTTTAAACACTCTTGGCTTCTAGGTTTCAGTGATAAGTCTACTTACTTATTAGATATATGCACCTCTGTCAGCAAAAGTATCTTGATCTCTCTCTCCTAGTCTCACACACAAAATTACTAAATAGACCAGAGGGCTATAATCGAGAGCAAGCCAAGTACACTACAACTATATGGTCAAGGTTTCTGACATTTGTGGGTGAGAATTGACCAATCTACCTCAAAACATCAGTTATATTCTAATTCCAGACAAATTATTATTTGCTCGTTGTTCTGTTTTGTTTTGATAACTTGGTGCTGGCTAACTTTGCTTCAAATAAAATCTTCCCATCCTGTGAAAGACCCAGAAATACGATGTTGGTGTATAAGTATGGATAAATCCCTATACCTGAATTAACCTCTCAAATTTCACTGGTGACTCAGTGTTATCCACTTTGCAGAAGGAGAGGAATGTTTGAGTCTTGAGTATGGTGAAATGTAGACAAATTACATATTATATAAAATATTCACCATCAAAAGAGCTCTACCTAACTAAAAATATCCCTTGAAGTAAAACAAACACTGAAAATAATATGTATTGTGTTTAGCCGCTATGTAACTGGTGGGCAAGACCTCTCTTTCACGAGCAAGATACATGTAGTATTTTTAGCAGCTATTTTTTCTGTCAAAGAAGGTTGATAATAGATTGAAACAAATCACAGTCACAAAGTCTGAACATGAAGATACAAGGCTTATTTAAGTTAGTCTCTGCTGGTGTGTGTGCCTGATATGTGTGGGGGGTGAGAATATGTACCACGCACATGGAGAACATGACACAAAACCATTCTCACACCTCTTCATAATCCAGGAAATACCAATTTCAATCACGTATATCAGCAGGAGAAAATCCAAAGTAAAAACTATTATCTTATTAAAATGTTACATCATGTTTTTAAGTCAGGCTCTTTTATGAAAACTGAATGCGCAGCAAGGGTAACAAATAATGGTGTCATTTCAAAGCAAAATAGAATTTGTAGTAATTTTCTATGACTTCTATCTTAAGGTTTGTAGCTCTAATCTGCAAGTCAGTTACAGCAGGAAGAGCTTACTATTACACTAGCCACTTTATCCATAATTAATTGTCTCTCACTTGACTTCTAAATGACTTCAGTAAAATGCATTCAAAAGTGCTGATGTTCTCATATTCAAAATAGCCAAAGGGGAGTTAAGCAGCAGAACACCAGCTAGAGGAATTGAGAAGAGCAAATTATAAACAGAATTAGGTAGAAGTTGTTAAGTGGATATTTCAGGATACTCCTGCCGACATCAGGCATGTGAAACTAGCCAAAATTGTTTTTAATGATGAAATCCAATGCTGCAAGGCTTTGGCAAGACAAGACCCATCACAGCCTACTAAGAGAATATTTTTGGCAAAACATACGTAGGTACCAATACTAGTTTTAGAAATTAATTATAAAAAAAAACATTAATCGGAGAAAAATTGTATATACAAGAATTTTTTGTACATATTTTGTAATGAGGAGAACATTAGAATCCATTTAAAGTTATTACAGCAAGAGCTAATAAATGAATAATGTATTTATAGCATATAATATTAAAAAGCTATTTAAATGGCATTTTCAAAAAATTTGTAACAGAAAATAATCAAAATATAACATTAGGTTAATAAATCAGGAAAAATTTTAATTTATTTTAAAAAGAAATGTAAAAAGAAAGACTTGGAAAAATGCATAAAATAATAGTCTGGTTAACTCTATGTAATAGAGTAATAGATGACTTTTATTGTATTCTTTGTATATTACATATTTTTCAAGTGTTCTAAAGTGACAATGTACCATACAATGTTTATACATACACATATACTTATAAATATAATTTTTAAAAATTAATATAAAGACAATAATGTGACATTCTAAGCAATGATTAAGTTTAACAAATATTTACTGAAAACTACTCAAGCCTGGGGAATGTAAAGGGAATGTGAATGAAGCAGAATCCTTACCCTGAAGGAATTTATAATCCAGTAGAAAGAATAAGTACCACAAAACAAGGAAATATCATTTTCAAAGGTGCTATGAGATTTAAAGGAGAGAAAGAATAAAAGAGTGAAGAGAAAGGTTGGAAAGATGAGGAAAGTACTCCCTAAAGAGGCAGTATTTAGAAAAGATCATGGGGTCTCAATGAGAATCTGGTAGTTGTAGATGAGGCAATGTTACAGCTAAGGAAAGTGTCCGAAGGAGAAAGAGCAGCAGGAACAGAGATGGGAAGACTGGGCTGCCTTTAGGATGCAGTTGTCAGGACCGTTTGGAGTCGAAGGTAAGTGTATAAGTGTGGGCAGTGCAACTGAGAAGATTGTTTTGGAGTCTACCTGGACTGCCCAAGTTGTCTTGCAGAAAAGTTTGTGTGTATGAATACTTGACATAATAATATTTATGTTGTAGTAGAACCACTTTAATGTGGAGACATCTGTCTCAAATTAAAAATAAAAATCAACTAGAGTTTTTGTTTATTCATTTATTTTTTTAATGACCAAGTAATGCATGACACAGACATCTATCCACCAGGTCTTCCCATGATGGCCACCCACCAGGGGCAACAAGAATGAGGCTGTGAGGGTTAAGGATGGGACAGGACTGGAGTAATACCTGGGGACTTATGAAGATAAAAGATGGAATAAGGGTCATGAGTGTCTCTGGTGCACATATCTTGGAATAAAAAAAAACAGTAATTTTATGTTTTGACCTGCCTAGTTCATTTGAGAAAGTCTTGCAAAATGTCCAACTTTACTTGATTTCAAGCAGGGAGAAAGTGAAGATGGAGACATGGGGTCAAAATTATTAGCACAATGCAAGTAACTAGAGTTTGAATTTGAGTCATATCAAGGAGTTAACAATAAAAGGGAAACAGGTACACATGTTAGAAATGTGAGGAAGACAGAGGCTATACAACTTAAAAATAATTGGATGCAGAGGGAGCATGAGAAAAATCTCAGAAAGCAGGTTAGTTGACAGACCATTAACTGTACTAGAAGCTGAAATAAGAAAGTGAGGGAAAGTGTGATATGTTGAATTTCAAATGTTGGTAGGCCGTGTGGAGACGTCCCCAAGTTTAGATAGTGCAGACTAGGGCAAAGACACAGAAAAGCAAAAACAGAAAAAAAAAATTGAGATTCATGAATATGTTGAAAGGCATTTTAAAATGCTACAGTAATCTGTATATATTAAAATAATAATATATATGTTTTCTCCCTAATTTAAATTCTTGACCATTATCTTAGAGCTGGTTTCAGTAAGGAATTGAAGAGGAGAGACCACTGAAGCTAGAGTGATATTTCCTAATCATTTGCCAGAACACTTTTAGCTCTCCCAGCTCCTTCCAAGACTATGTGTTGTCCATATGGATTGTGAGGCAGTGGGTTATAAAGATAGCTCAAGAAGATCTAAATATATTCAGGCACATGTCCTTCAAAGAAACACACATGAACAACAGTACAACTGAGGCTCAGGGTACATTCTACCCCCTCCACCTGACGCTACTGAGTGACTCTCATTCAGTCTCTGAATGCCACCTGCAAGGCTGGTGGTAAGAAGTATGATGCCTCACTTTGGCTAATCTGGAAATATTAATTTACTCTTGCCTGTTCGTTTTACAACAGGAAAGAAGCAAGGATTCAACTTGGGATCATCCTCTCCTCTCCAAAATCCAAAAACATTGATAAATGTACTTTAAAAAGAAAGAAAGAAAACTTCTAATTCAATGTTTCAAAGATTTTTACTGTGCTATTCTTGTGTTTAGTACAAAATCTTACAGATACTTATAATTCTGGTTAATGTGAGAATATTTTAATTAAACTACAGAGAAATTCTTGTGGTCTGTAGGATTCTTCTTCCTTTAGCTTTATCCCTTGTGACTTCATTGGCAAGAATTAATCATTCACAGCTATTCCCTAGAAGTTTCCCTTCACATTGCTGTGAAGTCTTCCTACAAATAAAACTCCTTCGGAAGTAATA
Source organism: Cynopterus sphinx (assembly GCA_030015415.1). Lineage (NCBI taxonomy): Eukaryota > Metazoa > Chordata > Mammalia > Chiroptera > Pteropodidae > Cynopterus > Cynopterus sphinx. Next base: position 101,218,851 of record CM057386.1, on the reverse strand, counting down.
GTCAACAAGTTGTTGGGCCATAGTGCACTTCGTGGGAGTGGAGATGTTAAGAATCAGCACATACTGTCTCCCCATATCATTCTACGCACTCAGGGTCTCCATTCACTCTTGAATCTTATGATGGAATTGGGGGGTTTGTATTAGTCCTTGGTTTGCTCATTTGCATAAACAGATGTGTATCTCTATTTGTCTAAGCATTCACTTCAGGGCAACCAAACATATCTGCAGTCTTTCTTTCCATAATCTCAGTCATGGCATATAAATTTTTTTTAAATGTCCAGCCCAGCTACATGAATTTGCCTAACATCCTCAAGCATAGATTTTTCTGAATAAAGAAATGTTATTTCCAACTATGATACATATGGATGTGTGCCTGTGTGATTAAGAGAGCTCTCTAGCTTCAATCTCTTCCTTGTAATTTGTGAACAGAAGAGGAGATTCCATTTCTTGCCCTTCTCCCACTCTTGAAACTTAAGTAATCACAACAATTCTGACTTAGTGACAAAACTGGTAGATAACTGTTTTATACAATCTGTGAATCTGACGGGGCAGTGCATGCCATTTTAAATATTGAAGCATGTCAAATATTAGACTGTTTTGATCTACATAATTTTTAAAAGCTCACTCTCTACTCTTTAGAATATGGCTCAACTATGAATTATAGTTTAGGTGTATTCTAGCAATTTTGAAAAGAAAGCACAGAAGGTATACTTTTTCTACAACATCTTTATCTTCACTCTCCCCACCCCATCAGGTAGTTTATCATTGCAATAGATCTTGTTTCTATTCCTTTTTTTTCTATCATTCACTTCTCATTCCTTCAACATGGGTCTTATCTGTGTTCATATTCATCTATCTATCTATCTATCTATCTATCTATCTATCTATCTATCTATCATCTATCTATCATCATCTATCTATCTACCATCTATCATCTATCTATCTAATCTATCATCTATCTATCATCTATCATCTACCTCCCTGATGGAAAGTTCCATTTGAAGGTTTATGTGTTAACTCTAAAAAACTAATTTACACATTTAAGTAAAGTCATGAAAGAATTCCTTTACATGTAAATGCTAAAGAGGAGGATTTTACTTAGCAGACTTTAGCTCTTATCTCTTTAGTATTTTCTCTATAATATAAATAGGGTCAAAACCAAAACAGAACTTCTTTTACTGATACAAAATAAAAATGTTATGATGTTGGTGGTTGGATCTAGACTCTGATATTTTCTATTTTTTCACCATTCAAAAGGTACCTGAACCTGTCTATTGACTCACTGATTTTTAAATTTTGAAATAATTATAGACTCACAGGAATCAACAAAACTGAACAAGGAATTCCCATGCACCCATTCTTCAGCCCCCCACAATGGGACATTTTATTAGAATAAATCATCAAAAACCAGGAAATTGATTTTTGTACAATCCACAGGGCCTATTCAGATGACACCAGTTTTACAAGTACTCATTTATGAGTGTGTATGTATGTACTACTATTATAATTTTATCCTCTGTGTAACTTTGTGTAACCATAACACCATTCAAGATACAGAAATGTTCTATCACCACAGGGCTCCCTCTCACTAAGCCTTAAGAGTCACACCCAACCCAATTCTTGGGTTGAGCCAATCTTTAACTGCTGGTAACAAGATTAAACAGATTACTAATCTGTTCTCCATCTCTAAAATTTTATTGCTTTGACAATTTTGTATAAAGAGAATCATATAACCTTTTGAGACTAGCTTTTCTCATTTAGCACAATGGCTTTGATATACATCAAAAGTATTGCATACATCAATATCTGCGTTTTCTTTACTTTTTGTATCTCTTTTAAGTAGAGTATCATGGCATGTATATACCACAGTATTTTAATATTTTAACCATTCAGCCATTTTAGAACATCTGGGTTGTTTCTTGTTTTGGACTACTATGCCAAGAATATTCACATATAAGTTTTTACTTGAATGTAAGTTTTTATTTCTCTGTGATAAATGCTCCAGAGTGTAATTCCTGCATCATATGGTTGAATGTTTAGTTTTATAGAGTGGCTGTACAATTTTACATTCTCACCACCAATGTACGAGAGATCCAGGTTCTCTGCATCTTTTCATCATTTAGCCATGCCACAAGCTTAGAAAGCAGTTAGATGAGTTACAAGAAAAAGTGACTAGACTAAAAAAATAATGATTTATTTTAAATAGAAAGAATTTCATGAGTAAAAACTATAAAAAGATAACTATATGGGCAGTAAATAGTAAATGAAATACTGGTGTTTGAGTTAGGAAGGAAAAAGTCTCTTACTTTTAATTATAAATTCTTATTTTTATGAGGTAAATATCTTATTTCATATAATATTTCTAAATGGAGTTAAGTATAAAATAAGGAAAAATGAGATGAAGAGCCGCAATAAAATGCACTACTAGTAGACTGCAAATATATCCCTGGATGTTTTAGAAGCAGAATTTGAAGTTGTATCCTCTGACACTGTTCTGGAAACAGTCACTTAAAACTTCATCAGATTCTTTAACAGATATATGAGCTGGAATTAGAACTGCCATTTGCTTGTAAAAAAGGGGTGGCCTAACAGAGACACCTAACACAACAGAAATTCATCTTTCCTTTGTTCTGTGATGAACTGAATGATAACCTTTCTGGCAGAATTAATATGTTCCTCACAAAACTATTTTGATGCCATCCTAACGCATAGCAAATAAAATAGCATTTAAAGCCCTAGAATTTACTCCATGTAGTTTCGTAAATCAAGTTTTGTCTCAGATATTAATGTAAGAAGAAATCATGTACTGTCATTCGGATCTGCACAGCTTGGTTCCACTCCAATATTATTACTTGGATCAGTTTGAAAAAAGAAAAAGTGAAGCAAATCTGGATAAAATGTTCCTGAAGATAGGGCTGACCTATAAGCTTAGCCAGCAGGGAGTAAGCAATTCTCCAGGCATTCATAAATGAGGCTGAACAACATATAGTTTTAGATGGCAAAAAGCTTGACTTCCAAATGACTCATTCCTGCTTCTTACTTCTAGAGCATTAAGAACGTTAAAACAGAATGTGAGATAAGGTTCTTGAATAACTGGGTCTCCACTGAAGATTAAATATTACACAATGAATTCAAGAATACAGTCTTTTATCTTTCTCTTATAATAGGATCAGAGAAAAGATCAAATATCAGGTACAGATAGAATTGAACTAGAAAAAACTAAATTTACACGCTTTTATTAACAGCTTATTTAAAGGCCTGTTTCAAAGAAACAAGAAAGAAATAATATAAAAGATATTGGGATATTATAATACAACACAGTGATGGTGATAAACTGATAAACTGCAACTTCCTGCCATTTGTGACAGTTGGCATTTGCAGAGCTTTGACAGAGCTTTGACTCTACTCTCTGTGTGGCTTGCTAAATGTCTAGTGTGCAGAGGTTATGAGCATTTCACTAAGGGAGAGTAATGTATCTTCAAGTCTATCAGCATTCTCCATGTAGGATGATTCATGACAACTATTCTCAGAGTGTTTTGATTAAAAAAAGCCTCATCAATCTGTGCTTTAATACACAGCTTCCTTGCTATTGATGAATTCCATCAGTAAGCAATATTTGTTAGAAATATAGTACATAACAGGCTTAAAGTGAACCAACAACATGTTACAACTATTACCATGTCTCTCTGTTTAATCCATCTTTTATCACACGACTACTAGATTTATCCATTAAAATACACTTATCCTTCCCAATCGAAACTTGACTGATTACCTACAGAAAAAATTCAAAGTTTAGAGTGGCATTCATGACCATTTATTTTTAGGTATCAACTAACTTTTGCAACCTTATTTTCTATTTTACTTCTTCAAGAATGTTAAAATACAAATAAATTAACCTACTTGCCAATATGCAAATGCATCAAGTACATTTTCATCTGTTTTTTTTTTTTACCCCAACTGTTCCTCAGCCTACAATGTTTTTAATAGCAAATTTTCCTTCTTTCAAAATCCTGCTAAGAACAACAATGGATATCTTCTTTCTTAATCTCTTTCCTAAATAAGATATATAATTGCCCTTTCCTTTCTTCCCCTTTGATAGGTTATTGGCACTTTTACAAGCAGTAGTGATTTTAAGTTAACAACACCTTTATCTATGTTCTAATACTGGAAAACACGTGCCACACTGATTAAAAGATATGTGGAGTAACTATTTTTGTTTTATTTGGAGATAAACCTACAAAATATTTTAACTTTAGAAGAGGGTAACCAGATGATATACTATTTGGAAAATACATCGCAAAAGAAAGAAATGCAAGAACATTCCCTAGGTCTTTGGAAAGAAAAATTATAAAATAAAAAAATATCAGATAGCCTTAAATGTTCAAAGGAACACATATTCAATGTGTTTTTGAACTAGTGTAATGTAAAAGACAGTGTATTTGATGGAGTGGCATTAATCAGGTGTTCAAGAGTTGATATAAGAACCAAAGATTACAGGATTCAAAGTCAGATTTTAGCTGAATTTAAAAAAGAGTTTTGTGGCCAAGTTCTTAAAAATGAAAAAGGTTGCCATGTGAGACACTGCACTAGAAGGCTCTGTGTATAAACATAAGCTGCATAATTACCTCTAAAGACCATCCTTGAAGTAATTCTTACATAAGAAGACTTGTGTAACTTCTAAGTTTCCTTTAAACACTAAGATTCTAAGATTCTAGAAATGCCTAATTACACTTTTCATGACAACATCTGACATAACATTTGCTCCTATGTTGTGCACCTGCTAAATTGATTTAGATCTGTATAGAATAGCCAACAGCCCAATACAGAATGCTAAGAAACAGCTTTCCTATTAGATTATAAAGATCACATCAGAATGCTCTCTGATATCTTAATACACAGTTTTCCATTCACTTGCACTTAATTATTAACCTAGAACATCTACAGGATGGAGAAAAGAAAACCCTAGTGCACTATTGGTGGGATGGCAAATTAGTACAGCCACTATGAAAAACGGTATAGAGGTTCCTCAAAAAATTGAAAATAGAGCTACTTTATGACCCAGCAATTCTACTTCTGGGTATTTATCCAAAGAAAACCAAAACACTAATTTGAAAATATATATGCACCCCTATGTTCACTGCAGTGCTTTTCATAATAGCCAAGATATGGAACCAACCTAAGTGCTCATCAATAGATGATTAAATAAAAATTTGAGGTACATATATACAATGGAATATTACTCAACCATAAAAGAAGTGAAACTTTACCATTTGCAACGACATGGATAGACCTAGAGGATATTACGCTAAGTGAAATTAGTCAGATGGAGAAAGACAAATACCCTACGATTTCATTTATACTTGGAATCTCGGGAACAAAATAAACGAACCAACAAAATGAAAACAGAATCATAGATACAGAGAGCAAATTGGTGATTGCCAGATGAAAGGGGAGGTTGGGTATCTGGGTGAAAAAGGTGAAGGGATTGAAAAGTAAAAATTAGTGGTTACAAAATAGTAATGGAAATGTAAAATACAGCATAGGGAATATAGTCACTAATATATGAATAACTATGTATGGCAACAGGTGGGAACTATACTAACTGGAGGGGAACAATTTGTAAATTATATAAATGTCTAACCACTATGCATACATGTGAAACTAATATAAAGTGATATTGAATATCAACCCTAAATTGAAAAATAAAAATTAATAAAAAGTCTACAAGAAAAAATAGATCTATTTTCCTTAATTATAACAGTATACAAAGGTTTATAATTTACCAACATTTGATCATATTTTAGAAGAAAATTAATGTAATTAAAAATCCTTATAAAATAGAATGTACTTCTCTGTAAATGCACAGTACACTAATATCTAAATACAATTTATTAGATCTTGAGCTTTTCAAAAAACATTTTTCTTAAGAGATTTTACCATGCATAACAACTTACTTAATTTTTTCAAGAATAACTTTAAATGGCCGTCTACTTTATGTCCCATATTGGTGCTTTGACAAAACTTCTGGTTTGTTTCATTTAAAGCCTGATGAGCTCTAGTCTACCTGACATGGCAGAGCCCTCACTTCCTATCTATACAAACAGAACAATGCAAGCAAAGACATGGGGTAGGAGAGTGTCTGATGACAAAAAGACAACTATGATTACCATGTAGAGGAGGGAAGGGACAGGAGCAAGTTGGAGGCAAGGCCACCGATCTGTCTTTTGAGAATAAACAGGAGAAAGTAATAAAAATTAAAATGAGGACAGAAAAAATGTGGATAGAAAAAGTACTCTCCCCTTCTTTTTCATTATCACTTGGCCTGTCATTAAGGTGGACTTTCAGCATCTGTGGGCTGGATTGCTGTAAAAGTGACCTATATTCCCACTTCCTTAACTTTTTTCTCTAAAATCACTCCCACTCAAACATTTTTATAGGGTAAAATCATGAATAAATAGTCACATTAATTTTTCTAAATCCATTTCTCATGATTTGTTCTCCTACTCAAAATACTCACTGATTCTCCATTCATAATATATAAATTCAAATTCATTCCCATTTGAAGAGAACCTATCAGATCTCTTCAGTTTATTTTTTTACCTACTTTATATCAACCCTTCCCATCAGACTGCCTAGATTTATTACATTTTCAAAATGCAATGTATAATTTTTTACCTCTATACCTTAGGTCTGCTGTGTCACCCCCTTTTATCACTCTACATGCCATGTCATCCTTGAAGATCTAGCTCAATTTACAATAGTTTCATAAAACTTTTCTATCATTCTAGTCCACTCACTGTAACCCTTCTTCTGAACTATTAAACAATTTCTGTCTGTAAAAGTTATTTCATCATTTATTGAATTGCTTTTTAAAATGTACGAATATAACAAACAACGGAAATAACATTTACTGTTTAAAAGCATGAATGTTTTATAAAGTGTAATTTACATCTGTATTTTTGTCTTTTAGTTAATTTATTCATGGCTAACTTTTTCATATTTGCATTAAAATATTTTTAATAAGGCTTATTGATAGCTGTTTGACTGAATTCATTATCCTTCCTTCTTCCTACCAAACACTGTACATGCCATGTATATCAGCATAATATGTTAAATTATGTATCAACCTAACAGCTTCAGAAAACATGCTTTTTACAGCATAACTGATCTTTCACATAAAAGTGTATTTATATTTCCACTGACTCTGTTTCCCTGTTTCTTGCTATAAATTTCCTTTGTGGTCCCCAAATGTGACCCATCACAGTTATATGTGTTAGCATTGCATAATTTTCTTAAGATGAGCAGCTGCAGCTGCCTTATTCTATTAATTTACTTGTCCAACTATGTTCATATTACTTAAAATAGAAGCTAAACTTTTTAACATGGCACATTGTATATTTACTTATTAAATAATTTGCTTTATTTTCTATTGTATTATGACTATTTGAAATAAAGTATTTTATGATAAAAAAATACCATGTTCCCACAGTAAAATGTGTTAAATGCAGAAAATACACAAAAATAATTTCACCATAGTCTTACTGCTCTCACATAATCATTGCTTAAATTCCAATGCATTTTCTTCTCCTTTTTAAACATATTAATATAAATGTGATCATATTTTATATTCTTTATGTCACACATATTTTATTTAACATTATGAATAACAATTTCCCCTTTAGTTCAAACTCTGTAAACATTACTCCTAACAGATGATAGATCATCCATCATAGAAACAGCTCAGTGTTGTAGGTCCTTCTTCATGGGGATCAATATTCTCTTTCATTTCATGAATTCTGTCTCAGAACTGGCTCAGGTCAGGAAACTAGGCATGGTATTCTAATTTTATATTGAGACAACTGCCTTCATTCTTTTTCATTTCTTTTAGATGAAAATTATAAACAATACTTATTGTCTCCCCATCCATTTCCCATTGGAACATCACAGTTAGTAATCATATCCATAGCTCCATGAGGCCAGGCCCTTATGGCTACCATTCCAACTTTACCACTCATTATAATAATCACACCCAATATATTTCTCATGTTTAAATTCCATCACTGGCCAATATTATTTCTGAATCCTATCATGCCCATTGCTCAGGAAATCCTTTCACTGACTTTCTCTAATGTATCAGGTCACTTTCCCACAGTCCTTTTGATTACTAGTTCCCCTGAATCCTTCAAATGCCTGAGATGTTGCACCCTTCAGTGTATGCTCTCCCAAGAATATCCTATCCTATTTCATGACAGGTGAAAGTTTTAAGAATTGCAAGTCTATGGCCATGTCACCCTGAACAAGCTAAGCAAGGTTGGGCCTGGTTATACTTGGATGGGGGACCACCTAGGAAGCCCAGGTGCTGTAGAAATAAAAACCTAAAAAAAATGTGAAAGACTGAATATCTCCTACCCTCAAGACAATATTGGGTAATTAAATAGGGGGGAAAATTGCAGATCTACAATATGTCCACCCAGAATCAGTGAATGATCCTCCTTGCTATCCAGCTGGTGAGTTATTTACCTGAACTGAATGTTCTTGCCACTGAGGAGCTTTTAGTCTAGCTGAAACAGTGAGAAGAGATATGCATATTAAGCATGTCTATAACAGGTCTCTTCATGTAGTTTCAACAGAAAATATTTGTGGTATTTCCAAGAGTAAAAATTCCAAGAGTCTTAAATCTTAGAAATAAACCAATGAGTCCCACATGTTATAAAGCACTAATACTTGTTATAATCATATTTAGCTATTTTCTCCCAACCTGGAAGAACAAAGGTAGGGAGGTTAATAATTTACAGAAAATATGAAGAAAAGTTTTCGTCCCACATAACTTCAATAGGTCAGTTTTGTATGATCTGCCAAGATAGATAATTGATTACATTATATAATAATTTTTTTTTGGTCTAAAGGAGTAATATTCTTGTTATATAAATTTACTTAGTTTCTCTAACGTGGGACAGTGAAGAACTATGTGAGTAGGACTGACTTTAATCAATTGCCTTTTCTGACTAGGTATCATGACAATCTCTTTCATGCATGTTCTCTTGTTTAATCTTCATAGTAATACTAGGTAGAAGATATTAATCCCTTTTTTAGATGTAATAACAAAGACTGGGATTGATTACATTGTCTATCTAAAATTGAAATCTGGATGAGACAGAGGCAAGATTGAAGCCCAGGAATTCTTGATTCTAAAGTTTGGTATCTTCCACCAATTGTCAAGGGGAAAGATAAATTTGCTTTCAACTATATCCTATATAATTGTTCTCCTAACAAGTCTTTATGAAGAAAGCAGGTAATTAAAACATGACTTTCTCAGCAGTTTGTGTGGTTGAAAGAAATGATCCTTTTTTCTGTGGCCACAGATGAACTACAAACCACAGTTCACTGCTTTCACTCTATATCCAACTTAAGAATATTTTGTATTTTTAAAATTAGGTTACAAGTAACAAGTAACATGTGAAGCTTCCAGGAGGAAAGTAAAGGAAGAGTATATTTTAATTCCAATACATAAGCTGATACATAAGCTCCCAGTAACAATTCCAAAAACTGGAGAAATAATAATAAAGAAAAAGTTTAAAAAAAAATAAAAAGGTTCTTGGACCACAAGAAAAATGTAGCCTTCACTCAAACACATAAACTGAGACTCAGGGATAATGAAGAAAATTTCTACTTCTGCAATGTTTGCGACTTATTCTAAGAAGTGCAGGGGCTTACTTTAGAGGCAGCGATAACTAGAAGTGCAGGGGCTTACTTTAGAGGCACTGATTCTGGATGAGACAGAGAAAAGAATAACCACAGCTATGGCATCTTGGGAGCTCTCCATGGTGCTGCTCAATTGAGCATAGGCCTCCTTTAATGGTTTCCATGCAGTGTTGGAGTCATGTTAGCTCTTCTTTGAATTAAGGTCTTTTCCAGACGTAAATACTTATTAAACTAAAAAGAAAACAACCTCTTATGATTTATAGCAGAGTGTTTTCATTCTCTTTTCACTAACTAAATTACATCAAGTTCAGCATATAAGTTCAGCATATAACAGTAACCCACTATGATGCTGATCATCTACCCCATGTTGAGACAGCAGGCTTCAGTTACCACTAAATGTAGTTTGTCTTCCAGATGTAACAACCCATCATTGCCCCATGTGGAGTAGAATGTGCTTTCCTTAGCCACCTTAGGAGAGATAATGGGCTGGCCAGAGGCATCTCTTTGAAGTCTCCTTTTGAAATCAGGTGATAAAGTTGACTGAGTCACTACTCATTTGCAAATAAATCTGGTTATCTAAGCTTTGTAGTATTGGGTTAGGTCTACCTATACAGATTTGCAAAAAATTATGAAGTCTTCCTTTGGAATTTTGATTTTTGGAAGTAAATTTCTTCCATATTTCACTCCAGAAAAACATATCTTGAGATTTAAAGAACATTAAAAAAAAAAACTATTACTATATGGGAGAATAATAATTTCTCTCCCAGAGCCTCACATAAAGATAAAATGATGGGTCATGACTTTATTTCTATCATCTGTGATCATACACTGGATAATGATTGTCTTTAAGGAGTTAAGGAGCTTCCAAGTTAATATGTCAGACTAAATAAACACAATTTCCTCACCTCCTTCCACAAATTTAAGTGACAATAAACAGGATAAACTATAATAAATTTACACCAACAATGAAAACTAAGTGAGGAAGAGTTACTTTATTAAATCAGATATTTGATACAATTAGAAAAATGAAAAATGCATGTGGTTCTGACTTTCACTTCTAGCAAGGTGAAATAGTCATACTTTTCCTTATTCTTCCCATTACTATAACTAACAAAAAATGGGCATTATGTATAAAAAAATTATTAAGGCTGTAGAGAATAATACAGACCAGCTATGGGCTTTGGGATCCAAAGAATATCATGATGGTAAATTCCCTGAGTTTTATTTTGCCTTATGTAACCCAGATTTAGAACCCAGGAAACTGACAATTGGAAACTCCAATCAGCACAGACCAAAAAGGCCCTTACAAAAGCTGCTCTCAATGGTCAAAGGGCCCAGAAAGATGCATTCTAACAACATACAAAACTTTAGGCAATAACTACTCTACTCCAGCAAAATACCATAGAAAAAGAAATGTGACCTCACTCCTACCCACACCAGCAAAAGGCAAAAAGTGAGCCTAGAGGTGCACCCTCACCCGTTTGTAATGAGGGACCTTGCCCTGACCAGTGTGGTGTCAGAGAAGTCTGCTTGAGCAGCCAGGACTCTCATTCATTATCAATCCTTATTATCCTGGTTGTGAGACTGTACAGTATTTTTGCAAGATGTTACCAGTGACGAAAACATATACAAAATTTCTGTGTTCTATTGCTTACAAATGCACATGAACCTACAATTACCTAAAGTGAAAAATTTAATAAAAAATACATGTGGTCACGAAACCTCATACTGCGTAGAGGATTAAGTTCTGGTGGACACACAGAAAGATTTCCTCTTAGATGTATGCTTATCAATGCCAAAATGAAGAAAGGTCCTAAAACCTTTTATGAAATACAGGTACCTACAAAGTAACAAAAATTTGAAATAAAGATTCTTATCAGAAATAATGAATACCTAACATCCATAAATTAATGATTAAAAGTACTAAGGGAAATTTATTTTGAATACATATTTCTATATCTAGCAAAACTATCAACCAATGTGAAAGCACATTTTAGAGAATGCAAATATTCTACGATTTTACCTCCATTGTATTCTTTCAGGTAAAATATATATATGAAAAGAGAAAGGAATTCAAGGACTTGAGGAAATAACAATAGCAGCTAATAAAACATGAGTGAAATTTAAATTTTTTTTCTAGAACGACAGGCCTAATATAGACCTAATAAACAAAACATAAAAATCACATGATGAAATTAATTACCTCCTAGAATATCCTCAAAGGGAAAGTAGATTCTTTATAGTGCACAATATGACTGAAAAACTAAGTACTGACAATGTAACTTTTACATTAATTTATTAATTTCTGTAATGAAATTATATTGACTTATTATGTTTTCATTATATGACTAAACTACAAGTAAAACTCCAACCTGAGTTTTTTAAAGCACTTGATATATATTGACAAAAGGGTGAATTCTGGTGAACTCTACGTCCTAAAATCTGACAGGTTCTAAACTCTAAGGTCACAAACAAGATTTGTGAAATCCTTTCCATATGTTAGCAGCTAATATTTTTTTTGGCAGTTCCTCAAGTTATCTCATACAAAAAAAATGCCATATTCTCATTTTATAAAAATTAAATTTCAAATTCAGAGGGCTCCTAATTTCAAGGATGAGAAAAAAAAATCATCACTATAGTTTTCTTGAAAATAGTCTTAAAACTATAGAGAAATTATATACTTTTTTCTCCTTTTAAAGTTTTAAAATACTTAGGAGAGTTAAACTGACGGCATCACAACTGTGTTACCTCTATTATAGGGATATAATTATAGTGACCCAGCTATGTAGAATGACAGCCCTCTTATCTACACAAAACTTGTCAGCTGTAGAGATTGAAGTCAGTTCATAGATTGAATTGTAGGATATATTTAATATTTTATGCTTGTATGTAGGAATTAAACGTCCTTGAAACAGTAATTATAACCTCTTCCTTTCAGAGAACATAAACAAACAAGGTAAAAGAGCTGATTAAAGAGTCATCAATGTTATTTAGGGATACAGCATTGTGAAAGACAGTATAAGATAGACATAATTCCTCTTCTTCCTAAGATCATAGTTAGCCTATATTTCTTCACCTCATGTGTATTTATGAGTCACCGCTCAACCAAGTTTTCTAGCTAAAAGAATTTAAAAGGAAGCAATGTGCACTGTTTTCAGGTCTGGCCAATAGAAATATATTATATGTGATCCTTTATGCCTTTTCAGCTTGTAGGGAAGTAGAATAGAATTGAGCAAAATGCCCTTGGAAACCAAACAAAGAAAATGGTAGGGCAATAAGGTAGAAGGAATATAGGTCACTGACTCACTACAAGAAGTACCATACATTGATCCAAAGCACCCTATTGGACTTCATGGAAAGAGAATTGAGGCAATGTACACATTGCAGTTTGTTGCAGTATTTGCTATTATCTTATATAACTACCTTACACTCACCCATATCTTAAAATTCTAACTGATTGGAGCTTTTAAAATGCGACTGACTTTAAACACACTCTTATTAATTATGCATCAAATAGTTCCAGGATAAATAAATCTAAAGAGGCATTTCTCTTAGGAGTTTATTATGGCTTCTCCAATTTCAGGTATAAAGAAAACTAAACCCATTAAAAACAGGTCTTCACATACTTATAGTAAAGGATAAAAAATATTCTGGTTTTAAGATCAAATTTAAGAGAATATAACAAGAATGCACAGATGAGACAGAAGAATCACTCATCTCCAAGATTCTGGCAATAAGGTACCAGAATTTTAAATTTTAAGAAAACAAAAATGCCACCTTAATTTAAGATTTCAAAATATTTTGGTTTAGATGTGCATGAGATTACAGTTATGAAGCTAAAATGGCTAAACATTTGAAAGATAAGCATGTCTAATTTACCAACATCTACAGGAAAATCTGATGATACTGGGATCTTAAACAATTTTTCCAGGTTTTAAATGTATGAGTGACCAAAAAAAAGTTGTACATATGTGAGGTACAGCACATGAAATTTTGGTATACATGTACACTGTAATATGATTGCCACAATCAAGCTGACTAATGTATCTATCACCTCATATAATTAACTTCTTATATGTGTAGTATGAACACTTGAGATCTACTCTCTTAGCAAATTTCAAGTATACACTACATTATTTTGCTATACATTAGGTCTCTAGAACTTACTCATCTTATAACTGAAAATTTGTGGCCTTTGACCAGTATCTCCTCATTTCCCCCACCTTTCTATGGCCTGTAACTATGAATTCAATTTTTAGGTTCCACATATAAGTGAGATCATGCAGTATTTTTCTGTGCCTGGCTTACTTCACTTAGTATAATGTCTTCCAGGTTCATACATATTTTTACAAAAGGCAAGATTTCCTTTTTTTTTTAAGTTGAATAGTATTCCATTGCATCTACACTAATTTTTCAAAGTATAAATGGGCATTTCCATTTAGCAGTTTTGATTTGATGATGAGAGAAGGATATATCAAGATTCATTTACATTGCTACTAGAAAGAATAATAGAGAATCTGCAGTTACTTATCTTTTTTTGTTCTCCAGTTAAGGACATGTCTAAACATCCAATAAAATGAAATACAGAAGAGCTCATTTTATTCATTCAGTTTTTTATTATAGATAATTACTTTCTATCCATTTAGCATTATCTCAATGACTCACACTAAAAAATTGTTATTCACTTCTTTCCCTTTCATTGTGTCAATTATTTGGTTATTTGAAGCAAAATGATAACTAGTCTTTTTTTTAGTGGTTGAAAGTATAGAACTATTAGATTTTATTGCTAATTACTGATACTCTCTAATTCAGTAACTATGTATTAAGTAACTCTAGAGCATTCATCTCATTTTTATCAGGGTTGATATCTACTTCCTACAACTAGACATTTAAAACAGATTTAGCTGCTAATCAAAGGAAATAAACAATAATTTTAATGCAAAAAAGTGATATATGTATATAAATGTGTGCATATATGTGTATTGTGTGGAGATGTACATATATATGTATATGTGTATGTATGTGTGTATGCATGTATGTATGTATATGTGTGTGTATATATATATGTGTGTGTATATATATATATATATATATATATAATATATATGGCCTGTTATCAAAGGTTATATAATCCTTAGCCTGCTTGTTGAACTGAATATTATATATAGCTTTTACATATCTATTTTCAGCTTTTCAAAAGACTTCCAATGTTCTGCTTCTGAGCACTAAACCTCTCAGCCAAACCACCACATTCTCACATTATGAAATAAAGCAACATCAGAGTTTTCACTCATTTTTGTTTTAGGTTAAATAACAACTGAAAGGAGGCACACTTAGCTCAGACAGCTATGCATGTGATGAACAAAACGTCACTTTTTTTACACACTGCCCTTGGCACTGTTTCTTAATATGCTTCTGCCTATGCATACAAAATGTGGAAATAAATGCTCCTATCTCCAGGCTGTCTGAATGAATACAGTTCATGAGTCATTTTCAAAAAAGTAGGCATTTTTTTCTGCCCCCTCCCATTAATGTACCATAATGCTGCCTTAAATTTACAAGGTAGCTTACACACAAAATGTTTCTACTATGTGTTGTCCGGCACATTATAGGCCTGGAAACTCTTGGCAGGTTAAGGATTACTACACAGAACACTGCTGCAAAGCACAGAGTCCTTCTGTTTTATTAAGAACCTTTAATTTATTATCTCACAAGTTTCTTTTTAATCTTCTCCTTTAACCATCCTACACACACACACACACACACACACACACACACACACACACGTACAATTTCAAAGCTGGCAGAAATTGTGAGTAGGATTTGGAAGACTGAATAAGCTAAAGCTAGACTGAAGTTAATGGAGCTCCTCACTCCCTAGCCTTGGAAAGAGATGCTCCAAGTCATTAGCATGGTCTCTTTTTCTGGCACGATCTCTTAGGTAGGACAGAGCTTCCAAACAGGCAGAGCCAAAATGTGTAGCAGCAGTATTTTCTATCTTCCACATGAATGACCAGAGCTCTCAGATCCAGCAGATTGGAGGCTGTTCATAACACTGAACCTTTGAGTCAAAAGAAAGGGCTAGCACTAAGTCGTGTGAATTAATTACATATTCTTTATTCTTTCACAAGTCCTGGTTATTAAGGGCTCTTACGATATTTGGCACTGATTTAGGCATTTTGTGATGGCCCTACATCTGAGTCTTAATGTAGCAATTCAAAGAGCTATTCAATTCTTTGTTAAAGCCAAACTCCTTGCCAATAGACCCATATCTTGACTACATTATGTTCTTTTCAGCAGATGGAGTTTGGGGATTCCTGTGAAATTGTGAAAGCAAAAGCACAGACACAGCAGGACAGAGCTAAGGGGAATAACAGATAGATATATCCAAAGGACAATGAAAAGCACAAGCAGGGTCAGGATAATTTTTTTAATCACAAATAAGAGATTATGGATTCGTAAGAGCACTTGAGTTTTTCTTTATTAAAGAATTTTAAGAATGGTATTATTTTATAAGAAAAAATAAAAATTGAGCAACTGCGACCAAAAATTATTAAAAGCACAACACTTCTATGTAAATTCAAACAGTCTAAGCTGTTCCAGGTATTTCCAAATACTTTATGTCTTAATTGGCCTCTCAGGCAGATATCTTAGAGTCTATAAGTCACATTCACTTAATCTTGTATTGATTTTCTAAGATGCTTCCTGATACTATAATTAACTTAATCAATTAACTTCTTGTAAGTAGCAAGATGATTTTCTCTTTGTCTTTTCTTTCCAATGAAGCCTGAATACTTTTTTGCCACAAAATATCTCATATTGTCTCTTATCTATCAAGGTACAACATTGTGTCAATAAAAATGTCTGATGCCTTTCATTAAAAAAAAAAGTTTGGTCTATGGCCATGCTACCTTGAACAAGCCTGATCCCATATGATCTCAGAAGCTAAGCAATGTCGGGCCTGGTTAGTTCTTGGATGGGAGACCACCTAAGAATACCAGGTTCTGCAGGCATAAAAAATAAAAAATAAGGTATTGTAAACTGACAAGATCCTTGCAATCTGTGAGGTCAACCAAGGGCCACCTCTCCTAAAAAAAAAAAAAAATTTTTTTTGAATATTCTGTACACAGAAAGCATATAGAATTGCCTCAAACCAATATCATGTTTGGCTTACAAATTTGGGGTTGTGTTAATATAAGTTCTCTTTAAATAGCAGAAAAGCACCTTTTCCTTGGTCTTCATCATGGGAGGCTTGCAATCACTCAAGGAAGAAAGAAATGGTTCTGACACTTGGTGTCAAAAACAAGTGCAAGTCCTCAGGTCAGCCATTTATGACTTCTTTAGTTAGCATTGTTTTGTTTATCTCAATAAACAAATGTCACCTGTACTAAAATGTGAGGATTTGGCATGAGGTAGAAAAGTTACTCTAAACTGAGCCTATGTACTTTTTCTTAGGCACAGACTTAGAAACAATAAGATTCAAGAAAGACATTGCTGGTCTTTAGAGTCAGCCAACCTGGACTTAAGCTTTGATGTCATTTGAGAACATTCGAGTGTCAAATTCTCTAAAGTTTTATTTCCTGTTCTACAAAATGAGATCAATACAATTATCTCCAGGGTAGTTTGGGGTTTCTCTAGATCTAACCCCTCCTTTCTTTGATCCAAGTCCATTTTTCTACCTGAGAGATTTTCCCAAAGCAGAGGAGAGACAAGGTCACTTTCCTATCCCACACCTCCCCATGTCTAGGAAACACAGGCTAAACTACACAGCATGCAATTTTCCATCTCATGGAGCCAAAGCTCATCCTGCTTTTCCCAGCTCATCTCTTGTCATTCACCTCAACTCACTTCTCACTTTAACCATATCAAAACAGATTTATCACACACTTTCAACCCTGTATAGCTGTACGTTTGTTCAAAGTACCTCTTCTAAAAGTTCCCTGCTCAAAATACTCTTCCCATCTTTGCTCACTTAGCAAACTACTGCTCAGCCCTCAAGGCTAAGGGTAGCTCCACAATCACCACCTTTCCAATGGTGCCTGGAGCTTCTCCCAAAAGAAAGGAAGAGTAATTTTCACCAGGTGAAACAATCTCATTTTGTTGTTTGACTTTTAACATGAAAAAATATTTTATTTGTCATCTAACATGAAAATATCTAGATGTTATTTAACCACACAGTGAAATGTTTTTTTTTAAAAATGCAATCTGTGTATTTACAATTTGAGCTCTAAAAGCAAATATATTATTTAGAGTTCCAAAATCAATCAACTTTAAATCTTTACAGTCTAGGTAGTCACTGAATTGTGAGCAAACCAGCACACATGCAGAAAAATATGGCACTTAAAAAATTAGTTCATGAATATCAATTACTTGAGCACTGATATCACCTATTAATTCTAATATAAATCTTTAAAACTAATATAAATGAATAGACTAAGATTCAAAGAAGTTCAAGAATTTGCCCAAGTATTTGATATATGACAGAACTGTCATTCAAACTCAGGTCTGTCTGTTTATAAAGCCCATTCTATTTCTACTCTTCCACATTGTCTCTCTATTGGCCTCATACCATGATCATGGGTGGATCTTCTAGCAATTGTCTATGTGTCTTTATTCAAGGTAGCAGGTGCTATCTCTAGCTGGTCACTCAAAATACTCTTTTGCTTGAGGACAAAGGGGGCTCGTATGTGCAAATAGAGAGGTTATATACTCACCTCATGAGGAAGAGAGAGGGGCTTCTTCAAAACATAGTTACAATCCATTAATAATGCATAAAATTAAAGTAAGTTTCCTTTCTGGCACCAAACCCATGGGTAGCCTTTCTTATATTTGGTTCAACTGCCTAAACTATTTTTTATGTTTTTCTAAATAAAAGTAACATACAATAGCAGAATTATGAGCTGATATAAATTATCACCGAGGTATTAAAAATATTCTCACCTCCTCATTTCCTTGATTTGGTTAACTGGAGTGATTTATTATTGTGGCGGTATTGGTGGTCATGGTGATGGTGGTAGTTGTGTTTAGTGATCTAAGATTGTGCATGTATCTCTAATTCAAACATTTTACGGTCTTATGTCAATCTCAAATATAAGTTTATTCATGCTCTGCATGAAAAATATATCAATGCACAATAATATTTTTCATAGCAAATGCAAAATAAACAGACTTGACGAGAAAACTGAGAAAATGAACTTCAATATAAAATTAAATATGTAATCATGTATGCTAAAATAAAACATTTTAAGCACATCTTATAATGCCTTTCAGAATTATCATCGTTTTGGATATAGATAAAGACATAGACATAGACACAGATACAGATGTAGACATAGGTCCAGAGCATTTAAAAAATAAATTCAAACCAGAGAAAACATTGAGTTTAAAGGTTAATAACATGTTGCATTTATTGGCAGGAAGAACTTTCTTATTTTAACTGGCTTCCAAACTGGCAACCCATGAGAAATCAACCCTGCTTACTCAGTCTGGGTCCTGGAAGAAAGTAAAGGGAATTTAGACATTACAGAGAATAGAGATAAGAAAGCCAGAATAAGTCCTGCAGGGTAGAGGACCATTTCCCTCTCTAAATTAAGCATGGTGGTTAAATTTGACTATAGCTCTTGTCACGCTAACACTTAGCTCTTAAATAGGTTTTGAGAGTGGTCAAGGATAAAGGAGAAGCTCCCAACATGTCTGAATTGTCAGTTTTTTCTCCTGCAATGACTTCTCACATTACTACTAAATGTCTCCATACAGTGTTATAAGTTGGCAAATAGCAAGGCACTAAGTCTATCTTTAAGGTGTTTTTTTTTTTTTTTCAGTTTCTTAAGAATAATATGAGTTTTCCAGTCCTTCATGCAGCTAAAGGCCTTGTCTAGCCCTGGTGCAAAGAGAAGACATAGGTTAAATAATAATAATTCTAAAAAACTAGGTTATCGCTTTGTGTTAAATAACTTGGTTGGTGGCAACCAATTTTCTTTACAAAATAAGAGACACTGATTACTCTGCTGGCAATAGGACAGAATTAGGAATTATTCTACATGATACACACTTTCCCAAACATGTGTTATCCTGTGCCCTCTCCCAACCCTGACTGTCTCTGTGGATTTTTTTAAGGTGGTGTTAAAGATAAGACAGAAGCAAGGATGACTCACCAAGAGCAAGACAGGAAACCTGCATGGAGAAGAGCCTATGTAGAGAAATAGAATCAGAGTGTCTTATTCACTCCAGAGTCAAAACTCAAAGTGTGAATTCAATTTAGTTAAGATGTGCTGCCACCTGGAGAAGTGGCTCATTTTTAGGGAGCAATCAGCCATCAACTAAGGTGGATACAATCAGAAATTACTATGGAGCACAGATCTGGATAATTTTGGTTTATTTAACATTTAAAACAAAATTCTAACATCTTGGCCTAATGAACAAGATATGTGTCTCTATTCACATCAGGGCAACCACGCACATCTGTAATCTTTCTTGTCATAATTTTAATCATGGCATATAAAATTTTTTAAAATGTTCAACCTGGCTACATAAATTTGTATAACATTCTCAAGGAATCATAGACTTTTATGAATAAATAAATGTTGTTTCCAATTATTGTTATGTGTACGGATGTGTACCTGTGTGATTAAGAGAGCACTCTAGCTTTAATCTCTTCCTTGCAATTCATGAATGAATGACAAAGACATAATTAGTTATTTTAAAACAAGTGATATTTTCAATGGCAACTGAAAAAAAGTAACTGTTGACTTGCAAACTTATGAAATGCATATTGAACATACAGAGATTAACACTACTCAAGAGTTAATTTACAAATCTTTTTAAATTTTTTAAATGTATTCCATAAATACCATATATAATATATCATGAACCAAAGTAAAGACAGAGCAGAAGAACATCCTCAAAGCTAAAAAGAAATTATTAGTAATTTATTTATGACATGTCATTAAATAACTGATTTTCCATTTTATAATTCTCAGCTAGTTATGCCATTCACTGGAAGATGCACTATTCCTATATAAATTCTATGTGATAGCATTTCTACCAAAAAAAAAAAAAGAACAACCAAAAAAAAAGATCAAAAATCCTCAACTAACTCTAGAAAAGCAATTCCAAACAGTGATTCTGTATTTTAGACATCAAAGAGCATATTAACTGACTTTCCAACAGTTTTTTAAGGCAACATAAAGACATTGTCCATCATGTCCCAAATTCACCAGGTTAAATGATATAATGAAGGAAACCTTTTACTAATTAACTAATACACAGAAAAGGAAAAGAAACAAAAATAAGCCTAAATAGCTAACAATTAAAATCCAAAAGCTTGTTCTGATTATCAAGATAAACCATCTCGGCTTATTACCCATATTTATGTTTAAGCATAGTGATGGCTTGTGCCAAGTATCACAAAGTCTCACCAATGAAAAGGCCCACATCCTTCATCTTTTCTTCTAAAATCCTTTGTCCGGTTAGTGTTTTAATGTTTGTGCTTGAAAACTATATTTAAAAATTTTTATTTTTAAGTGAGACATTTCATTATCCTAACACATTAGATATTCTAACACACACAAATATAGGAGACCAAGAAAGTGAACAACTTGTAAACCATTACCTGAAGGCCTTCAATAGCCAATCGCAGCATGCTGGGTGTAAGTTTAGAGGCTTGCTTGAAGGTGAAGTTACTCCAGTCTATGATCAAAACAAACCCATTCACCTGAAGCTCAGGATCTTCAATCATGGCTTCTAAAGACAGTAAGATGGCACGCAAAATATCCACCAGTGTGTACCTATCAGCAATAGACAAGGACTGCATAAATCTAACAATCACTTTTGTATAAACTGTAGAAAGTTTCAGCACACTAAAAACTCCTTTCAAAACACCTCAGGAATCTTAAGATGATTTTGTTTAAAAAATATTCTTTGAAGAGAAGTTTAATTTGCTGCTTTCAGAGGAAATACTAGAATTTAACATGTACTCTATCAAAAAAAAAACTAAAACGCTTTTGAAAATATTGTTAGCTTCATATTTTATGACTATTTTACCACTAGGCTTTCCTATGGTTTTCTAAAATCTTATTTCAACTACCCTGAAAATTAGGCATGGTATTTTAAATAGCTTAAGAATGTTCTCACTAGTACTGACATTTCATATCTATATATCTGAAAATGTGAGGAATGAGATTTGAGAAAGCACATCAATAAACAAGAACAGTATATGTAAACAGCTATGGTTAAAGTGCCAACAGATTTTAATTATTTGTACTGAGTCTGTTTTATAAAGATAAAAAAGGGAAGGAAAAGTATAAAGACAGAAAGGAAGATCTATGATAACAAAGGAAAAACTACCTGTCTATTTAAGGCAGGCCATCCAAATTTAGCGGTTAAATTTTTGTCTTTTTCTGCCTCGCATCTTAGCACAGTACCTGGCACATTATAAAAATCCAGGAAATGCTCCTTATGTTCCTGTAAAATGGACTAGATGAGAATGCAAAGACACTAACTATAGAGTAAGACACTCTCTAATAAAGGCAGTAGAGGTAGGAGTGGAGATAAAAAACCAAATTTGATATTTCAGAAGAAACTTGTTAAAATTTGTCATTTAATTAGATGTCAGGACTAAGATTAAAGAAAGAGTATAAGATGACATACAGATTCTATCTTCAGAGCCTGAATAAATGGTAAAATCTTTAATCAAAATCAATAATGCAAAAAAAGAGGATACAGTTGGGAATGACTGGAAATGTAGCTTGGAATAGAAACCATCATATTTGAGAAACACGTAGTAAACCCAGTTAATATCAGTTAAACATCTGAAAAAGTAGATCCTAAACTCAAGAGAGAACTCAAGGTTAAACACTCTGGAATCAAAAGCATACAGATCCTCAATTCAAGGAAGTGAGGGAGTTAACACATTCAGAACTGAGAGAAAAGTGAAAAAATTATTCTAAGAAGAGAATTCCAGTATTTTAAGAGGAATTGGCAAATTAATGTAATACATTAACCATTTCAATTTTTGAGTGCTCTGCATTTCAAGTTGTTTTCTCCTCAGACTCTCAGATGGAGATGTCCAGAAAAAAGCTAGAGAAAAAAAATCCTGATTGACCTCAGGAAGAGATGGGATGAAGAAGATGGCAGATTAAGAATAAAAGCACTGGCATTTAGTGGAAGTGATGGGCTCACCAGGCAGACACTATAAGACAGTGAGTATGTATGAAGGAGTAGTTCCATTTTTACTTCCAAAAACATTTGGTTGTGAACGGAGAGAGCATAGTAGTTCCGAAAAAATAAAAATAAAAGGAATAATTATCAGTGAAACTTAAGTGACTTCTCACTTTCCCTGTAAAATCAGTACGAAGGTATGGAATAAAATCTCTCTTGGATCCCAGCATTAACCAAGCATACAGCATGTATCAGATTTCTAGATGGAATCTCTTCCCTGTCTCTCAATAGCTGTGTAGCCCTCGACATGTCACTGATTTATAAGTCTGAGGTTCAGTTCCCTTACATAAGAAAACAGACGTTCTATACTCATCTTACTATATCTCACAGGCAGTGGTAGGGGGAGGGCAATAGCAGGCAGGTAAGGAAGTCAAAGACATGACTGATTTGGGTGAAAGCATTCACACAATGCTAGGCACACAGCAGATATAGTACATGTTAGTTGGCTGGAATACACACATAGCATAATTGTGCTGTAATGGTAACCACAGACACAGTGTACTAGGCAGGGTATCATAAGAACTGAAGAATATTTGTTTTTATCTTCTACTAAATAACTTAATGATGATCTTTAGATAGCTTATTATTATTGTAAAAGGCAAGAGTCAAGGAGTTATTTTTAAACCTCTGGATAGTATACAGGCTATTTATAGTCTTAGGGACATGACATCCTAAAATATTTCCTGAACACATAAGAAAATAAAACTTTTTGTAGAACTCTAGTATTTGTCTTTAAATCTATGAAATACATATGGGCTGACTACTTTTATCTGTCACTTCATGGCTGGCCTATTTCTTTTTCTAAAAAAATGACCCAACAGAATTATGACCAAAAGCCTATAAACCAACACAAACGGAAAGTTGGAGCAAGAAAATTATATTTCTAGTTAAAATGTAAACCCTCCTCTTTAAAAACATCCATGCAAATTCTGAAGTGTATAATAATATCATGGTAAAGAAAATTAAAAATTAGAAAAGTCAACTCAGAACTTGCTATGGTTATTCTTGTTACCTATAATAATACCAAATAGCATATATGCCAAAATAGCTTGAATTGAAATCAGCTTTAGAAGAACAATGTATTTTACGTAGGAAGAATAAATCATGGCTGAGAACAAGAGGCAAATTGTTTTTGGTAACACATTTTAAGTATACTTTTACAAAACTGTGTCCAAATCAAGAAAAAATCTGTATATATACATATACATATATTACTATTTCAAAGAAACTAAAATATGGCAAATCCCAGGATCAGCAGGTTTGCAAGATTTTCAAGAGTAAATCTAACCAAGTTTTAAAATGTAATGTCTTGCCCCAAAAAAGAAAATTAAACCATCTTTATATAAATCATATTCACGTATAAGTTTAAAAAAAGAAACATAAAAGCATCCTAGCTAACTGCATTCAAAGAGCAGGTCAAAACCACTCTTGACACTCCAGTCCTTGGTTGTCAAACATGTCACATTACTACCATTAGCAGCTCAGCGGGCTACTCCTAAGCAGAGCTTTATTAAACAAGATCTTGCCAAAGTCTGTGAAATATCTTCTAAAGAAATGAATCATTTTATGAATTCTCTCTCTTCGGGAATCCTACCATCATTATTCTCTTTGAAACTATTTTTAACTGTTACAATTTATAAATTGTCAGTGCAATAAATATACCACATGTTCATGTTTGGGGTTTCTACCTCAATTGTAGGAGCTCCACTGTTGCTATTCTCCCCTCATAAGTTGGGAAAAAAAGCCATAAATAACGAACTAGCACATTAATGCAGCTGTTGACTCCTGATTGTGCTTCCCAAAAATAGCACTAAATAAAACCTGAATCTGAAATCAACTTGGAAAGGATAATGTGCAGCATATAGTAAGATGAAATAATGACATCAGTAAAGAATTTTACAACTGGGATACCAGCCCATGTAGACCATTGTTCTTGAGAGATATCAAAGCTGCAATAATATGTAAAAACTAGATGGAGAAGACTTTGACACCCTTGTCTCCTATTTACTAGAGCAGAAAAGCTTCTCCTGCTTCTGGCCATGCAAAGTTTTGGGTGGCTAGCTGGCCTGTGCTTCTCTCCTGAGGTTCGCAGCATCTCATCCTCTACCACAGCTTACAATCAGTGCAAAGAGCAACTATATCACAAAGAGGTCATTCCCTTCCTACTCTCTACCCCTTTCTTTCAGCCTGACAGGGAAAAAACTGGCATCTTAGCATCACATTGAATAGCATAACAACCAAGCAATTTCCCTTTGCCACTAAATCAATCAACCATTATTAAATTCTTCATTAAGGCTGCTCCTGCCCCTCAGTTTTCATTTAGCCAGATTTGAAGCACTTCCTGTTAGAAAGGCACTAGGGTAGAGACAATGAGATTTACCTTCATTAGTGCCTCGAGGTATCATTAGTGCTGAAGGTGATGAACCTATCTGCATGTTTTATATTACTGAAGGGCAATCATAATAATACCTCTATCTGTGTTATTGGTTAAAATTTCCAAAGGAATTTAAAATGCATTTTCTTAATCTCAAAATAAGCTCTCAGTCTCAGTACTGGTTTTGTTGCTATTATTCTGGAGATAAGGACACAGGTGATGTCTCAGAGAATTTAAAGAGTTTCCAGAACCACCATGAGAAGTTGGTCTTTCATACACTAGTTTTCTCCACTGCCTATGGTAACTGATACCTAGAACAGTTTGATGAATAGCAGTTCTGTTTTATCATGTCTCAGTGGCATAATGTATGTTGGAAGATAGATCAGGAATTCAATACCAACATGGCACCATGTCAAGTACCAAGGCACATTCCAGCCTGGCCCTAGCAGGGGTAGAGGAAAAGCAACAAGACATTCATAAGATCTGAGACAGGAAGAGGCTAAGTCTACAAAGCCTGGAGAAAATATGAATTCCGAAATATTCGTGTGTCTGGTTTGTATCACTAAGCACAGAAGATTATCTGTCTGAGCCTCGCTTTAACTTTACTGCTATGGGAATGCAGGTGAGTGAGAACAAGAATCTTTGGAAATGAAACATCTAGAGGAAAAATGTCTTTCCTTGGGGGAAAAAAACTTTTATTGTGTATCTACTGCCACCAAAATAAAATAAAATAAAACAAAACAGAATTGTGCTAGAAAAATACAAACATCAGAAAAGCAACTCTCTTTTCAGGGCAGAATAATCTAAGCAGGTATCTGCTTAGTACAATCTTTGCCTCCAGGACATTTATTCTAGCAGCTTAACTTTCTGTTCCTAATTGTCTGTATTCTGATGTTTAATCAAGACTTTCTAAACCACTGACTATTTTTTTTAATTATCAGAGCTTGCTTTTTTGATATAACTACATTTGTTTTTTTTTTATCTTCCTAGATTTATGTTGTTGTTTATACACAAAAGAAAAGTTTGACCAATTCATTGGTTATGGGTGAAATACTTAATTGCTCTGTGCTTCGGTTTCGTCATCTGCAAAATGTGGACATTAACAGGACTTAACTTCCCATGATTGTAAGAAGATTTAATAAATCAATGTTTGTTAAGTGCTAGAAGGATGCCTGACATATGCTATAAAAGCACTTTAAAACGAATGAATTGCTAAGTATTAATTAAAATGAAACAACGAGAGGTTGAATTCAGTGGACCAAGTAGGCAATGTTCTCTGTATACAACACTGAGCATCTCACAGCTGCACCTCTGCCCTGAACTTCCAATACTGGCAAAGAGTACCTTAACTAAGCACTTTCAACCTCTTCGGCAGCAATTTAGCTTTTCAAGTTTTTCCTTCCCAGAGAGGTGTATGTCCCTTGATGGTACAAAAATGTGTTACTTATGTCTTTATTTGCCCCTAACAACCTATAATATTTCTATGTAGCAAATACTTGACTGGAGTGTACTTTTTAAAAAATTGATTTGAAAAATTGAGTACTATTCACTCAGTTATAAGGACCCAACATACAGGGACATCCTTTCCCTCGTATCAATAGTTCTATTTACTGTTGAAAAATTACATGTACCTGTCCTCAACGACATAAAAAAAACTCAATCTTTTTCCAAGAATGAAGGAAATATATTAATTTACTAAGGATAATTTACTAATTTGTTAACTCAGTTCATGTTTTAAAATACATTTAAAGATTTTTGAAGCATTCTTTCAGTATGTTTTATTAACCTCAAATTATTTTCTTCTCTTCAATTTTGTTTAAAGTTACATATTTGAACATTGAAAAAAGCCTGGTTTGGGCCAGACCCAATCAATGTCCTGCTAAAGGTTAGCACTCTTGGTCTTTGTTATTTCAGAGTTATTTCACTAATTACTTTAAATTACCCTAGTTTTTAGGGACTTACTTTTTTCCCCCCAGAGATTTGTTCTAATAGTTCACTAACATTTCTCGTGACAATTTTTTTTTCTCTCCCATTTTATATGGTATGAACCAAGGAAATAGTATGGAATAAGCTGTAGTGTCCAGAGTATTTATTAAAGAATATTTCTATAAGGAAGCAATACAGAAGCTCTGCTGGGACAGAAATCCTATGGAATCCACACTTGCCATTTTTGGATTCAACTTAATCTCAAAATTTGCCCATAACACAGCACAGCAATGCCTCTGGGATTTTGAAGGTAGAAATTCCTGACCCTACACAATATCTGACACTGTGAAGCAACAAGTTGAGAAATACTTAAATATTTTAATAAACTGAGCTAAGAAGTCTTGAAAAATCAGGTGCCTCCCCTCAAGAAAAATTAAACCTCTTTTTTTTTGTTTTTGTTTTTAACATTACCAAGTAAGAGTGTGTCTCCTTAATTATCTAGTTAATTGACTGTTTTAATCTATTTTAGTCATTTTTATTTTAATTTGTATTTTATTTTATTTATTTTATTTTATTTATTTTATTTTAGTATATTTCCACAGAAGAGTAAAGCTTTATGGCTGGGATTAAAGCAAATCTGTATAGTCTATGGTTATTTTTTTATTTCAATCTATCATTATCATAAAGCTTTTTTTCAATTTGAAGATTGGTCATGTTTGAATAAATGGGAACATAATCATAATTCAATCTGAAGCTACAAATGACTGATTGACCATTATCTACTATTTTCTTTTTTCATGAAAAAGTCACACAAAATTTTTGTTAACAAAAATGTTTGTTAACAGAAAATAATATGTGATTTAGAGAATTTTTAGGATAAGTTTCAAGATCATAGTAATGTCTAACCAGGCAGCTTTCTACCCCTCCCAGATCTTCAATGCTCTAAGTGATAATCAATGTCCATTATGACAAGCCCAAAAGAACTGCAAGACAGTCAGCACTTTCTGAATTGCCACTATTTTAAGAATCATTTTAGTGTAGCTGTATTTAATTTCTCATGGCTATTAATCAGATTCCCAATGGTTGTTTGTTGTACAAAAGTATAGAGAAATACTTTAAAAGTTTAATGAGATAAAATACTATTTGTAAGCTAACTGAAAAATTGCAGACCAACTGTCAGAATATATGTCATCATTGTATTTCAGGTGACACAATTTACTCATGAATATTCCCAATAAGCATGTGCCAGTAATTTTCAACTTCTCAGATACCTGCTCTCCTGTCCTAGGGTCTACACCATGGTCTACTTTTATTCCAATTTTTTTTTCTTAAGATAATGTAATCTCTTCTAGCCTCATGGTACATGATCCTCACATTCTGTTGTTGAAATCAAGTGGAAATTTGAAGGTATCTACTGAGTCCCAAGCAGGGTGCTATCACTCAGGAAAGGAATACAACATGCAATGCCAGGAGGGCTCCCACATCCCTGTGATGCAGTGAAACAATCAATTGTTTTTAATTTTGTGGAGTTTACTTTTGTTTTCATAAATTGTTTAGACAACCTGAAAGATAATTTCCTATGACTTTTTTTCCAAGGATAGCCTGCTGAATGAACATAATAAGTTATCTGAGCCTGTTTTATTCTTTTTTAAAAGAACCACAGTCCACCCTGAAAGCCATTTTGACATTTCAGTATTTCATTTTTTTAAGATTTATTATGAGGTGGGTACACTGTAAATATTATTTTACTTTAGTCATCCTGAAGATTCCATGTCTTTTTAAAGGCCTTGGAAATGGTTCAGTTCAATAACCTGACACTGACTGGCATTTCATTGCAGTAAAAAGAGACACTATTTTATTTATACTCACCATCACACACATTTACTATTCTCAGTCTCCTGAGGAGCACAAAAAACTGTTTTACAAATTTAATATAGAAGAAAGTATGTATCAGACAACTTCTTACTTAGAATTAAAAAAAATGCATAACTCAATTCAATACAACAAATATTTACTGAGCATTAACTCTAGGTCAGGTGCTGTTATAAAGACAATAATATACAGATCAATTATTTCAGAGGTCCTTACAAAGTTCTTCAAAATTTATTTTTAAAATCTTCCTTTTCCCTTTGGGAAATTGGAAATAACCTGTTTTCCAAACAAAGGCGGGCATTTTTTTCTACCACGTTCCTGGAATTTCCCTGTGTAATTGTGGACATTCTACCTGTTGTTTCCTTAAAACAATACTATTTTGTTTATTTAAAACAACGCTACTTTTTTAAAAAAGCTGTTGAAAGCCAAGTAATTCACTGACCACTCAAGGAAGGTGGTCAGAATTGTGTTTAGATGTTCAGTCTTCTCAAGAGACAGGTTATTGGAGCTGGCAGGATCAGAGAATGGAGGTGAAAACCCCAGACTCAGAGAACAGGGGAGGAACAAGAGAATCTGGCACCAGAGGAATATATCCACCTAGTAAGGCAAACATCTAAGGAAGGTAGTAGAAATTTATGTAGGAATCAAGTCAGATACGACTGGAAGCTGCAAAGTATAAGAAAAATGGGATTCAGGCCAAAGGTAGGAGAAAGGCTGGTGACATCCTGGTACTGCCAGAATGGCAGCTGATCTGCAGGTTTCAGGGCAGTTCTTATGCACATATCCCAATGAAAAAGATTTACAGAGGATGCCAAGAGGACAGACATGCCTATTTATCCACTAGTCCTTGTTATTGGGTATATGTAGATCTTGGATGAGAAGCAGGCAGAGGAAAGGAGGAAGTGACTTTAAGAATATAGGAGGCAGGAACAACTGAATTTTAGACAAGCTCTAAATAACTTGTATATCTTCTGACTTTCGTGTACTATAAATTCTTGATTTTACCTGTTCATTTCCAACCATAGAAATCAAATTCACAATTATTAGTCTATAGATTCTGACAGGGCATTTTTGCAGAACACAATTCTCATTTCTAATTTCAAATGTACAAAATTGTAATACTTAAGATTCTGTATAGATTTAATAAAAATAGTTCTATATACCAATTAATAAATCCCTTCCTACTGTAGCTTTCCAGGGACTAGTAACCTGTCCTTTAAACAAAAGCATAAGGTAGACAACAAAAACTTAGTTGCTTTAGTAATCTGAGATAATCAACTTCCCATGTACATGAGAACTATGTATGATTTTCATCTTAGATTTAAAAATCAGTATGAATATTAGTTCACTTATAAGAATAAATAAAAATAGGCCCAATGTAAATAGATATCTCCCTTAAAGCAATCTGCCTAATATCTTTAACAGACTTTTGAGACACATTTAAATATAAAATTTCCACCACTCTCATTTCATTGTAGCTCAATGAACAAAGTTCCAATCTAAATGACAAATGAATATTAGGCTCTTTCATGAATAAAAGTTTTCCAATTTTGATTGATATACACAATAACTGGTTTGTGTGACCCTATAATGTACTTCTCAGATGGGGGAATAAAAGCTTTTTAAAAAAAATTTTGGTCAAAAGATGGCATTTCATGGTCCTTTATACTTAGCTACCTGATAAAAAAATAGTGAGATGTCTATCACCAACCAAAGTAAGTAACAGAATGCTATTTCCTCTCAATAACTAACTTTCTCTCTCTGAGTTTCTGATCTTTATAATTTTATGATTTTCCAAGTAGTAAATTATCTTTATATTTACATAAAAAAAATAATCAGAGTAGTTCTCAACCTAGAATTACAGAGAAAAGATGACCAATTAAAGAGTAAAAAGCAATCTCCAGACCTGGGTAGCCTATCTTGAGATCTATCTGATTTCTCAGTCACTGAGAAAGTCTTTTAAAATTCCTTCAGAGATAGTTTAAACTAACCTGATGCATTAAAAGTCACCATTCACAGAACTAAAAATACACCAATGCTTTAACAACCAGCTTCATATAATCCATAGTTCTGATAACATTCTGAAGTTCTGTGAAACTTGTTACCTTTGAACTTAATTGAAACTACCTTACACAAGAGTCTTTATAATTTCTTTTATATCTTTCAGTCTTAGAAAAGAATTCTGATTAGGAAGTAGAAGAGTCGCTCTATGCCTCTTTCTATCATAATGTAGATGAAATAGACTTCTTTCTCCACCATTAAAAATCAAGAGCTCAAAAAGTCTACTACATGACATATCTGAACATTCTCCACTTTCTTCCAAAAGATGAAAATCACTTCAGACAGGAAACATATTCTTTAGATTAGTGGCAGGTGTAGAACAAGCACACCAGTCAGCATTTATTTCAGCATGGGTGGGCATGCTCAGTGACAGAGGATACAGCTCTTCCTTTTTATTGAAGTGACACACATCATATTATTCCTTCATCTATGCATCACCAAGACAAAAAGTTCCCAAGCAATAAAACTACTTGATCTTTGTTGAACACCAGGCTATTTCTAAAAAATAAAACCTCTAAAGAGATGATAATGTTGATGGTAATGATGATGATGAGCAGGAGGAGGAGGAGAAAGAGGAGGAAGAGGAATCTAGTTTGAACATTTCTTTAGAAAGAAGGAGGAAAAGTTGTCTCCATTCTATACTAATTTCTCCACAGAACAGTAAACTTATTCAGGAGGTAAAAAATGTAGCAGCTTTAAGATTTAGAAGTTAAATGATTTATATTGCAGCATAATAAAGTGGTTCAGGAAGCACTTTAAAGCTGTAGTAGAAACTAGAGCTACTGTAGTAAGTTTCAAAGAAAAAGGCCCAACCCACTCCCTAGGGTATTCTGCAAAAACTAATTTTTCAGTTCCAGTTTCTCTTTTTCCCAGACAGATAAACAAAAACATCAAAGCTGTAAAGCTATGACACTACTTGGCATAAATTATGGAAAATGAACCCCTAGTACAAGTTGGAATTTAGGATTTACCTGCTCTGATCCCAGTTGGCAGCGAAGAGGACCAGAATCTTCCTGCCATAGTGGTCCAGATTGGCCAGGCCCCCAGGGAAGCCATCCTTCAGTGCCTGTTTGATGCCAGGGTCAGTGGCCTTGAAGCTTTTGAACATGTCCAGGTTCTGCTGCCGGTACTCAAAGTATTGGGCCAAGAGGCGGAAGGCCTCAAAGTGATGAAACTTCCTGGCCCGCAAGAAGCGTAAAATGAAGGCATCATCCGTGCGCAGAAAGCCAATGTCCGGCCTTGTGATGACCATATCCCTCACCTCCTGGATGTCCTGGTGCAGTGTGTCTGGGTTCTCATTGAGCTCCAGGCGAGCTTTCTCCAGGGTCTCAGGAGAGAGCCCAGCTTGTAAATGAGTCATTGTTCTGCTTGTTCCTGAGCCTTCCCTTCCTCTTGCTGACTGTCCCACGACCAACCTGGCCCTTACCACCACCACTCTCTGGCTTCCAGACCTCGATGCTGCCTGCTTCCTCTTCTTTACAGGAAATGATTTGTCTCGGTGTCCAATCAAGTACCCTGTTGCACCTGCATTCCCACAGCTTTTCTATGAAGGATATAAACTTCTTTCCCCGCCCCCTAAAAACAACACCCCCACTTCGGTTCCCTCTTCCCTTTCCTTTAAAGAGATGTGGACCACTGTCGGTCCCAGCACTCCTTTTGTCCTTTCACTTTCCTAACAAAACAACCCTAATCGCACCCAGCACCGGTGGCGCTTATCTTGGTACTGTCCTCTTCTCTCCCAAGATGTAACAAAAACAACCCCACGCACATCTCAGCCCCAGCACTGTGCTGCTTCTGCGGTCCCTGCCGAAGGATGCTCCTGCCAGGGATAATGATGGGAATTCTGATTAATAATAAGGTGGCTCTTCAGCGCTGAGCTCCAGGGTGGGAGAGAGCATCTTTGCCAGAAAAAAAAGAGAGAGAAAGAGGGGGGAAAGCGATCTTATTCCTCCTTCTGCTTATTCAAAGATTTTATTTTTAAAAGACATTTGTGGGATTTTATTTAAAATTATTATAATCAAATTAGGTGGAGACTCTTCAGATAGCTCATCTTGCCTTCTCCCCTCTTAGATACACCGTGATCTCATAAGGCGCCAGAGGGTGTTTGGTGGGCTCCCCCCACCCACTCCTACCCCCACCCCCAACTTCTGCCTCCCTCTAGCCCTTTATTTCAACGGACTTGCCGCGGGGGTGGTGGATTTGGTGGGAGGAGGGGGAGGGCTGGGGAGGTCTCTCTGGGAACGTACATTACAGATGCAAGGTGGGGGGAGAGGGTGGCGAAGAGGAGTAGAGAATAAAATCAAAATGTCTCTACTTTTTCTGTAAAACCCCAGGACAAGAGAGAAGAAAAGAGCAGACGGCTCCTACCAGCAAACCCGGAGGCGGGGGCGCGAGGCAATGCGGCACTCACTCCCCGGCATCCATGAGCCGCGGCTTCGGCAGCGGCGGCGACAACAGCATCAACTCCTCTCGGTGGGATGGATCCAGCCGAGAAGAGGGGCGCTAGCCGGGACACCGGGGGGCAGCCGTGGCCACATGGTCCGCGAGCAGCCTGCCGTCTCTCCCAGCGGGGGTGGCCGGGGGATGGGGAGGGGTGGGGTGGGGTGCAGAGCTAGGGCCACGGCTGTCCTGGGTCCTCGGCCGGCCCTGCCATTCTCGCCTTCGGGAGAGAAGGAAGGGAGCGGGAATGGAGAGCTTGGATGGAGAAGGCCACGCGGGCGGCCGCCGCCTCCGCCTTTGTGCAGCCGAGGCCGGCGGGGCAGGGGGCGCGGGGCGCGAGGCTCCTGCGGGGCGCGCCCCTCGGGCCGCTGCTGCTGCTGCTGCTCCTCCTCCTCCTGCTGCTGCTGCTGCTGCTGCTGCTGCTGCTGCTGCTGCTGCTGCTGCTGCGGCTCCTCCTGCGGCTGCTGCTGCGGCGGCTCCCGCGGCCGCTCCTCCAAGAGGACTCGGCTCAGCCCAACTCCTCTCTCCTTACCCCAGCCCGGGTCTCGCTGCTACGTCAGCGCTCGCCCAACTCGCGCACGCACTCCCTGCCTCTCCCCGGACTCGTTTGGGTCGCGCGGCATCCTCGGGGGCGTGCGGATATCCCCAGCCCCGAGTTGAGCCGACTCCTTGTCCCCACTCCCTGGCGGGTCACCCCGGCAGGCACCGCCTGGCCAAGGCGGGGCAGAGGCGCCTTCAGCCTCTCCCCAACACCCCTCTCACCCTTTGTTTGCAAGACCCCGGGGCCGCCGGCGAGTAGCCTTCGGAGACCGTACTTCACCTGTGGACACACATTTTCTAGTTCCTGTGGGAGGTGATTTTGTCGTGGAAGGAATACCGAAACATTTTGTACTTTCCACATCTGTTGACAGAAATGTTTAATTTAGAGAAGAAGACGAGTGTTCCCCAAGCATTATGTTGATGAGTAAGCCTCCGGGGGAACTTAGGTGAATGGTACTTCAGCCATAAACTCTGGCCGCTAAATTCCTATTGAAGAGGATGAAAATCAGCATGGGGGCAGGAGGAAAGGTTCTTGGGGGAGGAAAAATAGGCACTCCTTGATTCACTTTTTATCTCATACTAAAGCAAATATTTCTGGACACACATACTATTTATTGCTCACTCAGTTTTATACATCTGTATGCTAGAACCATCATAAATGAACAGGGGTCTTTAAGCTTAAGATTGACTACAGGTTTGAGGAAAAGAAATGTTTTCTGTTTTCAAAGCATGTGTTCCTGAGCATGTCATTAAGATCAGCTTCTGGCTTACTAACTGTAGAATGGGGTCTGAGTTCAAGTCGACTCAATGCAAGAATATCTACTGACTCCCACCATGTGTGGGGCATTGCCTTAGAATCTATGGATGAATGATCTTGAAGACAAGAAAATATTATCATCTTTAATGACTATCAGAACCCTCAGATCCCAGGAGCACATTTTTTGTTGTTCTCAGGGCAATAGTGTTGTAAGAGAGAGAATGAGAGAGAAAGAGAGAGAGAGAGAGAGAGAGAGAGAGAGAGACGGGAGGGAGGAAGGGAGGAAGGAAGGAAAGAAGGAAGGAAGGAAGGAAGGAAGGAAGGAAGGAAGGAAGGAAGGAAGGAAGGAAGGAAGGAAGGAAGGAAGGAAGGAAAAAGGGATTGACGGGAAGGATGGGAGACCTATACCATTTTATTAACTAAATTAATGCAAAAGTAATGTAGGAAACAAGAATAAATTACACACACGTACAGTCAATTTACATTTTAATTGGAGACAGAAAATAAGCCTTACATAGATATCTGTGTAATACATATATACACTATATATATTTAAGGCCCTTCTATAACTATGTAATTATGACTCTTCAAAACATTCTGAATGCAATATGAACTGTTAAATAATTCAGTTCTGACTTTTAAAAAAATTTTAAATTATTTTGGGCCAGAATTCTAGAAATAAAGAAAATTTGTCTCATATCAACTGTATAAAGAGGTTTTAGACATGAACCAAAATTGAGAGACAGTTCTCCATGGATCTCTCATGTTTCTGTATATCTTATGAGTAAGACACTGACTGCCCTTTTTTCCAGACTATCTTTTCAAGGCTATATATATATACTGAACAGCTTTGGAAGAGCCTTGAAAGTTAGAGATTTTCATCTGAACAAAGGGTAGTTTTGCTTAGAGCTTTGGAAGACGGAGTAGTGTCTCTCTCCTGAACAAAGGGCAGGCCTTGGAAGTTAGTATTTCCATCTGAACGAAGGGTAGGTTTGCTTAGAGCTTTGGAAGACAAAGACAGTGTCTCTCCTGAGCAAAGGGCAGGCAGGCTTATTTGAGTTCTCTCAACTCAGAGCTACTCTCTTGTAACACCATCCACTGTGTGTACAAATATTACTTGACACTCTTCTACTAAGCTCATGAGAATTGGGTCTCAAGAAACCACAACAAAATATGCTGATGCTCATACTCTTGCTGCACATGAATGGTAGTCTTTTATTTCTAACCCAGGAATTTTGCATCTTCTACCATCATCTATTAAACTATGGCCAACTAACTCATTAGTTTTCAAGTAGGGTTAAAACTCAGATTTTTCAAGGTACTTAAAAATCCAATGCTTAATTTTGTCCTCTGAGATGAAAATATTAGACTATATTTTTAGAAAGAAACAAAATTAAATTGGTATAGTGTTACTTATATTTAGTCATGATATTTTCATATCAATAAAGAATTGCTTCAAGTAAGGTTCATTTTAACATATCAGTATATGATGTAAATAGCCTCTATCAGTTAGCTACATATAAGAATATTTTTCAATATACTTACAAACTCTTAAGTCCTTAACAATGATTATACCATTATTCTTTCTATATTTATACATTTTAAGTCAGTTCCAAAACCAAAATAAACACCAAAGCTATCTAAGAATTAAACAAGGTATTTACCCAGATGACATCAGATCATTTGATTCTCATTCAATATTAATTTACTTTGCCAAACTAATGCAAAGTAATTTAGAAATGAGAATGTGAAAATAAATTAACTAAACAAAGAATTAATTAAAGTGTTATTGGAAAATAATTAAATCAAGGACTTAAGGTATTTTCAAGCAACCTAAAAGGATCATTTGATTTCCTTCTATATTTAAAATGGGTACAGTTAAGTAATTCATGTTTTAACTCATTTTATCCTATTTATTAAATTATACACACACACACACACACACACACACACAGGGAAAGGGGCAAAACGAAAGATGTACACCTCAGTATATATTACAAAGCAAACACTTGTATAAATACCCACCCAGGTTAAGGAATAGAACAGCACCCAGAAGCCCCCTCTTTTCTCCTCATAAGGTATGAGCCATGCTACCTTCAGTTTGAAAATCATTAATGCTTTTCTTTAAAATTTTACAAACTAAGTCACTACGCACTACACTTTAATTTTTCTTGTTTTAAATTAATGTAATCATTCATATGTAATTTTCTGATTTGCCATTTTCATTTATTATTATGTTTGTGAGATTCGTTGATGTCTCATGTAGTTAGTTCATCTTATTCAATGATGATGCATGGAATTTCATTTTATAAACAATAATTTATTCTATTGCTAATGGAAATTTAGTCGTTTCCTATTTGGGACTATTATAAATCATGGTACATATCTTTTAGTGCACATGAACATACCAAAAAATGAAATTGCTGGGTTATATGAGATGTATGTCTTCAAATTTAACAAATAATAATGCCAAACGAGGTTCCAAATGGTTTTGCTATCTCACTATCCCCACAGCAGTGTATGAGGTTTCTCCCTGCGCTATACTCGCTAAAGTTCTTATTATTGTCCATCGTTATAACTATAACAGTTCTGATTTTGAATAGGGATATTGCATGGTGGTTTTGGCATGTATTCCCATGATAACTAATGAGGTTGAGCAAGTTTTCAAATTTTTTGGCTAAATTTTTTGTATAGCTTTTTTATGTGAAGTGTCATTTCAAGAATTCTGCCCATTTTATAATGGGTTGTTAATTGTTTAATTATGACTTGTAGAATCTCTTAATGGATTCTTAACATGAGCTTTGTCAGTTCTCCATCTGCTGCAAATATTTTCTAGTCTGGCTTGTCTTTCACTCTCTTAATAGTGTCTTTTGATTAACACAATTTTAAATTTCAATGTAGTTCAATTTTCCCCCTTTGAAGAGTACTTTTTAAATCCTGTTTAAATGGGTGACTCTGATATCACCTTCTAGAAGTTTTATTGTTTTTGTCTTTCATATTTAGACCTGCAGTCCACCTGTGACTGAGTTTAGTGGATGATATGAGAAAGAAATCAAGTATGAGTTTTTTTAATATGAATATTCAATTGACTCAGCATCATTTGTTGAGATTATTTATTAAAAAGACTGCCTTTTCTTCTACTGAACAGAAGAGCTACCTTTGTCACAAAATAATTGTCCATATATCCAGAATTTAATTCAATATGAATTTTAAAGCCTGCAAGACATTATTATTGTATATAATTGATATTTTTCAGTGGTTCTCAAAATGTGGTCC
This sequence comes from Cynopterus sphinx, assembly GCA_030015415.1. NCBI lineage: Eukaryota > Metazoa > Chordata > Mammalia > Chiroptera > Pteropodidae > Cynopterus > Cynopterus sphinx. Next base: position 101,180,686 of record CM057386.1, on the reverse strand, counting down.
CCAGACCAGCAGTATTAACATCATCCAGAAACTTATTAGAAATGTAAATTCCCACCTTGACATAGTGAATCAGAAATCTTGGTGTGGGGCCTACCTCACAATGCTTTCCAGCCAGTCTTTCAAGTGATTCTAATTTACACTAAAGTTTGAGAATCGCTCTAGATTTATGTACACATTTATTGCTTTTTATTATTCTTTATTCCTTCTTGGATATCTGTATTTCAATGTAGAATAGTTTTCTTTTACTTAAAGAAAACCCTTTAATATGTCTGTTAGTACAGATCTAAGAATTATAAATAAATTTTTTTTGTTTGCCTGAAAGTCACTTTATTTTCACTCTTTAAGAATATTTTTGCTAGACATAACATTCTAGATTAGCAGCTTTCTTTCAGCACTTTCAGTATTTTTATCCATTATTTTCTGGCTTGTATTATTTATGTTACAAGTTAGCTATCAATATTTTTATTATTCCTTGGAAAGTATTCCATATTTCTCTCCAGCCTACTTTGTTTTTTTCTTCCTGTCTTTCATTTCCATCGATGCTACTGTACTTTTTTTAATCACATTGCTCTTTTATCACTCTTATATTCTTGTATTACTTTATACATTTTTTTAAGATCCTGCTTCTTGACTCTTTTGATGGCTCTTATCTGTTTTAGAATGATCTAAGTCATCGCACAGTATCTCCAAATATTACTTTGACTCCATTTTCTTTCTCCTCTGATTCCAGAATTCCAATTATATAGGTGTTTTATCTCCTCACTGCTTCCTCTGTATCTCTTAATGTATCATCTGCATTTCTATCATTTTTTTTCTCCACCTTTTATTTTTAGTATTTTCTGTCTCACCTGCTTTCAATTCATTAAATCACTCTTCAACACTTGGCAATCTACTATTCTGTTTCTTGACTGTCTCTTCACTGAATTATTAAATTTACATTATTTAGTTCTAGGATTTCTACTAATTACACACAGAAACACACTCAAACATGTCAGTTATACTGTGATTATCAATATCGTTTTTTATCTCCTTGAACATAATAAACATAGTAATTTAAAAGTCTTTGACAACTACAATGTCTTGGTTCCTGGTGGAGCTTCTCTATTATCTATTATTTTATCTATCATTTATATTGGTTTTCATTTATATTGTATTATTTTTTGAGTGCCTGCCATTTTTTATACTCTTGCCATTGCACTTATAAATTTATTTATAGATATGAATTAAGGCCTGGGATAATATAGTTTTCCTCCAAAGAATTTACATTGGCTTCTATCAGTCATCTGGAAACACCTGCACTTATGGATGCTAGACTTCAGATCCTCTTACTCCTATTTCAGAGAATGAAATTATTTGCAGCTGAGCCACAGTCTCTGTGAAAGCAAGTATAGTTCTAATATACTTCCCTTTGGTGGGTCCTAAACTCTAATACCTGTCCTACAGACCTTCAAAGTTGTCAAAAGTACTGGTTAGCCTCTCAAACTCTAAGCTCCTCTCTCTTTAATCATAAAGTGCTTCTAAAAGAAAATGTGGCCCTAAATACTGGATACGCTTCATCTTACTTCCCTCTGATCTGATATTATTGACTCTTTGATATCTTTAGAGAGTGTTTACTTTTGCTGATTGTCCCTTCTAGATATCCTCATTAGAAGTATTGATCTCCAAAATATCTGGAGTCTTTTTTTCCAATTTCCAAATTTTCTTATTACTTATAGACCTTTTTTATAATGTTAGAGAGCATAAACATATCTATATTTATAATGTATAACTGAGATATATAAAACTATTTTACCAGCAAGAACTATGCCTGCATTATTAAATCACAATTGAGAGTTTAGTTTATGTTCACAAAAAAGCAAATATTTACCTAAGAATTAAAACATATTTCTAAATTCTCCCATTAGTAATTATTTCTCAAGTGCTTATTTGTTTCATTATTTGTAAGTTTCACTCACAGATAAATGACAGCTGATTCCAAAAGTATAGGAAAAGTTTATAGGTTTAAAATTAATTAAATTAAAATTTAAAATTGAGGATTTTATTTTTAACATTGAGATAATTTTAGATTCATATAAAGTTTTATAAAATAATATGGAGAGATGGAATGCACACTTAGCTCAGTTTCTCCCAATGATAACATATCATAATCAGAATATTGACATTAACACAAAAGGCAGAACATTTTAACATCACAAGAATCCTTTCTGTTGTCCTTTTTCAGCCATACCCACTTCTATAAGCTCTACATACCCTCAAATAAGAAAGACCAGAACCCCTAATATATTTAAATTCACCAATGACTTTAGAGTTTTCTTCCTTCTGCAATTAGATGATTGACAATTAGTATCGCCTCAACATAAGGAAGCATTGAGGGAACATTAAAATAATATCTGGACAATCTCCATTGTCACAATAATAGTTAATAATGTCCATTGTGGTAGTTAATAGGCAAAATTCTTTTTTTCCAGAGGTTTATTTTGGTTTGTTTTCTGCTTTAAAAAATGTATCTAGGTAGTACTACAGATAATTTAAAATTAAAACTAGGGTATTGCCTTTAAAACAATTGCATAGTCTAGGTGTTGCAGATGTGATTGACAAATTCTCATTTCTTCTTACTGTTGTGTTGCCAATATCACACCTTCACAGAAACCAGTAATAGAAAATTGATCCAGCTAGTCCCCTGATGGTACAAATGCTTCCCAGAGACCCTGTTAGATGTGGTGGAGATAATGGTATTGTTCCATTTTCTTTCTGAAATATAAATGCAGTCAAATTTATTACATTAAATCTTAGTCTGACAAGTTTTACTAAAAAATATAGTATATATCATACATGGCTATTTTAATATATCACAAACTATTAATTTTTATTTATTTTATTTTACTTTGTTTTATTGTTCAAAGTTACACTATGCTTTTAATAAAGGCTAAAATTTTTTCTAAAAGGACATAATTTACCTAGATCACTTAATTCCACACATAAGTAGAATTAGTATAATTGTTTAGTCAGAACAAGATTAAAATAACCATCAACAGCCATCCTAAAGAAAAATACTACATTTAAGGTGTGTGTGCATGTGTGCATGTGCGCAGTCAAAAGAGTGATGAAGGTCTGGATGGATGGATATGAGCCTCAGCTATTTTTAACACAATCAGCAGCTATATGCTAACTCCCTGGATGGCAGTTCCGTGTAAGCAACATTAACTCCCCCAAAATTAGTCCCCTTTTTTCTGATAGTAAAAAATCTATGAGATTGAAGATGCTTCGACAGATATGTGGAAAACTACTATTTTCCTGAGTTTCCCAGAATTGTCATTTCTTAAATGGATGCGGTTGTATCCAGGATTGTCGTTGGCAGTGAACATGCCTGTGACTGAATGTCACACCCTGTTGGTGATGTCTTGTCAGTTGATAAGAACAAATTAAGCTCTGTCTCATTGCTCTTGTTGTGAGGCATATAATTTTAGTTGTAACATATTTTCATACCAACTGCTCAAACTTGAATCTATTTCATCTTCTCAAGAACAATTTTGTTCTCAAAAATATTGACAATCCTTTTATCGTATCATATCTATTAATAGTCATCTAATAGGGCCTGAGTTAGTTTTAATGGAACATAATTTGGTAAACTTTATAAGAGTTAGAAGTAAATTTTTTACAACATGCACATAAAAATTATGTGTGTTTGCCCTGCCTATACGCCCAATACTGAGCACATATTAAGAACTAAAAAACTGGAAATAGTCTACATAATAGACCAGTAAAACAGTAGATTCTTGGGAGCAGTTGTCTTTGGCATTTGATTCAATGTGTTGTAATTGGTTTTCTACGATCTCTTTTCCAGGTCAGCTAAATCATCCTTTGAAAGTGTTTCCCATAGATTTTAATTGGTTCACTTCCTCTCTGGCTATAGTTACAGACATGCACGTGCCTCTCCCAAACTGTTTATCTTCTGCTTCACTAAAGAAAGCCTTGAAACTGTCCAGTTGGATGGGTGTTGATGAATTATTAAGATGGTATTCTTAGTGATACAAAGGGTGCTTTAAAAAATCATTCTAGTAAGTCATGGGTTAATATTCACACAAAGTTTGAAGAAAATTTTGTTTAAAGATGCAAGTGGAGTATCAGTCTTTTACTAATTAGTTTATTATTTCACCAAATATTTATTGAGAACCAGTTATGATATAGGCCCTGTGCTAGCCAAATCCCCTCTGTTTCAAGTCACCACTATAGAAAAAACTAGAGAAAATGATCTGAACTATTAAACTTATTTTGCAAAAGCATTACTTTTTGGATTATATAGCCAAGGTCATTTCTTTTATTTTAAGGTGAAAACAGATGTATAAACTCAAAAAAAAAAAAAATTCTTGAGGGTAACAACCGACACCAGAGATACCGTGGCTATTTATATTGATGCTGTAACCAAAAAGGTGTCCTTTAAACATCCTTTTAGGAGCAGCTCAATTTTTTCAACCACCCAAAACAGTTTTTTTTAACCTGTTTTAGATACCATCCCATGAACTTGCAGATAACTCTTTGGGTTTTGTGCAATCCCTGGAAAGCTTGCTTTATCCAACATTATTCCATAGAAGAAAAAAAATATCAGAAAGAAAGAGTGAGTTATAATAATACAACCTGGAATCTTACTCTCAGTTATATATGTAAAGGCAAACAATTTCCAAACATCAGTACTTTAAGTTTTAGTGGTAGCAGTATGATGTCACACACCTCACACCTGGTTATTACAAAGCATGTCTGTTGGCTCCCTGTAATTAAGAGCTCCCAGCCCGGGCTTCATCAGCTGAAGCAAATCCTAGCTAGTTTCCATGTCTAAATAATTAGATGTCTTTGACAACAGTACTTTTGATAGCAGTTTTCTCTTTAGCAATGTCAGCAGCTACCTTACTGTCTCTGTTTCTGGATGACCCAGCTCCTCACAGCTGATTTCAATGTTGACTGCTTCTAAAGATTCTGGTTCTTCTCAGATTTTCAGACCAATCAAAACAAAAGTGTCAACAAGAGGTTCCAAATTCAAAATGTCATCATGTCTGAGATATTCCTCTATCATGCTGCAAACCTGTGCTTTGGGAACCACTACAGATTCTGGATGCTCAAGTTATGCTGCCCACTGACTTCCCCTCACTGCAGCCACTTGCTTCCACACTCCTTGGAACAGGGCATGCCAGAAGTTGGCCTTAGCCAGCATCCATACCTTCCCTAAGCCACAGCATCTCAGAACTCCATTATATCTAACCCTCAGATGGACCCAGTCCACAGGACTGAGCTATGCAGCCTGTCCCAGACACTTACATACTGACTACCTGTCTGGTAATCTGTTTTGCTGGTTCTGGTTGCTCTCTTCATGGCCAGAGAATTGCCTTGTATCTGAAACCAGACACCAGTCCTCTCAATACAAAACTTTTCCAGAAGTTAACCATGACCCCTCTAACTTCTGAATATTCTGCCTCCCAGTTCAGGCCTTGAGGCTGTGCCTTGAGTACCTGAACATGCATCCAGGCCTCAGAACTTACTTACTGCTTCCAGAATTGTGGTCAAGAGCATGTCTCTCCTCTGACACTGTGTGAGAAAAACATAAGTCCTTCCAGACAAACACCCAGATTTTCTGTCTCCATCTTTCTTCCTTTATCCAAAAAATATTTTTTCTAAGTTTGCCAAAACTATAATTCAAGGCAAGACATACCTTGAAGGAAAAGTAAAAATCTTATTTATATTGACTTCTCTAAACCAAAACTATAATTCAAGGACAAACAGGCCTTCAATTGGCCACTCACTGGATTTTGCAAATTTGTCTTCACATTTCAAGAATGATGGAGAGCTTTGTGTTGGCCATCAGGTGGAAAATCGTCTGTAGTATATAGACCAGGATACCCTGCCATGCTTTGGCTTGGCTAAACTATTAGATGTCTATTTTCACATTACTTAGTTGCAAAGAATAAGAGACATTTACTATAAATACTTCCCCATACCTCAGCAACTTTGCATATGCCTATCAAGTTACTATAAGAAAGACTAGAACAACTTTCACAATGATGCAAAACATAATAAAAATATAACATCTCAATAAGAAAAAGATGTTAGTTAATTTTCTCCCATTAGAGTTTTCAAATTGTTTATTATAGAACATCAATCACTGAAAATAATATCCTACTTCTATCTTCTGATCCTGTAATCCTCTAGAAGCTACAAAACAGGACTCTAAAAATAGTTGCAAGTTTTCTGGGAACCAAGTTACAAGGGAATACCAAAAGAATTTGATGTATATTCATTGTGGAGCAGTAGAAATAAAATACTGCTGTTATAATTTCAAATCAAAGAATAAGTAACTTTGAGGTAAGGCTGTACAAATTTCTGAAATGTAAAATAACTTAGGTTAGAAAAATTTTCCAGCCCAAATCTTCAAAATACACCCTGTTTCATGCAAATTGATTTATTTACTATCACCTACAACCACACATTTTCTTCCAGTGCCACCCATAATTTCCTGCTTGCAGCCTCAGAGTGAGGCTCATCAGAGATGTGGTCAGTCTTCCCAGAAGAAGGCTCTGCAAGCTTGATAAAGCTTTAACACTCAGAGGCCAAAATCACAGGGGTCTGAGTTATCTAATGCCAATTGAAAGTAGGACTGCCTGATGTAAAAAAAAAAAACACCAATTAATTTGAATTTCAGATAAACAATGAATAAAATTTTTGTAGTATAAATATGTCCCATGAAATACTTGAGACAAACTACAAGTTTTTTTTTAAATTAAATTTAAATCTAACCAGACATTCTATATTTTATCTGGCAGGCCTAGCCAAAAAGTCTGTTGCCTGCAGTAGGGGAGAAAGAACATTTAACAGTAAAAACAGAACCTATTTTATCAATACCAGAAATGGAAGCAGGGAAGAAATAGAGAAAGAAGCCAGTAAGACCAACCTCATGATAACGGTACTACATTTGTCAGGTCAGGTGATTCAATATCTGCAGGTGAGTTCCTTGAGGGACTATGAGATGACAGAGAGGAAAACATGAGAAGTAGATGCGAGAAGGACTTTCTATAAGAACTCACCAAGGGTGTCTGCGTCCTAGGAAGCCTAGGGTGTTTGATTTTCCTGGTTTCTCTTCTGTGGTTGGCTTGCCTCAGAGGAGGACAGAGGCTCCAAGACATTCCTCTCTCTCATGTGAGGCAGCTGAGGGGTTCAAGAGTTGACAGTTCAGAGAAACAAAGTGTATGTTTGAGGTAATGGTGTCTTTGAATGTAATCCCAGCTTTTGAAATGTGCTATGGTATAAAGGATTTGGAAACAGCAGACATGATTATTTCTGCTTCGTCCACAAGAAGATCCTTGAGATTCTTGAAGGAAAAGAATAAATCTTATTTATATTGACTTCTCTAAACCAGATACAAGCCTGCCTCAAAGTTGCTGCTGTGGATGTTTATGTCGATTCAATGTTTTATGATTATAAAAACGAAAATTATTTTTCTCCAAAGGAAAAATAATGGGCCTTTCTGAGCACCAAGAACTGTATATTTGTTTCAAAAATGATCAATAAATCAAAATTTAATTGAGATGTTTTAAAAAGAGGAGAAAAGTAATCTAGTAAAAATAATTACGTCTGTTTATTAATATAAAGTTGAAATATTTCACTTTGTTTGAACACTAAAAACCAAACACTCCTGTCTTACTCCTGTCTTATGGCTAGCTATACTCCAGTGACAGAGTGATTTTAATGTGACCATGATTATTGCATGGATGAGGCGTACTATGTGGAAGACTAATGAGTTTTATTAATATCTGGTCATGTTCATCTAAAATAATGGCCCATCATCTCCTCCTCTCATCTCACCTTACTAGCCCAGTGCCCTGACTTGGATTGCCATGAGTTTCGCTTTTATAAACAGCACATCCTTACCACCAAATGAACTGCATAATTCAAAAGGAAGACTGGTGCTTCAGCCTAATATGCTTAACCCAGAAAAAAAAATCACTTTCAGCATAAGCTATTATATTAGGCACCATGAGAATAGGAAATGGCATGAAATTAGGAGCATCAGTCAAAGCAAAGCTTTAGCTTATCACATAAGCTTTATCTTTTACTATAATGTCCAGACTATCTGGTGTACGTGAAAATTAACTTAGCTGGTATAGTTTACATTACCTTTTAAAGTTTATTTAACTATTTGTATAAAATATTTTTATTTTTTTTACAGTGGTAGTCATAGTTTTAACAGCTTTAAAATACTATGATGACAATAAGATTTTTTAAAGCATCTTAACCTATTCTTTTTCATATTAAATTTATTGGGATGACATTGGTTAATAAAATTAAATAGGTTTCAAGTGTACAATTTAATAATATATTACCTATGTACCGAATTTTGTGTTTATTGATAGATTATTAGATGAAAAAAATGTGGTACATGTACAATGAACTATTATTCAGCCATAAGAAAAGATGTAATACTGCCATTTGTGACAGCATGAATAGATCTTGAGATTATTATCATGCTAAGAAAAATGTCAGGCAGAAAAAGTTGATAACAATATGACTTCTCTTATGTGTAAGATATAAAATTGAAAGCAATAAATGAACAAAACAAATAAAACTCATAAAATACATGTTAAATTTTTCAAAATTGAGCATCTTTTATAATCTCAAATAATATAACATTATACTAATTCCTATTAGTTTTCATCTCACATTCATGAAAATGACAAAAGGAGAATGTATTCTTAGAAAAACATTTACTTCTTGCAGAGAAATCACCAAATTCATAATACTGGCAACTGCTCAGGTGAAGACAGAGAGATAAGATCAAAAAGGAATAGCATGGAGCTTTAAGTAATTTGGCATTATCTTATTTTTTAGAGTGTGTAGTGAGTATAAAGTTTTCCTTATAATAGCCTTTCTATCTATTCTGTCTTAAATGTTTCATAATAAGCTTTTAAGAAAGAAAAAGTAATCTGAGTTGCTTCAATCACACATATTCTTTGGTGAATTATATATAGGTCAACTTATGTGATGCACATTTATTTAGTGTGATTTTCATTTTTAGGTGAACAATCACCCATCCTCTCTGATATTCCTATATTCATCCAGTTATGAATCAAAGGAAAATATTTTAATGAGCTCTCAAAATGACTTTGGATTTTTACAAGGGTGTCACTTATAGGGTTCTTCAGCCTCATACACCCCTTCTAACTTCTCCCATTTCTTCTTCTCTCCCTTAAACTTTTTGAAAAAACTGTTTAAAATCACTCTCTCAGATGAGTACTAGACTTACTGAGGTGATCACTTCATAAGTACATAAATATCTAATCACTACGTTGTATACCTGAAACTAATACAATGTTATATGTCAACTGTAATTGGAAAATAAATTAATTTTTAATTAAAAAAATAAAAATTATATAAATAAATAGAGTCACCATTTTCTCTTATTCATCCTTCATTCACCATTGACCATGCCAGCTGACTTGTTCCATTAAAGTTATATGCATCACATATTAGTGGTGTCACTAACAAATTCTTGCTAAATATTACTTAACCTTTGTACCATTTGTACCATTAATAACCTCACCTTTCTTGTCATATTATCTATTCATCTTTAAGCTTTCATGATAAATATTAATTTATTTGGCTTCTCTCTTTTGAGCCCTGTTTCCAGTACTTATTAGCCACTTTCCTTGACAGTTTTGCTCTCAGTTTATTTTTACCTATAAGCCTAACTTCCTTTACTGTAAAGATTACTCATTGCAGCATTACTTGGACTGCTTATTGAATCCATACAATGAAATACCAGGCAGCTATCTTAAAATACAAAGTAAATCAGTTGCAACTATCTAAAAAAATTAAGTTGCACAAAAATAATACAATCTTTAAAAAAAAAAGAGTCATCAATAGCAATATAAGAGTAGGAAGAGTCAGGAAATGTGCATTAAACTTTAACAGAAGTTGTTTTGTGGAATGGATTATATAGTGTAGTTACCTTCTAAATTGTTTCTTTATATTATTGTGAATTTTATAAAAGTGTATATTAATTTGATGGGTGTGAAATATAAAAGAGAAAATGAGAAATAGGGAAATAGACTTCATTGTATTGTCAGACTGATTACATGATATAGCATTTAGCACTGCCTATGATAAGCCCACAGCTAATGTTAACTATTATTATTACCTCACTACACCTTTGCAGTTTCATTATTTTTCTCCCACTTCTAAAATGTTTGTATTCCTCAGGGTTGCTTGTCAGTTCTTTCCTATTTATTTATATACTCCCCCCGCCATTCCCACGTCCATTACCTTGAGGAGCTCCAGACCCCCTTCCACAGTCTGGAGCATATTTTTACTTATAGATCCTTAAGACCTTAAAATCCAATGTGCACAGTACTAAAGTCTTCATCTTGACCTTCCATAAAGTACTTTGGCATTAAGCCATTGCACAAGCCAGAAACCTGAAAGTCAACCACTATTCTGTCATTATCCTTCAAAACAGTCTCCAGTTCAGTCAACTCTACGCCTTTATCTCCTTCATCCACTTCCATCTAGAGCTCATCCACTTCCATCCAATTCCATTTCCATTCCCTTGGTCAGACCCTTTATCACATCTGTAACCACCTAGTATTAATATCATTGCCCCAGTACTATCTAATTCATTTATTCAAGAAGCATTTACCAAATAGAATGTATAGCCAATGGAGAGAAGAATAAGTAAATTTTCAATCACAGCTTATGTTTCATTCAGTATCAGCCTTATTATTCCTATAACATATAATATTATCCATATATGGTTAACATTCATTTTTAAAAAAATATAAGCATTTTCATGCAATTATAAGATAACAATATGATAGTGATAGTACTAGTGGAATCCTGAAGACACAGAATAGATAAAAAACAGGTTATAGTGGGACTAGGTGAATTTAGGGAAGACTTCCTAGAGGAAGTAGCTGAAACTTAAAGTAAGAGTAGGTATCAGCTGGACAAAGGGAAAAAAGAGGGGTGTCCCAGGCCAAAAGTACCATTTACAATGTCCTCGAAGCCTACCTAGAATGTCCATGAAACATTCTGTTCTAGTGTGGCTAAATTTGGTATCAGGTTTAAAAAAATAGAGGCATATCTTTATAAATGTTGTAAGGTGATTAGACTCTGTCCTAAGGAGAATAGAAGCCATTGCATGATTTAAAGCAGGAAAATTACATAGTAAGACAATCGCCTTGGCCACAGTGGTGCCTTTCAATCAGGGTAAACTTTGTATCTCCTTTTTAAGATTCTTCAGTAGAAAACTACAAGACCCTA